>OY728129.1:1559536770-1560165634 GCA_963277665.1 Viscum album
TCTTTCTTGGAATGTTCTTCATTTTCCTTTATCAATTCTCTTCTCTATTTATTTATCTTCTTATTATTTTCAAGAGTATCTTCTATATTATCTTTAAAGTAATATTATATCTTAGTTATATCTTCACCTTCTTCACATTTTAATGTGTCTTCAACTATTTTGGTTTTCCTATAAAACACATCTGATTTCTAGAGGTCGTTAAAATTTTAGCCCACTATCTAATGATTATTCATCATTTTCCCTGCTCATCGTATTTATTTTCTTTGAATAATTATTCTTTTTTCTATCATAGTCAACATTTTTTATTTATTATATTTTTTTCATAAAGTATTCTTCTTCTTCATCAGATTCAGTGACACTAGATTTCTTTTTCGTAAAGTCATTTACAAAATTTCAAATCCCATGGTAGTTGAAAAACTTTAGTGGATTCTTTCCTTTTTAATTATGTATCTATTATACATCCTTGTAATCAAGGACCTAATTTGACTGTAGTCTTCTTCAGCTTCCTTGTCCTCTGAATTACTTGATTCTAGTTTCTCATCAAATCTAGTTTTAACTTTTATCATGGATTTAAAATCCATCTCATTTTTTTCCTTAAAAGTTGGTATTTTTATCATTTCATATGCTATAAGAATGTTATGGAGTTCTTATAGTGATAGATCTTCCTAGTCTTCCAGTGTAAAAACTTTTTAATCAAATCTATCTGGAAAGTTTCTCATTTGATTCTTCACAATGGTTGGGTCATCCAGCATCTCACCAAAACCTCTAATGTTATTAACAATCTCATTTACTCTTGTAAATTATTAATCAACACTTTCATCATCACCCATTTTAATATCTTTAAATCTACTTCTCTATATTTTCATCTTATCTTCATTGACATTAAGGTTTTCTTCATAACTGTTTCTCAATTTATCCTAGATTTCCTTGGTGGTTTTGAGACCCATAACATTAGTGTGTACCTTTTATAAAAAATCCATCAATATTTCATTTTGATCCTTTCCCTCCATCTCTAAGTTCATCTTGTCTTCAAAATTCATAGGATCATTATCAACATTGGTGGGTATCCCACTATAACTCTATCTATCACTTCTACCCCATGTGATAGGTGATATGGTATCATCCTATTTTCTCATCCATGATAATTATCACCATTAAATATGGTAATACCCCCATTTTTTATTGAATTTATATTCTCCATCCTTATAATTTTGTTGGATATTTCATAGGTTAACTTTTCTCTAATACCAATTGAAGTGTCCAGATCATTGTGAGATCACTAAGAGGAGTAGTGGTGAAATATTAATCCCTTTTCCTTTTTAAAAATTATTTCTTTGAAATTAAACCTATATGGTTGGTTAAATCTTTGATTCATTTCTTATGTATCTAGTCCTTACCTTGAATAATGATTTTAATACAAAGGCACAAAAACAAAAAGATTTACAGGGTTTGGTACAAACACCTACTCCTTACCATGTAAATTATTCTCCCCAACATAGATTATCCACTATGATTTCATAAACAATTAAAATGGTTGATATGAAGTCACAATGTATCTATCTAGAATCCACATAGGAGGTTATTTATACCACAACCCACAGTGTTTCCAGAATCCATACCAGCCTCCTCCAAAATCCACACTAAAGACTTCTACTCTTGAATCACACAAGTGACTTCTTACTCCTTCACCAACCAAATACTTACTCCTTTATTCAAGGTTTAATCCACTATAGGTTGATCTATTGATCTTACTCTATGATCTTTCAAGATCACACTTTCCTATGTACTCTTTAAGAACCTTTGCAAAGTTTTTTGGTCTTTCTGAAAAGTTTTTGATCACCAGTATTTGATCAGTTGCCTCTGTGAAACAAATTCTCAGGCTGATTCTTTCTTCAACTGATGAATACCTGACCTCACTATTTATGTGAAATTTGTGCACACTGATTCTTCAAGAATATTTATATGAAATAAGGATATTTAAAAATATCACCTAAGTCAATCTTCTTGAATAATCAATTACATTCACATCAAATATAAATTATTCTAATATTTTACCAATATTTAGTCTCAAAAATATGTGCTTCTGATATAGAATTCCAATTTATTTGTAGATTCATTGAATAGTTATGGAACAACATATGAATAATTCTATGAACTATTTTCACAATAAAATATTGATTTGATAACTGATGACTACACTTAAATATTATTTTTCATATTAAATGCATAAGATATTATTTTCTTTGTGAACTTGATCTCAATGTACTTCATCACGAACCATTGTATGTGAAGCACTCGGATTTAGTTTAAAAAATATGTACTGCTCGTATAGTATGAAAATTTATTTGTATATTCATTAAATTATTATGGAAAAACATATGTATATTTACTCATACTATTTTTACAATAAAATATTGATCCATGAAATGATAATTTCACTTACATATTCTTTCACATGTTAAGTACACAATATTTTATTTTCTTCATGAACTTGATCTCAACACTGTGAGTGAAAAAATTTCTTAGAAAATTATTCTATGATGAACTTCAGTGCCACTGCTCACTACCCTCTATGATTATAAAAAAATATCACGCATATGTGAAACAGCCTTCAACCAAGAGGGAACCTAATATTTATAAGCAATAAACAACCAGTTAATTTATGTGGTTATCGTATGATAACACTTCCATCATATGTAGTAGTTTAAAGTGGTTCTTTAGAGTCTTCAAAGATTCCTGGATACACCTCATTCATAAACCACTTCATCGATGAGCCACATGATTCATCATCCACATATCTTCCTCACATTGCTTCAAATAATCCATCACCACATAGTATCATCATCGCGTACTACATGGAATTCTGCAAAGCACACCATTCATGAACCATTTCAATTAGAAAGCATTTCCCACATGGAATCATTGTTGTAGTGCATGGAGAACCACAAGGGAATTCACCTTGAACCATAGTCTATGACGGATATTTATTAATAACTTCAACCAAGAACTGAACCTATCTTCAAACCATTCTCATCACGAACCACTTTTCGCAAAGGACTTCTTTGCAAACCATTTTCCATGAAGAAAATCCATCCCAGAAGCACTTCATTTGTAAAGGATTTCATTTATGGATGATCATTATAACTTCATTTAAGGTGAGGCATTATCACATTGTATCATCTATATTCATGAGTCATTCATCCATGAGGCAATCATCTATATGAACATCCTTCTCAGGAATCACTCATCATCAAAAGGCATTTCATTTCTTTTCTGAAATTGTAATTGCTATATTTTTTCGACCTTATGAAGTGCCTTGGAAGCTCTTGTATGGAATCATAGTTTGTTAGAGATCAATATATAGAAACCTTGTACATGAGGTGGTCATCTGTGAAGGAATAGATCATGGGAGGAGGAAATGATCTCATGCAATGTTGGACGTCTCATGTTTGAACAGGGAGAATTGATAAGAGGCTTCAAGTTTTGTACAAGATTTTAAGGGATGAATGAACAGTACTCATGTACTACCATCCCACATTGAAACCAAAACATAGAGGGGATATGGTGTCTCATTAAAAATTATCCTTAGGTTGGCCATAAATCCTAACCCCTTTTCGTCATCTCGCCCCACACGGTGGTGCCACCTCTGCTCTTTCATGGGCAACATGGCCCAACCAATGTGTGTTTGTGGGCACACAATTCATGGGCCCTATACAAAATCCTTCTCCCTTGGGTCCTATAAATGGCCCCTTCCACCTACATACTATCTCAATATTTCCTCCCATGGGTTTGGTTTGCCTTAGCTTCCCACTAATGCCTTGGTTGAGGCTTTCTTGGGCTACTCATGGGTTGGCCATAAATTTTTAATATGAGGATTCTAAAAAATTAAAGTTAGTAAATAGTAAGTATATATTTAATTCCATTAAAATCAATATAAACTCATCATAAAAATACAATCTACCATTTCAAATCAATAACATTATTCAACTTTCTTCACATCTTCTACAGTTGTTGAGTGTTGTGGTGGGTCATCCAGTCCTAGGTGACGATGACTCGACTTTGCATTACATGGATCGCCTTTTGGTTTTTTATATGGCTAAGGTGGTGGTGAGAGTCACTCGGAGTGTGTTAGATTTGTCCAGGATGTCTTAATTTAAAGGTAAAATTACTTGTGTGAAGGTTTTTGGTGATTTTTTGTGATATTTATTGCTTTGTGGTTACGCGGTGCACTGTTTGAGGGTCTTGTAACAAGTTCATCTATAAGGGGCTTCTTCAGATGGGGTTCAGAGCTGTAGTTTTTCACCTGGTCATCACTATCCGGATTTGGAAGTTTGAGAGGGTATGTCATTTCCATCAGTACCAGGCCCGTGCATTCATGCACGGGACAGCTAGCTGATCAGTGGTGATAAGGTGGAAGTCATTCTTATTTTTTTTGATGTTGGGTCGGGGCTCTTCCTTGTAGTCTTGAATGTGTTGTCTTGTCCTTTAATGTTGGATCGAGGAGGCATGATTGTTTTAAGTCTTTGCTGTCATGTTGGGTTCCCCCTCATCCCTTAAAAGGGGGTTTATCCTAATAAAAAATTAATTTTTAGTCTACAGTTGTTGAAAACAATGTGTCCTGAGTGAAAAATGTATTTGACATTAAATATCGACACAAAAAGCATCACAATTAAAATAAAAAGAATAATTTTCCAATCCTAACATCTAATGCCATATAAAGAATAATTTTCTAATCCTAAAATCTAATGTTATTATTTGAATCGATAACAATTGTATCGGAATCACCACTTCATCCATAACAATTCTCCAGGCATTACCATTTCAAGATTCCTCAACTACTTATATAAGTATTCCGCGTATATTGACTTTATGATATACTGAAAAAAAATGAAAACATGGATTCATCAAAATTTAAATTTTTCTCTTCACTAGGAATGTTCTTAAATTTTGATCCTAAACTCAAATATCATATTTGAGTTTTCAGATTTTCCATTTTTTAATTTCAACCTCCGATTTTAATTCAAACTTGACCTCTTATTATTGCTTGATATAAAGTCTGGATTCATGTACGACACCATTCGATTTTATTATTTTAGATATCCAGATATCAATTTCTTAAAGAGTGCCCTCAAGTTCATATTTACAGTAAAATCTTCCCTCGATTCTAGCATCATTATAATTGATGTCCTCCACGTGCACTTTTAGACAGGATCCAAAGGGACTTCATCACCAAGGTCTTTATAGTAATCAATCTCCTCTAATTATATTTATTTTGATTTCCCATATTCATGAGATAAAAAGGTTCATTTTCTTGATTAATTTCTATTGTTTCCTTTTACTATTTCTTCCTTTTAAGGGTTTCCTTATTGTTTATTCTTCATCATCATCATCCTAAAATTTCATAGGACAACGAGTAATAATATTTCAAACTTTTCCACTTTAAAATAAATATATTGGTATCTTCCACTTGAATTTATCTTCTCATCATCTAATATTATATGATAAAATTAAATCATCTCATCAAATTCTTTATCATTAGGTAATTATTTTAAAGGGAACTTATTCATATCAATAAATTATATCTCCTGAGAATTTTCTTTTGGATCTATATCAATACCATTATTAAACATTTCATATACCATATGTGTGTTATGGAGGCATTCCAACATCATCTACTTAGGTCTTTTTCTTCATGCACTGATAAATTCATATTGAAACATGGAAATAAACTTTTCAATACTCTTTTAATAATTTTGATATCATTGAGGACCTCCCCAACTCCACTCATATCTTCCACTGGAATTTTCACTTGATCCAAGAATACATCAATTATCTCATTCAGTCTCATTATCAAATCGTTATATTTATTCTATGAAACTTACAAATTTACTTCCTATAAATTTGAACTGTGTTTATAAATATCAAGGATCTTCCCCCACACTACATTAGAGCATTATCATGATATCATCTTTTTATAGATGGATTGGCCAACGGTTCCCATAATGCATTGATATTTTTAGCATTAGCGTCCAAATATTTATGATTTCTATAAGATATATCTCCAATTTCCATGTTGTCTCTGATTCCATGAATAGTTTCAATATACATATCCATTACCAATTAAAAAACCAACGTTTCACTTAGTTTTTTCATATTTATAAGTTAATTCCTTCAAAAATAGGGATTCCTTTCTGGCTAAGAATAGCTTCCATAACTTCTAGAGAATGAATTTTTTTTCAAAGAACCTAATCTTTAATAAAACTTTTTTATCCCAAAAATGGTTTATACCCTAATAAGGGCGAATGAATCACGGTATGTTATTTTAAAAACCACCCCTTTTAATGAATTTATTTCATAATTATTGTGAACACCACTCTCTTCCGAATAGGTGCTAGGAATTGATGAAAACTGTAAAAGAGAGATGTTTCAAATTTCTATATAGTTCACAAAAAAATCATAATTTAATGATCATCTATGGAAATGTGCCAATTAAACTAAATCACTAAATTTTACTTCTTTTGATTATAAGTTTTGGAGTGGCTACACAAACCCTCTTGGTTTAAAACCATAAATACATGAAATATCACTACACTCGCACACTTGTGGAACATGTTTATCCTCATAGTGTTTTATTATTATCCCATAAATATTAGATTAAAATAACCCCAAGGGTTTTGTATCAATATGTTTTAGTTTATTCTACTTAAATAAATTCATAAGAACCTTCCATTGAGTGACTTCCTGGAAAATAATTATGTAACGACCTATCTTTTCATGAAGGTGTGGCTCATTTTTTCAGTTTAAATCCTTAATACGACCCCTGAAATTTTTTCTAATGGTTTCATGGAGGTCAATAGGGTATCCAGGGATTATTCAGAACCTGAAACCCCAAAATTGGGAGAAACAGACTGGGTCGCATGGTTAGGAGAACCAGTGCAGCCCATCCCACATTGCCTCCCTAACCATGCTAGGAATTTCATAGGGGTGCAGGGGGCCACATTATTTTTTTGAAATGGTGAAATACCAGGTTCACACATTTGCCTATTGTAGAGGGGTATGGGAAAATTCCATGCTCACTGCTTATGCACGGTTAGGCCAACTATGATCCTTGATCATGTGGGGTCCTCCTTGGGAAGTGTTATGGCAGACAGTTGGTGTACGGATTTTCCTACCATGTAGCCAAACCATGCGCCCCTATTAGGAAGGGTGATTTTACCCATTTTCACTTAATGAATCTAATATCTTAACACTTTTTACCTCTTCTCTTTTTCCAATGGATGAAGCTTTCATATTCCTCCCATGAGATCTCCTTTTTCCTAAGCTAGGTAATTTGATAACTACCTCTTCCAAACTCCAAATTAAATTCTATCAGTCACATTGGATCCATATAAACAATCACACAAAACCACTTTCTTACTATCTTAGTTTTATTCAAATCTCTTGTGTTATAGGTGTGATATCATTCGCCCTATTTTTAGGTCATTGGACCGTTCTTAAATTTTCTTCCAAACTAATTAGAATATGAAGCCGATATTGGATGAGAATTTTTCTAAAGCCTTAATATATGAGGTATAGAATTTATTCCCAAAGGTAAAGTATTTTTCATAGCTTCAGAGTTGTGTTAAATTCCATATATTTTCATACATTTCATTCAAATGAGTTCTTTGATTCTAAATTGATATGTGAACAATGTTTTACCCTCGTAAAGCCTTGATAAATATTTAAATGATGTCAACCTCAACTATAGACACCCCTTTGGGAATATCAGCATAATTTAACCTTTACTATATATATTTAAATTAAGAAAACACCTTCTATGTTTTATCCTTCGGTTTTAAATGGTTTTTAATAATATTTTACATGATTTAGTAGTTTCTAAAGAACCTCCAAATTTCTTGGATTATATGAAATTGAATTTTCATACCTTGATTAATTGAATGGATATTATATGTATTGAAAGGATTGATTCAATGCAGTTTACTTTTATTAAATTAATTAAATAGATTAATTGAAATGAATAATAATGGGTGGTAAGGTCACACCTATTGATGTATGATTTTATATATTGATTATATGAATTGTGACACCTTGTTGTATATTGGGAATGATGATTATGATGAATTAATGGTAATACCATAAGTTATTATAATTATTATGACATGACATTGATATTTGATGTTGAAATATGGTTAAGGGACTTTTTATAATGATGTTTCACTCTCCCTTACATTGGTTGATGAGTAAGATGTCTCTCACCATTATATTGTTATCTAGGAATTGAGTATGACATTCAATGTTCCTCTATATTGGGCATTGGGTATGATGTATCACCCCATCTATCTTGAGTGACGATAAAGATATCTCACATTCATTATGAGATTCATGGCATGTACCCTTTTCTAGAGATTATATCTCATTAGAATAGATATGGACACTTGAGTTGCGACCCAAGTTTAGCTTGCACCTAGTATCCAGGTATATGGATACTTACATACTCACGTACTTAGTGCATATAGGTGGATACAATATATAACTACACTAGACATATATATTATTACTATATATATAGTTGTTATTTATAATCATGTCATCCTATACTGAAGCATGTGAAGTCTGATAGGTGTCATATAGGAACCTGAGCTGACTAAATTTTTTATTTACTTCCAAAATTGATTGTTATTCACTTATATCTTCACACTTCTTAGATATGTAAAAAACTGGATTATTTATAGACACCATTGGTGGTGGCCTACTGGGATTTTATCTCATACCCTATGGAGGCCACCTTTGGTACCTGAGTAGATTACTTGTCTTCTTACATTATGCTTTTGTTCATGTCTCTTTATTTATCTTATCAGAGATTCCAATTGGATATGAGGGTATAGTCTCCCCACTGTAACACCTTAGATCTTAACTTCTATTCAAAAGACTTTAGCGTATGGGTAGGCATGCTTGAGGCCATGTGACCTACTAGCTCATGGAATGGGTTAAGTGGATACTAGGTTGAGATGTTACAAAGTGGTATCAAAGGTTTATTTTCTCCTTTTGAATTACTATTTGGTTATTAGATAGAAGACTATGATGTAATGGAATTTGGTAATGAGTATGTGCCTAGGGGTAGCTAACCCACATATAGGGAAAACCCAAATTACCTAGGATGGGTTATTAATGTTATTGATTATTCCTGTTATGGTTGATACAACTTTACCATTGAGTGACACACATTCCATATGATGTTGTGATTATTCATGTTATTACAATGAATTTTCTTTTTCTATTCCTAATAAAATGGGGGTGCGTTATTACATGCATCGTCTTAGGTACAATAGGACTCATATGCCATGCATTTTTTTCATGCTACATATACCTTATGAATTAATTTTCCTATTGAATATGGTTAGTTATTTATTATTATATATTGAAATGTGTTGACATTTCTTGCAGGTAATTGGTATAATTAAAGAACTTACATCAATCAAAATGGTTTTTTACCATATAGTTTAATCATGACACCTTAATTTTTCAATTATAATATGTTATGGGTTATGGAACTAAGGGTTTGGAAATGGAAAATATATGTATTATATATACAAGATCACAAACATAGATGAAATTAAATATTTTTAAAGTTAAAATGGTTACCACTAAACAGGATTCCAATTGTAAAGGGTTTTTTCACCTGTACCTTCCAATTAAAACTCCATATATTGAAACCCCTATTGTTTTATATGAGACCTAGAACTAAAATCAGCCTCAATAGTGGGTAGTTGAGGGTGTATCATACATTATTATGAACTATTATGGTAGTTTCTTATCACATAGACCTAGATATTGAAGCAAGAATATAGGTGTGACATTTCTATATGAAGTCTTGAACATGTCTTAGTTATCTATCAATGATCTATTCAACCATTTTTTTCTCTATTTGAGGAATGAATTTTTCATTTTAGAATCATGCCTCTATGATATCCTTAGGTCGTACGGCTAGAAGGTGCTGAAAACCATGCACCAATGTTGGATAACCCATAGCCGCTAGTGATCCCTCTTATAGTGCCGCCAAGGGAACCTCTTCATATTCCTGATATGGGCATCGACACCCAAATCTTATAGGGATTTTTCCATATGTTAAAAAATATTCAAGGTGTCACTTGACCTACCCCGACCATGGAAAAATTGAGTTGGGAGTTCAAGTAGCAACATCCACCTACCTTTTCATGGGATGGTAAACCTCATGTTGTTGATTCATTGTTGGAGTCCATTATTTTTAAATTCGAGCATCTAGAGACACATCTAGAGTGGACGATCAATATCACTGTTTATATTGTTTTTTATTCTTCCAAAGTGATGGTGGGATGTTATTACCCAAATATATTGGCAAAGAGATATGATCTCAGAAGATTTACAGAATATCTTATATGATTACTTATTTCCCTAGAATCTGAGGGATGTCTAGGATAGATAGTTTATAAACCTATAGGAGGGATCCATGTCTGTCATAGAGTATTCTACTCTATTTACTGAGCTACAACAGTTTGTGCTGACTCTAAACAGTGATGATATTAATACTTAGAGGCGATTCGAGGATGGGATGGTATGTGACATCTGATCGTAGGTCAATGTTTTTATCCTGACTACTATTTTAGAGATAAACAACCAATCCATTATAATAGAAAGAAATTCGAGGGGATCCGATGGTGTGAGTCAGGGTGTTTTGGAACCTAGACCAGCTAGTGGTTCTTTTAGTGATATAAAGCATCACTTTGAGGTTTCCCATGGGGGCATCATTAGTCATACTCATCATACTAATAGTTGTTTCATGTGTCACTTGTGTAGAAATCCAAGACATATTAAACCCAAATTTATATGGGATTCAATGGAATGTGTCAGCTATGAAAGGATAGGGCATGATTAGTACTTCTTCAAGGAATTTTCCATTAGTTCCTAGTCAGTAGGGATCTACACGTACTCCATGTTTTGGAGTGGGAACAGAAGTATCTTTCGAAGAAGGTATATGGAATAACACTGGCTACTTCGGCTGAGGTTGTGGTCAAGGTAGAGGAATTCGGACTCAAGATTCTCAAAACCAGTATAGTGGGATTTCTCATGGAAGTCAGGTCATGACTCATAGTCGTGGTATAGTCTAGTTACATACAGTGCAGCCTATACTAAAGGAGTAGAGCTCCAGACTTTCTACATTATAAGATATTATTCTAGTAGCATCTACTTAAGTGTCTACTTTATTTGACATGGGCGCATCACACTATTCGATATCTAAGTAAGTCATATAGATTCTATGCCTTGAGATCGAACACTTATGTGGTGTGATAACACTTGATATAGTTTTAGGTATCCTATCAGAGAGCATTCAAAGTTGAAAATATTTCCCCTTGTAATAAGAGGATACCTCTTTATATGGAATTTTTTTCATAATTTTCATGATAGGGTTTGATGTAATCATTAGGATGGGATTGTTAGTATTATATTGAGTCCATATTGATTTATATCATCAAAGGGTTATGTTTACAACACCATAGAGTAGTAGGAATGTGCATAAGGGAAAAATGGGATATCAAGGAGACCTGATCAAAACTAGAGCATCATGGGTTGGGAAGAGTTAAATATCATATTTCTAGTCTTTCATTGGATAATTAGGGGTTACCACCCCCTATTTTCCCTATTATAGTTGATTATTTTAGGGATATCTTCCCTGAAGACTTTTCTAGGCTACCTCTAATGTGAGAGGTAGAATTCACTATTGAGGTAGTTCTTGGAGAGGCACCAATGTCTATTCCCCTTTTCAATATGGAACATATAGAGCTTATGGGGCTCAATAAATATTGGGAGGATCTAGAATCTAAAGGATTTATATGAACCATTACTTATATATGGGCTTCACATGTCCTTTTTTCCATGAAGGTGGATAGTACCATTTAGATTTGCATGGATTACAGATAGTTGAACTAGCTTAAATTTAAGAATTGGTATGCACTACCTCAAATATATGACCTATTTTATCATCTCTATAGAGAGAGTGTGTTTTAAAATACTGATTTGGGATTAGGCTATCATCGTGTTAATGTTAGGTCATCAGACATAACTCGCACATATTTCAAGAGAAGGTATGGTCTTTTTGCATACTTGATTATACCGTTCAAACTCGTGAATGAACATATTGTATTTATGGATATAATGAATTAGGTTTTCTAACCATATATAGATTAATTTTTTGTAGTCTTTGTGGATAAAATCATAGTATATTCATGCTCTCAACATGACCAAGCCAACCATCTTGAGATCATGTTAAATACACAGTGGAAGCATCATCTCTATGCTAAGCTCAACAATTTCCACTTTTCAATTGAAATATCCACTTCTTGGGTCATATCATCTAAGATTCAGGAGTTTCAATAGACCTAGAGAAAGTGAGAGATGTAGTTTCCTAGGATAATTCCAAGAACGTCTTTAATATACATATTTTCTTGGGGAAATCCAGGTATTACAGATGCTTCATCTAGGAATTATCATACCTAGAAGCTCCAATTATGGGATTGACAAATAATTGTGTGAATTATTATGGTAAGAATATTGTGAAGTAACCCTTCTAGAGTTTAAGGGAAGATTTAATTTAGTGTTGATCATGATTTTAAAAAATCCATGAATAAGATATACTATTTATTATGAAACATCAAGTATCGTGTTGGGATATTTTTTATCTAGGACGAGCAAGCCTTCACGTATGGGTCTCAACAGTTGGTGCCTCATGAGTATAACTACCCAATTCATGACCATGAACTTTCTACTGTTGTTCATGATATATGATTTTGGAGACACTATTTACTTGGAGAGTGTTTTTTGGTGTGAAATGATCACAAAACCCTCAATTAAAACTTTACATAGTGTGATATAAATCTCAGGAAGTGTAGATGGGTTGATAATATACAATATTTCAATTCTGATCTTACTTATATGCCAGGAAATGGAAATTCTATAGATGACACTCTGATCTAGAAGAATCAAACATAGGTAGTTCAAGAGGACAGTGGTGAGTGTTATCTAATGGATTTGTTCTCAGAGATACATGTTTAGGTTCATGAGGATCAGGTATAGACTATCCTATTAGATTTATAAGTGACATATACTCTTCTAGATTAGGTGAGAATGAGGAATCTGTTTAATCGATAAGGATTATTCCTAATATAAAGTATCTTAGATAAAAAATCAAATTCTAGTTAGGCCATTGATGAGGATGATACATTATTATTTCATGGAAATTCTTGGGGACCATTATACATTAGAGAGAATTTTATGTGGGAATTTCATTCCTCAATTTGGGCAGTACATCCTAGTTTCACCATGATGTATCAATTCTTACATCTCCAGTATTGGTGGCCTTCTATGAAGTGTGATATTGTTGTATTTTATCACTCAATATTCCACCTATCAGTAGGTGAAGGAAAAACAACAGTGTCTCAAAGAACTTTTATAGTCATTTTCCATCCCTGAGTGGAAATGGTATGATGTTTCTACTGATTTTGTGACTAGATTACCCATATCACCTCATGGAAATGATATAGTGTGGTTATTAATTGATCATTTGATGAAGGATTCACCTTTATTACCAGTGTGGGAGACCTTCTTGGTAGATAAGATAATGAGGCTATAAGTTAGGGAGGTAGTACATATTCATAGAGCTCCATGATCTATCGTTTCTGATAGAGATTCTTGTTTCATGTCTCGATTATATTAGGGGTTGCAGAAGGCCATAAGTACACAGGTTATTTTGAGAATGGCCTATCACCCACACACCAATGGACAAACATAGAGTACGATTCAAGTGTTATAGGAAATTATTTTTTCATATTTTCTTGACTTCAGAAGTTCTTGAGAGAAACACATACACCTTATTAATTTCTCTTATAAAAATAGGTTTCATGATACCATTTAAATGGATCAATTTTAATTCTTATATGGTATGCATTTTTGTTCGCCTTTATGTTAGTTAGAGGTAATTGAGGTAGCCTTTCTTGTACTGTGTCTCATTCAGGAGTCTATAGAGTATGTCATATTGATCAGAAAGTCTGTGATGAAATATTAGTCTAGAAATCAGTCATATTCAAAAAGAAATCAATGACCTCTTGATTTTGAGGTTATATATTGGGTTTTCTTGCAAGTTTCACCCAAGTTGGGCCATCAATGTATCAAGAAGTTGGGTAATCTTTCTCCCTGATCCATTGGACCCTTTGATGTTGTGAAGTGAATTAGACCAGTGGATAAAAAAAAGTACATCCTCAGAGATACTGGTCTATGCATGGTGCCTTTAATATATCTTATCTTCACAGGTATTATCTTGGCCCATCATACCTATTCCATCATTTTTAGGTTGAGTTAGATATGGATGATTCTTTCAAGGGGTATTCAATGTGTATTATTGATTGGATCATAAATACACTTTGTGGTAAGTTAATTCCTTTGGTATGGGTGGTATAGAAGAATAGACAAGTACAAGAAAAGACCATGGGTGGGAAGATGATATAGGATCCCAATGGAAAAAACTATTCTCTAATGATACCTCTTTACCCTTAGAAGGACAAATCAGGGACGAGTTGTTTTAAGGAGGGGAGGTTGTAATGAACCGTCCTTTCAGGAAGGTACATATCATTGCCTTTTCAGTTTAAATCTTTAATATGGACATTTAAATGTCTCCTAATAGATTCATGGAGGTCATGATGGTGTTTGGGGATTTTTCAGATTCAAAAAACTGGAAATTGGGAGAAATATACGGATCGGCATGGTTAGGAGAAATTATGCCCCCAAGCCTCATAGTCTCACTATCTGTGTAGGGTGTTTTAGAGGGGATCAAGGGGCCACATGGTTTTTCAGAAAATGTGTGAGCCCAAGAGAACACTCGTGTGTGTTTCATAGGGGTATGGGATAGTTCTAAGAGAACATCTTGAGAATGGTTAGGCAACTCATGTTCCTAGTTCATGTGTGGTCCTCCTTGGGTAGTGCTATGGTGCACGGTTGGCACACAGTTTTTCTAA
The DNA here is from genome assembly GCA_963277665.1 of Viscum album. Taxonomy (NCBI): domain Eukaryota; kingdom Viridiplantae; phylum Streptophyta; class Magnoliopsida; order Santalales; family Viscaceae; genus Viscum; species Viscum album. The sequence continues at coordinate 1,559,551,812 of OY728129.1, forward strand.
CTGTGCGACCAAACCATGAACCCATATTAGGAAGGTTGATTTTACCCTTTTCCCCTTAATGAATCAAATATATTAACCCTTCTTCCATCCTCTCTTTTTTCAGTGGATTAAGATTTATTCTTCCTCCTGTGAACTCTCCCTTTTCCTAACTAGGTAATTTAATAACTACCTCTTCCAAACTCTAAATAAAATTCCATTGATCTCATTGAATCCACATCGGTAATCACTTGAATCCTCTTTCTTCCTATCTTAGTTTCTCTTCATATCTCTTTCTCTATTTAGCTGAGAGCTCATTCACCCTATTTTTTGGGTGTTGCGCCATTTTTTTTCTATTCTTCCAAGATACTTAAAATATGATGCCTATCATGGATGAGTACTCATCTATATCCTTAAAGTAGGTGGTATTGAATTTATACCCAATTTTTTAGTGTTTTTCATAGCTTTTTCATTTTTCCACTTTCCAACCATTATCGCACGTTGCCTTAAATTGATTTCTTTGATTCTAAATTGATATGTGCACAATGTTGTAATCTCATTAATCCTAGTTAAGTATTTAGAGGATTACATTATCAACTATAATAACCCATTTGGGTGTTTCATCTTAATTTACCCTTTAATATAAATTTTTAAATGAATTAAACACAATCTAAGTGCTTGACTTGGGTTGTAAATGGTTTTCCCCACTCTTTTACATGATTTCTTAGTTGTCAAATAACCTCCTAAGTGCATAGATTGCATGAAATTGTATTTCCATACCTTAATTAATTGAATGGATTATATATTTATTGAAAGGATATCTTCAATATGGTTTTCTTTGATTAAATTAATTAAATTGATTAACTGAAATGAATAATAATGGGTGGTAAGGCCATGACTATTTATACATGCTTTTATATATTTATTATATGAATTGTGACACACATTTTTATATTGTTCTTGATAATTATGATTCATTAGAGGTAATACCTCAAGTTATTACTATTATTATGACATTCCATTTATATTGGATAGTGAATGATGGTTAAGAGACTTGTTGAGCATGATGTTTCACTCTCCCTTACATCGGTTGATGGCCATGATGTCTCTCACTATTATACTATTATATGGGTGATGGGTCTAACATTCCATGTTTTTATGTATCAGGTGTTGGGAATGATGTCACATACCATCTATCTTGGGTGATGAGAATGACATCTCACATTCATTATGAGACTCAGGGCATGTACCCTTTGTTGCACCCCATATCTCGTTAGACTAGTTGTGGATGCTTGAGTTATGCCCCACGTCCATCTAGCACCTAGTATCAAGTTATATGGATAATAATTTCCTCACATACTTAGTGAATATAAGTGGATAAAATATATAATTACTCTAGAAATATATATTATTACTAGATTATATGGTTATTATTCATCCTCATTCCAGCCTATGCCAAAGCAGGTGAAGTCTACCAGGTATCCAATAGGTACTTGAGATGACTGTTATTTATTTAATTCCCACATTTCTTTTTATTCAATTATATCTGTACTCTAATTAGATGTCTACATGGGATATATTATTTCTATACACCATTAGTGGTGTCCTACTAAGATTTTATCTCACACCCTACTCGGACAGGCTTTGGTTCCTGAGTAGATTAATTATCTATATGAATGGATAAAGGAAAGTTACCTACCACAGATTCTTGATTATTTTTACTTATAGTATGGAGAATGGGAGTAGAGGATTGAGAATATTCTCAAGATGATAGTGGATAATTCTTTTTTACTTTTTGAATTTTTGTACAACATGTTGTATATTCATGTCCCCTGATTCTCTTTTTGTACATCAGTATGTCATGACATTATCATGTAAATGGCTCAGCCTCTTGGATTGTGATATTATTACATTTTTTTGGTTTTTTATTATTCCATAGTTATTATATTTTTTTCCACTGTTCTATTCTATTATATCATTCTCACACTATGGTAGATTAATGCTCCTATCATTATAGAATATACTTACATAATGCTTTCACTTATGTCTATTTATTTATATTTTCCATTGTGCCACTCTGATATGAGGTTATAATCTCCCCATTGTACCAACGTAGACCCTTTATTCTAGTCATAAGACTCTAGTGTATGGGGAGGTGGGTTTGAGTCCATGTGACACACCAACTCAGGGCATGGGTAAAATGGATCCTAGGTTGGGACATTACACTTTCTGTTTTTCTTCTTCTTCTTTCCAGATCCTCATGTAATTTTCCATCTTTAGTTTTGTTGAATTGAATATTTATCCCCTCTCTTCTAAATGTTTTGGTATTCCCTTACATGACACAATATCCACCATTATTTTCAAAGAATATATTCTTTTTTATTTTTAGAATATTTATTTTCCTAATTTGTTATAAAAATCACCTTCCTTTTAGTGAAAAGTCATTTTGAAAAAGGTTGGTCCACCCCCTTTTTCACACAAAAAAAAATTTCATACAAAATATGTAAAAATAAAACTTCCTCTACATGAACCACCATCCAAAAATAATATCCATAAACATTTGAGAACTTCTGTATTTAAAAAATAAACTCAACTAGTGTTAAAGAACCATCTATGTTTCATCTTTTATTTTCCACATTATGGTGCATGTGGTCCCAACAAAATCATAAAATTAGCCTTAAAATATTTTAAAAAAATTGAAATAATATGTCCTAAAAATCTCCTGAATTTTGGATTTATTATATCCCCTCAAATATGGTTTCAATATTAGTCGTATTTTATGATTAATAAAATATATATGAAACTTATAAAACTGGTCAACCCATGAATATCACAAAGGAATAATCCTTACACTGAACCAAAATAATGATTATACAAAACCATCCTTATGAAAAACCTATATGATCCTTAAAAAGAAATAATTCTTACATAGACCTGAAATATGCATCTACAGAGTATATTATCCTTATAAAAATCTATAATTAGGTTTAAAAAGTCCTGATAACTATTAAACAACTCAAAATTATTCTTATACATAGCCTTTTTCATTACCCCAAATATAGATTCATTCTTATGTATAGTAGGACAATCCTTATACACAAAGGAAAACCTTCATGGATTTTCTATATACTTTAACCACCTTTTTAATTATTCTCACAAAAAGAATTCATAAAAATTAATGGATGATCCTTATAGTTTGGGAATTAGCTAAAAAACAAAAATGATTCTACAATCATATTTTCTAAAAATCAACCAAAACACCACAAAAACTATTCCAACCCTAAATAAATTATCCCCACTCAATTATATAAGATTATTTGGATATTTCTTTCACTTTTTTATCAAAAACCACAACCGAAAAAGAAAAAATATGGTATTTGTTTTCTATATTATCACATCTATGAAATCATAAACCCTTTGTATTAAATCCATCATATCATACTATTAATAACAACTCCTTATTGAAAAATAACTTATCTTATCACATAAGAGAAATGATATTAAAATATTCATACTTTACTGAGACCAATATGAGCTTCTTATATTCATTTACATATTTTTCATGATTTAACAACACTTTATTTTACCATTTCAATGAAAACTACAAGATCTATCAATTTTTTCATCTATTTTTAAAAAATATACACTTATAGTCTTTGTAAAATATGTATTTGGTATCTTATACCCTTCAAGATCAATGAATTTATTTTTTTATAACATGGATACCTAACATGGTATTTCCATAGAGATTATCAAACTCTTTTAGGTGACCAAAAAAATTTATTTATATGGAAACATTTCCCTTCTTTCCTAACAATATCGTGAAATTTCAATCACTAAGGATGACTATTATGAAATACCATCATTTATATCTAGATTTTAATCTTACTATATTATCCTATAAGTAGAACACAATATATTAAACATCAAATGCTCAGTTCATCTATTATCAACAATTTTAGTAAATAGGGAATTATTTTGTTAATCTCGTTATCATTATCAAAAAAATCCAATAATAATTAAAAAATTAATTATGTATACAAATAAATCTCTAAAGGAAACCTATGGTTTATCCAAGCCATAAAATTATTCATTTATATTGAATTTAGGAGTAGAAAAGTAATATCTTTCAGTTATATTAAATATAATTCCATTAAAACATTGATTAAATCATTATATACTACTCATAATCATCTAGATCCATTTGTTGAATGACTAAAACATTTTGTTACCCATGAAGGTATTACACATATAATTTTATTATTTATTGAGAGTGAATATAAAGTATTATTTTGGTCTAAGACGATTCTTACATTAATATTCTTCTTTAAAGGATTACTCTTAAAGTTAATTTTAATGATGGTGATTCCATTATTTTTAAAATATAGTCTTTTATTGAATTAGTATCATATTTTACATTCACTTGAAAATTACATTTATCAAATGTTCTCCCACTAAAATCATGACCACTTTTAAAATCCATAATATCAATTAGTGTTCCAAGATCTATATTTCACTAAGATTTGGTTCACTTTAGATTTTATACCATCATTTAGCAATTTAGGTAGGCCATTATGAAAATAATACCATACATTAATCTTGGATATTTGATTAGAAAAATTCTTTCCCAATCCATCATATAGATAAACTCAACTCTATTCCTCTTGTAATCTAATTCTTTTAGATTCTCCTGGATAATTGTAACCAAAATAAAACACCAAAAAATACATAATCCTAATAGGGCCAACCAATAATTTCATTACTAATATAATATAATCCAGGGCAACCTAGATTTACCAAGTTGGATGATTATGGTCTGTAAAAGTGTTTTCTTAAGAAGGAATATACCACATAGTATTTTTTTAGGGGATTTAATCTCAATATCTTATCTTGTATTGTTTACTTTATATTTATTAATGATTCTGATGTTTTTTCTTGGAATAAAATTCCATCCACTAAATAAATATTTTCAAATCATAATGATGTATAACTCTTTACATAACTCAAAGCTTATGTTACTAGCCCAAACTAAAATCCAACTATATTCACACATATCTATATTTATCTTGTGTATAAGGTATATGAAACCTTTTCAAGTAAATTGTTATAATCATATGAAATAAAAAATCCAAAACTTGTAATATTTAAATGATATATAGTCAAACCTCACATTTCTAGATAAAGCATAAGCCTCCAAGCTAGTAATAAGTTCAAGACAAAGTCTATTTACCATCAGATATTCCGCTCAAGAGAGATTTACATTCCAACATAACTCATACACCTAATATTTACAAATGATAATCAATATTTAAATTCAAACTCATAACCTTTTATAATACAAATTTATGGTATAAGAAAACTAAATCATTTATCATACCTAGAATGTAGCTCCTTATATGCATGTATAAAAATTTATAAAAGAGTTTTAACACCTAAAAATAAATCATACATCACTTAATAACATAAATATTATATTAATTAATAATAAACAAGGGGATAAGTATAAAGAAATAATCAATTAATATATTTAAACATGATATGAACAATTTATGGACAATTTTTTGAGACTAAGAATTGGTTGAGGAGATGTTGAGATCAAGAGTTATTGTAAACATGGAGATATTTTTGTGACCCAAAGGTAGTTTATTATGTTTGGAAGTTAAAGAAGCATCCCCTAAAAATGTGTGGTTTTTTTGGAAGAATAATTTGAGATAATATGAAGTAGATTTATTTATATTGGAGTCTTTTATTTTGAACACACTAATCATATTCAAACTCAAGTGTTACATTCAATTCCACTTAATGTGAAATTTATTCCAGTTGTTCGGAGTGATTAAAATAACATGGAAGGATTTTTTATTTTGAAAAGAAGTTTTTAAATCTATTTTAAGTGCTGATGGCCGCATTATACTATAGTAAAATTAAAAACAGGGTGTTGTTGGTTTTTGAAGTGAAATGACATAGAAACTTATGAAATAGTAATTTTAGTCTGTTTTTCCATGTGGAATACGACTCTAATATGTCATGGTTCAATGTATAACATTTCATATTAAGAAAAATGAGGAAATAATCATTGAAATGGTAGTTATATAATTCATTTTAGTTGATAAATTTCCCAGTCTAAAAATGGTGAAGCCCATACATACTATAGAAAATGTCATGGGGGTTTTTATAATTTTATAAATAAATATAAAAATTGAGTTGATTCCAAAATATTCATTAAAAATTTTGAATTGGTTATATAGGGAAACAAATTTACCACACCATGGTCAAGATATGATTTCCATTCTAAAAAAATTAGATATGATGGAGAGGCTTCTACTCAGGGAACTAAAACCAGCATGGTTTTATATACCTTTTATGTAAGTTTTAAAATAGGGAGGACTATGTTATATAATATGAAATGGTGTGAGATTAATATCCCACTCTAAAATAATCAAGGGAGAAAACATCATGTAATAAGCTACTTTGAAAAAAAATCAAGGATGTTTGACTAAAATGTCTCGAAATATGTTGTGGTAAAGTTAAACCTGTTGTCGCTAGTGATAATTTCCATATTTTTAGTGGATTTTATGGTGTGTCTCAGTTGATGAAAATTTCCTAGTTATAATCATTATATATATTATTTAAATACATAAATGGTGACTAATATCTCTTGACTGGTCTAAAGGAAAAAAACAATTGAATTTGAAGAGGATTTGAAGAAGTTTGGAAGTTTATATTAAATTAAAATTTAATTAATGTTTAAATAGTTATTATTTAAGATGAAATAAATAAGGTAACTTTCATGAAATATATAGTAAGATAGAGGAATAAATTTTCTGAATAGTAGTGTGTATGGAGAAATAAATAAGAAGAAAAAGAATATACCCATGGTTTGTGTGTGATCATCACACTTGTGTCTTGCGTTGTAGAAGAAGTAGGTTCACACCTTTTATAAATCATGAAGAAGTTTGGGATTACTAAATGGTATTTGGATACACTAATTTATTATAAAATGATAATTCCCTCCTCACTAAAGATAAGACAACACTGTCAATAAGTTTAATCAAAGTGAAATCCTTTCTTCTTGTGTGTGGATTTTTTTGTTTTGATTTATTTTAATATGAGTTCATGTCTATTTCATGATGATTGTATCCACATGTTTATTCTAGTGGAATATATTATCTTGGGTTTTCTAGATCATAAAAAGGATATTTCCACTAATTTTGAGTAGTGAAACTTATACATTGGGATTTGTTTGTATGTTTTATTTCCTCTGTGTGTGAGAAGTTTAGTAGTGAGATTGTTTACTCTAATAAGTGATGAAGGTTTATTTCATAAGAAATAATAAAGATTTATAAAAAAATATTGTTTATTGTCTCACATACCCCATCCCTTAATTAACTAACATTGCACACCAAGGCATATCAAGTGGTATCAGAGCTACCAAATTTCCTTTTAAGATAATCAGTTGTTTAGAGTTTGGTTTTAAAATCCATTCCTATCCATTTAAAGTTTCATGTTTTGAATATATATATTTAATATGGATTAAAATAATTTAGTAAAAAATAAGGGTATTCTTTCTTTCAATAAGAAAAATTATTATATATAGAAATATTGAATATTTCTATATCTTTTTTTCAATCAGTCTTGATGTATTGAAGGTTGTTACCAATTAATTTATTCCTTTATCTAAAATATTTTTTAATATAGAATTATATAGAAATAATTTGGATAATGATGGTCATGATTCAAATTCCATATTGTAATCTCTTTTAGAAACGGGTTTTCTCGTGATCCAAGGGATCAAGACAATAAAATTTATTTTGAATAAGTTGGAAAATATTATGAAGTTGATGCAAAGGTAGAGAAATTCATGCTGTGAGTTTGAAGATTGAAGTATAAGGACAAAAAGACAAATGGTCATGAAATATTAGATGACTCATTCACTAAGGTAAATTAAGTTGTGGGTACCATCATAGGTTTTGGTAATAATGTGTAGGGTTATATAGTCATTAAGAAGATAATACATATCTTTTTGGATAGATTTGATATAAAATTTTCAATGCTTGAAGACATAGATCCTGAGACACATATACAATATGATTTTCATAGTATTTTTATTAGTGGTGAAATTAATAATGGAAGTTCCTTTAAGAATAAGATAAAGTTTTATAATGAAATATCCCTTAAAGATTTGAAATAAGAGAATAAAAGCAAATAAGTTGATGAATATGAGGAAGAATATGTTGATGGAGAAAATATGGAAATGAAATTTGAAAAACTCATGAAATTCATTTTAATAAATGTGATAAGAGTAAAACAATGTTTTTAGGGAAGATTCCACTAAAAATATTATTGTGTTGATCTATTATACATTTTGAAAAAAAATCTGTTTCTAAAAGAAAATAAAGACTGTGATGATGAGAGAGAGAATTTAAGAATCTCCTCAAATAAGAAAGTATCAAGATATTATTCAAGGGGGGAGGTAATAATGTTTCAAAATACAAGAAGATCAATTTATTATCTTTTATTAAACAAGATATTATTAGGAAGGATGAATATTAAAATGGGACTTTGAATAAAGTTGGTGAAAATTTTCTCATTTCTTGATTGAATGAAGAAGAACTCACTCTCTATGAAATTCACGATGATGGAAGTGATGAAGAAACACAAATAGAGTTAATGTTAAAATCAAAAAATATCTCTTGAAGATCTATCAATTGAAAAATTAGAACAAAGATTATGCATGACTTTCCATTAGGTTTGGGGAAAAAGTTTCCTATGTGAGAAACAGTAAATAAGTAACCAAGGTTGTCTCCTAGAGAGGTGTTCACACAAAAATGAGTTGTCAATTATTTTTATTAAAGTGAAGGGGATCTAATTTATATTGAATCAAAACAGAATAAAGTAATTATAATATTGGTTTCAAAATGTTTTATGATAAAATATCGGGTTAGGGTTAGATAAATATATTTTAATGATATCCTATATTTTCTAATTCTCTAATATTTTTCCATAGGCTGGTGAGAGATATATTTCACAATCAATTCTTCTCTCTCCCTTGACCAAATGGTTGTAGTGAGAATATACAAAAATAATATCTTAGGTTTTTCTACCCTATTTACTAAGTGTGACAATGTTTTAATGGTTTCTCCTAGTTAAATTAGGAAATTCCCAATTAGGTATTGTTATTCTTAAAATCCTAAAAGTTACCACTACCATTTTCATAGGTGCTAACAATATCCAATCACATCACTACCTAGATCTATTTTTCTCCATATTATACAAAATAAAACATAGGGGTGATAATGGATCATTGGCCCCAAAAATAATCATTAACATAATATAAAACCAAATATTACCAAACTTGATAATAAAGAATGAAATTTGAGTATTGAAACTAGCTAATAGAAGAAACAAGGGATTTATTTCTATAAAGGGTGTGAAATTAGGAATTACAAATGGTTTTCACCTTCCCTTCCCCAATCACTCAGATCTTAACACTCCATAAAAAGATAATTCAAGAATAAATGGGAAGGGTAAATAAATATAAACAAAAACTATAGAAAAATAATAGAGAAAAAGCATGTATTTTAATATAATATTACTCTCTCAGTCATGATACTCCCCTATAAAAGGTGTGTGTTTTTCTTATTTGAAGTTCCAAGTAAAACATTTGAAATATCCTCATTTTGAATTATGAAGGTTTTATTTTTCCTTGCACTAAATATTTTTAGGAGATATATTATTACACACAATTTTTGGCTACATTCCTTGATTATTGATCAAAATGATATGCATATTTTGATTCACATGGTCACCTATAAAATATTTAAGGATAATGATTTGGAATCCCAAGGATTGAGCTCAAAGTTCAGGTGACTCTTCATTCACGATCAATGAGGGCTCCTACATAGCTAAAAATTTCCATTGGGTTTAAAAAAATGCCCTACATAGATGTATTTACATGGATGATGATGTAGCCGAATTTTCAAAGGTGTTATAGCTCTGAAATTCCAATACATCAATGATTCACATATGCAGATCACTGAGTAGCTGAATTCATGTACATGGATAAAAATTTTATTATATATAATTTCCTTAATTTTTAAATTTTTCTTCATGGTTGGATTCATGTACCTAAATTCCCATGCATGGGTGAATATCTGAATGTGGAATTATCCTATGTGAACTGATTTAGATGTATAGTTCTGAATAATTTCCAAACTCCTCTAAATATTCTCAATACTTATTTGATTATTTATAATGAACTCTAAGTACCTAAAATAATTATCAATGAATCAGTAAATAAATTAATGATTTATTATAATAATTATAAAGGATCAAGTAATTAATTTAAACGTAATATTTAATTAATTTATCAAATAATTTCTATATTATTCATAAAAAATTACTTATGATAAGAACATAATATTTTCACAAAAATAGTGGGTTTAAAAAAATTGAAAATCAAAAAAAATGTATTAAAATATTTTCTTATTAATTCCCCCACACATAAACCTTCAACTCTATAAAATTGAACTATAAAATATTACGAAATAAAAATTCATCTACCTAGCCAATGTGAGTTCCCCTTTTTAATACCATGTTTCTCAAATTTTTTGTTTCCTCAATTTTACTGTTTCCATTTTCTTTATAAATTATATTCAATTAATTCCCACTTATTTTATCCCATCACTCAAACTAATACCTACCTTCCAAGAAATATTTCACTCCACACTCATATATGATTTTTAAGTATGGTTTTTCTCATTCCAAATTCACAAAATCATAGACATCAGATTTTTTATTTCATTATCTTCACTATATGATTCAAAGAGTTATTAATATTATTAGGGATTAATAAGGGTTGTTTTATGTCAACAGGGTTGGTCATATTTGAATGCAGATTTGTTGAGGATGAATGAGGTGGTTTGGATCTAAAATTAATCTCATTGTATGATTTTTCATTTACTTTGAGGAATGAATTCCCCCCTTACTTCCTATTTCACTCACTTGACACCAATTCTTTGAATTCTATCTAGATAATAAACATCTGTTGTCACTCCAGTGAAACCAAACATTATCTTCCTCTATTTCCTCAAGAAATATGTTTTTTGATCTACTCTTAAATTAAAAGGGGGATACTGAATTCTCTTTTTAAAGGTGTGGAACCTCTTTTAGTTCCTTGAATAGGATATTCCCTATAAACATTAATAAGAATATAATCATAATAAATTATTACCAATTATTCAAGAGAATTATTTCAACTTTTTTATCTATATTTATAATTGAAAATAATACTTTTTTGGAAAATAGAGGTATATTTATAATTCAAACCATGGTGGATATTGATGGTAATCCATGGATGATATCAAGAAAACTTTTCCACTGTTCACACCATAATTTTAATCCCAAAATAGAAACATAAGTGTTTCTAAAAATTTCTATTATAATATAAATAGGATCTACCAAAAAAAATTCTAGCATCTTTTCTTTCTTCCCCCATACATGAATACAACTTAGATTATGGAAAGGATTCTAAAGAAATATGGATAGGGATACTGGTTTTGTAATGATTCTTCCAATCAAATTCACTTATAGAATATAAGTTCTATAAGTATTTATGTATAATTAGGGTTTGAAAAAGAGTTTATTTAACTAGGGACTTATAAAACAAAATAATTCATCAACCATTAAGAGAATAATCTCCTAGAATTCTCTAAGGTTCTGATAAGGCTAATCAGTAGATTATAGATATTAATGTATTTCTTATTTATCTAAATAAATTTTTCATTTTAATGAGAGTGTAAAAAAATTTATAGTATCATCTCATATATTTGTTTAAAAATTTATAGTAGTATGATATGGAATGGGAATAAAAAATAAGTGATTTTTTCCAGAATTTTGTGGAATCCCGAACCTGAGTGCCACTCAAAGGTTCCTTGATCCTGGTGGGCCACATGGCTTAAAGCGCAACTCCCCAAATTCGAGAGGTGGTCGACTAGTAGTGAGGGCATAGGGTGTGACCATGAGGATATTATTCCCTCATTACCTAGTTGTAGAACAGTGGATACAAAAAATAATTTGTAAATAGTCAAAGTAGTATAAATAAATCGTACAATAGAAGCAAACAGGGAAAATAAACAATGGGAAAAAATGAAAATAATATGAAAACGATGATGATGATACATATCATGTCTCTTAAAAATAAGAAAAAATGGATACAATGTATTAGAAAATACCTACTACATAAAATAAGCAAAAAGAATCCAAAACTTATCTAAGAAACCTGATCTCTAGCTCGCTCATCTGCTACCAATCTCTATCCTAAGAAAGAAAGAAATATCTGGTGTCTAAGGTGGGATGCTTCCCTTTGTCACCACTTGTATACATGTAATATTCCCAAGTATCAATGGAAGTCTAGATATTGTGTGAGATAAATCTCACTAGGACACCACCAATAGAGCCTATAACATCCAGTCCTTGTAATATAAACTGAAACGGTGTGCTAGTATTAAAATATAAAAGTAAATTAGTACATATATGTAAATACCTAATTACCTTCTTCATCCTCTACTGGTCTCTGAACATGGACCCATATAATTTATTAATTATGTTCCAATTTATATAGTAAGTCAGGCGAGGTATATCAAGCATTGAAATCCTGACATGATAATAATATTTAAGGATCCAAGATATAACAAGTCATTCTATAATGATGATGATGATAAAGAGTATCCAAGGTAACAAATAGGGCATCCTTGACCTCAGGGTTCGATCCAACTCACCAATAACCTATAAACTAGCTATAAGGGTAAGAGTGTAATCCAATGGAATCACGCAATCCATTCCATAATAATGTTATTCTAACTGAGTCCAAGTAATTAATCCATGGTAAAACCGATAATCAATTACTAAGCCCAAGGGTATATCCAAGGCACCTCATTTCCATAGACATCATGATTGATCCAAGGAGTGTATCCAAGGAATCATATTATAATAATGGATGGATCCTATAGTTTAATATCAGGAATCTACTAGTACACAAAGATCAAGTTCCAAGGTTGGTATCAACCATGGTAAATAGCATCTTGTGATTAGAATGGTGTACAATAGTGCTAAATTCATTCCCTCATGAATCCAGGTCTAGGTCTAGTTTGACCACTCCTATAATAATGAACAGGTTCATATGTAATTGGAACCATATATTCAATTTATTTAATAAGATATTCCATGTAATAATAATTCCATTTAACAATTCATTTGGTTCAATCCATTTCCTTACATTAGTGTGGAAATTATAATAGGCAATCAAACCATTTAGTTTAATTAATTAATAATAAATTCATTAGGTTCACTCTATTTCCTTCTATAAAAATGGAAAGGTGTGCTATGGATTTTCAACCACGTTCTTTAATTACATTTAATTAGTCCAAGTTATATACATAGTATACTTTCCAATTATGCATTTAGATATCAATTAAGTTATTAGATAACCTACCTTAGAAGGTTCAAGTGATATATACATTTAACAACCACTTATAATTAATTAATTTGAATGAAACACTTACATTTATCTAGTTCAAGTAACATCTCACTCGAATGGAAGCGAAAATAGGCTTAACAAGCCACTAAAAGCATAATTATGGAATTACCCTACTTGGGGAAGTTGATGTTGAGGACATAACCTCCAACATTGGCTAAAATGTATGTAAAGGGTCTTAGAACATGATTATTATGACTACAAGAAAGACATATAAATAAATAGGTCACGCCCGATGAAATTGGAACACACACAGGGAAATTTATAAAATGATGAAAATTGTGGGATGAGTTATATATCACCTACCTCTTACTCATATGACTCTTATTGTACATCATAAACCTCTAGTTTGGCATGGATCAGAAGATATCAGAAGAAAAGACCAATGTACTGAAAATAGGGCATATGAGCCTCCATCAAAATAATTGTGTTAAGGAGAAGAGAAATGAAGAACGGATCAAAAGGAATTGAGATCCTATTAATGTGAATCCAATGAGATGAATAGGGATTGAATAAAAGTTCATATGGAGATCATAGATTAAAAACTATCAAAGATCTTTAAGCGAGCTCAAAAAGGGATAAGGGAGAGGATGTTGTCTACTAGAAAGAGAAAATAAGTAATGAGGAATAAATTGACATTTAATTAAGGTAAATTTCATAATTTTTACCAAAAATAGGGGTATCATGATTTGGCATCACGGTTGGACAAACTGTGTTCCAACTGTGTTCCCTTTATTGTACAATGGGGGCACCCATACGGTTAGTCCGAATGGTTTGGGAAATCATGAACCAACCATTCGATTCTCCTTAGCTAAAAAAATAAAATATTTCACATCATTATGTATCTCATGTCACATGTTTAGGGAAAACTATGTTCCCTACCTCACCCCACTATCCAACCCCACACAGTTAGGAGAGACTATGTGGGATAGGTCGTACGGCTTCAACAAACCGTGTGATCTAGTTTTTTTCTCTATCAGTTGAAGTTCTGAGCTCTGAACAAGCCCTATATAGCCCCCAAAACCTCCATGAACTTATTAAGCAGATGTATTAAGTCCAAAATAATAAATTATAAAAAATTCAAAAGGTTCCATTCCTGGGTGAAAAATAGGGTTCTTACAAATTTCCTTCATTTAGAATTTGGGAAAAACTATACTTTGACCTTCGTCTATAATGTGTTTATGGGTAAAATTATTTCCTAAACATTAGAATGGATTCATATTTTTCAAGGGTATTCAATTTAATCTTACATTATTTTAAAAAAATATTGTAAAAGAAGACAAAAATTACATGGAAAATTTTAAAAAGGACATAAAAAATAAGAATAATTGAAAAATTCCTAGACTACAAGGCTCTCTCCCACACACTTAATTGATAGTGTCCTAAATCAATTCAGATTTATTTATAATGTAAGTTTATTTGAAATGTAATAATATAATGAAATAAAATGTTAAGGTAAGTTATAACCTACTAGGTTTTAATTAATAAATAGTTTAGAAGAGTTTGAGATCCTCCACTAGATCATGGGGATGGTTCTCATTGAACTTATTTATCTGGTGGTCATTAATAATAAAAAAGTTTTTTTCCATTCTATTGAAGTCTTCAAAGAACCATAAGGTTATACATGAGTAACTATAAAGGGACCTTACCATATATAATTAATCTTACCTTGAATCATCTTGATTGTGGTGTTTTATAGTATCACTTGATCTATAGGATAGAAGGTTTCTTTATTGAATCGTCTTATCATGATCCATTATAGTTTTATATTTATAAAAAATTGTATTTTCAAAATCTTTTATATATATTTCCTCCAGTTCTTGTATCAGATAAATATTATTCTTGGCTTTATTAAGGTCAAGATTAAACTCCCTTATTATCTTGTAGGATTTGTGTTATAATTTCATATAAAGGTGGAAGATTTTTCTATAAATTATTAGGTGGGGAATCATTCCTATGGGTGTGTTGTAGGATGTCAGGTAGACCTATAAGTTTTACTCCAACCTTTGTCTCCAATCCTTCCCATTTGGTTTGATATTCTTCTCCATAATTTCTTTGAATTTCTTTTTGGACACCCCTAATTTTCCATTGGTTAGTGGACGATATGGTGTTGATGTTTTGGGATTTACCAAATACTTTCATATAAAATCCTCAATTATTCTCTTGAAAAATTGATCACCTTGATCACTAATGATGGATATGGAACTCCAAACTAAAAAAATGTGTTAGACCTAACAAAATCACACACAACATGACCATCGTCAGTTTTGGTTGTCTTGGATTCCACCTATTTTGAGACATAGTCCACAATAAGTAGAATAAAATAATTTATATATGACATAAATAAAGATACCCTGAAATATATTCCCCAAACATAAAAAATTTCACAAATTATAATGGTTCTTTAAGACATTTATTTTCTTTTTGAAATATTCCTATAAAACTAACATTTTCTCATTTCTGAAAAAAAATCGTGTGTATATTTAAACAAGGTAGGAAAATTAATTATATATTTTAAGTCTTTTATTACTACCCTTTCACCTACAAAGTGTCCTCCAGAAGTTTGAATACATAATCAAATTCACTTTAAATAAAATATCTTCTTATCATTTGATCATTGAAATTTTTCAAAAGAAACAGATCTTCCCAAATATAATAACTAGATTCAGATTTCAATTTTAGAATTTGGTTGGGATTTATGTGGGTTCAGGTTTTATATGTTAATTGGTTATTATTCAATGGTTTTTTATCTAGGATCTATACTTTATTTGTGTTCAGTAATTTTCTCAGGTGATCAACCACCTATTTTTTCTCCCATTTTTTCTTTGATTAATAATTTTCATTTCTGGAATAGTGGAATCCATCTCACAATCTTAGTCTTTACATATTCCCTCTTAATCAAATATCCAAGATCTAGATAATTATTAAAAACATAAAATTTAATTCCAAGTAAATATGATTTGATTCTATCTAAAATAAACACATCTTTGAAAAATTATTTTTCTATGGTTTTGTAGTTAAATTGGTCAGTATCTAGGGTTCTTGAGGCATTTCCAATGAATTTTTCGTTTCTTCCAACTATTTGATAAATAATTTCTCCAAATTATTTATTAGTGTAATTACATAGTAGTTTGAATGGATGTTCCCAATTTTTTGGTTGAATCATTAGTGGGGTTATCATTCTCCTCTTTAATTCCTCAAAGGATTTCATACACTCCTTATTGAATTCAAAATTTTTATATTTCAAAATTAATCTACAAATAGGTAGAAAAACATACTGAAATCATTTATAAATCTATTCTAAAATCTTTTATATATTAAAAATGATCTAACATGATTCACACAAGTGGGGTAATGAGAAAAATTTATTACTTCAATTTATGATTTATCCACTTCACTTCCTTGTTATGAAATGATATCTGAAAAAGAAAATTCCATTTTCCACCATAATGTGGCAATTTTAAAATTTTAAATCATGTTTTTATTAATTATAAGTGTTCAAAAGAATTAAATAATTTTCAAACAATTGTCAAAATAGTTTCTAAAAATCATGAAATAATCCAATAATACCTCTATGTAATCCTTATTTTGATCATAAAATATACTTCCCATGCACCTATGAAATGTAAACAAAGCATTACTATAGAGACCCAAACCTTTTATACATAAATATTACATATTTATATATGAATATCTAATACATGACATTACAATCCATTCCAGGAACACATAGGTTTAGTCTATTTGGAAAATTAGATATATAAAAAACTTGTTCATAAGAGATCTATATCATCTCCCAGTAAGATATTCATAAATAACAACAATTTTAGACATACCATACTCAAAACTTTTATTTATAACATAGTTAAATGAAACATAATAGAGGGGGGGTTCAGATGCTTAGTAAGGTTAAACAAGATATATGAATGATCAATTAATGATAATATGAACATAAGGGTGTAATAACATGATCTTAACCTTTTTAAAAAAATACATAGAAATCATACATAATAATCATGAGTCATGGTATTTATCTTGGCAATTCATACGGCATTAATCATAATGGAATCAAAGAACATGAGATATGATAACATAACATGGCATAAGGAATAAGTTTTTGTAATACACATAATCATATAAAATCATTTCCTTAGTCAAGTCGCACTTATAAGACTATCATTGTGGATTGGGTTCACTCCCTGTTCCATATTATCTTTATTCATGGTTCACTCCTAAGACTATTATAGTGGATAGATTCCCTTACTAAACTAGTTTTACTCCCTTTTCTTGTCCTTATTATCTCATGAGATATCTATCTTTACCCAATTCATTAGAGGGATATATAATTTAGGTCCCACCCATTACATAAATAAAATAATATATATATATATATATATATATATATATATTCCAAAATATTGTAAATAATTCATCATATATCATAACCCTAGGAAAGGAAATAGGATTTATAAACATTTCAATAATTCATCATAGAATAACCCATGTAAAATAAAATAGGTTTCATAAATAATGAATTTTCATAATAATAAACCGTCGAGATAAAGAATAAAGATAGAATCATTAAATTATATCCCTAGTAAAATATATTTAACATCAAAGGATGTTATCTTAGATGAAAATTCATTTAAAATACCTCTAGAATATATTTTAGGAAAATACCCCTTTCATTTTGAAATCATTTATTTAAAATATAAAAATTTAAAAAATATTAATGAAAACATTTTCATTGAAATGAAACGTGGAAACTTTCAAAGGAAACTTTAATACATTGAGTTATCATGATGTTAGGAAATTCTATTTGTACTATATATATTAAAATAAATACTCCTTTCATATTTTCTGTAAAAAAATCAAAAATACCTAGTTCGGAAAAAGATAAGAAAGTAATATTTAAATTATTTTTAAAAAAAATTAATTACAGTTAAAATTGAATTTAAAAAATCATAGGATAATATAAAAAACATTATCAAAAATATTTTTAGAAGACATAGACAAGGAAAAAATAGTTTTGACCAAAGAGAGAAAAAAACATGGTTTTTCTTAAAATCATTCCTTTAGTGTCTTTAGAACTTAAATATAGGAAAATGAAATGAAAAAATGTAATATCTATAAATAAATATAGGATAATAAAATTAACAATATTCTTGTGAGTATATTATGTTGGTTCGGAGAGTGATGGCAAGAGGGGGGGTGAATTTCCTTTTTAAAAATAATTAAGAATTTAAAACAAAGTTAAAGGTGCAGCGGAAATAAAAGAGGCAAGACAAAAAACTTGATAACGGAGTTCGGCTTAAACCAAAGCCTACGTCTCCGCTCCCAAATCAACCGTTGAGAGATTTACTACCGCTTTCTTTTTAATGGTTTTAGCAAGAAACCCACTAGACTTTAAGGTAGTCTAGAACCTATTACAGCTTGCTTTTAATGGTTGAGCAAGAACCCACTATCCTTCTTATAGGTGAAGGCTAGATCACCTATGACTCAAGCCTTTTAAAGGGAAGTCTTGACTAACCACTTCACACCTTGAAGGTGGTGTGAAAACCCAAATAAAGGGAGGATGAGAGAAAGAGGGGTTTGTATGCACAAACTCAAAATAATGCTCAAAATGATAAAATAATAAAAACCGTAAAGAGGAGAAGTCTTGGGCGCCAATGGATTGATTCGTGGTGATGAAGAGCGCTCCCAAGCTTCTATGGTGGTGCTCCTTGGTTGTGGAAGTGAGTTGGAGCAAGTGGGGATCCTTGAAGGAATGCGCCGGAGGTTCTCCAAATGATTGAAAAATGTTCCCGTGGGCTTACTTGTGTTTCCGAGGCTTCCTAGTCCTTTATTTATAGGAGAGGAACACTTAAATGGCCTTTGGGGGTCTTCGGAGCCGTTGGAGAGGTCTTTGGAGCCGTTGGGAGTCAAAATTATAAGTCTGGTCAAAGCCCAACGGCTAGTTTGACTGGGCCTACCGGCTGACCGGTGCTTGTCCACCGGTTGGCCGGTGCTTTGGAAAATGGAGAGGCCTTCTGCCCAGGCACCACCGGCTGGCCGGTGAGGAGGCCACCGGTTGGCCGGTGGTGAGACAGTAGGTGTCCCTTCTGTCTGGGTTCCACCGTCTGGTCGGTGATGGGACACCGGTTGGCCGGTGGTCTGGACAGAGGGGATTCCTTCTGTCAAGATTCCACCGGCTGGCCGGTGGTCATCCACCGGTTGGCCGGTGGACTGAAATCAGTCCACTTTTGCCTTCTGGTTTTCTTGGCCCAATTCCTTGGCAACCTGAAATCATGCCTATCATCCAAAAACACTTAAAACAAGATTAGATAAAAAAGAGAGTGATTGTGATCATGAAAATTAAACCACGAGGGGTACGAGAGGTACAACAATCTCCCCCTAATTTGATGATCACAATCACCAAAACAAACAATGTAAAAGACTGAAATGAAAGGCATGCTTTAAAGGATAAATTGAAAAGTAAAGCAAAGCATGAGAGAAAGATTTCTCCCCCAATCAACCAAGAATTTCTCCCCCTTTGTGATTATAAAAATAGCATGGGTCATAATATTTGATTGAAGTAAAGGATTGAAAAAAAAACAAGATAGAGATTTTAAACCAATTGAAATTTTTGAAATTTGAATTGAAAGTTTTGAATTGAAAGTTTTGAAATAAAAATGAAAAAAGGCTTAAACGATCCTAACTCCCCCTAAATAAAAACAACAAATCACCGGGGATAGGATTTTAGAACCGAGACAAATTTTGGTCCGGAGAGACTCGCTAAAAGGGTTTTTTCAATCCAAACTTGTCTTGTGGCGGGTCTTCTCCTATGAAATTCATCGTTAAAGGAAATGGTTTTGGGCCTTCCATACCGGGCATTTTTGCAGTCGCACTCATAAATTAGGTGCCCGATCTTTTTGCAATAGTTGCAAAATTTATATTGGGAGCTCCCCCTTACAAAAATAGTAGGAGCATGGGAAGAGGAAGCTTGCTTGGAATAGCCAAGCCCTTGGGTGGTTCTAGATACGCATTGGGAACCAAGGAGCTTCGAAAGGTTATGTTCACCTTCGGTGAACTTATCTAGGGATTTCCTTAAATCCTTGATTGTTGATTCCATAGAATCAACATCAGGAAGGTTTTGGATCTTGAGGGACAAGTCTTCCTTCTCTTTGAGAAGTTGATCCTTTTCGGAAGAAAGTTTTTTGAAATTATTTTTTAAAGTAATAAATTTGGAAGAAAGTTCGTGAAAACCTTCCTCCAATTGATCTCTAGCATGTTGGAGATCCTCATAAGATAAATGATTGAAAGAATTTGAAGAACTAGAGGATGAGGAGTCGGAAGAGGATACCTCATGAAATCCCATTAGGCATTTTTTACCGTTGTCACTTGAGGAGGAGGAGGAGGAGGATGTGGAGCTATCACTCCATGTGGCCTTGAATGCCTTTTTCTTTTCCTTTTGCTTGGCCCTTGTCTTGTGGAGTGGGAAATCGGTATTATAATGGCCTTTCTTGCCACACCCGTAACATGTTACCTCGGGCTCGGATTTTTCGTTGGGTTGAGCCTTGCGGGGTTTCTTCTTTTTGTTCTTCTTCATGAATTTGTGCATCTTGCGGGCAAGGTTCTCGATTTCTGAATTTCCGCTTGAAGAGGAAGATGATGAGGAGGAGGAGCTTTCTTCTTTTTTAACTTTAAAGGCGATGTTCTTTGGAACTTTGATCGGTTTTCCTTCCTTTTCAGCTTGCCTCCTCATGGTGATCTCGTAGGTCATGAGGGATCCAATGAGCTCTTCGACCGGCATTTTCTTGACATCTTTTGCTTATTGAATTGTCGTGACTTTCAGTGCCCATGAACTTGGTAAGATCCAAAGAATCTTCTTGACCATCATCTCTGCAGAAACATCATCTCCAAGAGATTTTCTTCCATTGAAAACGTCAGTAAAACGAGTAAACATTTCAGTAATATTTTTAGATGGATGCATGGTAAAAGACTCAAAATCTTGACGGTACATATTCAATCGAGTATCCTTAACTTTGTTGGTCCCCTCATGGGTAACCTCCAACAGTTTCCAGATTTCATGAGATGAAGTGCATGTGGAAACTCGATTGAATTCATTACGATCAAGGCCGCAATGAAGAGCGTTGATGGATTTTCCATCAAGCTCGAAATTTTTAATATCGGCTTGAGTCCATTTGGATTCATCGGGAGAAGAGAGCGAGTAACCATACATGACAATTCTATAAATAGGATAACCTATACTTCTAAGAAAAGTGGTCATGCGGGTTTTCCAATAATTATAGTCGGTTCCATCAAAGAATGGAGCACGACCCAAAGAATAGCCTTCGGGGGCGAAAGAAGTTGAAGCCATCACAAAGGATCTTGAATTTGAAACCGGTTATGGTATTACTCAAATTTTGCCTGTGATACCAATTGTTGGGTCGGAGAGTGATGGCAAGAGGGGGGTGAATTGCCTTTTTAAAAATAATTAAGAATTTAAAACAAAGTTAAAGGTGCAGCGGAAATAAAAGAGGCAAGACACAAAAACTTGATAATGGAGTTCGGCTTAAACCAAAGCCTACGTCTCCACTCCCAACTCAACCGTTGAGAGATTTACTACCGCTTTCTTTTTAATGGTTTTAGCAAGAAACTCACTAGACTTTAAGGTAGTATAGAACCTATTACAGCTTGCTTTTAATGGTTGATCTAGAACCCACTAGCCTTCTTACAGGTGAAGGCTAGCTCACCTATGACTCAAGCCTTTTAAAGGGAAGGATTGACTAACCTCTTCACACCTTGAAGGTGGTGTGAAAACCCAAATAAAGGGAGGATGAGAGAAAGAGGGGTTTGTATGCACAAACTCAAAATAATGCTCAAAATGATAAAATAATAAAAATCGTAAAGAGGAGAAGTCTTGGGCGCCAATGGATTGATTGGTGGTGATGAAGAGCGCTCCCAAGCTTCTATGGTGGTGCTCCTTGGTTGTGGAAGTGAGTTGGAGCAAGTGGGGATCCTTGAAGGAATGCGCCGGAGGTTCGCCAAATGATTGAAAAGTGTTCTCGTGGGCTTACTTGTGTTTCCGGGGCTTCCTAGTCCTTTATTTATAGGAGAGGAACACTTAAATGGCCTTTGGGGGTCTTCGGAGCCGTTGGAGAGGTCTTCGGAGCCGTTGGGAGTCAAAAGTACAGGTCTGGTCAAAGCCCAACGGCTAGTTTGACTGGGCCTACCGGCTGACCGGTGCTTGTCCACCGGTTGGCCGGTGCTTTGGAAAATGGAGAGGTCTTCTGCCCAGGCACCACCGGCTGGCCGGTGGTGAGACAGTAGGTGTCCCTTCTGTCTGGGTTCCACCGGCTGGCCGGTGATGGGACACCGGTTGGCCGGTGGTCTGGACAGAGGGGATGCCTTCTGTCAAGATTCCACCAGCTGGCCGGTGGTCATCCACCGGTTGGCCGGTGGACTGAAATCAGTCCACTTTTGCCTTCTGGCTTTCTTGGCCCAATTCCTTGGCAACCTGAAATCATGCCTATCATCCAAAAACACTTAAAACAAGATTAGATAAAAAAGAGAGTGATTGTGATCATGAAAATTAAACCACGAGGGGTTCGAGAGGTACAACATATTATAAAATTCCATCATCAAAAAACTTACTCGTAAACAATTCCAGTAAATAGTGAGATTGTAACAAAAAACACTTACCGCATTGGTAATCTCTATATAAAAATATCAACAAAAAGGGAACCTTATATTTATTTTAAAATCCCGATAAATTTCATGAAATAATCAAAAAATAAATTAACTCGAAGTATATAAACCACTCAAAGGAAAAAAGTGGTTAATATGGAATAAGTCTCATAGAAATAAAAGTTAGATAAGAAACATTTTCCTCAAGTTTGACCTTAAAGTTTATATAAACACATGTATAATAAATATAAATTTATTTTAATTATATACCAAAATAATTTTCATACTTATAATATCATAAATTTTTCACTTATAACATTTTAACTCCCTTTTATTAATAATTCCTTACTAAAACCATCATTTCTAGGTGTTGATTGTTTCTTTTTTCATCGGAGTTTTGCTTCGGTAATTCCAAACCTTATACATTTATCATAATTAAATAATCTCTAAAATTTTATACATGATTTAAATATTATATATTCATGATTTATATATTTATATTCATCATTAAAATATATGTTTATAAAAATTAATTACATTATTCATAGAGATGGCAAGTTGTACGTACGCATGAATGTTGTTTTAATTTTTCAACATAGACAACAAAAGAAACTTAAATAATAACTCACATTTAAAAGATCACTTTTATATCAAATATTTCTTATATATTCATTATATATATCATTATTATGATCCATGTAAAATGGAAATGAAAAACGATTCACTTTGCTCCAAGGAGGTGGTAGTCCTCACGCATGCACGAGCGACATTATCATTTTCCAAATGATGAAATGAAGGTGGATTATGGTTTTTATAATTTAATAATAATTAATTATATAAAATATAATTAATTAAATTTTTTTAATGGATAATAAATATTTATAGGAGGTAGAATAAGAAATAAATTGAAAGTTGTTAGGTAAGATGATTACCTCTTCTTTGGTATTCCTCCTTTATATTACTTCTTAAGGACCCTTTAAATAGTATTTAAAGAAGAAAAAAACTATAATTAATGAATATATAAGTTTATAAGATAATTTGGTAGATTTTATTCATGTGAAAAGTCTCAAAAATTGTGAATTATGAAAGATATGAGCTTCCCTTTTATAAATGGAGAAAGGCGCACTCTTGGAATTACATAAAGTACTAATTTAATATAAATTAATTTTCATGGAAAAATGGAAATAAATTGATATAATTAAAATATAAGTATATTTTTATTATCATTAATCTCATACAATATAATTTTTACAAGTTTGGGTTATGTTTTCACCCTCATCAATTAGGTTTAACCCCTTGTTAACCCTTTTGACAATTACCTCAAAATCAAATTTTTTTACTCTTCATTGGTCATGAAATTTATTGTAAAACAAGAAGTGGTCCATAAATATTATATGGCTGATATTATAAACCATTTCCAATTCATAGTTATAAATTTAATATTTTTATTAATTTCAAATAATTAAATAAAATATTTTTTATTATAAAATAACAATAATTTCATTTTTAGAAATACATGAAATATTATAATATAATATGTTTATATCTCATATAAAATGGTTATAAAATGAAATTTATTAAAATATATAGAATATATGGTATTAATATAATCATTAAATGAAATTTTTGAAGGTTTATTTATCATTTTAAACCTTATATTTTGGTTTAATCCCTTGGTTAACCAACTTTAATCTTAACTGTGGAATTAAATTTTTTAATGTTAAAGGGTAAAAATATATCTCATAAGATAAAAATTGGATAATAAATATAAATGGGATAAAATATTTGACTATTTATCATCATAATAGTTTTATTGAAATAGTTTTATTATTTCTAAATAATGAAATAAATATATTTAACATAAAATACTACTAATGTCATTTTAAGAACTATTCATATAATTTGAGTTTGAAAACAACATGAAAGAAATTAACATAGAATATAAACCTTTAAAACATCCCTAATATGTTATATGAATCTTAAAATTTCTGTGGAAACTTAAACCCACCAAAAATACATTGCTTTCAAAGTATTTAAAATCATTTACATGATTTTGTTACTGCTTACAGAATCACTGTATCGGTGTTGCAAAATAATTTAAGGTAAATATATCATCACTAAAATTTAAATATAAATTACCATGTTAAATATAATTAATTAAAATTTTAAATAACCATTTATAACTGAACATATGTTTTTTTATCTCTATCAAAAAATATTATAGGTATTAAAAGCAAGAGAGTCACATTTTTGACTTAATTGTACTTAAATATTATAAAGGTCAAAATCAAGGCTAAATGAAAACAAATGGTTTTATTTTCAAATTTTAGATTATTATATAATAAATATAGTCATTAAATTAAATAAATGAAACTTTTTAATGAATTTTAAGCCTTTTCACATTAGTTTAAACCCTAATTAACACATTCTATCTTTATCGTGGTAATAAAAATTTCTTATCATTAAAATTTATAATAACAAAAAATAAGGGGCCAATTTACCAAATTTGTAAATATAGATTCCCAATAATAAATCCATTTTTCAAGAGTCGACTTATTTATGTGGTATAAATTTATTTAAGATAAGAGTAGAAAACACAGTAAAAACCGTTTTTTCCATAAAAATGAATTTTATGTATAAAAATATTTTAAACTAAATTCAACCATAAAATTTATTAAAATTAACATAATTGAATTATTAATAGTATAATAGATGTAATTTTACGTTTTGACAATTTAAAACAAAATTTACCTCTTTGAATACTTGAAGAAAAATTATAGTTTATAATAAAAATCAATATTTTCACTATTCATTTTAATATCAATATTTTTAGAAAAAAAAACAAAAAATTAAACCTAATATAATTTTCATATTTTTGTTCCATAAATTATATTATTTTTATAAAATATAAATTTTCAAATTTTTAGAAATTAATTATAATATTCTATTAGAAAAATCAATAAAAAACATTTTAAAACGTATTTTGAAGAATAAAATGACTTTACTAAAAATTGAGTACTTATTTCCTAAGAATTAATAAATACATTTTTATTAAATATGACATTCATATATTTTTTATAATTAATTTATTTATATTCATTCCTAATAATAAAATGGAAATGTTATAACGATCATAAAATAAAAATATTTTGTGGTTTGTTAAAGCTCAGTGAGGCATATTGTATATACTATCAAAAATAGTGTTCTTTTAAAATATCAGGGTGTTACATCCCCCCCCCCTTAATAAATTTCATCATCATAATTTTAACTTGTGTTTACTAATCAAGGTTTTTATATTTGAAAATTCCTTTATTAAAATACATATAATAAAAAGGCTAAATAAAAATTCCCCTTGAAAAGAGGGAAAGAGAAATTTGAAGTTCTTCTAGAATAACACATTACTAGGATTCCATAAATGAGAAAATTAGTTCTAATTTAACATATGGACATAGAGGGAAAAATTTAATGTATAAATAATAATGAATAGTGATATAGAACATTGATCATAAAAATATCACTAATCATGAGAATGTTAATGGAAACAAAACCATACATCAATGAGGTGTTTAAAGACTATTGATTCATTAGAAAATAATGTAATAGGATAAAATTATTGTTTTAAGATCCTTTTCCTAGAGTTTAGGAATTACTTTACCAAATATTCTAAGAACATAAGAAAATATACATAACTGAGAAGTAGAATTTCATTATTTTGTCAATTTCCACCATAATGTCATATTGTTTTTCCAAATGATGAGCATTCAAGATGAATTTATCATGCATGAATCACTAAAATAAACATTATAATCAACATAATTATAACAAGTTATTCCTGATGGCTTTAAATATTAAACAAAATTGAATGGTTAGAGGAAGGTAAGATGTTATAAAAAATGTATAAACCTTCATATGATAAAATAATACATTTAATTCCAAAATTTCTACAATAATAACAAAGGATCCACTTAGATAATTTCATAAATAAACCTATGTCCTAAGTAACCTCAATAAAATTATCTTTAAATAATGTTTTACCCTTAAATGTGATCTCATACATCTCAGATTATATCCCTAAAAATTTAGTTTCATTCTTCCCAAATAATATTTCATGTTAAATAACATTTTAAACCTAAAGATTACATATACCTCAACCCAATCAAGCATCTCCCAAAATATCCTTAATCACTATGATAAATCACTATATAAACTTATAATATAGTAGACTTCAGAAAAATATCATTAATCAAATTTAGATACTAACCTAAAATGTAATCCTTATATTGACTATAAATATATTTCAAAATATCACCTTCTTGACTAGGATTCGGACTTCATTCACGCTTGGTGAAAGGCACCACGTTCCGGGGGAAGATGGCGCTTCAACCTGACACGCTAGTCATTGGAGGTTCACAAAGGCAAAGAGAACCCTATTGCGGTTGTTTGGCTTAGCCTCCCTAGTCTTCCGTTGCCTTTTCAGAATGGTGGCTTTCTCAAGGCGATTAGGGATTCGCTGGGTGGTTTTATTTGCTCAGATGACCACACCAAGTCCTGCGTTGATTCCTTGATGGCTCGTATTTCTGTTGAATTAGATATTTCCAAACCTATTCTGGATAGGATCTTACTTCGGGTTAAGGATTCTTTCTGCTGGCCACAGGACATCTTATATCCCTTCTACCCGCAGTTCTGCCCCTCTTGTCTCTTCCAGGGGAATTCTCTTCAGGTCTGTAGGAAGCAGCATCACGGCCCTCCCAAGGAGCCCTCTGTCTGCACCCCCTTTCCTATCCATCTGGAGGTGCCTCCCGATGTCATTTTTTTACAAGCCCCTGCTGTCTGTCTTTCTCTTAATCTAGTTCCTCCTCCAACCCCATCACAACTTAGTGGCAGTGTGTTTTCCTTGCTCCCTCCTCCCATAGGTGGTTTTTGCCTCCCCATCTTGTTCCCTTAGTTTCTTTAGTTCTCAATCTTCTTATGGAGATTGACTGGGGGATTGTACTACATTTGAGGGGCCCTTCCTCTACCCTCCCTGATTTCCCTGCCCTGCCCCCGATGGGCCCTTGCACTATGTCAGGTCTTCTCTCCATCCAAGTTCAAGATTTTGAAGATAGCTCTTCCTCTCTTCCAGATCCTTCAGCAGTGGAAGAGTCCTTCTACTCCCCTTGGTCCCTCCCCCATCCTGTGGTTGGATCCCCAGATCGTGATGATGCTTCCAGGCCTTGGTCCCCCTCCTCAGTCAAAAATGTAGCCTCTCCTAGATCCCTGGATTTTTCCACCCCCTCTGCTTCTCCACCCTCCAGGAATTCAGGTATTTGTACAAGATCCAAGTATAAGAGATTAATGGAAGAGCTCTCCTCCCATCTTCATAAGGATACAAACCCAGGGGACAATGCTAGGGAGCTCTTTGCTTAATGATTCTCGTCCTCATTTGGAATGATCGTGGACTTGGCGCCCAGATCAAAATGGATTTCATTTCTTCTACTATCCGCAAATTCAAAATTTCTCTTGTTTCTATCCTTGAACATATGCAGAATATGTTCAAAATCAATGAGTTTTCCAGAAGAATCATGTTGCATGGTTCCATGCATGCGGACCCATCCAACCGCTATATATATATCTTTTGGCATAGGAACTTCTCTATGGACCTGGTTCAGGTAGGCGACCAGCATATCACCACCAAGGTTACCCACAACAATGGATCCTTCTTTATGTCCTTCATTTATGGGATTTGTGAATCCCAACATAGGAAAATTTTGTGGGATGATCTCAATGCCTTCGATCCCGGTAGCCTCCCTTGGTTTTTTGGGGAGATTTTAATGTCATTTCCAACATGGATGAGAAAAAAGGCAGAGGACCTTTCCCTATGACATCTAGTTTGTACTTTTCTCACTTCATGGCTGGAAAAGGCCTCATGGACCTCGACTACTCGGGTGATGGATTCACATGGTGCAACAACCAATGTGGAGAGCGACGCTCGTGGAGTTTCCTGGACCGTTTCCTTGGCAATATTCAAGTCATTACTTTGTATCCCAACACTAAGGTCAGACACCTGGTTCATGGGATCTCAGATCACTCTCCGATTCTGGTCTCCCTCTCTACGAGTCAGGGGACCCATGATCATTGTAGGTTCTTTTAGCATTAGACTGGCCTCCCAAATTATCAGCATTTGGTAAGAGACTCTTGGAGTGAACCTGCTCAGGGGAATTATTGGTCTGCCATTCATAACAAACTGAGGAGACTCAAATTTAGATTACAGGCTTGGTCGAAGGACATACCTCATAGTGATAGGTAAATTGAATCGATCATGCAGGATGTTGGCTATCTTGAGTCTAGCTTGGAGGGGGCCTAGAATGACCGGATCTTTAAAGACCTTTCCTCTAAGAAGGATACTCTCGCAGTCATGATCCTTAAACAGGAGCACCTTGTGAGGGAAAAAAGAGAGAATCATATGGCTTGAGGAGGGTGATAGGAACACTTCCTATTTCCATGCTTGTATCAAAGAGAGCAAACGCTTTGTTCAGCCAAATATTCTGATGGATAATGGTACTTATTCAGATGACAGAGAGGTTGTGGGGTCCCTCTCTAATTCTTTCCTCAAAGATCTTCTTGCTGTACAAAATCCACAGATGTCTAATGTCTACCTAGGAGATGATGAGGGGATTCTGGACTACATTCCCAATCATGTTTCTATCTAGGATAATGATAGGTTGGGGGCAATCTTTTAAGAGAAAGAAATCTTCAAGGCTATTATGAACATCAAACTGGACAGTGCGCCAGGTCCGGATGGTTTTCCAGGTATGTTCTACAGAGACTCATGGGATATGGTCAAAAATGATTTATCAGAGGCCATTCGTGACTTCTTCAGAGGAGGTATCTTCCCTAGAGTGGCATGTTCCAGTACTCTAGTGCTCATTCCCAAAATAAGCAACCCCTCTTCCATTTTTCAATATAGACTGGTCAGTATGTGAAACTTCCCCTACAACATTCTGGCGAGTATTATCAACTCAAGGATTTCAATTCACCTTCCTCGGTGGGCCTCCATAGAACAACACGGATTTGTGAAGGGCATCTCTATACAATGGTCTATTGCATTGTCCCAATAGATGATGAGAGATCTCAATACAAAGACCCATATTTTAATCATAGCCATCAAACTTGAAATGAACAAGGATTTTGATAGACCGGAATGGAGCTTCATCAACAAGGTGATCTCAGGTATGGGTTTATCCCCTTGGACTATTGACCTCATTTTTAGATTTTTTATCTCATCATGGTTGAATTTTACTTTCATGGAGAAGTCTCATGGTTTCTTTAAGGCTACTTGAAGTCTAAGGCAGGGTGATCCCCTATCATCGATCCTTTTCATCCTCACACAAGACATCCTCATCCGCCTCATCCATAGAGGCATGAGAAATGGTGGGATCCTCTCGTTTTGAAGAAGGATGAATCTTTCGTCCATCTCCCACCTAATGTTTGTTGATGACACTTTAATCTTCATGAATTCTAATTAGAGGTTGGTTTGAGGCCTCCTCAGGGCGATTGAGGAATATTTCCATTGGTGTGGGCAGGCTATTAATAGGTCTATGAGAAACTTTGTCTCCTCTAGCAGATGCTCTTCCAGCCGGGTGTCCTCCTTGGGCCGTATTCTGGATATATAGAGAGGAATTTTTCTAATGGATTATCTTGGAGCTCTCATTTCCTTAGGTAGACTTTGAATTCGTGATTTTGATCACAACACCGGCAAGATCACTAATCGTATCTTCAACTGGAAGAACATATTTCTTTCATTTTGGGGTCGGATTTCACTTGTTAATAGCGTTATTATGGCCTCTCCTATTCATGCCTATCTTCCATCAAAGTTCCGAAAAAATTCATCAGCAATATTGACAACATCTTAGCTTGCTTCATCTGGGATGCTATCGCTGAAGGAAGACACCATTGGGTGTCCTGGGCGAAGATGACGAGGTCCATTCAAGAAGGTGGTATTAATGTTTGAAGCCTCGCAGACACTCTTCTCTATAGGCATGCAAAACTAGACTGGGAAATCCATGAGCGACGTTCACTCCTAGGAAGGGTCATGTACATCTCTTGTGAAGATTACCCAGAGATGCATAGCAGCCTCGCGTCTCCTTTCATGTCCATTATCCTTCCTTGTTTTACATCCCTGCTTCCTCACACCTGTTGGAATATTAGAGAGGGAGATCTTCCCTTCTGGCATTACAACTAGGCTGGCACGGTGCTTGGATTTCCGAGATGCCTAGCCACCAAAATTTTGTTCAGGGAGGCAAGGAAATACCCAAAATTCCTCAAGGCAGTGCTGAACGATGACCAGTAAGGCACCTGCAACCTTATCGAGCTCACCTCTATCCCGGATTTGTGTGTGTTTACTCCATCCTCCTCGGGGGCCTTAAATACAAAGTATTACCACAATTCCCTTTCTCTCTAGGGGAACATTGATTGTTGGAGCGAGGTCTGTTTGAAGGAAATTCCCATGAAGTTCAACTTTTTAACATGACGGATTAGGAAAAGTGTGATCCCCACTAATGAGAACATGAGAAGATGCGGGATAAACATGGTTTCCTGATGATATTGCTGCAACGATCACAAAGAGGAAAGTGTGGCCCATATTTTTTTCGAGGGTGAATGGGCACGCTACATCTGGTACTTCTTCAGGGACATCACTGCCTTCCCTTCCATAAATCTGTGTGAAGAGTCATTTCTTGCCCACTGGTTCCATGGATCAGGTGATGGGGGTCCGGAGAAAATGGCATGTTCCATCATTTTTCATGCTGGATGTTGGTGTTTATGGTAGGCCAGAAATAGAGCAAGGTTTGAGGGAATACAATACATAGCAAGAGGCATCATCTCTAGAGTCAGAAACCTTCTTCTTGATATTTCCAGTCTCTCTCGCAAATGGCATGATGCTTCATCCCTCTATCTGCTTTCTTCCAGCATACCAGTCCCTCTTCCCGGTGGCACTGCCTTGCAAGGCCAATGGATCTGATGGATTCCTCTCCCCATAAGACTAAATCTAAATACAGATGGTTCTTACATTTTGGGAGTCATGAAAGGAGTATGGGTTGTTCGTGACACCAGAGGCCCAGTTATCTTGGCATTCACTGCTCACTTTGGCTATGGCTCTTCTCTGCAGGCAGAGGCTCATGCCCTCCTCATTGGTCTTTCCCTCTACCGACAGGGAAACATCCCCATCTTTGAAGCTGAAACTGATTCCCTTATCCTCCTCAATTCCCTTCAAGTAATTGGGTCTATTCACTGGTTGATTTCCTATATCATCAAAAAATGTCGTGGCATGCTATCCACCAACATTTGAATGGTTCACACATGGCAAGAGGGGAATAAAGTGGCAGATCACCTTGCCTCTCTAGTGGATCATAATTCCGGCATGTCTTTCTTCTATGAACTGAATTTTTTGGGCCCTGAAGGGGGTTAACATCATTAGATGGGATGCCCTTGGTTTACATTATTTTCGCCCACCCTAGCTTCTCTTTTGTCTTCCCTTTCTTTGCCTTGTACTTTCCTTCTCCCAATAAATAAATAACTAATGATGATGTTGAACATAACATCAAATCATATACCAAATAAAAGGGTTATTTAAGACTTAATATATTTTTCCCTAAAACCCAGTAAAAGTTTCAAATCAACTTAATTCCCATCAATTAAAACCTCGAAATGGGTATTTATTCCTTTGAACTTATGATCAACCTTAAAATTATAAACCCATGATAGTATTCATAACTCTTAACATGACCCAAGATGAAAACATATATGATTCCAAAAATTAACACAATCCTTATTTCTCAAATAAAATCGTAGACTCTTTCCATTAATCTAAAAATGTAATAAACTTCATCAAAGATTACATAAATAGCTTACCAATTTCAAGGTTGCCAATATTATCCCATTTACTTCATCAATTTCAATCATATATTTATCCAAAATAAACATCACCACTTTTCCACTAAATAACTTTTCTTGGTTATAGATACCATTCAACATATATTTTTAAATCCTTAAAAAACTATTGTGGAATAATCAATATATGATTCATGATTATTATATCCAAAATATCATTGATATAACACTTATAAAATATAGTTATCAAATACAAATAAATAAACACATCAATTCTTCCACTTCAATGATTTTAATAGCATAGGTCTGTCCTTGGTCTAGGACTTAACACTTGGATTTGGACATTGGCTTAGATAATGACCATATTCTCCATACATAAGGAATTGAACTATAAATGGTAATGTATGATGAAATTAATTTCACTCGATCGAACTTTTCATTTTTCCTCAGCAATTAATTTCTCTATTCCCTTCTTATCCACACATAAAATATCTTCTCATTCCTTTGAGACATTTCTCTAAGTGATTCTTCCCACATACTTAAAATGTAAGAGGTTTAATCCTCTTCCATATATATTCTATCTAAAAATACATTTTTATATTATTAGTTATGTCAGAAAACTCACCAAAGGTGATATTGTTAATCATATAATCAAATATTTGATTAGGAATTATAATGAGGTTTCACATTCAAGTTCCAATTCCATTTTGTTTCTCATGAGGAAAATCATTCCATTTTCTGTCACATTCTATGATAACATGACTCATCTAGGTTCTATCCATTAAATAAAACCAAAAATAATAGTGTGAGAAATAATAGTCAAAAAGAGGAACCATATAATCATGAAAAATAAATCATAGGATGATTAGATCATGACACATTATTTCTAATCTATAAACCCTTAGGATTAATAAATACCATCCATGATTATCATTTATTAAAATCCTTCATAATGGTTCATAAGGAAAATGTGACTTAATATCCCCTAATAGTGTTAAAATAGGTGTGTAGTAAGGGTATACTCACCATACACCAGAATGATGGCTAAGATATACTTCGACCATGTTATGAACCAACCTAAGTTAACCCCAAACTGGTCACTTAATTCATCCCATAACAAGGCTTGAGAGGCATTCCTGATCATCTAAGGCTGGAAAACCATGTTGGGAATAAATAATAACTCTATAAGGAATGATCTATCCTAATACAAAAAAGGAAAATAAATAAATAAAACAATAATTATCTATAGAAAATAAATAAAGTAGGCGTACATCTATGTGAACTCGTTGATCACCGTCATCCACTAAACCAATGTCTCTCCATGAACAAACTAGATCTTAGAGACCAAGCACTAAAAAAATAAAGATTATATGTGTGATTATTAAAACTCAGTAGGAATGCCTGAATAAACTACTTCCTATTATTTACCTTTAAATAAAAACACAATCACGCTAGTTTGAAGATAATACATATAGAAAGTAAGGTTTCTTATTCATTTCAAAACATGTATCAAGATTCTATTTTTAATTAAAACCACTTTCTAATAAAATTTTGAAACAGTTTCCATAACATGATAAAATAGGTGTTTCGGTATGGATGCATAACAGTAGAGAAAGTAAACATGAGTTTTATTATTTTAGAAAAAAAGGAAATAATAAAAATATTATTTTAAAATAGTACCATGAAAATAAAGTGTAAAAGAGAGAAAGTGTCATGGAAAATTCTTAAGTAGATAGGATTAGTGGGGACATAGGATCCTTATACTCTTAGTGATCACCCATGGATGTGAGGGTTTTCTCTTTCTCAAGCCAAACAATCTAATCCATTAATGTCTAGTTAGTGTTGTAACATACCCCTACTAGGTAAGTGGGTTCATTACTAGCGTACGTGTCCTAGTATTCCCACCTAGATACCCAAGATTCCCAAGTTCCTTTTCTAAATGGAGTTTATTTTTTATCAAGCTAACATAAACACACATATCACAATATTTACCAAAAACCCATCAACCTTATCACCTCTGATCTCCCTCCTTAAGAACATATCATTTCCAAGTCACACAAACCAAAAATAAGTCTCTTCACTAGGAACATATCCCAAATAAAACGTTTAACACATATGCCACATTTCCCATACCAAGGAGAATTCTTTAAGAGGGGTTTTCTATTTTTATAAAACCATTAAAAGTTCCAACCAGGACTAATCATTATAAGAAAACACTTTACATTTAAAAATATGGTTGAAATCATGATTTAACATGTAAAGTCCATATTGGTAGCTTAGGAAAATCATGAGAAATAAGATAACATCCATTTCCAAAGTCATAACCAATTTTCATAGCATATAGAGAATACATAATAATAAAAATAGGCTTTTAAACACTCTAGAGATCAATGAATTCAAATCGAAGGCTCAAACATAGGGAGAAAACCTCAAAACATATTATCTATGATGATGGAAACCCAAATCCACTCCAAATATGTCTATATAAGAAAGAGATACAAGAAATGATTTGGCAAAGAAAAATACGCTTTTACACTTACACATGTATAAACCTATACATATATATATAAAAATACCCCTAGTAGTAATTTATATATTCCACTCTCCATGATAGAATATGTAAAAAGAGGGTATATATATATATATATTCCTTATCTATGTATATGTGTGTAATTTTCCTTTAGGAATGGTGGTCCAAACCCAAACCAAGGAAGTCTAAGGTATACTAGAAATATATGGGAGACCCAAAAATTACAAAATCCATAATTAAAATGTAGTAAAAGAATTTAAAATGGAAGAAAATATGTCACGCCCAGACATCACTTTATAGTATGTTTTTAATTAAAATTTTTGTCTCATAATTTTATCTTCCCTTGAATAATTGATTTGCTGAAATGTGGGATGATCCTGACATGAGTTTTGCATTTTTTCACTAATAATTGAGCATCAGATTCACAATGCCTGATGCGTGGGCAGGTCACAGGTGAAGTTGTGTGGCTTCCCCAGTTTGACATGCGGCATACCCGGTGCGTGGTTGGTTAACTAACCTAATGAAAAATAAAATTATCATTATTATCATTATTATTATCATTATCAATTTGATATTTAAATTATTTATTTATATTAACATTATTTAAATTAATTAGATTAATTGAGATTAATTATTAAGATTAATTAATAATTATTATCAATATTATTATGATTCTAATTATTATTATTATATTTGTTTTTAGTTTGTTTTGTTTTTTCATTTTTCTTTTTTTTATGTTTAATTATTTTTCTTCTCTATTTATTTTTCTGTATTCTTTTTTATTATTCCTTGGTGCTTCTTCCTTCTCCCCGGAGAGATGTGGTTCCCCTCTTTGAAACCAATCAGCCGTGGCGCCCTTCCCTGCTACCTCTAATTGATCCACGATGCCCTCCCCTACGCCTCACACTGAGCCACAGTGACCTTCCCTGTTACCTCGCAACGAGCTGTGATTCCCTCCCCTGCTACCTCGCACTGAGCCACATGACCCCTATCCACTTTAAATACATCTTTACTAGCGCCCCCCCCCCCTCCCTTTAAGACAATTTTCCAGCACGGCGTAACTCCATGAAGGCTCCCTCTTCTTGGTCGAACCATTGCGGCGGCTTTTTTTATCTTCTTCTCATTCGGTGCAAGGTTACAACTAGATTTTTTATATTGGGTGGCCCGTTCTTGATGCAATTAATTTAATACCTTTTTTCTAGGGTCCTTTTGTGTTAAGAAAGGTGCGGTTGGTGTGTGGGGGTGTTACGCAACAAATTCACGATGTTATTCTTACATCAAGGTAGGTGATTCCGTACACAAATATTAACTGATGATCATTTAATTAGTATTTAATTAATTTATAACTTTTTTCAATTTGTTTACATGCTGTGAAATTGTTTCTAACTGAGTTTTATTGTGAATCCAATTAGTTATAAGTATGTTTAAGTGATGTTAGTGTATTTTATTGTGAAAATCCACATTAGACTATTTATCAGTGTTTTGTAAACTGTGCAGTGAGTGTGTTAGGAAGTGAAGATGACGTAGTTTATGTTTTGGTGTGGTGTCAAAATGTGTTTTTTCTTTAAAAATGTTATGAGTGAGCTTTTTCCTTTAAAATTTTGCGACATGTTTGGAAACTTCTTAATAAATTTTCTTAGTGGTTTTCTTAATTATAAAAGTGTTTTTTTAAAAGTATGCAGCTGGTTTATTTTAATGTGCAAGTGGCACAGATTAATTTATAAAAATATTTTGGTGTGGGTATTATTTTAGAAGAGTGTTTAGGTATGAAAATGGTGTGTTTTTGTGTGCAAGTACACTGTTTGGATCTTATGTAATGATGTGACATGTTATGTGAACTTGGAATTTAAATGAAGACAAAGAGGGAATCTTGGGGTATTAGGTGGGGGAACTAGGACTAGTGGGATAGTGCAAAGGAGGTGTCTTAGACCCGGTTTCACTAGAAGAATTGAATATTGAAACACTAACTAAACAAATGAATGATTGTTGTTTCTGGTTTCTAAGCCACATTTTCTGAGGGTCTTGGTTTCTAAGCCACAGTTTATGAGGGTCATGGTTTCTAAGCCACGTTTCGCTGAGAAACGAAATTCTAGGATCCCACCTATTACTAATGCCTATAGGGACTCTCCCATCTTTTAGTGCTCTCTGTTACTTTGCACACACCGAAGACATATGGTGTGTTACTTGAGATACTACATAAGAAAATGTTTTTTTGTTTAAAACTTCTTTTCTTTAAAGTTTTTTCCCTAAAAACTATTTTTCATTAAAGTTGTTCAAGAATTTCTTTCTTCATGTATTCTTCATTGAAAATTTATTTTTTTTAATGCTTGTGTGTGGAATATTTTCTTGGTGGAATCCTACTAGGTGATTTCTCAAAACCTACATAAACCTTTGGGTGTACGTAGATTTTTTTATGTTTGATATAGGTAAGGGTTCAGCTTTTGGGAGTGGCGGTTCAGGTTGTGAGTGGACTTCTTGGCGTGGCGTTGTGGTGATGGCTTGAGGGTGGTGTTCTCTCGCCAGGTGGAAGTTTTTGTGTTGGTTTTTTGTCACCCTACCAAGTGGTAGTTCTTATCTAGTTTTCAATTTAAAAATGAAACTCAAATTTTGGTTTTTGGTTAAAAGGATCGTTTGGTTGTGACCTTAATTTTTTGTCTACTTTTATATTACTGGTTTTTTATTTATATTTTTTTATTATAGTAAATCTTTCCCAATATTTATTCTAATACTTGGGCACTTGTGCCAGCCTGTGGGGATCGATAATTCCCTTAGGGCCTTGCTGTGAGCTGGGTCGGGCGCCGGTTGGATGGCGACCCGATTTGGTTCATCACAAATTGGTATCAGAGTAGGTT
Source organism: Viscum album (assembly GCA_963277665.1). NCBI lineage: Eukaryota > Viridiplantae > Streptophyta > Magnoliopsida > Santalales > Viscaceae > Viscum > Viscum album. The sequence goes on from OY728129.1 coordinate 1,559,590,237, forward strand.
TTTCTCTTTGGGTTATTTTAATTAGGATGATTCTGGTTAGACAGGAGCTAGGATTATTGGGGCTCTGTGTTTTGGTTCTGAGTAGGGTGCCTAGCCAGCACACCTCGTGACTAACCTCAAGTCGCCATGGGATGTCAAGATGCTTGTTTAACTTCTCCTCTAGGTGGGACGTGTAGGCTGAAGACTGTACATGGACATCGGGCGAGGGATAAGTGGTTTGTTTATTGTGTTTCTCTAGCATGTTTGCTTTACTGATGCCTATTATTCATGCTGATATTTTATTTTTCATGTTTAATGTAGTAATTATGTTCTTATGTGACTATTTATTTTTGAACAAGAATGCCTCCTCTAAGAGCTCCCTTACATGCATGGGAGGATGTTAGAGAAATTTCTCTGAAACTGCTTGATCAGAGGTTTTTAGAAGCTATGGTCCGAGTTCTTTAGGCTTTAGGACAAGGGGAGACTCCTGCTCCCACTCCTATTCCTGCTATAGGAGATTATTCTGGCTCCAAAAAGGATAAAGATTATGAGTTTCTGAAGAATAAACCTCCTTCATTTCGAGTTAGTTCAAAACCACAAGAGGCGGATGAATGGATTGAAAAGATAGAGCATTTGTTCAAGTTCTTTGACAAGCCTAAGGAGATCACGGTAAAGTCTAACTCATTTCAGCTAGAGGTTCCCAGTCTAAAGTGGTGTGAATCGGTGATTCAGGCTGGGAAGCATGAGAAGATGAGTTTGAAGGATTTCAAGGCTATCTTTAATGAGCAGTATTGTCCCGAGTTCCTAGCCTATGCCAGATTCTAGGAGTTCATGGATCTTTTTCAAAGGGATCGGATAGTGATGGAGTATGCGAACTTATTTTTTGAGATATTCTGGAATGCACCTGAGATTGTTTCAAATGAATCTAGGAAAGCTCAGATGTTCGAGAAGGGGCTTCAACTAGAAATTTACTATCATGTTTTCTTGTTCAAGATGGGAACTTGTGCTGAGGTGTTCGATCATGATTTTAGGGTCAAGATTGATCATAGAGTAAATTTGGGGTTTCCTAGAGTAGTGTCAGTGTTTGGTAGTGGTAGTTCATTTGAGAAGAAGAGGAAGTGTGATGAACAAGGGAAGAAGGGGGTGGCAGCTCAGGTCATCCCTTCAGGTAGACTTCATCTATAGCTTCTAATACAAGTTATGTGGTGTTCCATTAGTGTGGAAAGGTAGGGAAAATCTGAACTACATGTCCACACCCTCCTAGGACTTTCCATGGGTGTGGAGTCATGGGGCATCTACAATGATTTTTCAAGACTGTACGCCCTTACCAGAGTGGGACTAGATCTGTGGCTTCCATAGGGGTATCAGTTTAGTCAGAGTTGGCCAGGATGATGGGGTCTCATTTTAGTGGTCATGGTAGTAGGAATGGATCATATTTTGTGTAGATATAGACTAGGTAAGAGCCACAGGTGAGGAGTTTTCCTTAGATAGGGAATATAAATCTTCATGTTATGGATCAAGCGCCAGCGGGATCTAATGTAGGACCTTCAACTGTTTGAGGTACCATTATAATACCATCTTCTATAGTTGTAGTTTTATTTCATATTGGTTATTTAGTTTCCTTTATATCTACCCATCTTTTGAACCTTCTGAACCTACCAACCAAACTGTTATCTTTTTCTATATAGTTGGTAACATCGTTGCGGAAAACGAGGGAGCAAGGCCTTGGGTGTCCATCATGCACACTTTCCATGTCAGGAGTCGAAATGGAGTGGGATTTCTTGGTCCTGGACATGGACCTTTCTGATGTGATCCTTGGAATGGAATGGATGGTGCACTTCTAAGCACATATTGACTACTATCAGTGATGAGTTAGTTTTATGGAACCTGGTGGGAGCCCCCAGTTATTTCTTGGGTAATGGGATCCTCGGTCAGGTCGCACGGGACCTCCACTTCCTGAGTTGGGGAATCCTTCTAATCAGTTATGATCTCTCACACTGGAGGATGATAGTGGTTCTTATTAGAGTGGATTATAATTTGTAGTGGATGATTTCACAAAGGTATTCCCAGATGATTTTTCAAGCTTGTCCCCAGAGCAGGACGGCGAGTTTTTAATTGAATTGGCACTAGGAACATAGCCTATATCTCTTCCCTCGTATCGCATGGCTCCCACCGAATTGAGGGAATTAAAGATACAGCTGGATGATTTAAAATCCAAAGGATCCATTCACCTGAGCATCTCTCCTAGGGCCTCCCCATTTTTATTCTCAAATAACGATGATGGAACCCTCTGACTATGCATTTATTATCAAAAATTGAATAAGGTAACCATAAAAAATGAATACCATTTTCCCTATATTGATGACTTGTTCGACTAGCTGAAGGGGATATGTGGTTCTCCAAGATAGACTTACATTCAGGATACTACTAGGTTAGGGTGAGAGAGGCGGACATCCCAAATACGGCTTTCTGAAGCAGGTACAGCCACTTTGAGTACTTGGTCATGCCTTTCGGATTGACAAATGCTCCAGTAGTTTTCATGGAACTCATGAATAGGGTGTTCCACCAATATCTTGAATCCTTCGTTGTGGTTTTTGTGGACAACATCATTGTTTATTCTGGATCTGAGGAGGAACATGAGCATCACTTGAGGATCATTTTGTTCACTTTGAGGGATCATCACCTGTATGCCAAACATTCTAAGTGCACATTCTGGATCAGGGAACTGAAGTTTCTGGGGAATGTCTTGTAATGACCTTGACCCCAGAAGCCCAGAGTTAGTGCCTGAAACATGGTGTGTAATTTTTTTCATAGACACATGCATACAAAAATTACACATCTCCTTCCATTACAGAGTATCCTTTTGGTTTAGGATCTGGAAAACCAGATGTTGCTTATACATTTATTCCAAAAGCATGACAAAGTTATTCTTCATATAGTGGCCATCACATTGGGGTACTCAAATCATGAAAAGATCTACTATACCCAGTAAAATAAATTGAAAATATAGGGTGAGGATAAGAATGCCCAGTAAGGGGTTTTAAAAAAATTTAAAGAAATTCTTTTTTAAAACAACAACTTTTCAAATAATCATAAAATGTTTTCTTAAGATGGAAAAAATAATTCTTGAGGCATGTCATCATATTTTCAAGGGTTACTTGAAATAATTTTCATAAAAACATTTTACATTAGATTCATAAGTGTTTACTTAAAAACTGCAGGTAAAACAAAAATCAGAGTGTGCATATATGTACAAGAATTCATGAATGATGCATAATTCACAGATTGATCAAACCAACTCTAAAATGACATGAAAAGTTGTAAATAGAATTTCATAAGTAATAATTTCATGATTCATTATCACTTAATATGAAATTCATGTAACATTAAATTTAGATACCCCTTCCTTGTATAACATTCCATTTTCAAACTTAATCATGTCATATGCATTCATTACCATTATCATAGAATATTCTTAACCAAAGGGTGATTCTATTAGTCAAATAATCACATAGAGGGTCATATACTAATACATAATGAGGGAATATAGATTGTCAGACTTTTTCAAGGCCTTGCGCCAAGACCGTACATAAAACATGACTTAGTACGAGTCAAGGATAACCACCAAGATTGTTTCCCATAGTAGCACAAACCAAGGCTAAATTCCAAGACCTCTTCACATAACCTCTCATGAGACTCAACTTTACCCAATGCATTGGAGCTCTATTTGGGTGCACCCATATTTTCATTTAAGTCCAATACATTCCTCATATGTCTAGTATGGTCATGTATTCCTAGTGTCCCATACTATATTGAATACTTACTTTCTTAATCCATAATATTTTGCACACATACTCATAACTGAAATGGATTATGCAATAAATGTAAAAAGGACTAGATTTTTTAGTTTTAGGTTATCGTTGCATCATATTTAATAGTGACATGCATGGATGAAATGACATATTTTTTCACATGTAGTAAGAACTATTACCTATAAAATAATTGTTTGTCACATAAAATAAGAACATTTTCATTAAACCCTTATGAAAGTGAACCTTTTCATGCCATAGTTTATAGGTTTTGACTTTGAGATACAAATTTTATCCATGAAATGTTGATTTTATATCAAAATTGATTAAAACATAAACTTAAATAACAAAATGAATTTCTCATGACAAATTGGAATATAATGTATGGACATAAAATCATTATTTCATATAGAGTATTCATGTATGAAAGAATAAGTAATTAATCACATGCGCTTTTGCATGTATACATATATTTTTTTGCTTAAGCATGAAAACAATTATTCAATTTACTAACATAGTTAGCATTACTTAAAACATGAGAAGTCATAATTAAAATAAATATATTTATATATGTGGGTTTTGAAAATTATATAAAACCCTATATACACAAGTTGTATACTTGGGGCTTGCACAACCCAAAACAAGGTTTAATAAATCCTTATAATTTTTGTACACTTCAAAACATAATTCGATCAATAAGGATAGGTTTTATGAAAACCCTAAATCAGATTTTTTACATAATCAAACTTATATATATGTTTATACATAACCATATATACATAAGTTGTAAACAAGGGGTCTTACATATTAAAACAAGATAAAATAAACCCTCTCGTGTATTACATGATTTAGGAACATAATTTAAAAAAAATGATCATCAATTAAAATCTTAAAAAACCCAAAAATGATTTTGTTTTGTATATACGAATATAAATATATATATACATATAGTTTACATAAACTCAAAATAGGATTGACCCTTATAAGTGTTTCCCACTTTAAAACATCAGTGTAATGTTGATAATCATATTTAGAAAAATCAAAACAAGTTAGGATTCGAAGATATATAGAATTATAAATATATATATATATATATATATAACCGTGAAATAAAAAAGAAAAAGGGTTTTCATATAGAAATTGAAGCATAATAATCCTTTACATGTGTTATACACTAAAAAACTGATAAGCACATTTAGAAAGCCTAACGTGAGTTAGGATTTATAAGTGGTATAAAACTACATATACATCCTTGAATACACAAAGGTATATGAGTTTTAAAAAATGAAAACATCAAAAATTAATCCCTTACCTGAATTCAAGAGAGATACAGGGCCATGTAGTATCTTAGAGGCGATATGAGAAAGAGAAAACCCATAGGGTTTCGGTGAAAAACAATGGTTTATATAATATGTATATAAGTATATTTTACACAACACGGTTTTGACATAAATTATAAGCAATGATTTTAGAAAAATAAAAACATACTAAAATAAATCAGAACAAACTTTTGAATCAATGAAAATTAATTGGGTTGATAGTTTTAATTAAATATATAAAAAATTAATGGAAAACTTTCTTGGAATAGATCGGGTTTTCATTAAAATAAAATACCTACGTAGACTTGTGGAAAGAGGAACCTATACCTTTGGGCCATAGATGGAGAAAGATTCGCGAGGGCGGAAGAAATAGTAGAGAGGAGGAGGTTGATGTGGACTAGTGCACAGGAGTGATGACGTGAGGAAGAAGAAGAAACAAGAAGAAAAGGCAGAGAAGAACAGACGGTCCAGATCACATTAGGTCTGATCGAAAGGATAAGGGAAAGTCACGAGTTTTAAAATGGTTGAACGGTGGATATGACATCGTGGATTTGATGGAAAGGCTTAGGAGAGATGAGGGATTTAAAAATGTATGAGGGGATGAGATTAACCTCATCTGCAATTGGATGGTCCAAATAAATGTGACGTTAATACTACAGTGTAGGAGTTCGAACCCAAGACTGGATTGGGAATTCTAGATCTTGCGCAGATAGATCGGACGGCCGATATTTGATTTCCATTTAAAACACTCATCACATATCGAGAGAAGAACGGTTTTTGGTCCATCTTTATAATCCTCAAGATCCCATACCTCTCTCAAAATTCCCTCTCCCCCTCCCCAGAATCTCCCTATACTGGTTCTATGTGGGCACGCTTCAACACCCACCCATGCCGTCTTGCCACCCCGCACGGTGGCCCGCAGCTCAATTTCTCTGTGTGTGCATGTAGGCACGTATACATGCTCTCACAGGCTATCATGTGTTGTGGCTGAAGGGTCCAGGCTCGACCATATCCTCCTGAAGGAGTAGCATGAGCTACATCCTTCATATCATCAAGAGGGATGGCCATATGGGTGATATATTTTTTTATCAACCCAAACTTTAAAAAATAAAATAATAATAAAAATTTCAAAAATAGACCATATCCAAAACCATAGAAGATATAAATGAAGTTTGAAATATTTTAATTAAAATAAAACTAATAATGTAAAAAAATTATTAGTATAAAACATTATTTAAATTTTATTTTAAACTTTGGTATATTAATATACACAATCCATTATACCATTTATAACTTTAAATTAAAATACATATTTTTTTCTAATAGAAACACTCTTCAAATTCACATGTAATTCTCTTCATAAAACACAAAGTTCTTGATTCCAAATTCATTTTATGTTTTAAAACATTATACTTTTAAAATCTAAAGATAAGTTTAATTAAAACATGCTCCAAGTTATAACATTAAAGCATTCTAAAATATACTCAAATTATTAGAAAATTTAAAATGCTTATAAACTTAAAATAATTAAAATATTAAAAAATACCTAATATAAACAGAATAATCAAAATTCTTAAAAATAATACAATTGTTATAGAATTTTATGATCATTTCAGAAAAAATAATGTACACTTAAGGTCTGAAATGGGTACCAATAATCACAAAAGGCCTTATAAAAATATTTTTTTAGGGTTTTTCAAAACATTATAAATAACTTGGTGAAGATGGTGCTCTTTATACACTTAATTCTTAGCACGTTGGTTGTTGTTATTTCCATTCTATTTTTCATCATGGAAGATCCAAAGGATTCCCATTATTTTCTTGGCATGTTTGTGGTGTTTGGGGATCTCCTGATAATTATTATTAGTCTACTAGTAGGTATTCTAGGTTAGTTAGGTTCTTTTGGCCATGTTAAAATGTAAAGTTTCAGTGTTTTATTGAATAAATAATGTATTGTGTTTATTTTTCAAATATTTAATTAGGTATTATAGAAATTAAGAAAAGTAAAACAAATAAAACCATTAAAATATTATTATTACACATAAAATATGTCCAGGGTATCACATTATCCCCTCCTTAAAATAATTGAGCCCTCACAATTCTATCACACCCCAACCCTTCATACATATTCCTCAATGTCCCCTTCACCAATATCACAAGATTTGGTGTTATTTGATGACATGGTATCTATGACGGCTTTAAATTCTTCAGTTTCATTAAACCAGACACATCTCATATAGTCAGAGTTATACTCATGTACACAGCAATTGGATGTAAAATAAAAGTAATGGGATACAAAAAGCTCAGAGACATCAAAAAGGATTCAATTCCTATAAACCAACCAAACCACCTTATTTCTAGAATTTTGAAATCATAAATCCTCTTATATCCACTAAATATTAGTAGTTGAAAAAGGTAAGATGCGTGAAGGTCACCTACATCGCTGGCTTCCCAAAATTTCTCTATAGCTAGGTATCTTTCAAACATGGTAAAACATTTGAAGATTCCCTCTAAATAAATTCATATTCGTTCATAGAATGTGAATTGTGAATTTACTAAGAGGAAATAAATGAAACATGATCCTTGGAAGAATCAGATCATATTAGGAGTGTTGGATAACTGATAAAGATATTTTCATGATAACCGTAGATTTTTGAGAATTTCAAATATATATGAACTTGACATTAACATTATTTTTTCTAGTATCAAATTTGGTAGAGACAAAAGGTTGGTTGGTGACCTTTCATCTTCCATATAAAAAAAATTTAAGAAAAACTTCTTCTTAGTAAAGCATAACCATATTAAAACAATGATGTTATTTTTCAAATACATAAAAAAGTACAAAATCATAAAAACAAAACATTATTCTTTTAAAATAAGGTTCATGAAACTTAGGGTGATACATATTCAAATATTCCCTCACAAACTCATAGACACAGACTTCCTGACATCCACCATGATGTCCCTTTATAGGTACCACCAGTGTTGGTGATTTCCCCAGTTCCCAATTAAACGGATCCCTAAAAATGGTTCCAAACTCTTCGATCTCTTTGGTCCAGATGCAGCACAGGAAATGTGGATCAATCACATGTGGACATCTACAGTTCCATGAGATAAAATCATGAAGTGTATGAAGCTGGGTGACATCATCATGAACTTGATGTCTATAAAACAAATGGGAAGACTCATCCCCAATAATTTCAAAGTCACTAACTTGAACATAGAGACCATAGGTCAAGATTTGAAAAAGATATGTCGCTCAGAGGTTACCCTCTTGTGTGGCCTCTTGCAAGTTCTCTAGGGATGTAAGATTCTCGGCTAGGGTAAAGAATTTAAACAAACCCTAAAATTACTTTCCCTTTTGTGCATATAATGGAAGTTGAGCATGCATCATAAGGAAATAGTAAAATCCTGATTCTCGATGGAGTTGAAGTACATGAGGAGATTTCGATACACAGTAGATATGTTTACATGATAGGCGAAGGTTTTAAAATTACTCATAGCCTTCTAAATAGGACTTGGAAACTATAGTATCTAGTATTTTGGTTGGAAGAGACAAAAGAATCGTTTCATCTGCCACCTAAAAATTTGAATGAATAATTCTATTTAGTAAGACATGATTAAATTTTTAGCGTTGTCTTAATTTTCCAGAGTTGTCTAAACTGATCCTATGATACCAACTGTAATGACCTCGACCCTAGAATCCCAGATTTGATTCCTAAAACATGGTGTGTAATTTTTTTCATAGACACATGAATAAAAAAATTAAACATTTTGTTCCATTATAGAGGATCTCTTCAGTTTAGGTTCTGGAAAAACAAATGTTGCTGATACATTTCTTCCAAAAACATGAAAAATTTAAGCTTCATATAGCTTCCATCACATTGGAGTACTCAAATCTTAGAAATATATACTATACCTTGTAAAATAAATTGAAAACTTAAGGTGATCATAATAATGGCCAGTACGGGGTTTTAAAACAATTTGAAGAAATTATTTTATAAAAAAACTTTTGAAATAATCACAAAAAAAATTCTTAAGATGGAAACAATAATTCTTGAGGCACATCATCATATTTTCAAGGGTTACATGAAATCATTTCAAGAAAAACCTTTTACATGAGATTCATATGAGTTTACTTAAAAACTGTAGGTAAAACATAAATCAGAGTGTGCATATATGTACAGGAATGCATGAATGAGACTCAACTTTACCCAATCTATTGGAGCGCTATCTGGGTGCACCCATCTTATCATTTAATCCCAATATATTCCTCATATTTCTAGTATGGTGTTATATACATAGTGTCTCATACTACATTTAATACTTACTTTCTTAATCCATAATCTTTTTCATACATACTCATAACTGAAATGGATTATGAAAAAAATGTAAAAAGGACTATATTTGTTAGTTTTAGGTTATTGCTCCATCAGATTTAACAGTGACACACATGGACTAAAAATACATACTTTTTCATATGAAGTAAAAACTAGTCACATAAAATAATGGGTTTCAAATAATAAAATAACCTTTTCATTAAACCCTTATTAATGTGAACCTTTTCATGCCATGGTTTACATGTTTTGACTTTGAGATACTTGTTTAATCCATAAAATGTTGATTGTTATATCAAAATAGATTAAAACATAAACTTAAATAATTAAAGGTATTTCTTGTGACAAATTGGAATACAATGTATGGACGTAAAATTATTATTTCATTTGGAGTATTCATGTATTAATGAAAATAATTAATCACATGTGCTTATGCATGTATGCATATATTTTTGTTCTTAAGCATGAAAGAAATTATTCAATTTACTAACATAGTTAGCATTATTTAAAACATGAGAAGTCAAAATTGAAATACATATATGTATATATGTGGGTTTTGAAAATTATCTAAAACACTATATACACGAGGTGTATAATTGGGGATTTCACAACCCACAACAAGGTTTAATAAGTCCTTATAATTGTTGTACCCTTCAAAACATAATTTGATCAATAAGGATAGGTTTTATGAAAACCCTAAATCATATTTGTTACATAATTGAACTTATATATATATATATATATGTTTATACATAACCATATAAACATAAGTTGTAAACAAGGGGTTTTATATATTAAAACAAGATGAAATAAACCCTCTCATGTATTACATGATTTAAAAACATCATTTAAAAAATAAATGATCATAAATTAAAATCATAAAAAAACTAAAAATGATTTTGTTTCGTATATAAGAATATAAGTATATATATACATATAGTTTACACAAACTCAAAACAGGATTAACCCTTACAAGTGTTTCGCAATTTAAAACATCAGTGTAACACCGATAATCATATTTAGGAAACTCAAAACAAGTTAGGATTGGAAGATATATTAAATTATATATATATAACTGTGAAACACAAAATAAAAAGGTTTTTCATATAGAAATAGATATTTAATAATCCCTTATATGTGTTATACATTAAAAAACTGATAAACACATTTAAAAATTCTAACATGAGTTAGGATTTATAAGTGGTACAAAACTTTATATATATATATTTATATATTCATGAATACACAAAGGTATATGAGTTTTACAAAATGAAAATGTAGTAAATTAATCCCTCACCTGACTTCAAGAGTGAGACAGGGTCATACGGTGTATTGGAGAGGATATGAGAAAGAGGAAAGTCGTAGGGCTTCGGTGGAAAATAAGGGTTTATATAATATTTATATAAGTATAATTTACACAACACGGTTTTGACATAAATTATAAACAATGACTTGAGGAAAATCAAAATGGACTAAAATAAAAAAGAACAAACTTTCCAATCAATGAAAATTAACCTGGTTTTTGGTTGTAATTAAATATATATATAATTTGTGGAAACCTTTTGTGGAATATATCAGGTTTGCGTAAAATAAAATACCTACGTAGACTTGTGTAAAGAGGATCCTAGACAGTCAGGCCATGGATGAAGAAAGCGTCGTGATGGAGGAATAAATAGTAGAGAGAAGGAGGTTTATGTGGACTGGTGCGGAGGAGCGATGACGTGAGGAAGAAGAAGAAATAAGAAGAAAATGCGGAGAATAATGGATGGTCCAGATCACACAAGGTCTGATCGGATGGCTAAGGTAAATCTACGAGTTTTAAAATTTCTGAATGGTGGAGATTACATAGAATATTTGATTGAATGGCTGAGGTGAGATGAGGGATTTAAGAAACAGATGAGGGGCCGATATTAAACACATTTGTGATCAGACAGTCCAAAGAAACACAGCTTTAATACTACAGTGGAGGAGTTTGAACCTGAGACTAGATTGGGTGGTCCAGATCTCGTGCAGAAAGATCGAATGGCTGATATTCTTTTTCTGCTGAAAAAACATGTCCCACATCGAAACGGATTGGTTTTTGGGCTATCTTTATAAGCCTTGAGCTCCCGAGATTCTTTTTGAATGCCCTATCCTCGTCCTCGGTACTGCCCCGTACCGGTTCTCTATGGGCGGTTTTCTGCACCCACCCTTGTTGCTATGCTGCCCCACACAGTGGCACGCTGCTCGGTTTCTCCATGGGTGCTTGTAGGTGCACATACATGCACTCACGGGCTGGCATGTTCTATGGCTGAAGGGTTTAGGCTCAGCTGCCTCCTCCTGAAGGAGTATCGTGAGCTACCCCCTTCATCCTAGCTAAAGGGATGGCCCTATGGGTGATATATTTTTTTATCAAACCAAACTTTCAAAAAAAACATTAAAAAATAGACCATATCCAAAACCATAGAAGATAGAAATGAAGTTTGAAATATTTTAATTACATGAAAAAAAATAATGTCATAAATTTTATTAGTCTAAAACATCATTTCAACTTTATTTTAAACTTTGGTACATAAATATACACAATCCATTATACCATGTATAAATTTAAATTTAAATGCATTTTTTTCTAATATAAACACTCTTTAAATTCATATGTACTTCTCTTTATAAAAAACTAAGGTCTTGATTCCAAATTCATTTTATGTTTTAAAACATTATTCTTTCAAAATCTAAATATAAGTTTAATTAAAACATGTTCCAAGTTATAACTTTAAAGCATTTTAAAATATACTCAAATACTTTGAACATTTAAAATTCTTATAAACATTAAATACTTAAAATATTCAAAAATACCTAAGATAAACAGAATAATTGAAATTCTTAAAAATAATCCAAAGGTTACATGATTTTATGATCGTTGCAAAAAAACCAATGGTCACTTAAGGTATGTAATGGCTACCAACAGTCACAAAAGTACTTATAAAAAAGGTTTAGGGTTTTCAAAACTTTAGAAACAACTTGGTGAATATGGTTCTATTCATACCATTAATAATTAGCATTCTAGTCATTGTTCTTTCTATTCTATTTTTCATCGTGGTAGATCCAAATAATTTCCATTATTTTATTAGCATGTTTGTGGTGTGTGGGGGTCTCCCGGTAATTTTTATTGGTCTACTAATAGGTATTATAGGTTAGTTAGGTTATTTTGGCCTTGTTGAAATGTAACGTTTCAGTGTTTTTATTGAATAAAATATGTCTTGCGTTTATTTTGAAATCCTTGTTTTGGGTAGTATGGAAATTAAGAAAAGTAAAACAAATAAAACCATTAAAATATTATTATTACTAATAAAATATGTTTGGGGTATCACATTATCCCCTCCTTTAAAGAATTGTGTCCTCGTAATTATTTTACACCCCAACCCTTCAAACATATTCCCCAATGTCCCCTTCACCAATACCACAAAAGCTTGTGTTTATTTGATGACATGGTATTCACATCATCTTTAAATTATTCGGTTTTTTAGTTCTAGACACATCTTAGACAGTTATAGTTATACTCATGTATGCAGCGATTGGATGTCATATAAAAGTAACGGGAGATGAAAATCTTAGAGACATCAGAAAGGATTTGATTCCTATAAACCAGATGAACCACCTTTTTTTCTAGAATTTTGAAATCATGAAAACTCCTATAGCCACTGAATTTTAGGAGTTGAAAATGGTAAGTTGAGCGAAGTTCACCTACATCAGTGGCTTCCCAAAAATTTTCTAGAGCTGGGTATCTTTCAACCATGGTAAAAAATTTGAATTTTCCCTCAAAATAACTTCCTCTTCATGCATAGAATCCAAGTAGTGCATGTACTAAGAGGAAATAAATGAAACCTGTTCCTTGGAAGAATCAGAGCATATATGAGTGTTGGATAACTAATAAATATATTTTCATTATAACCGTAGGTTTTTTGAGAGGTTAAAATACATATGACCATGAATTTAACATTATTGTTTCTTGTATCCTAGTTGGTAGAGATAAAAGGTTAGCTGGTGACCTTTATTCTTCCATCAGAAAAAAATTTTAATAAAAATTTCTTCTTATTAAAGCATAACCATATTAAAACAGAGATGTTATTTTGAAAATACATAACAAAGTACCAACAAAAATTAAAACATCATTCATTTTAAACAAGGTTCATGAAACTCATGGTGCAACATATTCATTCATTCCCTCATAATCTCAAAGGCACGAACTTCCTAACATCCACCATGATGTCCCTTCATAGCTACCATCGGTGTTGGCAATTTCCCTAGTTCCCGGTCAAACTAATCCCTAAAATGGTTCCAAACTCTTTGATCTCTTTGGTCTAGATGCAGTACGGGCAACATGGACCAATCGCATGTGGACATATAAAGTTTCATGAGATAAAATTATGAATTGTATGAAGCTGGGAAACATCAACATGAACTTGATGTCTATAAAAAAAATGGGGAGACTCATCCCCAAAAATTTTGAAGTCCCTTACTTGACCAAAAAGACCGTAGGTCAGGAGTTGACAAAGATATGACGCTCAAAGTTCACCCTCTTATGTGGACTCTTGGAAGTCCTCTAGAGACATAAAATTCTTGGCTAGGGTAAGGCATTAAAATAAACCCTCAAAGTTCTTTCCCTTACTTGCATAGAATGGAAGTTGAGCATGCATCATAAGGAAATAGTCAAAGTCAGATCCTCGATGGAGTTTAAGTACAAGAGGGGAGTTCGATACATAGTAGATATGTTTACATGACATAAAAAGGTTTTCAAATGTCTCATATCCATCTAAATAGGAATTGGAAACTATAGTCTCTTGTTTTTCGGTTGGAAAAGACAAAAGACTTATTTCATCTACCATCTGAAATTTTGAAGGCAGAATTCTATTTAGTAAGACATAATTAAATTTTTAGCATTGTCCTAATTTTCCAGAGTTGTCTAAACTGATCCTATAATACCAACTATAATGACCCCATCCCCAGAAGCCCAGAGACGGTTCCTGAAACATGGTGTGTAATTTTTTTCATAGACACATACATAGAAAATTACACATCTCATTCCATTATAGAGGATCGTTTCGGTTTAGGTTCTAGAAAACCAGATGTTGTTAATAAATTTCTTCCAAAAACATGATAAAGTTAAGCTTCATATAGCTTCCATAGCATTGTAGTACTCAAATCATGGAAAGATCTACTATGCCCTGTAAAATAAATTGAAAAATTTGGGTGAGCATAAAAATGCCTAGTAAGGGGTTTTAAAACAATTTGATGAAATTAATTTTTAAAACAACAAATTTTGAAATTATCACAAAACATTTTATTAATAGGGAAAAAATATTTCTTGAGGTATGTCATCATATTTTCAAGGGTTACTTGAAATAATTTTTAGAAAAACCTTTTACATGGTATTCATATGTGTTTACTTAAAAACTGTATGTAAAACATAAATCAGAGTGCGCATATATGTACAAGAATTCATGAACAATGCATAATTCACAAATTCATCAAACCAACACTAAAAGTGAAATGAAAAGTTCTAAATATAATTACATAAGTAATCATGTCATGATTTATTAGAAATTAATATGAAATTCATGTAACATTAACTTTAGATACAACTTCCTTTTATAACATTCCATTTCCATACTTAATCATGCCATATGAATTCATTACCATTGTCATAGAATATTCTTAACCATATGTGTATTCTATTAGTCGAATAATCACATGGAGGTCCATATACTAATACATAAGAGGGAATGTATAATTCCAGACTTTTTCAAGGCCTTGCGCCAAGACCGTACATAAAACATGACTTAGTACGAGTCAAGGATAACTGCCAAGATCGTTTCCCGTAGTAGAACAAGCCAAGTCTAACTGCCAAGACCGTTTCACGTAACGTCTCATGAGAGTCAAATTTACCCAATGCATTGGAGAACTATCTGGGAAAACCCATCTTATCATTTAAGTCCAATACATTCCTCATATGTCTAGTATGGTCTTATATTCCTAGTGTCCCATACTACATTGAATACTTACTTTCTTAATCCATGATATTTTTCATACTTACTCATAACTAAAATGGATTATGCAATAAATTTAAAAAGGACTAGATTTTTTAGTTTTAGGTTATGGCTGCATCAGATTTAACAGTGACATGCATGGACTAAAACGACATACTTTTGCACATGTAGTAAAAACTATTACACATAAAATAATGGGTTGTCACATAAAAAAATAACATTTGCATTAAACCCTTATGAATGTGAACCATTTCATTCTATGGTTTACATGTTTTGACTTTGAGATACTTGTTTAATCCATGAAATGTTGATTGTTATATCAAAATAGATTAAAACATAAACTTAAATAATTAAATCCATTTCTCATGAAAAATTGGAATAAAATGTATGGATGTAAAATCATTATTTCATGTAGAGTATTCATGTATGAAATAATAAGAAATTAACCACATTTTCTTATGCATGTATGCATATATTTTTTTTCTTAATCATGAAAACAATTATTCAATTTACTAACATTGTTAGAATTATTTAAAAATTGAGAAGTCAAAATTGAAATATATATATGTATATATGTGGGTTTTGAAAATTATATAAAACCCTATATACACAAGGTGTATATTGGGGGCTTACACAACCCAAAACACGGTTTAATAAGTCCTTATAATTTTTGTACCCATCAAAACATAATTTGATCAGTAAGGATAGGTTTTATGAAAACCCTAAATCGGATTTGTTAATTAATCAAACGTATATGTGTGTGTGTGTGAGTGTTTATACATAACCATATGTACATAAGTTTTAGATAGGGGGTTTTATATATTAAAACAAGATGAAATAAACCCTCTCATGTATTACAAGCATTAAAAACAAATTTTAAAAAAAATGATCTTAAATTAAAATTATAAAAAAACCAAAATGATTTTGTTTCATATATATGAATATAAGTATATATATACATATAGTTCACACAAAATCATAATAGGATTAACCCTTACAAGTGTTTCACACTTTAAAACATAATTGAAATGCTGATAATCATATTTTGGAAACTCAAAACAAGTTAGGATTGGAAGCTATATAGAATTATATATATATATATATATAAACATGAAACACAAAATAAAAAGGGTTTTCATATAGAAATTGAAGAATAATAATCCCTTAAATATGTTATACACTAAAAAATCTGATAAACACATTTAGAAAGCCTAATATGAGTTAGGATTTATATGTGGTATATATATATATATACGTGAATACACAAAGGTATATGAGTTTTATAAAATGAAAACATAGAAAATCAATCCCTTACCTGACTTCAAGAGAGAGACAGGGTCGTGAAGTATCTTGGAGAGGAGATGAAAATGAGGAAACCTATACGGTTTTAGTGAAAAACAAGGGTTTATATAATATTTATATAAGTATATTTTATACAACATGGTTTTGACATAAATTATAAACAAAGACTTGAGGAAAATCAAAACAGACTAAAATAAAATAGAACAAACTTTCTAATCAATAACAATTAACCAGGTTGATTGTTGTAATATATATATATATATATATATATATATATATATATATATAATTTTTGGAAAACTTGCATGGAATAGATTGGGTTTGCATTAAACTAAAATACCTACGTATACTTATGGGAAGAGGATCCTAGAGAGTCTGGTTGTGGATGGAGAAAGTTTCGTGGGGGAGGAATAAATAGCAGAGAGGAGGAGGTTGACTTAGACTGGTGTGGAGTAATGATGTGAGAAAGAATAAGAAACAAGAAGAAAATGTAGAGAAGAACAGTTGGTCCAGATCACATGAGGTCTGATCAGACGGATAAGGGAAAGCCGCGAGTTTTAAAATTGATGGACAGTGGAGATTACACTACGAATTTGATCAAAAGGTTGTGGAAAGATGTGGGATTTAAAAAATGGATGATGGTCTAAGATTAACCACGTCCATGATCGAATAGTCCAAAGAAATGCGGCATTAATACTGTGGTGGAGGAGTTCAAACCTGATTCTAGATCAGGTGGTCCAGATCTCGTGCAGTGAGATCGTATGGCCGATATTTGATTTCTGTTGAAAAAACTAATCCCACATCGAAACAAAAAGGTTTCTATGCCGGATTTATAAGCTTCGAGCTCCCAGATTTCCCTCAGAATTACCTCTCCCCCTCCCTGGTACTTCCCCGTACAGTTTCTCTGCAGGTATACTTCTGCACCCACCCCTGAAGCTATGCTTCCCTGCACGGTGGAGCATTGCTCGGTTTCTCCATGCTTGTCTGTAGGTGTGCATACATGCCCTCATGTGATGGCATGTGTTGTGGTTGAAGGGTCCAGGCTTGGCCACCTACTCCTAAAGGAGTAGTGCGAGCTACCTCCTTAGGCTTAGCTAGAGGGTTGGCCCTATGGGTGATATATTTTTTATCAACCCAAACTTTCAAAAAAAACTTTTGAAAATAGACCATATCCAAAACCATAGAAGATAGAAATGAAGTTTGAAATATTTTCATTATATTAAAACTAAAAATGTCATAAATTTTATTAGTCTAAAACATCATTTCAACTTTATTTTAAACATTTTTACATTAATATACACAGTCCATTATTCCATGTATTACTTTAAATTTAAATGCGTATTTTTTATAATATAAACACTCTTAAAATTCATATGTACTTCTCTTAATAAAACACTAAGTTCTTGATTCCAAATTCATTTTAAGTTTTAAAACATTATGCTTTCAAAATCTATAGGTATGATTAATTAAAAAATGTTCCAAGTTATAAATTTATAGAATTTTAAAATATACTCAAATACATAGAACATTTAAAATGATTATAAATATAAAATACTTAAAATATTCAAAAATACCTAATATAAACAAATAATCAAAATTCTTAAAAATAATCCAATGGTTATAAAATTTTATGACCATTTCAAAAAAAATGGTCGCTTAAGGTCTGCAATGGCTACCAAGGGTCAAAAAAGGCCTTATAAAAATATTTTTAGGGTTTTCAAAACTTTAGAAACAACTTGGTGAAGATGGTTATCTTTATTTCCTTAGTTTTTATCCCAGTGTTCATTGTTATTTCCATTATATTTTTCATCATGGAATATACAAAGTATTTACATTATTTTCTTGGCATGTTTGTGATGTTTGGGGGTCTCCCGGTAATTTTTATTGGTCTACTAGTAGGTATTTTTGGTTACTTAGGTTCTTTTGGCCTTTTTGAAATGTAACGTTTCATTGTTTCTTTGAATAAAATAAGTATTGTGTTTATTTTGCAAACATTGTTATGGTTAGTAAAAAAATTAAGAAAATTAAAACAAATAAAACCATTAAAATGTTATTATTACACATAAAATATGATCGGGGTATCACATGTGGTCTCAAAGAAAGGGATTTCAGTGGATCCTAAGAGGATCAGTGCAGTGATTTCATGGGTACAGCTGAGGAATGTGTTTGAGATCAGTATTTTTCTTGGACTGGCAGGTTATTAGAGTCGTTTTGTTCAGGATTTCTTTCAGCTTGCCTCCCCTATGACCACACTAACCCGGAAAGGGGTGAAGTTTTAATGAAGCCCATAGTTTCAGGAATCTTTTGAGTAGTTGAAGTGGTGATTGACCACTACACCTATGTAGATCTTACCAGATTCTGGGAAGGTCTACATGGTCTATTGTGAGGCTTCAGGTATGGGCCTTGGGTGTATACTCATGCAGGATAACCATGTGGTGGATTATGGTTCTATCTAGCTTTGGTCGCATGAGAATAATTATCTTACTCATGACTTGAATTTGGTGGTAGTTATGCACTCTTTAAAGACTTGGAGTCACTACCTCTTTGGGGAGAAATTTGTGGTTTATTCTGACAATAAGAGCCCATCCAATATCTTCTCTCAGAATGATATCAATATAAAGAAATTCCATTGGATCGAGTATATGCAGGGATTTGATTTTGACATTGTCTATACCCCGGGAAAGGGTAATGTGGTGGTTGACGCTTTGAGAAGGAAGGTATTAGTGCAGGCATTGAGGTAGTCCAGCGATGAGAGGACTTTGGTGTGGCTTTTTTCCCAGATGCACTTGGAGACCAAGGAGCACAGCGGAGGTACATTCTTGGTCAGTGTTCAGTTGACTCCTACCCTTCTAGAATTGATTCAGTAAGAGTATCTCAGTGATGATCTATGTCAGCACAATATGCAGTTTCTTCATAGTGGGGAGACTTCTTCTAAGTGGTCCATATCTCTCAAGGGGATTTTGTGCTTTAGGGTCCATGCAGTGGTGTCGTCATTTCTATGGAAGGTGGTGATGCAGGATATCCCTCAGTCATAGTGGGTCATCCATCCTGGAACTACCAAGATGTATTACAATGTTTGTCGATAGTTCTACTAGCCATGTATGAGACAAGACATAGCCGACTTTTTATTGATATGCTACACCTGTCATCAGGTTAAAGCAAAGCATCAGAGACCATCTTGTTTGTGTTATCTATTACTCATTCCTACCTGGAAGTGGGATGAGGTCGTCATGGACTTCATTGTTTGATTACCTTGTACACCTCAAGTAAGGAACGCTATTTGGGAATTAATTAACCAGTTGACCGAGTCAGATAATTTTATTCTGATCAGAGATACAGTTAAGGTGGATGAGCTGGGCCGGTTGTATTTTCAGGAGGTGGTCATACTTCATGGTGTGCCATCAGTGGTCATTTATAACAGGGACCCCCACTTTACTTCTTGGTTTTGGGAAGGTATACATTAGTCTTTGGCGATGAAAATTAAGATGAGAACGGCATACCATCCTCAAACGGATGTCCATAAGGAGTGGGCGAATCAAATTCTGGAGGATATGCTTCGCACATGTGTGTTGGATTTTGGAGGTTCGTGGGATATCCACCTGGGATTAGTTGAGTTATCTTATAATAACAGTTACCAATACTCTATTAGAATGGAACCCTTTGAGGAACTCTATGGTCAGACTTTACAGTCTCCTTTGTGTTGGGCTGAGGTAGGAGAGACCTCACTTTTGGGACTGATCATTGTGCCTAAGATGTCTGAGAATGTCAAGTTGGTTAGTAAATGGTTATTGACATATAAGAGTCACCACAAATATTATTCTGATTAGAGGTGATGGGATATTGAGTTTTCAGTGGGTGACCATGTGTTCTTGAAAGTGTCCCCTCGTTTGGGTCACTACTGCTTGGTAAAGCAGGGGAAGATGACACCAAGGTATGTTGGGCCTTTCAAAATTACTGAGCAGATTGGAAAGGTGGCATACAGGTTACCTTTTTATTCTCATTTGATGTCGATTCATGACGTATTCCATGTCTACAAACTGAAAAAGTACAATCATGATCCTTTACATGTGTTGAATTGGGAGGAGTTGGAGATAGATCTCAACTTATCAGTATTTGAGCAGCCTGTGCGGATAGTGGATTCTCAAGAGAAGGTGCTTTGTGGGAAGTCTATTCTCTTAGTTCACATTATTTGGCAGCATAGAAGTGATTAACATGAGACTTGTGAGCGGAATTCATGGGTTGAGTAGGAGTACCCATTTATATTCTCTAATTAGGCTTCGAATTGACTTTCTGAGGGTGGAAAGTTTTCATGGTGGGGGAAATTGTCACACCCGAACTTCTATTTACGGTATTTTTTTTAATTATAATTTTTATATCATAATTTTATCTTCCCTTTAATAATTTCTTTTTTGAAATGTGGGATGATCCTGACATGAGTTTCGCAATTTTGCGATGATAAATGAGTGTTGGCTTGACAATGCCTGACACATGGGCATGGCACTGGCAATGCCATGTGGCTTTTCCAGTTTGACGTGCGGCCTACCCGGTGTGCGATTGGTTAACTAACCTAATGAAAAATAAATTTATAATTATTATAATTATTATTATCATTATCATTTTTTATATTTAAATTAAGTTGTTGCTGTTAACATTATTAAAATTAATTAGATTAATTGAGATTGTTTATTAAGATTAATTAATTATTATTATCATTATCATTATTATTATTATTTTTATTATTATATTTGTTTTTAGTTTCTTTTATTTTAAGTTTTATTTATTTATTTCTTCTTTTTTTCTTTTTTCTTTTTTATCTTCTCTATTTTTTCCCCGATTCTTTTTTTCTCCCCCAGTGCAACTTCCTTATCCCTAGAGCATTGTGTTTCCCCTATTTTAAACCTAGTATCTGTGACGCCCTTCCCTACTGCCTCACACTGATCCGTGACGCCCTCCCTTGCTACATCGCATCGAGTCATGAGCCCTCCCTTGCTGCCTCACACCGATCCGCGAAGCCCTCCCCTTCTACCTCGCACTGAGCCACACTCCCCCTCTCTACTTGAATGATGTCTGAACCAGCATGCCCCACCCTTCTAGAAAAGTTTCAGGTGTGGTTCAACTCCGCGATGGATCCCTCTTCTCGGACGAACCATTGCGGCGAATTTCTTTTTTTCCAGTGATCTTCTTCTCATTTTCTGCAAGGTTATAGATAGATTTCATGTTCCGGGTGGACCGTTCTTAATGCGATTAGTTTAATACCATATTTTTTGGGTCATTTTGTGTTGACAGAGGTGCGGTTAGTGTTTGGGGGTGTTACGCAACAAATCCACGAGGTCATTCTAACACTGAGGTTGGTGATTCCACCTGCAAATATTAACTGATGATCATTTACCTATTATTTAATTAATTTATCACTCTTGTCAATTTTTTTACATGATGTGAAATTTGTTTTGACAATGTTTTATTGTGCATCCAATTGGTTATAAGTATGTTTAATTGATGTTAGTGTATTTTATTATTAAAATCCACTTTGGACTATTTATCAATTTTTTTAAACTATGCAGTGAGTGTGTTAGAAAGTGAAGATGATGAAGTTTATGTTTTGGCATGGTTTCAAAATATTTTTCTTCTTGAAAAATGTTTTGAGTTAGCTTTTTCCATTAAAACTTTTCAACATGTTTGGAAATTTCTTAATAAATTTTCGTAGTGGTTTTCTTAATTATAAAAGTGTTTTCTAAACTATGCAAATGGTTTAATTTAATGTGAAAGAGGCGTAGATTAAGTTCTAAAATTATTTTGGTGTGCGTATGGTTTTAGAAGAGCTTTTTGTGTGAAAATGGTGTGTTTTTTTGTGCAAGTACCTTGTTTTTCTCTTATTTAATAATGTGACATGTGATGTGAACTTGAAATTTAAATGAACACAAAGAGGGAAGCCTGGGGTATTAGGTAGGAGAACTAGGACTAGTGGGATAGTGCTCTGAAGGTGGATTCATCCCAATTTTACTAGCAGTATTGACAATTAAAACACTGAATAAACATATGAATGATGTGGGTCATGGTTTCTAAGCCATGTTTTCTGAGGTTCGTGGATTCTAATCCATGATTTCTGATGTTCTTGGTTTCTAATCCACATTTCACAGAGACATGATGTTCTAGGATCCCACCTGTTGCTAATGCTTATAGGGCCTCTCCAATATTTTGGTTCTCTCAGTTACTTTTCACACACCGACGACATATGGTCTGTAACATGAGATACTACACAAGAAAATGATTTTTTGTTTAAAACTTCTTTTCATTAAAGTTTATATCCTAAAAACTATTTTTTTCATTAAATTTGTTCAAGAATTTCTTTCTTTCCTTTATTCTTAATTGCAAAAGTATTTCTCTTTTAATACTTGTATGTGGAATATTTTCTTGGTGGAATCCTACTAGAATATTGGTTACACCCTACTCACACCTTTGGGTGTAAGTAGATTTGTTTATGTCTGATACAAGTAAGGGTCCATCATTTGGGAGTGGCGGTTCAGGTTGTTAGTGAACTTCTTGGCATAGCATTTTAGTGATGGATTGAGGGTGGTGTCCTCTGGCCAGGTGGAAGTTTTTATGTTGGTTTTTGGTCACCCTACCAAGTGGTAGTTATTTTTTGGTTTTCAATTTAAACATGCAACTCAAATTTTGGTTTTTGGTTTAAAGTCTCATTGGGTTATGACCTTCAATTTTGGTCTAATTTTATATTTCTGGTTTTTTTATTTGAATTTTTGTATTTGATTAAATTGTTTCCAAGTTTTATTTTGATACTCAGGAACCTGTTCCAACCCATGGGGATCAAGAACGCCCTTCAAGCCTTGCTGCGGTCTGGGTTGGACGCCAGTTGGATGGCGACCTGATTTGGTTCGTGAAAAATTCTACCTGAATCCAATGGAAAACTTGATACCTTCAATGTGGGGTACCCAAACCCATATCAATTGGGTCTAAGGAACCTCATAAAATAAAATAAAACCCTATCTGAAAATAAAATCCCAAAAATTGAACAATTGGAAACCCCTAGGGTTTGGCCATCCTCACTCCACATAAAATAAAAGAGAAATATGTAAGGTAAAGTGGACGAGAGGATTAAAGGATTGCCTATGATAGTCCCATGAATAAATGGGAGGGAAATCATCACACCATATGGACAGGATGAGGAGGAGGCATGTGGATGGGAGCCCTCTTTAGGGTGGTGTGTCATGCGACGTGGAGAGGAAAAGCGAGAGGAAGTAGAGTGATGGTTAAGCATAGAGGGTAAAGAAATTATTATTATTATTATTATTATTATTATTATTATTATCATTAATATTTTTAAAAAAAAAATTTCTTTTTTTCTTTTTCTTTTTTTCTAAAATCTGGAATCTACGCACAATTTGGCCGCATGGTTGGCCAAACTATGCACCAAACATGGGCCCCTCACTATGCCCCTAGATCACCTCACATGGGCAGGCCAAATGGTTAAGGAAACCATGTGATGATCATGTGATTTGAAAATTTTAAACTTTAAGACACCATCTCATTGTTTTTCACAGTTTCTACTAACTATTCACCAACCACAAGCCTATATAGATTAACACAAATTTTAAAATTTTAAACCTTCATGGCATTAAACATTGAAAACAAAGATAAAAATAATTAAACAATTAAAAAATTAATAAACCATGGTCGGGGTGTAAAATTTATCCTCAAAATTGAGAATTTCTTCCCCTAGAATGTCCCAAAATACTTGATTAATCGAGACACAAACAAGCTAATACCCAAAGTGAAACCTCACACAACAAAATACTGAGAACTAAAAACTCACTTTCCACTAAAAACCTAAAATACCAAAACCCAAATAAGCTAGTATGATAATACTCAAGGAACTAACTTGGCATCCAAAGAAATAACTAATGAGACCTAAAGACTTGAACCACCAAATGAGAGAACCAAATGTGAAGAACTCACATATCCAACCATAACCTAAAAACCAGTAACACCCCAACCCCTAAAATATAAATAACTAAAGAAACAAAAAATGGTCTATTAAAGATCTCCATGAGCATCAATCACATGATCCATTACCCAGGTAAACCAACCACCACTATGATTGGGGTCGAGTTTGGTAGGCACAAGATGTTTCCCTCATCTGGGGATCTTGGAAATCAGGTTCACCACAAGATATTTCCTTGGTGGTGTCCCCTCGATTTTAGAATTCTTATAAATAATCTATTACCAAATCAAAGAAATTAACAAAACTATAAAAAATTAAAAAAAAATAGGTGATACATGGTATGTCAAACACTGTCATCCATAATGATAAGATTCAGAATCCCACTAAAAGGCACTTATATTTTAATGGAGATCCCCAAAGATAATAAAAAATAAGTCCACCAATGGAGAAATTTTAGATAGAGAGATTATGAAACTTCCAAATGAATAATGATAGATAAAGAGAAGAGGGATCCTAAGAGACACCACTAGCACCCAACCAAGAACCTTAAGCACTTACTAAGATCAAAACATGAAGGACTACTCCTATATTATAGACAACTAGGACCAACTAATCAGATTACAAAGATAATATGTAGCTAATAATTCACCCAATAACCATGCCTAAATAAGACATAAAATCACTAAAACAATTGTCCCTATCTAATGAGTTATCAAAGGTGGAAACCCAAAGAAATATATATTCAGAATTTTATTAAATATTCCAACCACCTAAAACATGTCAAGCTCAAATTTCTAAATGGAAACCACCAAGATCTCAAAAATGTAATGAATTCCAAAAACATAAAACCAAAAAAAGGGAAAACCTAAAAGGTTTCCATTTTGACATTGGAAACAACATCTTGGGTTAACATCCACTGCACAGAGAGTATCTTCTACTATATAAAAAGCTTCAAACTGAGGCTTATTTATTGATCCATGATGTCTTAAAGCATCTGTTACCCCAAAGTTAAGAGCGGAAAATCCTCAATGAAAACCTCCTATTTTGTTAACTAAATTTATATAACATCTTCAAGTGACCAAAGAAACCACTCCGAATGAAATAATAAGACATCCGAGAGACCAACCAAACACTACTTAGTGATAATTTTGTATGGTGTCCACTAAAAACAAGAAACACATAAATGAATCAAATCAGAACACAACCCAAAACTCCACATCTAATTTATAAATAAAAACCCAGACTCAAAACACCATTTTGACCAAATTTCAAAAATCTAAAAAACAAAATCCCATGAAATAATAATCCAAACACAAAAATAAAAAACTAAATAACTACTCAATCACTTTTCAAAATATTGAAATCCCACCTTTTGAAAATTATTTACAAAAAACATAACAAAACTTACAAATTGGGCACTTACCATTGGTATTTAATAAAGCCTCACATATTTATACATCCATTCCAACTCAATCAAACCTCTATACATAAAAATAACTATCCACTTTCCACATGATTATATTCTAATATTTCATCATTAATAGGAATACTACGGGTCAATTCAAAACATTTTCCATTCACAAAACAAAACATTCAACCCAAATTTAAATTCCTAACCAATTTGAAGCCAACCCTTATCATCCTAAAACAAATCATTTCCAAATTCCCAATTTCCAGGAAACTTCCCTTTCAAATTTAAAAAAAAAACTTTATCAAAACCCCAAAAAAATTATAAAATGATACCATTTTCCAAAAAATCACTTACAAAACAACCCATTTCATTTTCAAGCAACCTAATGTTTTAATTTTGGAAAATAAACTTTGATGAACCAGACACCATTTTCATAATCTAGAAGAAACACCACAAAATCAAACCAAACCAATACCAAAAACAAACAAAATCAACCCAATACTCAATCATAAATCAAAAACTCTTATAGGAATAATAACTATACATGGCTTAGTTGTACAGTATGGAAATCCATGTACCAACTAAGTGAGCGCATCAAATGCCATCAGAGGGAGTTTTATGGTCTATGCATGGTTTTATAGACCATTCACAACAACCATAAACCCTCTGATACCTCCGATAATAACCACCAAAGTTTCAAAAATGACCAAAATCACTCTATGAAAAACTAAATACCTCAAAAACATCTGATCCGAGATCATATTTTGAGGCACAACCATCTCAGACCACCTTGTAAATTCAAGCATCCTTCCAAATAGGTTTTTATCAAGAACGTACTCATGACTGACCACATGAATTCAGAAAATCCTAGCTCCATAATATCAAAGATCCCCAAATAATATGTTCTAATTCCTTTGATGCCATTTTTCATGAACCAACCCAAGTAGGCCCTAAACCGATCACCCAATTCAGCTGGAAACAAGGCTTGAGATTCATTCATGATCCTCCTGAGCTGGTAACTAGTGTTAATAATCAAGAATAAATCTATTGGGACTAATTTATCCTAAGAAATAAAAGAAAATAAATATAATAAAACAAATAAAACTATAACTGGAAGTATACAATAAAAAAACTAGATGTACCTCTACATGACCTCACGGGTCAACATCATCCACTAAGCCAAGTTCATTGCACAAGTGAAAAATGTTCTAGGAGAACTAGAACTGAAAATGATAAAGAGTATAAGCGTGATTACTAAAACATAGTATATTTTCCTAAATAAACTACTCATAATACCTTATAATTAAAAATAAATATAGTCATGATAGTTTTAAAATAATACATATGGAAGTTAAGGTTTTGTGCTCTTTTAAAAATAAGTATCAAGCTTCCATTTTCAAGTAAAACCATTTTCAATTATATTTTTGATATAGTTTCCAAAACATTATAAATTATGTGTATATGTATGGATTCATAATACTATGTAAAGTAAAAAATGATTTTCTTTATTTTAGAAAATAAATGGAATTATGAAAAAGGGAATTTTGAAATAGTACCATGAAAAAAAGTAAAAGAGAGAAATCACCATGGGAAGTTACTAAGTAGTTAGGGTTAGTAGGAACCTATGATCCTCATACTCTCAGTGATCAAACATGGACAAAAATGTATGGTCTCTTTATTGAGCCAAAAAAATCCATGCCATCATAGTTTATTTAGTGTTATAATGTAATTATACTAGGTATGGAGGGTCATGCCTAGCGTACTTCTCCTAGACTCCCCCCTAGATACCAAGGATTCCTAAGTTTCATTCCCAAATGAAGGTGAGTTTTTATCAAGATAACATATGCACACATATCACTTTATTTACACAAAAAACCCATCCACCTTCTCACCTATGATCTCCCTCCTTAAGCGCATTCCCTTTCTAAGTTACATAAACCAAACACAAGTCTCTTCACTAGGAACATATCCCAAATTCCATGTTTAACACATACGTCACTTTTTCCAAACTAAGGGGTATGCCTTAAGAGGGGTTTTTATTTTTATAAAATTAATCAAATTTCTAATCAGGCCTCATCATTATAAAAAAACACATTACATTTAAAAATATTGTTGAAAATAATGTTTTAACATGTAAATCCCATACTAGTAGCTTCATAAAATCATGAGAAAAACGATAAAACCCATTTCCAAAAGTAGTAGCCAATTTTCATTGCATATATATACTTTATAATAATAATAGAAACACTTTTAAAACACTCTAGAGATCAAGGAATTAAAATTAAAAGCTCAACCATAGTGAAGTTGCCTCATAATATTTCACCTTTGATGATGGAAAACTAGATCCACTTAAAAGAGGTCTATAGAAGCAAGAGAGATCAAGAAGGACTTAAGAAAAGAAAAACCATGTTTCACACTTACATATATATACACCTATACATATATATATATATATAAATACCCCTAGCTAAAAAGTAGATATTCCCATTTTTAAGAGGGAATATATATAGGGAGGGTATATATATATTTATATCTTACCCATTTATGTTTGTGTAAGTTTTCTACACGAATGGAGGTCTAAAGACACCCCAAGGAAGTCCAATATATACTCCAAAAATATAATAAACCCAAAAATTATAAAATACCTAATTAAAAATCAATCAAAGAATTATAACAGTATAAAAATTACACAAAATCGATGGATAACTCATTTTCTTTAGTGTTTGAGTCCCAAAACCATCTCAATCGGGTCTAAGGAACCCCAAAAAATAGATGAAAACCCTAGCCACAAATAAAATACAAAAAAGTGGACCATTAGAAACCCATAGGGTTTGGTCATCCTCATGCTATAGTGATAGAAAGGATAAAGAGGAAAAAGAAATTTTTAGAGAGGAGGAAAGGCTTACCTGTGATGATAGTAAAAATAAACAAGAGGGAAATATTCCCATCTAAGGGACCGGAGGAGGAGGAGGCACGTGTTCAGGATCCCTCCTGGAGGTGGTGCGTCAGGCAATGCATAGAGTATAGGGCAGGGGGTAGTACGTTGGGTAATGGGGGAGGGTAAACAAAATAATAACAATAATAATAATTTTAATAATACTAATATAATTAATATTAATAATATTAATAATATTATTATTAACATTATTATTGAAACCTTTTTACCATTTTTTCTTTTTCTTTTTTTTTCTTGAATCTAGACACCAAACAAAATTTGACCATATGTTTGGCCAAACCATGCACCAACCACGCACCCCTAATTTCCCCATGGAGTACCTCACATGGGTAGTCCACGCAGTTAGGGAAACTATGCATTTCCCTTGTTATTTGACTCTATTAAAATTTCAAAAAACCCTTGCACGGTATACACATGGTTTCTACTAACTGCATGCCAATCATGCACCTATAAATAAAAAATATAAATTTTAAAATATAAAACTATTATGAATTGAAACTTTGAAAAAGAAGATAAAAATAATTAAATAATTAATAAATAATTGATAAATCATGGTAAGGGTGTGACAAACCAACTATTTTTGGGATTATTACCCCTAGATTCATATGTGCCAAAAGAAGCTCCACTTTTAGTTTCCATATAGGGATGCATTGCTAGGAAAACCAAATATTCTCTATATTAACATAACTTTATAATGTTATCCTATAATTAGTATTATCCCCATGTTTTTCACCAAAGTTCTCTACTCTTAATATTTAACTATTGACTAAACTTTACTCTAATACCAATAATAGAAACCCAAACCTCTATGAAATAAATATTTAATATTTTTATTTGAATATCCAATACATAACATTAAAATACACACCAAAATAATATATTTTTAGTGCCTTTAGAAACTTGGATACATAAGTAAATTTTTCATAAGAGATATAAATCAACTCCCATTAATAACTTCATAACTAACACCCTTCTTAGACGTATCATACTTAAAACCTTTCTTCATAACCTAGGTAATAGAAACATAAAAAAGGGTGATCTCAAATGATCAGTAAGGTTAAAAAAGAGAGATATCAATAATCATTTAAGAATAACATGAACACAAGGGTATTATAACTTAACATTAACATTTGAAAACCATACCCATTATATCATAGATCACAATCATCAGTCATGGCATATAGATTGGCAGTTTATAAGGTATGAATTATAAATGAATTAAATAACATTATCAATGAAAGTATAACATTGGCATAATATATAAGTTTTTGGTATAAAAATAATCATATAAAATCATTTCCTTGGTTAAGGATCACTACCAAGACCTTCACAGTATATTGGGTTCACTCCCTATTCCATATTAGCCAAAGTTATGGTTCACTCCCAATAATATCATAGTGGATAGAGTCCTATATTAAACTAGGTTTACTCCCTATTACAATCCTTATTATATCATTATATATCCATATTTACACAATTAATTATAGGTCCATACAATTCTAGACTGACCAGTCACATAATAAAAATAATACATATGTTAACCGAAAGAACATAAACCATTCATCATATATCATAACCCATGGAAAGGAAACATTTTTTATAAAAATTTAAATAATTCATCATAGTATAACCCATAGAAAAGAAAATGGGTTTCATAAAAATCTCATCATCATAATCATATACCATCCAGAGAAAGAATAAGGATGGTAACATTAGTTCATATCCCCATTAAATCATATGTAACATCAAAGTATGTTATATTAGATGAAATTTCCATTAGAATATCTCTAGAATTTTTTCCTGTAAAATACCATTTTAATTTTTAAATCACATCTTAAAAATATAAAAATTTCCCAAATACTAAATAATAGATTTTCATTGAAAATAAACATGGAAAAATGAAAAGAAAGCGTCAAAACATTGAGTGGTCATGATGCTGGGAAATTTAATTCATGACACTTATGTTAAAACAGTTATTCATTTCACATTTTTGGTAAAAATTAAAAAGTACCTCAATCAAAAAATAACAAGAATATCTCTTTTAATACACTTGATAAAAAGTGAATCATGGGTAAAAATGAATTTAAAAAAACATAGGATAATAGTAAAAAAACATGAAAACATTTTTTGAAAACATTGACAAGGAAAAGTATTTTTGACTAAGAGAGAAATAAGGCAAATTTTTCTAAAAAAATATTCCTTTAGAATCATAAGTAATTAAAGAGAGGAAAATGAAAGGAAAACATGTAATCTCTATAAATATCCAGAGGAGAATAATATTAATAATAATCTTGAGTGGTGGATTAAAAAAATTAATCAACGGAAACTAAATCATAAATAACCACAGTAAAAAATGAGATTGTAACATAAAACTCATACAACCTTGGTTATATCCATATCAGAACCCCACAAAATAGATAAACTTTAACGGATTTTGTAACAAACTGACCTAGGATTCCCTCTAAATTGGTACTGAAACCGATTCATCACCAACTCGAATGGTGTTCCTGGTCCCAATAGGCTGGCAACTAGCACTCGGGCATCTAATAACAATCAGAGGGAGAAATTTCACTCAACCTGAAACAATACAAAAAGAATATATATACACATGGAAAGAATAACTAGAAAATATATATATCATAATTAAAGAAAGAAAATTATACTGATACAACCCCAAATAAGTCATACAATAACCCAAACACATATTCTGACTACTCAAAAGGACAACTAAAGAAATAAATAGCTCATCTATTTGTATGTGGGAAATGTTGCATCATCTCACCACCATCTACCCATACCTAGATGATTAAAACCTTATTTCCTCAATGTAAAACTTTTTCATTTCATGCATAAAAGTATAATACAAGGTTTACACACCCATGAGGAAGTATACAAGGAGTTATCTAAACAAGTTCATTAGGATCCCACCCTGGTGTTCCATATCAAGTCTCTATAAAATAATCCCAATATTCTTAATTTTAATAAAAAATTCATGATAAGAAACAATTTTATATAAAAGTCATGGAAAAATATTCCCCTTCTTATTTAGTTCTAAAAAATCTAGGTAAAATAGTTTCAAATAATTTATCCAGCAAACCATTTACATTTTATTGAATCATTTATATTGAATTCCAAATAGTAAAAGATAAATAAATATGGAAAATACCTATAGGATAACAAAGGACTTGCTAGCTAGGTCACTCATGCCATGATGAATAATAATTAATAGTGTGCACTCAATTACTTAAGAAACTGAGGCTATAGAACTTAGGAACACCCCATGAGTAAACCCCCTACAATGTCAAGATCAAGTCCCAATGACACATGTCTTAGGGAATCGAGTAACACGCCATGAGTGAACCCCCTACAAACATAATGGACAAGTCCCAATACTAAACCCTCAACCTAGATACCCAAGGTTCCAATGTGTCTCATGCATCAATCAGTTCAAAAGGGATTATAAATTTAAAAATTATTTTAAACAAACCTTTTTATAAAAAACATGCTTTAAAACCATATTCACAAATCCATTGAACAATGCTTTGAAAAACATCTTCCCTTTACCAAAATTATTGGAAACACCATTTTTCTTAAAAACCCATTTATATATGAGAATAAATGATTACCAATATCATTATAACTCATTTATAGAACAATTTATAAAACCAATATTGATAACTATTAAAATTCTAAAGGATAGAGATGGAACCACCTACCTCAAATGTGGATCACACACCTTCACAATAGGATCCTCACATAAAAAAAGGATAAAAAATCAAGATAAATAAACAAAGTACCTAAAATCTATTCTCATATACTTGAAATAAATTCCTTAAGACAGAGATTTTTAATAGAGGTTTGGACAAACAAATGTCAAGAACACACATGCAACCCCACAACCAACACAAGGGTATGGATCCAGTAGAAAGACACAAAGGTAAAAAGTAATAACAGATATCATATACAGATCAAGAGACTCAAAAAATTCATCCCAACACCATTGTAGAACCACAATATCAACAAATAATGGAATATAAAGCAGAACACTTACCAAAAGAGGAGTGACCAACCAATTTAGAGATCAAAGTGCCAAACTGGGGATCCAAGATGAGCCAAAGCCACCCAAAATTTCCTAGAGTAACCCTAGGGCTTGGGTAAAAAGGATGAAAATAAAATCATAGGTAACTCAGGTGTGTATCATATAAAAACCCACTAGGTGGGAATAATTCATTTCATGAATCCTAGATTCACAATGTGAATATCCTGGGTTTCATGTATACTAAAAAAGACATAACCTCATATTAAAAACTTGGAATATCCCATTCATGACCAGAACGGAATTCACATAATGAATCCATTCACATCATTAAACCTATCAATGGATTCTTCCCATAAATAGATTCACATAATGAATTATTCGGTCATGGAAATAATATTTTCTGCAACTAGTTTCCATCACATATTCTTTTAGAAAAACCCACAAAACCTAAAGTATAACAAATAAAACATTAAAAAAGAGTGTACCATAACAAAGATGTTATAATTATCCCCCACCATAGGACTTTATATAACTATAAATTCATATTGAATAAATTTGATCTGGAAATAGGTGAGGCCATTGTTCCCCCACCAATGATTCACACTCCCAAGTCTCATGATAATTTGATATGTCCAATCATAACACTTTGACCAATAGAATATACTTCCCATGAAATAAATTCATTTGAGAATCAATTACCTCAAATGGTTTCTCTAAAACATAAACATTTGTCTCCAAATCAATCTCATTCAGCTCAGAACATGTGAGGGATCAGGATGGTACTTCCTAAGTAGATATATATGAAAAACATAATGAATACATGTTAATGGAAATGGTAATTTCAAATGATAAGCAACCCTACCAAGACACTTAGTGACCTAAAATGGTCAAACATATCACAGAGAAATATTTCCCTATTTCCTAAAACCAATGGTGACCAAACTAAGGAGATACTCTCAAGAAAACTAGTTCACCAATGGAAAACTCCAAAGGACAAAATTGGTGATCCTCATATGATTTCTGGTGACTCTAAACTATAACCAAGAAAAAATTTACATTATATATATTCACCAAAAAATAATTAACGAGATTTGATACCCAAAGATAGGCTCTTCCCACCTCTTTTTAAAATATAGGTGACCTTCAAAGGTGACCATACAAAATGGGGAGCTAAGATAGCTCTATTTTCTCTTGGCAGGATCCCTCAATGATCTTCTACCCTTCCTAGGGTTTCCTCTCCCTATATTTCGAGCGCCATCTTTAGCCACCTTTTCCTTCTTATCTCCTTTTCATTTCTCCTACTTCTAATTTATCATGTCTTTAGGTTTCCCCTCAGGTCTCCATTTCAAATGGAATTCTATTCTTCGATGACCTAGGTTTTTGGAATGCTTCTTCAACAAATGGATTTTTTCCTTCTCTAGGCCTCCTGCTATCTTTTCCCTCAGTTCTCCTATCATGGTTTCTTATTTCCATTATTCCCTTATCTGGGATCATGAATCCTATTTTTGGGCCTTGTATTGGGAACCACAGATGCTCTGTAGACCAAATCCACCATGTCAAACCCCATTTTTGGTCCTATTCAGTGTTCCTTCATGGTGGTTTGCGATGTGTTAGTGGTTCATGGTTGTGGTACGCTATTGTGGCCCTTTCCCAGTTCTTTCTCCCTTATTCTATTCTCTTCAGTCCTTTTTTGGGTGGTTAATTTTTTTCTTCCTCGATGTCAACAACTATGACGGGTGTTGGTTTTTTTCTCATGGTTTTTGGTTTTTTTTTTTATGTTCGCGTTAGGTGGTTTTGATTTTGGCTAAGTCTTCTTGAATTGTGCAGCATATTGTCATGATGCTCATCTGCTCAACTCTACCCCAACTTCAAGGTCCTATTCTCCAGTCTGAGTTTGTATAGTGCCATGATATAGAAGGAGGATTTGGGAGGTGTTGTTTGAGTGGTTGTCATCATTCTAGAGAAGCTCTGGCAGTAGTGGTGATTTCTCCCAGGTTAATGGTTCGAGGTCTTGGATGTTCTAAATAGCTGGAGGGGGTGGTTCTAATGGTTTTATTGTTAAAGTAATAATTGTGTTTTGTGTTTTTGGTCACCGGAGAGAAGTTTTATTGGTGTTGATGTGTGTTAAGGGTGATGGATGTACATATCAGGAAGAGGATTGAGGCTAATGGAGGATCCAGTGATTACAGACCATAGACTTCATGGTGCGATGTTCGAGGAACATTTTGATTTGAATTTTTAATTTCATATTTCTAATGTATTCGAGCATAGATGACGTGGTGGTTGTCCTGTGTATGGTGTTTTAATGTTCAAAAATATTTTTTTTTGCAGGCTTTGAGGGAGTTGGTTTTTCTCTATTTGGTCTGAATTTTGATTGGCTTCACACTAAGCCTTAAAAAGTGTTTAAAAAAAATAAAAAAAATATGTTTGGATGACCATAAAAACCTTGAAGGGTTACAATATGATCTATAACTAGTAATTATTATTTTAGGAAATCTTGTCTAGTCCCATATGGATGTTCCATGATCCACCAAAAACCAAGATGAAAGCACAGAGCATATCCTCTAATATCGATGTAAAGACCCAAATTTATCATACATAAATATTAAATATTAATAGATAAATATTACTTAAATAATATAAATATCCACACTAAAATCATTTTGGTCTAGTGCCTTTGGAAACTTAGACACATAAAAAACTATTTAATAAGTGTCCTATATTTAAATCTCACTAAGTTCATCATTACTAGAACCCTTCTTAGACATATCAAACATAATATATTTAATTGTAACCTGGAAAAGGAGACATAATAAAGGGTGAGTGAAGATACTCATTAAGGGTAAATAATATAGATATCTACATCTCAAGATCATAAGGGTATGAGAACATGAGAATAACATTTGAAAACTATACCCTACATATTATATATCATAAAATTAAGTTATGGAATAAAATTTGGAATTTCATAATACGTTAATCATAATGGAATCAAGGAACATGATCCATGAGAATATAAAATTGGCATAAGAAATAAGTTTTTTGCATACACATAAACATAGAAAATCATTTCTTTATTAGTTCAAGGACAATTTCCAAGACTGTCATAGTGTAATTGGTTCACTCACCAAACCAACGCATTAATCAAGGTTTACTCCCAAGACTATCATAGTGGAAAGAGTCCCTTATTGAACTGGTTTCACTCACCATTCCAGTCATGTTTATATCATGAGATACCAATCTTTACTTAATTAAGTACAAAGAGATATAGGTCCCACCTATATTGGTTATAATGTAACCACTATCCTCGGTTATAATGTAATCACCGTCCTCGATTATAATGTAACCACCTTCATTGGTTTTAAAGTAACCACCATCTCAAAATTAAAATAATATGTATATATTCCAAAAGATCATAAAACATTCATCATATCAAAACCTATGAAAATAAAAGGTTTTTATAAACATTTCATCACAACATAACCTGTCAAAAAGAAACAGGTTTCATGATCATTTCATCGCTTCATAAAATCATAACACATAGAAAAAAGAAGTAGATTTTATTATCATTTTATCATGGTATAACCCACGGATGATAAATGGGTTTCATAATCATTTTATCGTGGTATAACCCATGGAATAGAAATAGGTTTCATAAATATATTATCTTCATAAACATAAACAATCCATTAAAATAATGAGAATGGTATCTTTAGATCATATTCCTAGTAAAGCATAAGTAACATAAAAGGATGTCATCTTAGATATAAAATGATTTTTAAAGATAACTTGGAACATTTATTGAGGAAAATATCCTTTATACATTGAAAATAAATTAAAACATAAAACATTTTCAAAATAATTTTCTATGAAAATAACCTTGGAAAATTATAAATGAATCCTTAAAAAACATTTAAAACATTTCTTGAGAAAAATAACATTTCTTATAAGATTGGTTTTTAAAACTAAAAATTCATAAAATATATTGGAAATCCTTTTATTTGAAAATAAGTGTTGGAACTTGTATAAGAGGTTTTAAAAATCATTTGAAACATTTATTGAGGAAAATAAACATTCTTTGAAAATAAATTTTTAAAATTAAAAATTCATAAAAAAATTATAAATATTTTTATTTGAAAATAAACATTGAAACTTGTAAATTAATTTTTAAAATATTGAGTTGTCATGATGGTGGAAAATTGTGTGCATGTCATACACACTAAAAAAATATTACATTCATAGTTTTGGTGAAATCCAAATAGGACTTCTTTTGAAAATAAGATGAAGATTACTTTTAAAAAAATTAAAAATTAAAACAAGAGAAAAAATTTATTTATTAAATAATTTGGATAATGTTAAAAACATATTTATAAAACCTGTTTTTGGAATATAATTTTTTTCAACCAAAGAATAAATAAATATGATTTTTATTAATATCATTATTTTGAACTATTGAGTACATAGAGAGATGAAAATGAATGGAAAACATTTATTATTCACAAATAACAATATGAGAATAAAATTTATGAGTTTCTAGAAATATGGATCATATTATTTCATCATCAGAAGCATAAACCTAAAAAATGGTGATAAACGTTGAGATTGTATCATAAAACCCTTACCAATTCGGTAACATTGAATTATAAGCCCCTTGAAATAATAAAATTAAATGAAACATAAAATATCATGAGAATAAATAAGTTAATGATATTAAATTTAAAAGTGGATTTATATACATATCATAAAAAGAATATAGGTTCATAACATAACATACATATCAAAGTAGGCAAATTGAGACAGAAATCCCTTACTGCTTTAGTAGATTTGGAAACATAAAACCACATTAAATAGAGATATTTGATATGTAGATATCCATAATTTTTAAATAATAATCATAAAATAACTTCATGGAAAATATATACACCACATAAAATAAACATGTGGGGAATATGGAATTTGTCTCATAGGAAATAAAAGAAAGATGATAATCCCTTACCCTAAGTCTCGACTTCCTTCATACACATTTGAACCACATGTATAATAAATATAATTTTATTATATATATATTATAGCACCATAATTATATATATCATACCATATGTGATTTATTTATGACCTTCTATAACCCATTTATTAACAATTTCATGTTAAAGTCGTGTTTCGGGTAATAACTGCTTTGTTTTTTTATGTATTTTTTTCATTTTTTATTTTTTGTCCTCATAAATTGATAATGGTTACATAAAATACATAACTTTAAACATGATATAAAAATTTATATATTAATTATATATTTATTCATATTAATCCATAATATTTATAAATATAAAATGAAATACATTCTTCATGGAGATGAAATGCCATACATATGCATGAACGTTGTTTCCATTTTCTCGGTGGAGTGAAATAAATAGGAGTAAATAATATATTATTATTATAGAATAATTTTTATATCACATATATTTAATTAAAATATTTTTTATTACCTTCCATGTAAAGCATACATATAAAAAAATCACATCGCTTTGTGTGGTGGTAGACCGCCGTACACACAAATGATGTTATCATATTCCAATGGAATAGAAGGTAAGGAGTTATAATAATTTAATACGTATAAATAAATTACCAATAATATATATATATATATAATCTATCCTTTTTACCGTCCAATTAAAATATAAATGAAAAACACATCACATTAGTTTATGAGGCGGTAGTCCGCCGTACACACTAACAATGTTATTATTTACAAAAGGTTTTTAGATAAGAATGTATATGTTTTATTATAATTAAATAGGTATAATATTATAAAAAATATCATATATAAACATTAAATCCATAATTATATCCATCTGTTAGAGGTGGTGATAGAAAACAAATAACATCAGTTCGCGAGGCAGTAGTCCACCACACACACGAATGACGATTTCATGTCTCATTTGATAAAAGAGGAGATGTATTTAGGTTATCATATTAAAATAATAAAATATTTATATACATTATATACTAGTGTTATTATTTTATCTTAATGTAAAATATTAAATTAGGTGGAAGAATAAATAAAACAAAAATGAAAGTTTAATAATTTTACCTCTTCTTCGGAGAGCCTCTTTAGGTTTACACCTTAAGACATATTAAGAGAGATTACTAAAAAAATAAGGAATATAGGATGAGGTTGTGGAAATAATTAATTTATTTGGAAATTTATTTTCTAATAAAAATGTTTTTATGGGTTTTAATAGGATAGGATAGGAGTGGCCTTTTATAATTGAGGTCAGTAGCGCAATTGTAATTTTTGAAAAGAAAACGGTTTACCCCAATTTTTCACATAACATAAGGCTCCAAAAAAGAAAATTATAGATAATATAATATATAAAGTATGAATATGGCTAGTAAATTGGTGTTTTACTAGTTTATAGGTTATTTTATCCCTTATATTTTTAGTTTAGTCCCCAGATAAAACCATTTTCACCTTAGCTGCGGTAATTAATTATTAATTTTTTTACTATTCATAATGGTAAAAATTAAGTTGAGAATATTAGAACATATAAATTAGGATTATTAAAAATATTCAATACATTTTTTCAAACTCCATCCATAGAAGTGGAAAATTTTAATTTAAATTTTAACCTGCATATGAGACAAAAAAAAATTTCTAAAGTGAAAATCTTCAAAAGATTAAATCATTTATAAAAAATCAATATAAAATTGATTCCAATGACATAAATTAGATTATTAGATATATAATTTAAATAATTTTACTTTTAAAACCATATTAAAACAATTTTTAAGTTATTAAAGTCTTTAAAATAAATGAAGATTATTAATAAAAACTAGTATTTTTCATTATTCATCAGAAAAATTTATCTTCTTAGAAAATTCTCAAAAAACCACTGGAATATAATTTTGAAATTATGATTTAAAAAACGAATTTAGTTTTTTAAAAATAAATTTTCTAAAATTCTAATAATAAAATTTTATAAATAAGTATATAAAATGCGATAAAACTTCTTTTTAGAAAAATATAGTTTTTAAGTATAAAATTAGATTTATTTTTATATCATGATTAAAAACGCATAATATGAATGTTAAAAAAATTAATTAATATATAATATATAAATTTAATTAAAATTATTCAAAAAAAAGTGATTTGTTTAAATTATTAAAGTAAAACACATTTTTGCACATAAAAATAGTTTTTCAAAAAATGATTTCCTTTTCTTCCAATGGAATTTATTTTCATTTATAATTAATTGGTCACTAAATAATTCATTATACATATATCTATATCCCTGTGTGTGTGTGTGTAAACCATATATTTTCATAATATATTTTACCATATTTATACTCTCCATTATAACTATTAGATGATAACTATCATATTAAATAATAATATTTTAATGGTATGTCATGTTTCATTTAAACATGGTATTGCATGTAATGTAAGATAAACTCAGTGTTTCATATAATGCCAAATATCAAAAGGATTAAATTTATTTGAAAAAAATATTTCAGAAAATCTC
This sequence comes from Viscum album, assembly GCA_963277665.1. Taxonomy (NCBI): domain Eukaryota; kingdom Viridiplantae; phylum Streptophyta; class Magnoliopsida; order Santalales; family Viscaceae; genus Viscum; species Viscum album. The sequence continues at coordinate 1,559,630,892 of OY728129.1, forward strand.
ATAGTGTTACATTCTACTCCCCCCCCCCCCAAATAAATTGCATCCTCACAATTTTAACTTATTCTTGATTAACAATTGTTTAATATTTGAAAATCCATTTATAGAAAACCCACAACATAAAAAGGTTTAGTAAAAATTACTCTTGAAAAGAGAGAAAGGGATGTGAAAAGGTCATTTGGAATAACACATACTAGGTTTCCAAATAAGAGAACATTGTAGGGAAGTGAATATTTGGAAATGGAAAACGCATAATGTATAAATAATGATGGATAGTGACATAGATCATTGATCACTAGAAAGTGAATGATCATGTGAAAATCAATAACCAAAAAAACATAAACTAAATATGTGTGAAATAGTTCATTGATATCATTAAATATGATGGTAATAGGACGATATTTATTTCAAGATACTTTCCTTATATGTGGGGAATTTAATGAGAAGATATACTTACTTGATTCCATTCTATTTCATAATAACAATCTCATCCTTTGATTGTGAATTTATCAATTTCCACATAATCTCTTACATTAATAAATGAAAAGGAATTTTTTAAAACCTAAATCATTGGTGGATCATAATATCCACCAAATATTTTTTATTATCAGAAACAAAATTTTCAACATAGGTTATCCAATAACATCAAAAGTTCCACTTAATCCATTTCGTTAACATTTAACCTTAAGGTGCTCCATGTATAACCAAAATTGAAATCAAAATATTTAGAAATAATTTCACAAAATTTCCCAAAATAAAATTAACATTGATCACCCAAATATAAATAATTATCTCTTAATGGTTGCATACCTAATATTTGAATACCATGATCATATATTATCCTGAATCATGGTAATAACTAGAACTACAAAAAATACATGATTCCTCATTCCTTAAATAAAACCATAGATTATTGAATATATTCCATGAATCTGAAAATTTTGTAACCGCCACCATTGATAAGATATACCACTTTGTCAAAAAATAATTAATCAGTTATAGGGTTATCAATAAAATCCATTTTACTTTACCCATACAAATTATATCTTTATCCAAAATAAACACCATTTTATCAACCTTACGAACATATTAAGGGTTATATTCCCTTAATCATGTTTTTTCCATAAAATAGTACCTTTCCATTAAATCACATTTCTAGTTTGTAAGTACCATTCAACATATTATTTGAAATATATAATCAAAAACTTTATAGAACAATCCTTATATATTTCATGGTTCATATAACATAATTATTTAATTCCCATACAAAAATAATTTAATCATTCCACTTCATTCTTTAACCATTAACTAGTCTTCATAATTATAATGACCAAAACATTTATCATTGTAAATTCCCTTCTTATAATTATGTCATATAGTATAAATCATATAAAATCACATAGATAACATAATACAAACTTTATAAATAGATAATGAATGAAATTAGAGGCATTTATATAAATTAAGGAACTCATGCCAATGCAATAGTAACTTGAAAGTTGGAATAGTAATGTGACCATTATGAATATTAAAACATATAATAGAATAGTAACCTCACCTATGAAAGTATAAAAAAATTTGGAATCTTATAAATTAAAATATGATATATTTATATCATGGTATAAGTAAATAAATGTTTTAAGAATGATAAATTAATTGTAAAATTTAATTGTTTATTTATACTTTTATAATTAATATAATGATTTAGAAGAAAATTTATTTACACAAAATATATTAATAAATTAATATATTTTTTTCTTATGATTATAATATAATTCCATGAGAACTTAATTAATATTTAAATGTGTTATAAAATCAGTTATAATTTGAAAATCAGTATTTTTCAAATAAATGGTGATTTTAATTAAAAATTACATTTATAATATTTATAAAATTATTCTTATAAAATGGATTCCATTTATTATTCTACGCATCCAAAAATGGTTATGGTTAAGTTTTGGTATTTTTCTAAAATAGTTGAATTTCTTGTGAATAGAGAAATAAGGTATTTTCAGTATGTAACATTGTAAGTTAAATACACTATTTATTGAGTCATTGGTGATGTAAGAACCACAATATATAAATATCCTTAAATATTTAATATATTTAGTGATAATTGTAAATACTATTTATAGTCTTCATCCAAAATAATAAACAAATGAATAAAATAATCAAAAACACTCATCTCCTCCCACTATAAATACCACCCCTCAAAAACCCTTCTCTTTACACCTCAAAAACCTTGTATCATTCCCAAATTCTTCCTAATAATCTATAAATAATATCCCCTCACATAAAAAGAGCCTTTTTTCTCAATAAAATACAAAACAAAATTTCCCTAAGGAGGTTATCAAGTAGAAGAAGTTCAAGAGGTAAAATCCTCTTTCGTTTTCTTTTAATTCCTTTTCAATTTATTTTGTTTTATTATACTATCCTCACCTACCAATCCCAAAGTAAAATGATGACTTTAGTATATTTTATATTCTATAATTTTATTATGTTAATGGGATATCCTCCATGAATTCTCTTCTCTTCCCTTTTTTTCTAAAAATGAAAACATTTTTTGTGAGGTGTCGATTCACCACCTTCATAGATGAAGATTTTTTTTCTAATATCTCCTTCAATGATGGTCATAAAACCATTATAATGGATAGAAAAGATTATAAAATTTATACTACAACTTATTTAGTGTTATGGAACTAGTATATATATATAATATTAAATAATAAAACAAAACTAGTTCGTAATGATCGAAAAACACCAAAATAATCTAAATGGTTATAATTAACATTTTATATAATTAATCATCCTAATATTTGTAAAAAATGATTTATAAGACCATTTAATATTATTTAGGTTCATTAATAACATATAAATTTAATTCAGGATAAGTATTCTCATTTTATATGATCATTCATACATGTATACAAGTGAACGAATCATGAAAATCAAGGAAACGAACACTCTGAAACGATTAAAATTGTATCTTATAAATCGTAAAAAATACCATAAATGAACTTAATAATATTATAATAAACAAAATTTATGTATATAATGTTATAAATTTATTAATTAATGGATTTTATTTGATTATCTTGGACATTAATTACAAGTGAAGAACACTTTCAGACATAAGGTAAGGGATTCTCTCTGAACCGCTATTTTTCCTTCAGGTTATGTTTTATCTATATTTACCCTAATATAATTATTAATTATTATTACATATTACTCATAAATTATATTTTTTTGTTCTAAAACTATTTACCTAGCTCAATTATTCTTTAATTGATGGGTAAATACTTGTTTTATAAGGTTCCATTCCCAATCACTCCTAATAAGCAAGCCCAATTAAAGGGAACTTCCCAGTTTCTTTCCCATTTTCAAGTACACTCCATAATATATTTTGATCCAAAAGTATTTTTCTAGAAACATTAATTTTACCATGAAATAATATCTAATTTTCTTTTTGGTTTTATGCAAACAATTCAACTTTTACCTCACTTTAAATACTCTTTTATATTTTCCCTTGAACTACACTAAAGTGGATCATTTCTAAAGTTTCTTAAACACAATTTTTACATGTTTCAACTTAATTTGGACATAATTTATCTTTAATATAAGATTATTTTCCCTTATTAATTTCCATTTATGATTTAAATCCATTCTTTCATGGAAACTTTTATAACACGTCCATTTTTTATACTCTATGGCATCTTTATAATAATCATTTCTTTCCATGGGTAACCCTTTTTTTATGTTTGATTCTTTATGTGGAAAACATATTCATGAACATGTTAAGTTTGGTGCATCCAGATAGTGATTCAAGACATTGGTTAATTTTTAGTCTCATGAGACGTCATGTTTGGATAGAGAGTAACCATAATTTCATTTTGGGACTTGGTCCACCATGTGTAATGATTTGGGAAGTTACCCTTGACTCATAATCCACTACGTGAAATGGTCTTAGTAGTTATCCTTGGATCATTCTTATTTCTTGTTGTATCTTTTTTCTATATTCCTATGATTCCATGATTACATGATCTCTGGTCATACAAATTATGCTTCCTTATGTTTATTCATGTTCTATTACTTTTTATGTCATCATGTTATTCCTTCTAACCCATGTGCAATGCATTATTTATATATTTATACCCTTAATGGTATTTTTATCTCATACCTTTGTTAATGTATTCCCCAAGTTATCTTATAAAAATCTAAGATCTCAAAGGAAGTTAGGATCTCATTATGGAGTTTAAATAAAAGATGTTTTTATTTTGGTTCCATGTTTTCAGTTTTATGTATGTAATCCTCCAAAGAAACTGGACTTTATGATCCTTGGTTTGTATTTGAAGGATAGTTATGATTAAAATCATGTAATAATATTTATAAAAGTCTAGGCCCATCATAGATTGTATCATATCATGGTCTTCTTATTTTTTGATATTAGGACTATAAAACTTTATTAATAACCCTAGGGATAATTCTATCACCATGGATAACCTAGATTAAAACATATGGAATCATAACATATGTTATAATTTTCATTTACAATTTTATGATTCTATGTTAAAAGTTTCCTTTTTATATGATTATTAGCTAATTATTCAATCCCCCTCCCCAATTTTAATTTCTTTTTTTAAGTTAATGGATGGAAATAGGAGAACATGTTCCAATAGTCAATGTGAGAGGATGATTTCTCTAAATAAATTCCAAATATGATGGGAATAGGAGCTAAAAACTTTATGATAGTACTAGAAAAACTTTCTGAAGTTTGAATAATAGAATTAATCATTTGGAATTCCCTTCTTCTCCTAAGAAAGAGAAAAATGTGGTTTAATCCATCATGAAATAAAGTCCTTACATATTTAGAAGATCTTATGATCCCCTAATCATAGAACAATGGATTAACTATACTAAGAATATATTCTTTATCTTTAAATTCTCAAAAGAATAAAAATTTATACTGTTAGTTTATCTTTTTTTTAGAGAAGTTGATCAGTGGTGGACACTAATCAAAAACAAAAAGTACAAGTAGGAGATTGATTCCATGGAATTAGAAGATTTAAAAAAATATTTTTCAATAAATATTTTCCTTCAACTATCCATATTAAAATGGAGAGTGAGTTCCTCAATCTAAAGAAAAATTAAGATGATTCTATCAGATATTATGAAGGAAACTTTACACGAATTTAATGATATGCCTCTAACTTTTTCCTGAACACTGAAATCAAGTTTTATCGCTTCTTTAGTAGATTAAAGCTGAGTCAGTGAAAAGTGTTGGAAATTTGATACTTTAACTACTATGAGGATATTTTCCATTATTCCCATAAGGTTGAAATGTAAACTAAGAAATCTAAATGTTCTCATAGGATTAGAGATAAAAATAATAAAATGGATTTTAATATGGGTGGATCAAAAAATAAATCCCATGATGGTAAGAAAACCCAACATCCCATGTGTCAAAATATTTGGAAGAAGCATCCTGGGAACTATCTAATGGGAACTAGGAGACGCTTCAAATGTGGATGAGTGGGGAATCTAGATAATAATTGTTGAAGGGATATGAAGAATCTAATAAATATAAAATAATAATTGAAGGTATAGATCAACACTCAGACTATAGTGTAGTGTTTCAACTATAAAAAACATGGTAATTATGCGAACTATTTCCCTAAGCCAAGGGTTGTTGGAGGAAATCAACAACAACAACCTACAAGGCATCAAAGAAGGGAATATGCAATCACTACTATTGAGGTTAAGCCTAATAATGATGTGGTGATAGGTACGCTAGTTATCCATTAAAGAATAGTGAATGGACTATTTGATTTTGGTTCTAATAATTCTTTCATATCTTGAAATTTTAGAAGAAATATTTAAAACCCACCTCAAAACATAGAGGTTGAGTTATCTGTGAGAATAGAAAATTGGGGAATTATTGCATACAAAGAATATAACTCCACCCCAATTAATGTTTGTGGACATAACCTTTTATAAAATCTTGTCTTACTTTCTTTGGTGGTGTTTGATGATATATTGGGCATGGATTGGCTATCTTTATACAAATCCAACATCAATTGTCGATAAAGTTGGATCACCCTTCACATCCCAAAGATTCCTCCAATTATGTACAGGTGTAAAGAATAAGATGAATCTCCTTTAGAATAATCTTCTCAGTTTTGGATATTATTGCCTTATAAGAAATCATATATAGCTAAAATTATTGAGACAAAATATAAGATCATGCTCAAAGACATTCCCATTTTGAGGGACTACACATATGTATTCCCTAAAGAAATTTCTAGTATTACTATTGAACGAGGGATTTATTTCTCAATTGATATTATACCGGGATATATGACTATGTTAAAGACACCTTATAGAATGGACACCATAAAGTTGGAGGAACTAAAGAAGAAATTGCAATATAATCTAGACAAGGGTTTAATACACTCGAGTGCTTCATCAGGGGATGCTCTAGTCCCCTTTGTTGAGAAGAAGGATGGATCAATGCACCTCTCCATTTATTATTTTGAGATCAAAAAAATGAAGTTAAATAAAAAGTATCTCATTCCACAGATATTTGACTTGTTTGATAAACTATGTGGGGCTAGGTATTTCTTTAAGGTGGAACTACGGTCAGGATACCACCAATTAAAGTTTAATAAGGAATATATTCACAAGACTGCCTTTCGAACAAGCTATTGGAACTATGAGTTTATAGTGATTACTTTTGAACTCACTAATGCTATAGATATTTTCATAGACTTAATGAATAGAGTATTTAGAGATTACCAAGACAATTTTATGGTATTCTTTATTGATGATATTCTGATATACTCCAATAGTAGGGAATAAAATGGGGAGCATTTGAATACTGAGTTAAAGACTTTTCAAAGGGGTAAACTATATGAAAAGTATAGTAAATGTGAGTTCTAACTAGAGGAATTATCATTCTTGGGGAATTTTATCACCAACAAATGAATATTTGTGAACCCTTCCAAGACAAAGGAAATTGAAGAGCGTCCCGTGCCAATATCTATAACAAAGATCCATAGTTTCATTGGTTTAAATAGGTATTACCAACAATTTTTGAATAACTTCCCATGACTTTAAAACCCATTAACCAAGATAAAACGAAAGGGAGTAAAGTTTATCTGGACTAGTGAATGTGAATACTGCTTAAAAGAGTTAAAAAAGACTTATCACTGCATTGGTACTCACACTTTTGAAAATTGGGGAACCCTTTGTTGTGTAAAATTATTCTTTAAAGAAGGTATTACGTTGTTTACAGATGAAAAATGATAAAGTGATATCCTACACCTCAATTAAGTTAAATATTAATCACCAAAACTATCCCACTCATGATCTGGAGTTGGAGGTTGTGATCATTGCATTGAAAATCATGCAGCACTATATTTTTAGGAAGAAGTGTGAGATATATATTGATCATAAGAGCCTAAAAGATATATTCCCAGAGAATTAGCTTAATATTCTCTAGTAAAGATAGTTAAATCTCATCAACTATTACGACTGATGAATCCATTACCATCCTAGTAAAGAAAATAAAGTGATGGATGCTCTAAGTAGAAAATATCATGCAACATTATCAATGATGATAATTGAGAATGATCCAATATTTTTATATTTTTAAAGGATGAAAATGTTAATAATTATGTAAGGAACATCATTAATCCTTTCTCAAATGATTTCTCAACCATCCCTCCTGAAGAAAATAAAGGGTTCTCAAAGAAATGGTGTAGAAATTCAGAAAAAGGTAGAAGCTATTAGAAATGGGAAATCCTCAGAGTTCAAAATTGATGAAGAAGGAGTCATAAAATTTGGGTCACAATTATTTTTATCACCCAATACATAGATAAATAAAGATCGTTTGAATGATTCAAATATCTCAATTTTCTCTATTAAACTAGGAATCACAAATATGTATCAAGATCTCCAATAGAAATATTTGTGGGACAGTATGAAGAAGGAGATCACTGAATACACATCAAATTTTTTGATAGGTTAGCAGTTGAAGGATAAAATTAAAACGTATAAGGGGATGATGAAACCATTACCCATACCAACATGGAAATGGGAAAAGATCACCATGGACTTGGTCACCAGACTTCCAAATAAATCCAAAGGAAATCATGCTATATGGGTCATTATGGATCATCTTATAAAGACAACTTACTTTATCACAATTCAAGAGGACTTATCACTTGACCAAATTGTATGAATATACATTAAACAAGTGGTGAGGATGCATGGAGTACCAATATTGATTGTATATGATTGAGATATTATATTTACCTCCAAGTTCTAGAAAATTCTCCAACATGATCTAAACATTGAGTTGAACTTTATTATAGCCTATCATTGTCAACTTGATGGCCAATCTGATCTAACTATTCGGACACTAGAAGAAATATTGGGAGTATATTCTATAGAATTCAAGGAAGGATAGGACCAACATCTACCTCAGGTCGAGTTCTCATAAAACAACTGTTTCCACCCAAGAATAAAAATGGCTCTATAGGAATCCCCTTATAGAAAAGGATATAGAAAACTAACATGTTGGTATGAAGTCGGTGAACGTTATCTAGTAGGACCTGAAATAGTCAAAGAAATGGTGGAAAAGGTGAAAACCATTCAGAAGTGTAACACCCCAAGATTTTGAAAATAAATTTAATATTGAATGCATTAAACATTGAGTCTCTACAAAACACCACTTTGTTATAAATTATCCAATAAACATAATTTTTTCACCTCTATTTTTTGAATTTCGAAAAACTGACATACATGGTTGTGTTGGGTAAGATATTTAGAGTCTGATAAGACAAACTTAATTTTTGATGAATAGTAACATACCCAAATGAATAGTAACATACCCTTATGAATATTAATGAATAGTAAATCATCCAAAAAATATAAACTTCACCCATGAGTGCATAAATACAATTTATACATCTTATAAGTGAAAAAATGATCATAGTATAAGTATTGGTATTTTGGTATGTCATAAATATTTTAATTACAATTTTATGATTAATTTAATAATTTAAAATGGAAATTAATTTTCAGAAAATTTAATCATAAATTTTTACTTTATTTTCTTATGATTATAAGATAATTTTATAAAACCTTGATTAATTTCTCAATGTGTTATAAAACGAGTTATAGTTTTAAAGTTGTTTTTTGGAATAAATTATGATTTTATTTCAAAATTAAATTACAAGTATTTATAAAATTATTTTCAAAAAATGGATTTCATTTTTTAATTCTACACATTGAAAAAAGTTTGGGGTGAATTATTGGGATTTTTCTAAAATACTTAAATTTTGGGTGAATAGTAAAATACGATAATTTACGATAAATGCTAAATACATGATTTATTGGTTCATAAGTGATGTAAGGCTGATGTAATCCCACTAAGTTCGAAATAACATGCACTTATTACTATTATGGGTCAAATTAATCAAAAATATTGGTTTTCTTGAGGTAATTAATAAAATAATGAATAAAATATTCAAAATTCACTTCTCTCCCTGGCTACATGAATGGCCCAAAGGCATTTATTTTTATTGATTTTTTGATAACCCCCCTTTCAAGTGATGAGAGGTAACCATTACAAGGCACTTAGTCTCAGATATTACAAGGCTCGTAGGCTTAGGAGATTACATGACCCGAAGGTCTTAGGGAATTCAACCAGACTATCTACAAGGAACTTCCCCTCCCCAGCATCTGCATCTGATAGTACCTCTCCACCTTTGCATGACCATATGGCTAGGCTTCCCAAGAGAGCACAGGTTGGTACCGATGGCATATCCATACACTCTCATTCTGACAATCCATTTGGCTCTACTCTCGTGAGTGCACCTCCTTTGAATCCTCTTTTGGGGCTGCTCCTTTTTTGTAGTGTGTCTGGGGCCTGCATTCATATGGCCCGAAGGCCTTAGGGTGTCCCTAAGGCCTTAAGGTGGCCCTAAGGCCTTGACAATCAACTGGCCCGAAGGCCTTGGGTCGCCCTAAAGCCTTTCAAGACCCGAGGACCAAACAGGTGGCCCGAAGGCCCATATGGATGAATAGTTCCAGATGCTACAGTACCGAATAGTGTCTGCTACAGCGCCTGCTACAGTAACCCATAAAAATATGCCTCCACCTGGATTTGATCTCGGGTCTCTTGGATTCACTTAGCGAGTCCTCATCAACTGGGCTGAGGCTCTTGTGCAAAAATTCACTTCTCTCCTTTACTATGAAAACCCCCCTCACTTACCCTTGTCTTCACTCCTCTCAAGACTTGAAGCTCCTCAAATTTCTGACCAAGTAACCTTCCCTAGTCACTCCCCACGTCCAGGAGCTCTTTTTATTTCCAAAATACCAAAACCCCTTCCCTTAAGGAGGTTCTCAAGGAGGTTATTTCAAGAGGTAAAGCATCTTTCTTTTTCATTTAGTTTCATTTTAATTTATCTTTTTTTATTATTCTCTCCTAACATCCTCTATACAATTGATCCTTATAAATCAATTATCATCTATATACTATAATTATAACATGTTAATGTAATAACCATTATCAATGTTATTAATTTCTCTCTCTCTCTCTCTTATAAATGAAATCATCGTCCGTAAGGTTCCAATTTACAAGCTTCGTGGATGATGAAGTTTTGTTCTTCAATTTATCCTTTATTACTGGTAATGAAACTATTTTTATGGTTGATACAGACTATGATATATTTATTATAACCTATTTAACATTCATTTTCTAGTATATGTACATAATATTAAATCATATGACCAAACTAGTTCCTAATAATAAAAATACAATTAAAATAATCTAGGGCATTGTCATAAATATTTCATCTAATGATTCATCCTCATGACATGTAACCAAATTATATAAATGAAAATTAACACATATTTATGTTCATAAATAATATTTAAATTAAATTTGGTATATTTACATCCATTCCTCATGAACTCCATTACATAAAAACAAGTGAACCGATTATGAAAATCAAGAAAACAAACACTCTGGAATGATGGAATTCAATATTATAACTTATCAATAAGGAAATAAATGAACTAAAAAATTATTATTAGCTAAATGCATGAATAATAGTTTCTTAATTAAGTTATTAATGAGTCTAATGTCATATTCCAAGACTATAAGGTCAATAGCGGAACATTTGGACTTAAGTTAAGGGTTTTCCACTCGAACCTCCATTTTCATTCAGGTTACTTTTATTATATACTTACCTCAATTAAATTCTTTTTAATTCATATATAAACCTCATAATTTATGTTTAAATTTTCTATATATGTGTTCCAACTATAATAATTCATTATTTTATGTGGATTTATATGTTTTAAATGGAACTTTCAAAATTATTTCAAAAATACAAGCCTAATTCAAGGGAATTTCTCAAATTCTTACCTATTTTTAAGGGCACTCTATAATCTGTTTTTAGAAATAATTATATTTACAAATTCAATAATTTTATTTTGAAAACACTATATAATACACTTCTGGTTTTATAAAAATAATTTTCCAAAAGAACTCTTCTTTTCAAAGTAAAGGAGCGTTCATCTCAAGAACTACTCAATTGTTTTATAAGAGTGACTTCATCTTTTTCAACACTCTTGTTGATTATTATGTATTGTTGGAGTTAATATTTTATGATATCATATACCATATTTAATTTAATGGTTTATGATTATTTTGACTATGGACGTGATATCTTAAAACCATTCACCAATTTACTCTGAATGGTTAGTGTTTATGCTTAATGTTTAGGGAAAGTTATTTACATTTCATATGTTGGTTTCAATATGAATGTATATGTTGTTTATGTTTATAATCACTCATATGATGAATGTATTGGACTTATTATGTGATGTTTTAGGCCCTCTATATCCCCTCTATGCATCGTTAGGTCTCATGAGACAAATATATATGGACTAGGTTGAGGCCTTGCTCATTTTGAGATATAGTTTTGGCTGAGGCCTTAATCATTTTTAGACGTCTTGGTCGAGGCCTTGATGATAAGTTTTATAATGTTCGTAATATTCATTTACCTAATTATTAAGCTAGAAATTAATATTTCATGTGGTTATTTGACTAATATAATACCCATGATTATGTTTTATTATGTCAATATTTACTCAGCTCATATTCCTGCCATTTTATGTTCAAGTTTTTTTAAAGACATGTGTTTTCAATTATTCACCATGTCTAGTGTTTACTTTATCTTACACTGTAATATTTACCCTTACTAAGAATCTGATCTCACCCCTTCTTATGTGTCATTTCTCCAGGACATGAATAAGTATATTATGATTGACTTGTAGGGATAATAATATAGTGGTGGTTGTTTCTAGTGGAACATTTATGTTGTTTTTCTTTTCAAGTGGTAATTTTTAACCTATATATGTATCTTGTTTCCAAAATATACTAAACTAATTGGTCCTTTGGGATTCATATTCCTTGTTTATATTTCAATGTAATAAAATAAGGCACTGACTTTGGGCAACTGGGGTTGGGTCCTTACAAGCAGCACATCAAGGAAGCCCAAAGTCGACAGAAGAGTTATGCAGACAATCATCGATGGGACCTGGAGTTTAAGGTTGGAGACATTTTATTCCTCTATGTATCTCCATGGAAGAGGATCATGATATTTGGGGAGAAAAGAAAGTTGAGACCCAAGTACATCGGCCCCTTCGAGATTCTTGATCTTGTTGGAGCTATGGACTATTGACTAGCACTTCCACCAACCATATCTTGAGTATATGATGTATTCCACATATCTCTCTTGATTAAGTATATACTAGATCCCTCACATGTACCGAATTCATAGCTGGTACATTTGGAAAATTATCTCTTTTATGAGGAGAATTCGGTGAAGATCGTGGATTGTAGAGATAAAGTTATTTGCAACAAGATTTCTGACCTGGTCAAAGTATTATGGAAAAACCATAAGTACAAAAAGGAAACATGGGAACTAAAGGAATAAATAAAGGATAATTACCCTCGCCAATTTTCAACTTAGTATGTAAAATGAAATTTTAAAGGTGAAATTTCATAAAAGGGGAAGAATGTAACGACCCAAAATTTTATCAATATAAATTACCTTCTTAAAAATATGTCATATAGTATAAATCATATAAAATCACATAGAAAACACAATAAAAACTTGATAAATGAATAATAAATAAAATAATAGGTATTTATAGAAATTAAGGAACCTATACAAATGAAATTGTAACTTGACCATTGGAATAGTAATGTGACCATTATGAATAGTAAAATAGTCAATAGAATAGTAACCTCACTTATAAAAGTATAAATAAAATTTAGGAATATTATAAATAAAAATATGATATATTTATATCATTGTACATGTAAATAAATTTTTTAAAATGATAAATTAAGTATTGGTATTTTTTTAAAACATAATTATTTATTTAAAACTTTATAATTAATATAATGATTTAAAATAAAATTTATTTGAAAAAAATATAATCATAAATTAATATTTTTTGTCTTATGATTATAATATAATTCTATGAGACCTTTATTAATTTTTTAGAGTGTTATAAAATCAGTTATAATTTTAAATTCGATATTTTCCAAGTAAATAATGATTTTAATTAAAAATTAAATTTTTCATATTTGAAAAATTATTTTAATAAAATTGAGTCCATTTTTTCATTATTCTCATCAAGAAATGGTTAGGTTGAATTTTTGATATTTTTCTAAAATAGTTTAATTTTTAGTGAATAATGAAATACGGTAATTTATGGTATATAGAATTATAAGTTAAATGCACTATTTATTAAGTAATTTCTAATTTAAGAACCATAATCTCAAACTCTCATTAATTATTTAATATAATTAGTGATAATTTTTAACACTATTTATATTCTTGATCCAAAATAATAAAAAAATGAATTAAATAATTGAAACACTTCTCTCCTTCCCCTATAAATACCACCCCTTCTCCTCACACCTCAAAAGAATTGAAGCTTATCCAAATTCAACCTAGTCCTCTCCCTATCCTATACCTCCATTTCTAGGAGACTTTTGTATCAACAAAATACCAAACCCAATTTCCCTAATGAGGTTCTCAAGGAGAATAAGTTCAAGAGGTAAAATCCTCTATCATTTTCTTTTAATTCCTTTTCAATTTATTTTCATTTCTTATCCTATACTCACCTCCATATCAAAAAGTGGCATGATAACTCTATTATAATTTATATAATATAATTTTATTATTTTAATGGTATATACTCCATCAATTTTCTTCTCTTCCCCTTTTTTTAAAAAAATGAAAGCATCGTCTCTGCGGTGTCAATGCACCACCTTCAAGGATGATGATTTTTCATTTTATAATACCGACTTAAAGTCTAGTAATAAAATAAATATAATGGTTAAAACATAATTTAAAATATATATTATAACTTATTTAGTTTTCTGAAACCATCATATATTCATAATATTAAATAATAAAACAAAACAAGTTTGTGATGATCAAAAAACACCAAAATAATCTAAATAGTTATCATTAACATTTTATCTAATGAATAATCCTAATATCTGGAAACAAAATAATAGATAAGACCATTTAATATTTTTTAAGTTCATTAATAACATTAAATTTCAATAATTTATATCTATTCCAATTCTACATGTTCTTTCATACATCTATACTAGTGAACTAATCATGAAAATTAAGGAAACAAATACTCCCAAATATTGAAATTGTATCTTATAACTCATCAAAAAGGTCATAAATGAACTTAATAAAAATATAATAAATCCAATACATGAAGATAAGGTTATTAATTAATTAATTAATGGATTTAATTTTATTATCCAATACATTAATTACAAGTTCATTACACTTTCAGACATAAGGGATTCTCTTTGAACCACTATTTTCCTTTAGGTTATGCTTTCTCTCTCCTTAGCCCAATGTAATTCATAATTCTTATTATTCACTCATTCTAATTTTTTTTGTTTTTCCCAAACATATATACCAAGCTTAATTATTCTTTATTTTATGGTTAAATACATGTTTTATAATGTTCCCTTCTCAATTCCACCTGATGAACAGGCCCAGTTAAAGGGAACTTTCTAGTTTCTTACCCATTTTCAAGTATACTCCATAATCTATTTTAATCCAAAAATATTTTTCTAAAAAAATCATGAAAAAATATCTAACTTCATTTCTGATTTTATTCAAACAATTAAACCTTTTCCAACTTTAAATAATCTTTTATATTTTCCCATAAACCGTGCTAAAGTGGCTCATTTTTAAAGTTTCTTGAATACTCTTTTTACATGTTTTCACTTCCATTGGATATCATTTATCATGATATATTCTTATATTCCCTTATGAATGTCCATTTATGATTTAAATACATTATTTCATGGAAACATTTACGATACACCCATTTTTTATGCTCTATTACAAGATTAAAATACTCATTTCTTTCCATGGGTAACCCTCATATTTATGTTTGATTCTTCATGTGGAGCACATATTCATGAACATGTTACAGTGGGTTCTCCCATATAGTTCTGTAATTCATTGGGTAATTTTACTCTCATGAGAAGACATGTTGGGAAAGGGATTAAACCTGATTCCTTTATGGGACTTGGTCAACTATGTGCAATGGTAATGGTAGTCACCCTTGACTCATGTTCCACTATGTGAAATGGTCTTGAAGTTATCCTCGACTCATGATTATTTTATGTTTTATGTTTTTTACACATTCATATAATGGAATTATTACTTGATCCCATGTCATACATGTCATTCTTACTTATTTTTATTCATGTTCCATGACTTTTTATGTCATCATGTTATGCCTTATAACCCATGTTCTATGCTTTATTTATATGTTTATAACCTTACAAGGATTTTCAGATCATATTTGTTTTCATGTATTCATCAGGTTATCCTATGTAGATCCAAGAGATCAAAAGAAGTTGGGGTTTCATTATGGATTTTAAATAAAAAAAATTTATTTTGGTTTTATGTTTTCTGTTTTATGCGCCTAATATTCCAAAGACACTATCCTCTATGATCTTTGTTTTATATTTGAAGGATTTTTATGCTTAAAATCATGTAATAATATGTGAAAAATGATAAGTTCATCATATTAATCTTATTTCTTAATACATGTTCCCTTTGATATGTCATTTGTGGTCTCTTAATCATTAATAGTATAACCATTACCCACACCACCTTGTTGGATCTTTACATGATCATTAACCCTAGGAAATAGATTCATATAATTATCATTCCTTACACATTTATAATATTCAATCCTTTATGATTCCTTAGGGAAACCATTATTCTCATCCATTTCATTAATAAAACATTTCATTTTTTTCTCAGCAGTCACTTACTCTGTTCCCTTCTTCTTCTCCTCACATAAAACATCTTCTCATTACTTTGAGACATTCCCTAAAGTGATTCTTCCCACATTATTAAAATTATGTAAACTGAATATTCTTTACTCCATGGTTTTCACCACATAAACTCTCAATAAACTCTATCATTATCTTCTTTGGTGAGTCCGACAGTTGGTGTACAGACCTCAACTCCATTAACCCAGAGCTAGTGCCTCCTTTATTACATTTGCATAAATACAAAGTGTTAAATCCCAAAGGACTGATCATTTTAGTAGTTTTAGAGAACCAAATGCATACATGATACCCATTTTTTATGACCCGTCCCCCAGGTCCCGTGCCGTGACTACCCCAAGTCCTCCTTCCATAGGTCAGGGGTTGGAGACTAGCATTGAAAGGCATATCCCTAAAAAACAGGAAGGCATTGCCTTTAAAATTGTACAAAACACAATCCAAGAACACAACAAGCATAAAATACGAATTGAACTGCTGTAGTAAAAAAATTTATTGAAAGTAAAGGGGACGGAATACAATCCCAACTAAAAATTACAAGTACAACTGAAAAGAGAAAACATCTTTTGGATCATCCAATGAGGATACTAAATGAAGGGTAGGTACATATCGTCTCCACAGCACTCCATGTCAGCCTGTCTCCTCTTCATACCTCCTGGTCCTTGCTCCCTCAAGCCTCAGCCCAGCAGCTCATCATATACACAGGACACAACAAGGTTCAGATGAAGATCATGCAGGGGTGATTATAACAATACTTAGTAGGGACCCCGAGACCCCTGAAGGTCTCACAGAATTCCACAAAGGAAAACCACAAAACCGGATCTCAATCACAAAGCACAAATCAATATACACAGCTTAAACAGAGACTCATCTCAAACCTGGTATTAGTGAAGTATAGAAGTACAAATGATGATTCGTGAAGTTAGATCATCTTATTCTGTTAAGAGGAACTCCTACTGACCATACGGAGTCTGACCCACATGGGATTGATAGGTACTAACCTCTGAAATGACCCACACATGATCTGACCCACCCAGATTTGATAGGTACTAATCCCTACAATGGCCCACATAGGATCTTACCCACACAGTATCGTTATGCGCTGACCCTCACAGGATCGCTGAGCACTGACCCACACAGGATCGGTATGTCACTGATCCACGACAAGCCTCTCTAAGGTTGGTCCTCATCGGCTCGTGAGGTGATGATCCACACAGGTTCTCTAGGTGTTTACCCACACAGGATCTCTAGGTACTAACCTCCGTATGATCTGTCTCCAACCTCTGCCTCACTGCCATCCACTGGATTCTCACTCATATCATGCTTGATTCTGGGAGAACCTCTCCTCAAACCATCAGTCGTATTTCAACTGAAACGAAGTCCCACTAATGGGTAACCTAATGATTCATCATGTCATAAGGGTCCCAATGCAAAAGGCGGTACGTCAATCAGACGTCTGTTCTATAAGTTATTGGCATTTTAGTGTCGAGGTCCTGGTTGAATTTGGAGTTGATCCAACCCGCCCATACACCAAAATTATCCAAAACTCTCTTGATGTATTTCAAAAGGACCGCCTTGTCACTAGAGACCTTATTCCATAGACGACGTGTCAATCGGATGCCTGGTCTGTTAGTTACATCCCTTTCTGTGAAATGGGGGGTGATCGCACCTCGGTCCGGCCCAGCTCGGCTGGACCCACAGGAATATTCCAAAGGGATCGCTTCCCTAAAGGGATCCTAATGCCACTAAGGGCATTTCAATCGTACACCTGGTTTTTCAGTTACGGGCGTTATTTATTCGGGGATCGGTTGGGTCTAGGCCTGGTCTGAATCGGTCAGATCGACCCGACGCAACGGGTCCTGGGGTCTATCTGACCCCGCCCAGGTTCGTCCCTTTAAGGGTCATCCCGGTTCACTGGGTCCGACCCGTCGGCGTCATCCCGGTTTGGTTCATAGTCCTGGGCCATGGTTGGCCCCACTCGTCGGGTGCCCCCCCCCCTCCCCCGCACTGGCTCGTCAGGCCGCGGGTCAGGCCTGCTGGGCAGCTCCATCCTACTTGGTCGGCCCGTGCTAGCTTGGTCAGCCTAAAGGTGAAACGTTGTGTCCCGCTGCCCCATGCTTGTAGGGTAGTTCTCCAGCCGGTGGGGCATTGCCCCACTGCATTTAATAGCCGGTCGTTTGTACGACCTGGTTTCACCAACGTGGTGTGATGCGGGCTGCCCCGCACCCTCCTATCGCGGCCTACTGGCTGCGGCCTCTTCTGTCGGCGGCTCCTTCGAGCGCCTCCCTTGTCCTATGCGGCCGACTCAGGCCGGCCGCCTTCGACCACCGCATCACGTCGTTGCGTACCTCCTTTCACCACCCGTAGTCGATTTCCGCGGGTCTCCTCCAGCCACCGCCATCCGCCGCCTACATGGCGTGCCGGCGGTTTCTTCTGCGGGTCATCGGACATGCTCTTACGTCCATTCTTGGTGTCGTCTGTGCCTACGGCTCTCCCGTGCTACCGACGTCATAGTGTGACCCGCTATTTCTTTTTTCTGTCAAGTTGGAAATTGTTCCCTGAAGTTCACATCAAGAACAAAGTGGTTGTGGGTTTGGGCATTATTTTTTTGGCCTGCGCCCTTCGCATTACACAATAACAAGTGGGAGATAAATTTAATTCATCAAAGACAACTTTAAAATGAACCCCCCGCCTGGAAGAGACGTTTTCTAACGTCGATCGATGAAACTCCTTTATTGTTGTTGTTGGTTCGTGATTCGGTGGCACTCATCACCTCTCGCTAGAACCGGTCTCATCCTTCAAGTGGTTGGTGTCACGATACTTTCCCAGAGCTTCATCGCTTGGTGAATCCTTGCCAACACCCCTCCCCAAGCTCCATATAAATAGGACAGGGGGAGGGTGGGTAACACATGTGGAATTAATGGGGTTCATTTAATAAGTAACCTTCCTAATTCCAACGGTTCGGTTACAAGAATAAAGGGGAGTCAATCCATTTAATGGCTTGATGTGTCATTGGTCCCACCGTCGCCGCTTTCCTGTTGGAGGAAAAGAAAAAGAGAGAAATAAAATAACATTGTTATTTTATTATTCCTTTAAAAGTCCAAAATCTAACTTTTTCTCCCGAAATACTACGGTAAAAGTGAAGCCTTACTTAAGAGAATCCTGGAACTTTGGATTCAACTGTGCCCTTGGATTTTTAATCTGAGCATCGATTCAAAAGATAGAAAACACCACATGCCCGTTTACTGAACGTACCCAAAAAAAAGTTCAGAAAATTATTAACAGTCACCCACGACCCATACCAGTTGAGGTTAGCCTCTGCCTAAGGAAAAAGAATCTCAACGAACTCAAAGGTACTCTCAGATTTTCAATCTGAGTTACCGTTTGGAATTTAAGGATTTTAATGATAAAATAATTGTTACTTAATTATTTTATTTACGGCCAAAAACTAAGCTCTATAGTTAGTTCGCGCCGGCCAATGTTAGTATCTTCCTAAATAAATAATACCCTCAAGATCTTAGCGGTGGTCTTGGATTTTTAATCCAAGTCACCGTTCGTGAGTTATAAGCATTTGAAAATAAATTAACTTTATTTAATTATTTTATTTACGGTTATGCCATTTTTGGGTTTTCTCATCGGAGTCATGTGCCGACTAAACTTAAGTCATTCCTAGGGTAAACCTGCTATCCTGAATGTAATGGTGCCCTTGTATTTCTTATCTGGGAACTTGTTTAATAGTTATTCCACTTTATTAGGAAAACCACTCACGTGTGCTATTTTAAACTTAACATTTTTCGACGGATCATTCCAAGCACTCTAGGCCTCGGAATCACGTGCTGTCAGATTTTGTGGTCTCAAAATAATTTCATATAATTAAAAAATTATACAGAAATTTAGAGACATTACACATTTTACATTGGGAATAGAAAATAAAAAATAATAATACATAACCAAATAAAATGAACTATATCCTTCAAAACCCATTCCAAAAATTCTTCTTCATATCCCGAGGAAAGGAAAAAAATATGGGTGAGCTTAAATGCTCAGTAAGGGTTAAGTAAAAAAGAATTTATCATAAATCAATAATCATAATAAAAATTAAAAGGTAAATAACTAAAAATTCATGACATTTAAATAACTTTATCATCATGATAAGATAATTTAAAATCAATATGGAAAGGTAAATAATTGAAAAAAAACATTCCATTTAATCAATAACTGAGAAATAAATGCATCCACGGATTATATCATTGCAAAAATATTATGGAAAATAATAATAACTATATTCTTAATGAATGAAATTATTAATTATTGGATTTCATGATCTCATAAATCATGATACCTCTACCATCAAGATCTTTCCCCAAGACAGTTTAAAACTAGTGGATAAAAATCCATTTGATTTGGACAACTGGTTTGTCTCTTGATACTTGTCGATGAATCGAGGGGCTATAAATAACTATCCGCCACCAATATATTCATGTCTAAATAATTCCTCATATATTTAATAATCTATTTAATTCATGAATCAATATTCCTTGTCATCAAATATATGTATTGAGTAAAAGATAAAGATTTATCAATATTTCCCCAGTTAATCAAATAACAGTCAAAGTAAACACCATGTGTAAAAATGGTATATGGTTTTGGAAATAATAATATCCATTATAAAAGAACTTTTATATTTAATATAAATGTAATTTAAAAAGAAAAATTTTCATAATAATGTGATTGTTTCAAGAGAAAGATAACAATCACAAAAGAATTTGAGATTGTACAATAACTTTTACCACTTAGTAATTTTCAAGTCAAATACCCTCTGATAAAATAATTAAAATTGAACCTTAAAATACCATGAATTATTAAGGTATCATGATATTACATTTAAAAGTGAATTATATAAAACATATAAAATAAATTAGGTTCATAACATTACAATATTACTCAACAAAATGAAATTGAGAAGAAATCTCTTACATCACGCTTCCTTTGGGTTGAAAATTCCTTAAAATCATGTGTAGTTGTTTTAAACATGTTATTAACTTATTATATAACCATATTAATATTTATAATATAATATATTATCCTTTTATAACATCTTATCACCCTTTAATTAATAATATTTCATTATTTTCATTATTTCTGGTGTTAATTGCCTTATTTTCTTATTCGTGCTTTATTATGAAACTTCTGATTCTTGTTCATATTATATAGATAAATAATCATCATAATAATAATCATGAAATAATTATCATATTTATACATCAATTATACTTTTAATACCAATCATGAATAATGGTTTTTTATAAATGAAGTATGTTACGATCAAGGAGACTGTAGGTCATACATACGCATGAGTAACATTCCCATTTCTCAATGATCATTATGGAAATGAGTTAAGTAATATTTTATAATTAAATAATGATAATAATATCATAAATAACATATTAATTATTTAAATATACTAATATATATCATCCATGTGTTTTGTTGATGAAAAGAGTCGCATCGCTTCATGAAGGTGGTAGTCCACTCATACACAAATGACATTATCATCTTTAAGTGAGTGAAAAGGTAAAAAATAAAATGATGTATTATCTTTTAAAAATGATAAATATATCATTAATATCATATTTCTGTAATTTAAATCATATATATTCGTTAAATTTATCCTTATCTCCTTCCATGTAATGAATTTGTGAATGATAAATCACATCGATTCATGAGGCTGTAGTCCACCATACACACAGGGGATGTTATCGTATCCCCTAAAGAATAGAAAGTAACAAAATTTATATATTATATAACACCTAAATTGGTATATTTATATTATAAATATAATTTATATACTTTATAACCATAAAAATACACATTTTTGAGATGTGGTAATGGAAAAATGAATGACATTGGTTCGTGAGGCGGTAGTCCATCATACATATGAATAGTGATTTTGTAACCCATTTGATGGATATAGGGATGTTTTTAGCTCATTAACATAATATAAAAACATATTAATATATTAAATATAATTAGGTTAATATATCATCATGTATTATTAATCATTAAATGAGGTGGAGGAAGAAATAAAATAAAAAATCTTGATGAAGAATGTTACCTCTTCTTCGGGTAACCTCCTTAGGTTTGCACCAAAGGCCATCCTAGGATGGATTTATGAAAAAAAATAAGGATTTTAGGATGAGGTTATAGAATTTGGGATGTTATTTTTTTGTGTATTGGCTTAACCAAAATGGTTTTAATGTGTGAAGAATAGAGGATAGGGGTAACCTTTTATAAGTGAGGTGAGTAGAACACTTGTAATTTTCTGAAGAGAAAAATATTTAACCTTGATTTTAAAAATAAAAAAAAAGGTCAAAATAGATTATTATAGAGAAATATATATTCTATCTTATAAATATGTTCATAAAATATAATTTATACAATTTTTTAGGTAATTTTAACCCTTATTTGTTTAGTTTAACCCCCTAGAAAACCCATTTTTACCTTAACCGTGGTAATTAATTTTTAATTTTTTCAGTATTAATTTTGGTAAAAAATTAAGTTGACCTTATTATATAATATAAATTATTATTATTACAAATATTAAATCCATTTTTCCAAATTATATTCACATATGTGGAAACTATTAATTTAAAATATATCCTGCAGACGTGATGGGAAAGCAAGGTTTCAAAGAGAAAATGTTCAAACTTTTACAAAGTTTTTATACCAAAATTAAATATCAAAATGATTCAAATGAACTAAATTGGATTTATATATATATATAATTAAACTTTTAAAGACCCTTAAATTCCATGTAATTTTTTTTCAATTAAATAGAATATTACGAGTCCGTGAAAATTTACGGCGCGTGATTCTGAGGCCTGGTGTGCGCGGAATGAATTTCTGAAATTTTTTCTAGGTACGTTCAGTAAACATGCAAGTGGATTTTTGTAAATTTTTAACCGATGCTCAGAATTGAAATCTGAGGGTACCGTTGAACTCGCAACACTGGTATTCACTTAAGGAGACCTTCACCTCGATAGCAGTAGGTCGAGGGTGAAAGTTATTTTTTATGCTTTTCGTGGAAATAAAAAGAAATAAACTTTTATTTTATTTTTATTGAAACCTCCCATAAGAATTTTATGGAGGTGGGGACCACCTGAACTAAAAATTCCCAATTTTAATTCAAAGGTGGGAACCACCCGACCCTTAAACTCTCTCTTTAATTTGGGGAAGTCTCTTGAACTTCCTCCACTTTAATTATGCAACATTCGTTTAATTAATTAAGACAACATTAATTTTTCAAACAAATTAAATAGATAAACATATTTTATTTGGTTGGCTATTATTTTTTGGGGGGGAAGTGTTGGCAAAGAGGAATTTGGGGGAGAAATTTGGAGTAACTCTTCTTCTCCAATGAAGAACGCTTCTCCAATGAAGAACGTCGACGTTCTCTGACGAATTCGATTTCTTCCTCATGACATCCTCCAACGTGGGACGTCTTCAACAACGATGAACTGAAGTTCATCCTTCTCTCCTCACCGACGTCAAAAAACTTTCGAGTAAGCGTTTGATGTTTTGAATTCCCACTTACCCATTCTTGACGTTATTCGTGATTCAAGAATTTTTGAGCCACTTGCTACCACCCTAATGTAGAGGGTGTGGGCCAAAAAAACATGGCCCGACCTATCTAAAAATACTTTGAGGTTTTTGACGTGTTCTTCATGGTAGAGTACGATGGCGACTAGTGCCAGAAATTGGAACCGGTGGGACTCAGGAGTGGCGGCCGGCACCACGGCCAGCCGCGATAAAGGCGGCAGTGCGCCCGCGCCGCCGGAGAAGGGTTGCGGCCCATTAGTTGCAGAAGATCAAGGGCAGCGGCCAGCGGAGGCTGGCCCCATGAAGGTGGCGGCGGCACGCGTCCATGCCTCCTGGCATCCATGAGTCGCGGACTTGTGTCGTGGCGGTAAAGGAAGGACGGTCGGCCGAGCCGGCCGCCGGTGTGGGTGTAGCGCGTGACTACACCGCGCGAAGGAAGGCTCGCCGACCGGCCAGCCATGGCACTACGAGCTGCCGCACCGCAGGCCGGGCCGCACTATAGGGCGGGTGCCACCACAGGCCGAGCCGGACCAAGTGGGTCAGGCCGGGTCGACCCGAATTGATTTGGCCCAGACAGGGTCAGTCCGAGTCAGTCTGACCATGTCGGACTAGACCCAGACCCACTTCGACCCCCCTTTCGTTCTTTTGGACATATCTTGAGATATGTGCATTTGTTTTATGAACTGTCTAAGGTGCTGGAAACCTTAGAGTGAGACGGTCCTTTTGGTATACCCCACTTGATATTTGGATAGAGTTGGGGTATGATCGGGTTGGATCGAGCATGAATCCAATCGGGCCCTCGGGACTAAAAGGATAATAACTTAAAGACCAGGTGTTTGTTTGACACACCTTATATTGCATTGAGGCCCCTATTACGTGGTGGTCCTTCGGGATACTTCTTCACAAAACTTCATGGAAGTTGGATTATTGACCAGTGGCTTGAGGAGCGGACCCTCCTGGAGATAAGTAAGCTTAGTGCGGGAACCCTATAGCTGGTTGTGATGTGAGAAATGGATCCTTAATGGGTCTGTTCTCGAGGATCCCACATGGATCCGCTCTAGGAATCCATGTATGAAAAATCTAAGATCTTGTGTGGGTCTGCTGTACTAGGATCCTGTGTGGGTCTGATGATGTACCGGGATCCTGTGTGGGTCTGTTGTACTAGGATCCTGTGTGGGTCTGGTGATTTAGGATCCTTTGTGGGTCTGCCTCTTAACAGAGTAAGACGATTCAGTAGTTAGATCTAATCATCTTTACTATCGTACCTATGTTATACCTGGTGTGAGTTGAGTCTGTACCTTGTGGTACTTTCCTTCATGTAAATACCTTGGTGGTATTCTTCTATGTGTCGTACCTGTGTGGTACTTACCTTCGTGGTATTCTTTCCTTTTTGGAATAGTTGGGCTTTGGGATAATGATTTGGGCCTTGTTTTTCCCCATGATTGAGATGGGTTTACTTGATAACTTAAGTATATATATGGCCATATACCTAAGTAGGGTTGTCAGTTGATTTCATGCTGTGTGGTTTATCCTTTGTGGATTTTGTGAGACCTTGAGGGTTTTGGGGTCCCTACTGAGTATCGTTATACTCTCCCCTGTACGGGTTATGCCCACACCTTGTTGTGTTTGGTGTAGATGACGGACAATGCTGACTGAGGACGAGAGTACCAGGACTAGAGGTAGCTCAGAGGTGGACATTAGACGAGGCATACTGCAGAGAAGGTTGTTCGAGATCTTTACATACCCTTCAGGTAGGATCCTTGGCGGGTGTTCACAGGAGTTATTTTCGGTTTACTTGTATAATTCAGTTTTCTTGTACTTTCTAGTTGGAATTGTATTCTGGCCCCTTTTTACTTACTATAATCATTCTATTTACTATTCATTTTACTCATGTTTATATCTTATTTTGTGCGGGGTTGCATGTGTTTATAGGATATAAAGGAAATTCCTTCCCAATTTTAGGGAATATGCCTTTCGGTGCTAGTCGCCAGCCCCTGGCCTATGGAAGACGGTCTTGGGGTAGTTACAGCCAGGGCCCCGGGGGATGGTTTGTGACAAATTGGTATTAGAGGAGTCGGTTATACCATAGAACATTGGACTCTGATCTCTTTAACAGCAAGGGTGTTAAGTGTATTGAGTGTGGTTATCAGTTTAGGTAATCCATTGTTGGTGCAGCAACCAATGTATCCATACACCAGGACCCTGACTACTAATTTCCGACTCAGTGCACGAAACCACTGATTACGTGTGTGTTTTTAAGAGTTTTCTTTGTGATCTCTTTGAGTCAAATCACTAGGTATAACTTATTGACAGTGGCGCACCTTTTTCTTTTCAGGATGCCTCCACGCAGACTGCCAACAAGGGTTCCGGGTATAGTACGCACTGATAGCCCACCGAGCGACGAGGTCTCAGTGCAGGGCCCTCTTCCAGTAGAGGCATCAGTGGTACCATTACCCGTTGAGCCACCGATGCCACCATTCAAAGAAGCAGAGAGTGCACGCTGCTTGAGCACATTGCATCAGTTCCAGTGACAGAGGCCACCTAGGTTCAGGGGAGATACTGACCCACAGGCGGCTGAGGATTGGCTGGAGGCCATGGTGAGAGTCTTCTGACTGGTAGGTACACCAGCTGATCTCATGGTGATCCTTGCCACCAGTCTTCTACAGGAAGCAGCAGGAAGATGGTGGAGCTTGATGCTCTAGGTTCATGATGAGATGGCGCTTCTCTGGTCATACTTTGAGATCCTGTTTCATGCAGATTTTTTCCTAGAGACTCTTCGCGTAGTACGCATACAGGAGTTTCTTCATCTGCAGTAGGGAAACATGACTATGGCTCAGTACTCAGTGAGGTTCACTGACCTCTCACACTACTCCACTAATATGGTATGGGACCCATTCTTCAGGGTCCAGACCTTTGAGAAGGGACTCAGGCGGGAGATCAGGGCTTTGATGATTTCTCTCAGCATCCCAACATAGGCGGGGGTGTTAAAGCGAGCCCTCTTAGTGAAGAGTTTTCTTGCTAAGAAGTCACCAGCAGAGATACCCACCACCATTCGTCACGTAGTGGAGTCTTCTGCAGCCAGCAGTAGACAGATGTCATAGAGGTCTAAGAGGAATAGACCTACAGGTGGATGACTGTAGGATTCAAGGTCGGTTGTGCGGGATATGGGAGACAGATCCAGTCATGCGAGGAACAGGAAGTGTTACACATGCGGCGGGCAGGGTCACATGTCTTATGACTGACCGACCCTCCATACGGATGATCATCATATGGTCGATTGACCTCCCAGGAAGAGGTAGAGGGTTGACCGAGGAGGTCTACAGGGAACAGGAAGATGTGGTAGAGGAGCTGCCTATGCAGCTGGTGGTGGGTGATGATTCAAGATTTTACCTCCACCACCACCATGTGGTCCACCCCGACCATAGGGAGTAGGTGGACAGGGGTGAGCTTAGCTCTAGGAAGCTAAGGCCTATGACCATAGAGCTCCGGAGATGATATGAGGTATGATTTTTCTCTACTCCACCTTAGTTGCAGTACTTATAGACACGGGTGCCAGTCATTCTTTTATTTCCACTTCCCTTATTTAGAGTTGGGAGATTCTGACGGAGTCATTGGCTTGATACTTATGGATAGAGACTCCTACGGGAGTGGATTAGATGATTACGCATTGGTGTTGGTAGTGTGAGCTTACTCTAGGAGGTGAGAGCTTTGGCTGGGATCTCCTAGTAGTGGCGTCGAGGCCTTACGACATCATCTTAGGTATGGACTGGTTATCTACAGTCCATACTTAGATTGACTCTATAAAATGCAAAGTTTAGTGTCTCCACATGTATGGGACCATGTTTACCTTCATCAGTGAGAAGGGAGCCATTGCAGCATAGGATGGACTTACCTGGAGGAGAGTGCAGTCAATCACTCATCAGGTGGCTAGCCTTACCCTTAGAGCGGTTGATGTGGAGAGTATGAGCTATCCTGTAGTGGTGAACCAGTATACGGATGTATTTCCTGATGATGTTCCAGGTTTACCTCCTCACAGATAGGTGTACTTTTACATTAACTTGTACTCCGGGACGACACCGATATCTACACCAGCATATCGGATTGCTCCTACGAAGCTTCGTGAGCTACGGGTACAGCTAGAGGACTTACAGGGGAAGGGATTCATCTAGCCCAGTGTTTCTCCTTAGGAATATTTGACTTTGTTCACCAAGAAGTCAGATGGGAGCTTCAGAATTTGTATTGACTATCGGTGCCTAAACCAGGTGACCGTGAAGAACAAGTGCCCACTCCTGAGGATTGACGACCTCTTTGATTAGCTGAAGGGAGCATGGTGGTTCTTGAAAATAGACCTTAGATCAGGTTATCACTAGCTCAGAGTATGAGACAAGGATGTGCAGAATATGTCTTTCAGATGTCGGTACGGTAACTATGAGTTCTTGGTTATGACAATCAGCGTGACCAATGCCCCAGCAGTGTTCATGGGACTAATGAATAGTATCTTTCAGTCGTACCTTGATCGCTTTGTAGTAGTCTTCATCGACAACATTATGATTTACTCAGCTACTGAGGAGGAGCATGCCTATCATTTGCAGATAGTTCTGGACACACTCCGAGAGCACCAGCTTTATGGTAAGTTCTCAAAGTTCCAGTTCTAGATCCGATATGTTCTCTTTCTGGGACATGTCATCTCGGAGGATGGAGTTGCGGTGGATCTAGTGAAGATTGAGGTGGTACTTTCTTGGGAGCCACCCAAGAGTGTGACAGAGGTACAGTGGGTTTGGTCAGATACTACCATAGATTTGTGCCAAATTTCTCCAGAGTTACAACACCTTTATCAGCATTGACGATGAAGGGTAAACCCTTCATGTGGTTGGAGAGATTCCAGCGGAGTTTTCAGGAGTTGAGGTAGAGGCTGACTAGTTCCCCCATCTGGAGGCTTCTAGAGGAGGGAGTAGGGTATGTAGTCTACTGTGATGCATCAGGGACCGGGCTCAGATGTTTCATGATGCAGGAGCGAGAAATGATCTCATATGGTTCTCAACAGTTGAGAGGTCATTAGTATAACTACAATACCCATGACCTGGAGTTTGCAGCAGTGGTCTTCGCCTTGAAGATGTGGCGACATTACTTGATGGGAGAGCATTTTACAGTCTACTCGGATCACAATATTATCAAGTATATCTTCTCTCAGAAGGACCTGAACCTGAGACAACAGTGTTGTCTTGAGTTCCTCCAGGACTATGACTTCGAGATAGTCTATACTCCTAGGAAGGGTAACGTTGTAGCAGATGCACTTAGCAGGATATCTGTTATATAGCTGATAGGTGAGGTGACAGAGAAGCTGGCCACTTTGCAGATATCCTTTATGGATCAAGATAAAGCAGCTTTTCTTCAGTCTCTTACAGTCACTCCCCCACTTATTCAGCGAGTGAGGGAGGCGCAATGTGAGGAAACTAACTGTGAGGCTCGACATGATCAGATATCCACAGGACAGGCACCTGGTGGATTTTATGAAGGTGGGGAGTACGTCATCCTCTTCAGAGGACATACCATGGTACTAGTGTCACTTCAGGAGGAAGTGTTGAGGGAGTTCCACACATCCCCTCTAGTGGTACATCCATGAGTGGAAAATATGTACCAGGATCTCCGACGACAGCACTAGTTGCTGGGAATGAAGAAAGAAGTAGCAGAGTTTGTCTCTCAGTGCTTTACTTGTCAACAAGTGAAGGCGGAGCATCAGGTACCAGCAAGCTTGGTTCAGCCTTTAAAGGTCCTAGAGTGGAAGTGGGATGGGATATCCATGGATATTGTGACAGGAATTCCACGTACATCCAGGATTCATGATTCTATTTGGGTGATCGTCGACCGACTCACCAAGTTAGCCCACTTCCTACCGATTAGAGAGCAGGGTTTAGTAGAGAGCTTGGGGCGCCTCTATGTGTAGGAGATTGTGCAGCTACATGGGTTACCCTTGATTATTTTCTCCCATTGTGATGCACGTTTCACTTACCGGCTATGGAAGGGGTTGCAAGAGGCTTTCGGGACACAACTTCCTTTGAACACCACCTTCCATCCTCATATGGATGGATAGACTGAGCGGACCATTCAAACCCTCGATAAAATGCTACGTGCTTACGTCCTCGACTTCGGTCGAAGCTGGGAGGATCATTTTCCTTTGGTGTAGTTTGCATACAACAACAAATATCACTCCACGATTGGGATGGCACCTCTCGAGGCTTTGTACGGCCGGCCTTACAGATCACCTTTGTGCTGGACTAACCCTGGGGAGTCAGAACTCATGGGACCAGATATGGTACAGGCTACCACGGAGAAGGTTCAGATCATCTAGGAGTGTATGAAGACTACACAGAGTAGGCAGAAGTCTTATGTTGACAGGAGACGGAGACCTCTGGAGTTCGAGAATGGCGACCACATCTTTCTACGGGTCTCACCTCAATGAGGTTTGTGGAGATTAGGTTGGGGCGTAAAGTTATATATGAGGTTCATCGGACCCTTTCAGGTCCTCAGTAGAGTCGGCAAGGTGGATTACCGCCTAGCACTTCCCCCTCAGTTGCACCAGTTGCACGACATATTCCACGTATCCCAGCTTAGGAGATACGTGCACGACCTATCTCACATCATTGACCACGGAGAGCTGGACATCAATGATAGGGAGATGTTTATGGAGGTTCCAGTAGAGATTGAGGATCAACATGAGAGAGTCCTTCGTGGGTAATAGATACCTTTAGTGTGTGTACGTTGGCATCACTTTAACCTCCAGGAGAGCACATGGGAGCGGGAGGCTCAGATTCGTGCTCAGTACCCCCACTTGTTTTCCCAGTTTTGTGATGTATCTTACAGGGACACAAAGCCCTAATGTGGGGAGAATGTAAAGACCCAGAAATTCCATGTAATTTTTTTTAATTATATGGAATATTACGAGTCCGAGAAAATTTACGGAGTATGATTCCAAGGCCAAGTGTTCCTGGAATAAATTTCTGAACTTTTTTTCAGGTACGTTCAGTAAACGTGCGAGCAGGTTTTTCTAACTTCTGAACTAGTGCTCAGAATTGAAATCTGAGGGCACCATTGAACTCGCAGTGCCGGTATTCGCTTAAGGAGACCTCCACCTCGACCGTAGTAGGTCGAGGGTGAAAGTTAATTTTTGTTCTTTTTGAGGAAATAAAAAAAATAAAAATATATTTTATTTTATTTTATTTTTATTAAAACCTCCCATAAGAATGTTATGGAGGTGGGGACCACCTGAACTAAAAACTCCCAATTTTAATTCAAAGGTGGGAACCACCCAACCTTTAAACTCCCTCTTTAATGTGGGGAAGTCACTTGAACTTCCTCCACTTTAATTGTGCCACCTTCCTTTAATTAATATAGCCTACTTTAATTGTTCCAGAAAATTAAATAGATAAATATATTTTATTTTGTTGGATATTATTTTTGTTGGGGGATGTGTTGGAAAATAGTAATTGGGTGAAGAACTTTGGAGGAACTCTTCTTCCCCGATGAAGAATGCTTCTCCAACGAAGAACGCTTCTCCAATGAAGAACGCTTCTCCAATGAAGAACGCTTCTCCAACGAAGAATGCTTTTCCAATGAAGAACACAGATGTTCTCCAACGACTTAGACTTGTTCCTCGTGACATCCTCCAATGTGGGACATCTTCAACAATGACGAACAAACATCCTTCCTTCTCCCCTCACTGAAGTCAACAAACTTTCGAGGTAGGGTTTGATGTTTTGAATTCCCCCTTACTCGTTCTTGATGTTCTTCGTGATTCAAGATTTTTTGAGCCGCTTGCTACCACCCTAACACGGAGGGTGCGGGCCAGACAAACATGGCCCGACCTCTTCGCAAATACTTTTAGGTTTTTGAAGTTTTCTCCACAGTGGAGGATGATGGTGACTGGTGCCAGTGATTGGCACTGGTGGGACTCGGAAGCGGTGGGCGGCACCACGACCGGCCGCGACGAAGGCGGCGGCGCGCCCGCGGGCTGGGTCGCGCCGCGGGCCGGTTCGCGCCACCCAGACCTAGTGGATAGGTCCGGGTTGACCTGAAATGAGTCGGCCCAAGCTGGGTCGGGCCGGGTCAGTCTGACCGGGTCGGACCAAACCCGAACCAACTTCGACCCCCTTTCGTTCTTTCGGCCATATCTTGAGCTACGGGCATTCGTTTGACAAACCGTCTGAGGCACTGGAAACCTTGGAGCGAGAAGGTCCTTTTGTTATAACCCACTTGAGAGTTGGATAAAGTTGGGGTATATTTGGGTTGGATCGATCACGAATCCAACCGGGCCCTCAGGACTAAAAGGACAATAACTTACAGACCGGGCGTCCGTTTGACGTACCGTCTGTTGCATTGACACCCCTATTATGTGGTGATCCTTTGGGATACTTATTTTTGGGACTTCATGGAAGTTGGAGTATCAACCAGTGGATTGAGGAGAGGACACTCCCAAAGAAAAGAAATCTTAGTATGGGAACCCTGTAGCTAGCTCTAACATGAGAAAGGGATCCTTCGTGGGTCTCTGCTCGAGGATCCCACATGGATATGCTCTAGGAATCCATGTGGGACTACTCTAGGATCACGTGTGGGTCTGTTGTACTAAGATCCTATGTGGGTCTGAGAATGTACTAGGATCCTGTTTGGGTCTGTTGTACTAGGATCCTGTGTGGGTCTGATGATGTACTAGGATCCTGTGTGGGTCTGATGATTTAGGATCCTTCATGGGTATGCCTCTTAACGGAGTAAGATGATTCAATATTTACATATAATCATCTTTAATACCATACCAATGTTATATCTGGTGTGATCTGAGTCTGTACCTTGTGGTAATTTCCTTTGTGGAAATACCTTGGTGGTATTATTCTGTGTGGCATACCTGTGTGGTACTTACCTTCGTGGTATTTCTTCCTTTGTGGAATAGTTTAGCTTTGGGATAATGAGTTGGGACTTGTGTTTTCTCATGATTGAGATGGTTTTACTTGATAACTTAGGTATATGTATGGGTATATACTTAAGTAGGGTTGTCAGTTGATTTCATGTTGTCTGGTTTATCCTTTGTGTATTTTCTGAGACCTTGAGGGTATCGGGGTCTCTACTGAGTATCATTATACTCACCCCTTCCTGAGCTATGCTCGCACCTTATTGTCTTTGGTGAAGATGACGGATAGTACTGACTGAGGAAGAGAGTACCAGGACTAAAGGTAGCTAGGAAGTAGACATTAGATGAGGCATACCGCAGAGATGGTCGTTCGAGAGCTGTACCTACCCTTCAGGTAGGATCCTTGGTGGGTGTTCATAGGAGCTATTTTCAGTTTACTTATACCTTTAAATTTTCTTGTACTTTCCAGTTGGGATTGTATTCTGGACCATTTTTACTTATTGTAATCACTCTATTTACTATTCAGTTTACTCGTGTTCGTATCTTACTGTGTTCTTGGTTGCATGTGTTTACAGGATATAAAGGCAATGCCTTCCCAGTTTTAGGGAATACGCATTTCAGTGCTAGTCGCCAGCCCTTGGCCTATGGAAGGTGGGTTTGGGGTAGTTACGGCACAGGCCCTAGGGGAAGGGTCATGAAAAAACTAATTTTACTTTAAAACCAATTTATAATATAATTTAACTTTATAAATAATTTAAAAGACAAATCTGTTTTCAATTAAAATTCATTATTTTTCATTATTCGTCAAAAAAGAAACATTTTAGAAAAATCTCAAAAATTTACCCAAAAATAATTTTGATATGATGATTTAAAATTTTAATTTTATTTTATAAAATAAATTTTCTAAACATTTTAAAATTTTATTTTATATTATTTGTGTAAATTACGACTAAACCACCTTTTAGAAAAATATAATTTTTCAAAAAACTTTTCTCTTTCTTCCAAATGATTCTTATTTTTATTTATAATTAGTAGATAAAAATTTAATATATTTAAACTATATATTTTTCATAATTTATTATGTTATATTCATACCTACTAATTTAATGTCTAGGTTATAACTTTCATGTAAAAACAATATTTTAGATAGAGTATCACATTTCGTTTAAACCCGGTGTTGTGTGCATCACAAGATATCAATGAAATTAAACTTATTCTAGAATAAATATATTATAGAGTCTCAGGGTGTAATATTATTCCTCATAAAAAAAATTTCATTCAAATTTCATGAATATTACCTTCTAATTATATTTGGTTAGTTCTTCTTCATAATATCCTCTAGTTCCCACATTGTTTCCTCTATTTTGTGATTTCTCTAAAGTACCTTTACCATATGAGTCATCCAGTTATTTAATACTTAATATATAATATCAATAATATGGATGTATTCTTCATGGTATGATATATTAGGTTCCAATTCTATTTTTGTATAAGTGAGCAAATGTCTTTGGTCTAGCATGTACATTCTGAACAATGATATATGGAACACATCAGTTACTTTTGAGAGATTTTGTGGCTTTTCCAAATAATAAGAAATAACTCCAATTCTTTCAATAATTAAAAAGGGTTCTATGTACTCAAGTTTTAATTTCCCTTTCTTATCAAACCTTATAAAAAACATCCAGGGATATACTTTCAAGAAAACATAATATCCCACTTTTAATTTCAAATCATTCCTCGAATTATCAGTATAATTGTTTTACCTACTTTCAGATAATTTAAAGTGATATTGAATATAATTAACCTTTATTATTATCTCTTAAACAAGTTGTGGGCCTATGAGTTTTTTGTTACTAAATTCATCCCAACAAGTTGAAGTACTACATCTCTTTCTATATAATGCTTCATATAGTGCCATTTGAATACTTGAATGGAAATTATTATTATAGGAAACTCCACAAAAGGTAAATATTGATCCCACATACCTTGAAAGACAAGTGATCATGACATCAACATGTACTCAATAATTTAAATCATTCTTTTAGAATATCCATTAGTTTGATGATAGTAGGAAATTCTCAAATGAAGCCTACTATCAAGATCCTTCCTAATACTCTTCCATAATTTCAATGTAAAATAGGGATCTCAATCAAACACAGTTGAAAGAGGTATGCCATGAATAATTACAACATCATTAATATATATCCTTAAAAGGCACTGAAGATGTAAATATTCTCTTATAGTGAGTAAATGTGTATATTTGGTTAGGAAATCAATGATAATTCATATTGCATTATTTTTTATAGGAGTCTTTGGTAGTCTTATGAAAAATACCTTATTAATTTCATCCCATTTCCACAAAAGTGTAGGAAGAGGTTTCATGACTCTTCAGGGATTCTATCACATAACTTTCACTTGTTGACAAACCAAACATCTGGACACATAACCATAAATTTCATGCTTTATGTTATTCCACCAAAAATATTCCCTCAAATACATATACATCATTGTGATACTAGGGTGTATAGAGAAATTTGATCTATGATCATCATCCAAAAATTACATTTTTAGATCTGGTATAGAAGGAACACATAATCTCCTTTAAAATTTAATAACACCATCTTCAAAAATGAAATTCTTTAGTTTCCCATGATTAACATATTTAATCTTCTTTTGAAAGTTCTCATCATCATATTGAGAACATGATAAATTTTATAATAAATATTTTCTATCAATCATTTGAAAAAATACTGATATCTCCCCTTAATAATTTTCATATCCATCTTTACTAGATCCAAGAACATAGGGTCCCTCTCAATCCTCATTTGGGTCATAACTCCATTATCATTCCTACTCAAATCATTTTAAACCTTATTTACTTTCCCTAGGTGGTAGTGTATTGATAAATCATAATCCTTGAGTAGTTGAATACATCTTCATTTCCTCATATTGAGCTCATTCTATGAAAATATATAATTTAGGCTCTTATGGTATGTGTATTTCTAACATCTCTCAAAATATAAATAATGTATCCATATCTTCAAAGAAAATATCACATCTTATAAATAAATATCATTGGTTGGATAAGTTTTTTCTCGAGTCTTTAATTGTCTTGACGCATATGAAATAAATTAACATTTTTCATTACGATGCAACCAAGTCACCTATTTGATGCATCACTATATATCATAAACCCTTAATTTCAAGATGTTATAGTAAAAATAGGATCATTAACTAATATAATCTTTAGTTCATCAAAACATTCTTCAAATTTATTTGTCCAAAAAAATTTAACCTCTTTTTGTCTAAACTTTTTTAACGGGTTATCTGATCATAAAAAATTCTAAATGAATCACCAATAGTAACCTTCCAAACTAATGAAACTATGCAACTCGGTTATGTCCATTTGTATAGTAAATTCTATTATTTTATTAATATTTGTAGGATAAACATAGATTCCATCCTTAGAGAAAATATATCCAAGAAAAGAAACTTCTTAAAGCCAGAAATCACATGTACTAAATTTCCCATATAACTCTTTCTTTCTTAGAGTAACAATAATGATCCCTAAGTGATTCTTATGGTCCTCATAGATTTTATAATATTCCAAAATATAATCAATAAATACCAAAAATAATCATCAATATATTCCTTGAATACTAAATTTATTATATGCCTAAAAAATAGAGGTTTCATTAGTAAATCTAAATTGCATTACTATAAACTCATAATGTCTATAAGTCATTTGAAAAGTTGTCTTTGGAATTCATATCTTATTTACATTCAATTTATGACACCCGATATGATGGTAAATATCTTAAAAATATTTTTATTTGTGAATTTAATTGAATAATTCATCATTTCAAGACATAGGAAACTTTTTATTTATCATAATATCATTGAATTTTCTATAATCAATGCACAGCCTCAGGGATCCATCTTTCTTCTTAACAAATAAAATATGGGCTCCCCATGGGGAAACATTGGGGTGAATAAATCTATTATCACCTAAATCCTATAGTAATTTCTTTAACTCCACTAATTCCATAGTGTCCATTATATAGGTATTCCTTAATATTGGTCTTACAACAAGGATTAAATCAATGGGAAACTCAACTTTACACTCTATGGTATTTCTAGTGAATTCCTTAGGAAATACATAAATGTATTCATGTAAAATAGCTATATCCTCAATTTGAAGGTTAAATTCTCCATCCCTTGATTTTTATTCCTCTTCTTCCCCAAGAATCTCACTTAGTAGAGATATAAGGGGTGGATCTAGATATGACTCAGGTGATGAAGTATATGTGCTAAAGATAAGGAATTTTATATCTTCCTCACAAGTCAATATTTCATTATTCTTGAAATAAATTTTGTAATCATATTTTAAAATACAATCCATACCAAGGATTATAACCAATTCAACCATAGGCATGAAAATAAGCTCAGTAAATGAATAATTTTTATGTGTCATAATGGAGACTACCTAACATATCCTTGTTCTAGTGAGGCTTCCCCTATGAGTTTTTACTAAAAAATTCCTTCTTAAATTAAAAGATAAATGTATAAGTTCCTTCAAAAATTGGGTAGATATAAAAGTTTGAGGATCCATAATAAAATAAATCATTAGAAAAATTTTAATATAGGATTAAATTACCTACCATCACATCATTTGGTACTTCCACCTCAATTGTAGTGATCATATAAGCTTGGTCTTATCCCTTCTGCCTCTTTTGTGGTTTATTTTCATGATGCTTGAGGAATTAATTTTTGTAGTTCCCCATCTCCCTATATTTAAAACACTTAATATAAGTGTTATCTTTATTCACTTTTCATTATTTTTACTACTGATTTTTACCACCACATATATACAAATCTCTCAATCCCTTCATGCATTTCGTAGGGTGATTTTTTTAATAGTTTTCACAAGGTGTAAATCACTACATTCTCTTATTCTTCTTTCACACATTCCCTTTTTCATGGAGTTAAAATGACCTCTTTTTCTCTTGATTTCCCTTGAATATATAATATATATATAATTCCTTCTATGTTTTTATGAAACATAAAACAATTTCATCATATGATGCAAAATTTCTAGAGACTAGTTATCTTCAGATACTTGGTTTTATCCCTTCAAAGAAATGGTCAACATTACACTCCATGTTGAATATCTAATATGTAGAATAATGGGATAACCTTGTAAAGGTAACCTCATACTCAATAACACATTCTTCTTCCACTTAATTTAAGTTAATAAAATTTCTCTTCATTTTAGATTGTTTCTCATGAGGGGAATATTTGTCAAAAAAATGTATCCTTAAATTATTTCCATTCCAAGAGTTCTATTTTATCTTCCTTCCTAGTATTATAGATCAAAAACCACCATTGATCAGCATATCATTTGAGAAAATACACTAAAATTGTAATATTTTACCTTTTTATGCATCCCAATTCCATAAATATATTCTCTAGATACTTAATCCATTTCCCAACTGCCATTGGATTATTAATATGATCAAATAATTGGGGATTCAATCGAATGAAGTGATCCATCATTGGGGAATCACAATGTGGAATATGTTTCTCCATTTGGGAAAGGCTGTTTTTCATAACCTGATTATGCTTACCTAATATATCCATTATTTTCTCAGTTCCAAAACTAGTTGTATTTTCTTCCTCAACAGGGAAATATTTACATTGGTCATTAGTATTTATACCCTTAATCTTACCATACACCATTTCTAAACAATTTAATATACTAGATTAGATCATAAAATTGTGAATTTTAAATCATAATGTATAATTATAAATATGGTGTAATACTAAACATGAATCAAAATTTATTTATTATCAATATTTGAATTATAAACATAGTTTCTTTGGGGGTATCTCTTTTTTCAAATCCTTTATAATGGTTTGTAAAGAAAATGTGAATTATCCTAACAATATCCCCCATGATTGTCAAACTAGGTGTATAGTAAGGCTAGTTTTCAAGCACCGTGTAACAATTGGGTCGATCCCAATATTCCATTTTTAGAGTTATTACTCCAAGTTACCTATGTTCCATAACTATTTCCACTTTTAGTATCCATACAAGGATGTATTTATAAGAAAAACCACATAATATCGTCCTTAAAAAAAACATTAGGATGTTATTCTATACATATCCTCAAATTATATCATAGGGTTATGTTCCCTAATCTATTTTTTCCCTTAATATATTTCTCAATGTTTGTAAAAAACTTCCACTCATACCAATTGTAACAACCCCTACTCTAGTAACATGTATCTAGTGCCTAATTTATTACATTGGCATAGATATAAAGGTTTAAATCCCAAAAGACTACTCAGTTTAGCAGTTTTGGATTACTAGATACATAAATGATACCCATTTTACAATGGTTATAGAAAATAAAACATAATACATAACAAAATAAAATTAACTACATCCTTGAAAACCCATTCCAAGAATTCTTCTTCATATCTTGGAGAAAGTGAACAAAATAAGAATGAGCTCAAATGCTCGGTAAGGGTAAAGTATAGTGGAATATATCATGAATAAGTAATAATAATAAAAATGTAAAGGTAAATAAATAAACACATATTCCATTTAAATAACTTTAATATAATTATATGATAAGGCACAGTTTATATGGAAAGGTAAATAACTGAAAACACATTCCATTTAATCAATAAATGAAAATAAAATGCATCTGAAGAAAATATCATAGTTAAAATCTCATTGATAATAATAATAAATATATTCTAAATAAATAAAATTCTTAATTATTTTATTTCATTATCTCAGTAATAATGATACCTCTACCATCAAGATCTTTCTTGAAGACATTTTAAAACTACTTGGTAAAACCCATCTGATTTGGCCAACTGTTTTGTCTCATAATACATGTTGATGAATCAAGGGGATATATATAATCAGGACCCACTTGTATCTTCATTTCCATATAAGTTATCATATATCAAATAATAAATCAAATTATTAAATCAATATTCCTTATCATTAAATATTCATATTGAGTAAAGGATACAAATTTATCCATATTTCCCCGGTTAATCAAATAAATGTCAAAGTAAACACCATGTGTAAAATAATTCAAATTGAAACATAAAATAACATGAATTATTAAGTAATAATGGTATTAAATGTAAATGGGTTTAATTTAAAACATATAAAATAAATTATGTGCATAACATTACAATATTCTTCAATGAAATGAAATTGAGATGAAATCCCTTGCATCATATTTTCTTTTGGTTGAACATTCTTTAAACTCATGTCTACTGGTTTTGAACATGTTATTAACTTATTAAAAATCATATTAATATTTATAATATAATATATGATCTTTTTATAACATCTTATCACCTTTTCATCAATAATCATTCATTATTTTCATTGTTTCAGGTGTTAATTGTCTTATTTTCTCATTTGTTCTATTTCATGAAAGTTGCAGTTCTTGTGCATATTAAATAGTTCCATAAACTCCAGAATAATATTCATGAAATAATTATCATAGTTATAAATCAATTATATTTTTAATACCAATAATTAAATATAGTTTTTACAAATTAAGTATTTCACAATCATGGAGACGGTAGGTCATATGTATACATGAGTAACGTTTCCATTTTTCAACCATCATTAGGGAAAGGATGTAAGTAATATTTTATCTTTCCATAACTATAATAATATCATAAATACCATATTAATTATTTAAATATACTTACATGTATAATCCATGTGGTTTGGTGATGAAAAGATAATCACATTGTTTTGTGAAGGAGGTAGTCCACACATACACGAAAAACATTATCATCATTCAATGAGTGAAAAGGTAAAAACTAAAATAATTTATTTTCTTTTAATAATGATAAATATTTAATTAATATCATAATTATTTCATTTATATCACATATATGCATTAAAATTATCCTTATCACCTTCCATGTAAAGCGTTAGTGAAAGACGAATCACATCGCTTCGTGAGGCGATAGTCCATCATACACACGAACAACGTTATTGTATCCCCTACGAAATAGAAAGTAAAAAAATATATATATGATATAATGACTCAAAATGAATAATTATTTTATAAATATAATATATATACTTTATATCCATTATCATACCCAATCATGAGAGGTGGTAATGGAAAAACGAATGATATTGGTTCGAGAGGTGGTAGTCTGTCATTCACATGAATGATGATTTAATAACCCATTTGATGGAATTAGAGATGGTTGTAGGTACTGAAATTAATATAAATATATATATATAAGATACTTATTTTATTATATCATCATGGATTAATAATATTTTAATGAGGTTTAAGAGGAAATAAAATAAAAATGATCGTTGAATAACGTTACCTCTTCTTCGGGTAATCTCCTTAGGTTTTCACCAGAATCCTTCCTAAGTTAGATTAATGGAAAATATAATTCTTCTATGATGGTTATAATAAGGTTTTTTAAGTGATTTTTTAAGTTATTCTCCAAACCAAAATGGTTTTAATGTGTGAATGAGAGAGAAGAGCTGGTATCCTTTTATAAGCGAGGTGAGTGGCAAACTTGTAATGTTTGGAAAAGAAAAAGTTGTACCCATGTTTTTCACATGAAAAAAGGGTAAAAAAATTATTAATATAAATAAATACACATTATAAGATGTAAATATGTCTATTTCTTATATTTTAGACAAGTTATTAGGTCATTTTAACCCTTATCTTTTTAGTTTAACCATCCAGTAAACCCATTTTTACCTTAACCATAGTAATTAATTTTTACTATTTTCACTATTAATTTTGGTAAAAAATTAAGTTGACCTAATTAAATAATATAAATTATTCTAAATATTAATATTAGATCTATTTTTCCAAATTATATTCACAAAATTTGAAAAATTAAATTTAAAATCAACCCCACTGACGCGGTGAGAATATGAGTTTTCAAAGCGAAAATATACCAAATTTTACAATGTTTTAATATCAAAATTCAATATAAAAATGATTCCAATTACCTAAATTGAATTTATAAATATATAATTTTAATAATTTTAATTTAAAAAAATTAAAATACAATTTAACTTTATAAATAATTTAAACAAAAAGGTAGTTCTTAATTAAAATTTGGTAGTTTTTATTATTCCTCTAAAAATGAAACATTTCATAAAAATACCAAAAAATAAATCTAAGTTAATTTCTATATTATGGTTTTAAAAATTAATTTTATTGTATCGAATAAATTTTCTAAAAGTTTTAATAATTAATTTTATATTATATGTGTGAAGAGCGACTAAATCACCTTTTATAAAAATACTAATTTTCAGAAAAGATTTATTTTTCTTCCAAATGATTCTTAATTTTATTTATAATAAATAGATAAAAAATACATGTGTGTAAAATATATATTTTGAATAATTTAGTTAGTTTTATTTATACCCTCGAACTTAACATCTAGGTTATAATTTTCACGTCTAAATAAAACTTTAATAGAGCATCACATTTCGTTTAAACCTAGTGGTGTGTACATCACAAGCTATCGAAGAAATTAAATTTATTATAGAAAAATATATTTTAAAGACTTTGTGTGTTATAATTGGTTAAATTACAAGTTTTTAATCATATATCATGATAACTATTTAAGCATGATCACAATATTTTTAACTCTAAACATTATACCATTTGGTTGCTCATCAAAGAATTGTCTATCACATTCAACATTAATCCAATTCTTTATGGTCCCCACCATTGACTAAAACCAAAAATAATAGTGTGAGTAACAATATTCATAGTGTGAAAGCACATAATCATGAAAAATCACTTATAGTATGTGTAAATCATGACACCTTAGTTTCAATAAATGATACCATAGGATTAACCTAGGTCATTCATGGTCATTATTTAAATCCTTCATGATTTTTTTTAAATGTAATGCTTTGGTTAAATACCAAATCACAATTTACTAATAAAATAATGTTACAAGAGTCAGAAAGATGGGATTTTTTTACAATATCTATCAAAAAGATAAGATAAATCAGCTGGTAGAGTGTCCAGCCAAGTCATGTTGTGACAAACTCCTTTGTTAGCAAGAGCATCAGCAATAGCATTCGCTTCACGGTAGGCATGAGT
Organism: Viscum album; assembly: GCA_963277665.1. Lineage (NCBI taxonomy): Eukaryota > Viridiplantae > Streptophyta > Magnoliopsida > Santalales > Viscaceae > Viscum > Viscum album. The sequence continues at coordinate 1,559,673,961 of OY728129.1, forward strand.
AGCAATGTAATCAATACCATGGAGCGTCTTCAAGCAATTCATCCAGCGAGTAGTGAGTGTCCAGTCCAAATGAATGATTCCATTCCAGATGGCATGAATGATAGTGGTAGAATCTCTTTCAATCCAAAGCTTTCTCCAACCTCTTTAAAGAGCAAAATCAAAAGTGTGAATGACTCCAAGAATTTCCACCTCCAAAGATGAAAAGTGACCACATCTAACATAGAAGCAACCCTGACACTGGCCAGATGAGTCTCTGAAGATAGCACCACAACTGGAAGGGCCTAGATTGCCTTTAGAAGCACCATCAACGTTCACTTTGATCCATCCCAGCATCGGAGATTTCCAGAATACTTCAAAAGAGCATTTGGGCATAGGGTAGATTCCAGGAACACGGAGATGACGAAGGATCTCAAAGTCACCAACCGAGTTGTTTCAATAGTCTTTTTGAATTGAGGCGTCTTCATGAATCACAATAAGAATCTGATATTTTACTGCATTGAGACTAAATGAGTGATTATTATGAATAAGATCATTTCTAACGTACCAGATCTCATGCAGGAGTTCTACCACTGCCGCAAGAAATATATTTTTAACCAGTAAAAAAGCTTTGTGTCTAATACAATTTTTTAAAAACAAATAAATATATTCAGTTAAGATCCATATAAAATTGAATAATTCAAAAACATAATTCCATAAGTCATAGGCTATCACACAAGATAGAAAAATATTATCAGCATCCTCCCTGTGTTGATTACACAAGCGACATTTAGAACAAAGTTGAATGCTGAATTTTTGCAGAGTAATTTCAGTAGGCAATATATTATGTTCAATGCGCCAAATAAGGGTATGCCTAGAAGGTTTAATCAAAGGCTTATTAAAATGACTCATCCATAGATAATTAGATTCATTATCAGAAAATTTATTCTTATAATAGTTTTTAGAGTCTAGAATGTCATTTGGAGAAGGTTCCCAAACAAGGAAGTCCCCATCAGAAGAAAAGGAATGATTATCAATAATCTGCAAAATATTACCAGGGAGATCATGTCTATGTAATTGTAATACATACTTTATAGACTAACTAGTATCATCAGGAATAACATTGGGTGGTAACAGTGATATCAGTGGGTTACCACACCATTTGTCAAACCAAAAATTAATGGAAGAATCAGCACTGACTATCCATCTAGCATTTTCCATGATCCTATAGTATGACTCTCTAATAAATGGCCAGATTGAAGAGTTTATGAAATTAAAATTCCCATTTAAAAGTTTATGTAGGAATCTATAGTTCAAAAATTCAGAACCTTTAGAAGTAGAATTAATAATATGCCAAGTTAGACGGGCCTGAAGAGCGCTATTGAACAACTTTAAATTTTTTATGCCAATGCCACCTTTATCAAGGGGTTTACAACAAGATTTCCAAGGAATAGTGACAAGATTCTTTTCAAAAATACTTCCCATCCAAATTAAGTTTTTAATGTAAGTATTAATTTTTTTGAAGATGCCAATAGGCCATTTATAAATCATAAGGGAGTAGACCATTTTAGAAACAATGGTGGATTTGACCAAACATATTCGCCCAGCCATGGATAGGGATTTTCCTTTCCAATTAGAGAGTTGGTTAATAATTTGATCAATGGTATTAGCAAAGTGGATATATTTGGGTCTACCCAAAAAAAATAGGAACACCTAAATAAGAGAAAGGTAATATACCTTCTTTGATTCCAAGATAAGTGGTAATGGTAGATTTTCTTCTAACAGGAAAGTTCTTTCCAAAAAAATATGTGATTTATTCCAGGAGATATCTTGACCAGAAACATCCTCATAGTGAGTTATGGCTTGAATGAAAACTTGAATATTTTTTTGATCCCCTTTAAGGAACATAATGATATCATCATAATATAAAAGATGAGTAGGGGCATTTAAGTTTCTGGAAACTTTAATAGGATTAAGCTTACTTTGATCAACCAGATTGTTGGGGAGCCTACTTAGGTAATCCTCGGCAATAACAAAAAGGATGGAAGAAAGGGTATTTCCCTGTCGAACACCTTTAGAGCATTTGAAAAAACCTCTAGGAGTGTTATTAATCAGAATAGAGATGTAATCTGAATGAAATAAAGTCTTAATTCTTCCAATAAAGGAATCATTAAACCCAATGTTTTTTAAGACTTTGAAAGTAAAATTCCAGTCTATGGTGTCAAAATCCTTTCTGATATCTAATTTGATGGCCACACATCCTCCTCTAGTGTTTTTGTTTAAACTATTGGTACATTCGGAGGCAATACAAATGCAGTATTGAATGGACCTACCTTTAATAAATCCAAATTGATTCCAAGAAACTATTTTATTGCAAATAGGAGCAAGTCTATTCACAATAATTTTGGTAATAATCTTATAAAGAGTGTTAATCAGGGCAATTGGTCTGAATTTATGGATCTTAGAGGCATTTTCAACCTTAGTAATTAAGGTTAAAATTGAGCATTGATTCCATGAGGAAAAGATACATGAATAAAAAGGTCTTGACAAGTTTACAAACATCATTGTGGATAATGTCCCAATGCTTTTGAAAGAAACCATTATTGAACCCATCCGAACCAGGTGCACTGTCTGGATTAAGGCCAAAGACAGTGTCTTTAATTTCATGATCAAGTGGAATGCTTAAAAGCATATCATTGTCTCTTTCATCCACCATTAAGGGAATAATATCAGGTTTAAGCTCATTATTAATTCCTGGACCATTAAATATGTTGTAAAAGTATGAGGTAACATGGTTCGTAATGGCCTCTTCTGAATCAATTATTGAATCATTATGAATAATCTTAAAAAGAGGACGATTGACCTTTCTGATTATTTGAAGGAAATTGTAAAATTTAGTATTACTATCTCCATATGTAATCCATTTAGTTATAAACATTTGCTTACAAATATTATCCTTAAATGTGAGCAAGGAGTTAAGTTTGAGGGAAATATTTGATTCCAATTGAGGATCCATATTGAAATATGAATTAGTATTTTGAGTTTGGACATTGCTAAGTTCATTTTCAAGATAGGAGATATCAAGATCTATTTGCGAGTTTGTAGTTTTACACAAACCTTTAAGAGCCTATTTAAGAATTTTTAATTTGTGCATACAGGAAAAGGAATCATTATTATGATTCATAGAGTTCCAAGTGTTAAAAATGAAAGTGACACAGTCAGGATTTGAAGACCAAGAATTATTAAATTTGAAAGGAATAATAGGATTTCAATCATTCATAAGGAAGATAACAAGGATGGGATGATGATCGGAGTTGAGTCTAGGTAGAGTTACACTGGATATTTTATCCCAGCTATAAAGAGCCTTCATGTTAATGAAATACCTATCAAGCTTACTGGAAACATTTTTGTTATAGTGTTTTTTGTACCAAGTATATTTAGCACCAGCAAGGGTGATTTCAAATAGGCTACAATTTTCAATAGTATACCTGAATTCCCTAGAGGATATAGAAATATGTGAGGGGCCAATTTTTTCAAGAGAGCTAAGAATGGAATTAAAATATCTCATAACTACCCAAGGTTCTTTAATAGAATTGGATAATTCAAGAAGTTCATGCCATAGAACTCTTCTATCCTGATATCTATTCCAGGAATAAACCATAGTGCAAAATGTATGTTGTCCATTCCACGAGAAATAAAAGGTGAGTTATTTTGCAGAAATTCTAAAGATGTTGATATTATGAAGGGTATTATGGTAAAATATCCACATAGAATCAATCTGAGGATTATTTTGGAAAGAGCATAGAAAACTGTAATTAAGAGATCCAAATCTCATGAAGTTTGTTTTAAAATTGACTTTAGGTTCTAAAATGGAAAAGAGATGAGGCTTATGAGTGTTTAAAAACCTCCTGAGTGTTGTGGAGGTATCATTGTTAGCCACACCCTGACAATTCCAATATAGAAGATTCATATATATTTGTGTTTTGGGTTAGAACCCTTCTTTTTTTAGATTTTCCAGAACCCTTCTTCCATTGAGATCGCGTGACCATAGGGGAGGAAGCGGGTTTTTGTTTGCTCTCATATGTTTCAGAACTTTTAGGAGCATCTGTTTTTAAGTCAGAATTTGTATTAGGATCAGAAATTGGAGTACTAATAGTACTGTCCATAGAGATATCATTCACAGCTCCATGAATAGTGTTCTGTTCAATTGGAGGATTTATCTCAAATCCAACCATAGTAAGTTTAGAATCTGGGGAACACTGATCTGGATTAGACATAACAGTAGGAGAAGCTTTAGGAGAACTTCTCTGGTTATGTTCCAAATTAGCAACATGAGTAGATGGGTGACAGTTTCTAACTACTGTCTGGATAGGTTCAGGATCAGTTGAGGATTCAACATCATTTTTAGTCAGAATGGTGGTGGTATCCTCAGGTTTCAAGGGATCGGAAATGGGATTAGAATTAGTAGGGTGAGGATGAGTCATTTCATATTTATGGTTGTCAATAGAGGGGCTGGATACCAACCTGTTAACCAAACAGGATTCAGGAGCTTGAGCAGACTCAGATTGCAGAACAGAAACAGCAGGAGAAGTGTGTGAGATGTTGTGTGGCATATAAGTATTAACAAAGTTAGTAGTATCAGCATGAACAGCAGTTACAGAAGTAGGAACAATAGTCTTATCAGCAGATTGGTGATGTTGAAACACAACAGATTTCTGTATGTCAACAGGAGGGTTGGACACTCCTCTGTTAACAGAAACAGACTTAGTATGAGGAATAGGGGCAGAAACAGGCGTGTGTGTGATGCTGTGAGCAATAGAAGTAGCAGCAGTATCTACATTAGTAGCATAAGTCCATAGTACAGGATTTTCAGAAACAGGAGAACATGATTTAACATTAGAAATGTGAAGAACAGTAATACCTAGATCTGAAACATTTTCCATGCCACTTTGTTTCTTATTAGAAACATCAGAGGAACCATTCAGAACTGAAGGCACTGAGGTCTCCAAGTTCCTACAAGCAAGCTCATTCGAAGTAGATGTACCAAAAATTGAAGCAATATTTTCTGAATTGGAAATAGTGTTGGGATTTTGCATGCTAGGGTTATTTACATCTCTTTCAACCACCTTTTTTGTAAGCCAATGGCAGTATTATCTTTCTTTTGACTGGCCTCTTCCTCCTCAACCAAATCTCCCCAAGATTTACCATCTAAGGTTGTGAGGACATTGGATTTTTTTACCCAAATGTCTTGTTTTTTCTCAGGGATCCCAGATTTGTCTGTGATTTTCTTCCCCTTTTTAACATATTTAACTTCTTTCCAGTCATTAACAATTGGAGGGTCCATTTGTTTCCGAACCACCCTAGAATTAGCGAAGTTGCGTCCAATCAATTTTCATACTTCACAAAAGGGTGGTTTATTTTCATATTCAATGCTGATTTCAATTCTATTTTCAGGAGCATTGAAGCCTATATTAGATGGTAGTTCACTGGCCAAATTGACTTCAACCATTATTCTAGCATATAGGCCAAGATCTCCATTCAATGTCTTGTGATCAATCTTAATGGGGGACCCTATGCAGGAAGCAATTTCATTCAGAATATTCAGGTGCCAGTAAAACCAATTGAGTCCATGAATTCTAACCCAAACATGTGCCATATAATTTTTGTGTGTGTATGGGTTAAAAGAAGCATCCCAGTCTGACATTCTAAGAAAGCCCGGTTTGAGATGCAAATTACCAAGTTTCCATACCTTATCAAGTTCACCTTGAGAGCTGAAGAGGATGTGATAGTAGCCTTTACCTATGGGAACCATATTCCATTTTGATGAGACCCAGCAGTGAGCAATCCAGTTCTTAAGCTCGAAGAGAGGCCAGGGCCGGTCACCTGTGTTGTATGAGACTCAGCCAAGAACCGAGTATTTGCACATTTTTTCCCTTTGTTTCAGAGTTTCCGGATCTGCCTCAACTAAATAGCCACCATCTTCAAGCTTTTTATAGAGTGTTTGCTTGAAATCCTTCACGCTACTAAGATCTAATCCTTTCAAGGCATCACGGAAAGAGACTGGTAAAGTGCGAAGAGGGATTTCAAGGCTTCCCACTTCAATTTTTGAAGAACTAAGATCTGGATAAGCAAGTGAAGGAGAAGAAGTAAGCTCCCATGATGGATATAAGCCATCCATCGGAAAATCTCAACGTGGATCAATAAGAAAGGTTAGGTTTTCCAGTTTCCCATTGGAGAACGCTGCGAGAGCTCCCATCCATCCCCCAAATAAAACAAGTTCCATTCTTAAATCCTTCATGATGGTTCATAAATAATTTATAAATATCCAAATCATATACCTCATGAGTGTAAAACCAGATGTGTAGAAAGGTCCTTTGTCATGCATCATTAACAATCGAGTCTAGATCAATGCACTCTTTTTGGAGTTATTACCCCTAGGTACCTTTGTTCCAGAGACACATCCACTTATAGTATCCAGATAGAGATTTAATTTCTTATAATCCACTCACTCTATACATTAAAAAATTTGAGGACATTTTACTATACTTTGAATCATTCTTATACTTATACTTGGGCATATCCCTAGAAATATCCTTAGAAATATCCCTAGGGATCTCACTAATGTTTTCTCATTCAATATTCCAAAGGTTAACTAAACCTTAATCTAATACCAACTAAAAAGACCCAAAATTCTCATAAATAAATATTATATATTAATAGATGAATATTCATTACATAAAATAATGATCTATGTCAGAATCATTTAGGTCTAGTGTGTTTAGAATCTTGGACAGATAAAAAACTGAAACATAAGTGAGTTATGTCATCTCTCACTAAGTTATTCATAACTATCACACCTCTTATACATACCATACATAATACATATCATCATAACCTAGGAAAGGAAACATAATAAAGGGTGAGATAATATGCTTAGTTAGGGTAAAAAAGGTATATATCAATATATCATGATCATAAGGGTATGGGAATATGATAATATCATTTGAAAATCATACCCTGCATATCATAGATCATAAACATGAGTCATTCCATAAATATTAGTAGTTCATAAGACATAGATTTTTGGCATACAAGTATAGAAAATAATTTCATTATTAGTTCAAGGCTCATTTTCAAGACTGCCATAGTGGAATGAGTTCACCCCCCAAACCATCATAGTAGCCAAGGTTCACTTCCAATACTATCATAGTTGATACAGTCCCTTACTGAACTTTGTTCACTCCCCATTCTAATCCTATTTGTCTCATGATATATCGATCATTAACCAATACATTAGAGGGAGATATAGGACCCACCCATCTTGGTTATAACGTAACTACCATCCTTGGTTATAACATAACTACCATCCTTGTTTATAACATAACCAATGTCACATAATGAAAGTAATACATATATGTTCCATAATATAATAAAACAATCATCATATTAGTACCTAAGAAAATAAATGGTTTTTATAAATATTTCATCATAGCATAGCCTATAGAAAAGAAAAAAGTTCCATAATCATTTCATTATTTCATTAAATCATAACCCATGGAAAAAAATCAGCTTTCATAACAATTTTATCACGGTATAACCTATAGAAGATAAATGGGCTTCATAAGAATTTTATCTAGTATAAACTATGGAAGAGAAATAGGTTTCACAAACACTTTATCATCATAAACATAGAACATCTAGAGAAATAATATTAATGGTATCGTATATATCCAATTTGAAGAATAAGTAACATCAAAGGATTTATTATTAGATGGAAAAGGATTTTGAAAGATCACTTGGAACATTTCTTGAGAAAAATTTCGTTTCTGCATTAAAAAACACTTTTTAAAATATAAAATATTTTCAAAATACTTTTATTTAAAGAAACTTTGAAAACTTATAAACAAATGTTTGAAAATAATTTAAAACATTTATTAATGAAAATAAAATTTATTTTAAATTAAATTTTTAAAACTAAAAATTCATAAAATATTTTGGATATCGTTTTCTTTAAAAAATAAACTTTGAAACTTATAATGGAATATTTAAAAATAATTTAAAACACTTCATGAGGAAAATAGATTTTTTTTAAAATTCACTATTTAAAAATAAAAACTCATAAAATATTTTCAAAATCATGTTCTTTGAAAATAATCTTTGAAAATTGTAAAGGAAGTTTTAAAACATTGAGTGCTCATCATGGTGCTAAATTCCTAACATGCTATACACATTAAAACAAAGTTTTCTTAAACATTTTCGATAAAATACAACCAAGAATTTTTTGGAAAAAGAAATAAATATTCCTTTGAAAATATTTTTGTAAAAAATACAAAATGGGTAAAAATGTATTTAATAAATCATCTTTATAATTTTAAAAACATTTTTAGAAAATTTGTTTTAGGAACAAAAAGGTTTTTCTACTAGAGATAAATAAAGATGATTTGTCTTAAAGACATTCTTTTGAACTCTTGAGTTCTTATAGAAATGAAAATGAATAGAAAAAATGTGTTTTAAAAAAATAAACTAGGATAAGAAAAGTCAGGAGTTTACTAAAATATGGATCACAATATTTCATCATCAAAATAATAAACAAAAATAGTCTTACTAAATAATGAGATTGTATCATAAAATACCTACCACTTTAGTAACATTGAATCGTAATCCTCATGAAATAAAAACATTAAATGAAACATAAAATATAATTATAATAAATAAATTCATGATATTAAATTTCAAAGGGGATGTATATACACTTCATAAAATAAGATAGGGGAAAAACATAACATATGCCTCAAAGAAGACAAATTGAGACAAAAATCCCTTATCGCTTTAGTAGCTTTGAAACTGTAAAACCGATGAAAGATAGATTCAAAAATAGATATTTAAATCAAAATAATTTTTAGGATATGAATCATAAAATAAATTAATGTTTATTATATAAACCATATAAAATAAACTTATGGTGAATATGGTATTTGTCTCACAAAAAATAAAAGTGAGATGGTAATCTCTTACCTTAAGTATTGACTTCCTTCATACAGATTCAAACCTAATGTATAATAAATATAATTTTATTATAAATCTATTAAAGAGCCATAATTATATATATCTTTCCATATATGATTTAATTATGATCTTTTATTACCTATTTGTTAACAATTCCATGTTAAAGTCATGTTTCGGGTAATAACTACTTTGTTTCTCATGTATGTTTTGATTTTGTATTTTTTGACCTCATAATTTGATCATGGTTAAGTGATATCCATAATTATAACAATGATATAAATATAATATATATTTATTATATATGTATTTATATTAATCCATAAAATTTAGAGATGTAAAATGAAATACATCGTTCCTGGAGACGGTAGGTTGTACGTAAGCATGAACGTTGTTTCCATTTTCTCACGGATTGAAACAATGAAGGGTAAAAAATATATTAAAATTGAATAATAATTTTATTTCATATATATTACATATGTTTATTTATACCTACACTTATTACCTTCTGTGTAAAGTGTACGTGAAGAACGAATCACATCGTTTCACGAGGCGGTAATTCGTCTTACACGATAGTGACATTATCGTATTCCCACAGAATAGAAATTAAGGAGGTATATGTGAAATAATAATTATAGAAGTATAAATATGGTACCAATGTCATATATGTGTATTTAATTTATCCTTATTACCATCCATGTAAAATAAAAATGAAAATCACATTTAATCGATTCGCGAAGCAGTTGTCCACCATACACAAGAGCGACGTTATTATTTTTCCAATGGGTTTGTAGGTATATAGTTTTATGTGGTTTTATAATTATATTGGTATAATAATATCATTAATTTAATATATAAACATTAAATACATAATTATATCCAACCATGATATGTGATGATGAAAAACGAATAACATTGGTTCGTGTGGCAGTAGTCCGTCATACACACGAATGATGATTTTGTATCCCATTTGATGGAAGGGGAGATGGATTTAGGTTATTAAATTATCATAATAACATCTCAGTATATGGTATATATTATTTTATTTTTCTTATCATATTTTTAAAATATTAAAGGATGTGGAAGAATAAATAAAACAAAAATGCATGTTTAATAATTTTACCTATTCATCTGAGATCCTCTTTAGGTTTACACCTAAAACCATCATAGAAGGGATTAATAACAAAAATTAGGACTCTAGGACTAATTTATGGTATTAATTAAAGTATTTGGGTAGGTATTGAGTGAAAAAAATGTTTTTAGGTCCTGAAGAGGAAAGGAGAGGCGTGTTCTTCTATAAGTGTGGTGAGTGGTACACTTATAATGTTTGAAAAGAAAAAGGTGTAACCACATTTTTGACATGTCAAAAGGCTCCAAAATGAACTATTTTAGTGACTATAATAGATAAGGTCTAAAATTGATATAAAATGGGTGTGGGAAAAGTTTCTAGATCATTTTACTCTTTATCGTTTTAGTTTAACCCCTCGATAAACTCATTTTCACCTTAACCATGGTAATTAATTTTTAATTCTTTTAATTTTAATAATGGTCAAAATTTAACATGAATATATTAAAAAATATAAATTATTATTATTCCAAGTATGTAATTAATTTTTCCAACTTAAATTCACATAAGGAAAATTTTTAATTTAAAATTAAAACTCTAAATGTGACAAAAAAACAGTTTTCCAAAATGAAAATATTAAAAATTTGAAAAAATTTATAACAAGAATAAATATGAAATTGATTTCAATGACCTAAATTAGATTAAAATATATATAATATAAATAATTTTACTTTTAAATCCATATTAAAACAATTTTTATTTCTTTAAAATCTTCAAAAAAAATGAAAATTCTAAATAAAAATTAGTATTTTTCACTATTCATCAAAAAAATAACCCCTCGTAAAATCCTAAGAAATTCACCCTAAAATAATTTTTACATGATTATTTAAAAAATGAATTTAATTTTTTCAAATAAATTTTCTAAAATTTTCAAAAAAAATGTTTTAACAATTAGTGCGCAAAATGTGACAAAACAACTTTTTAGAAAAATAAAGTTTTTAAGCCTAAAATTGGATTTATTCTTATCTAATTACTAGAAAAAATATAATATTGATATTAATAATTTTATTGAATATAAAATATATAAATTTCATTAAAATAATATTCTAAAATTTATTTTTTTAATTTATTTAGGTAAAACATGCTTGTGTGCATGAAAATAGTTTTCCAGAAAAATATTTCATTTGTTTTCAAATGGTTTTTATTTTCATTTATAATTAATTGGTAAAAAAAGAATTAATTACATATACATATGTAAACCATATATTTTCATAATTCAGTTAATCTTATTCATACTCGACATTCCAATGTCTAGGTGATAACTATCACATTCAAGAATAATAATTTAATCATATGTCAGGTTTCGTTTAGACTCGATATTGCATGTAATGAAAGTCAAAATCAGTTATGTGCATAAGGAAAAATATAAAAAAGATTAAATTTATTTGAAAAAATATATTTCACAAAATCTTGAGGTTTTAAAACCTAAAAAACGTGATCCTTCTTACCATCTGTTTATGGAAGGTAAGTTATACTCAACAAGACATAAGTCCCCATCACCTCTTGGATACTATAAAAGAGGGAACACATGAAGCCTCATCATATGCTATATGTATAGCTTATACATATCTTCAACCTTTATGGTGTCCCTGATTAGAATAAAATGAGCTGATTTCATCAACTGATCAATCACCACCAAGATAGAATTCTTTCCTTGGGGAGTCTGTGGTAATCTAACAAAAAATTCCATAGACACCTCATCCTATTTCAAAATTGGAACTAAAAGAGTCTAGAGAAAACCATAAGGTTTCATGTGCTCAGCCTTTATCTACTATAAGGTGTAACAGTAGGACACAAAATTGGTGATGTCAGGATTCATCCTTGGCCACTAGAAACTCTATATAATGATATAATAAACATTCAAAGTGCCATGATGAAAGGACCGTGAAGAAATATGAAAATCATGAAACATTGTATTCTACATGGATGATGGGATGAAAAACTGGTTCCTAAATTAGAGAATTATATTAGAAGAGAGAGACCAATAATAAATATTCTCCCTACTATATAAAGTTTCCATGATTCCTCTAAACTAATCATCCTATTGTTTTCCCTATAGAATAGAATTTGGGAGAGATTATTATAACTGAATTTTGGTCAAAACCATACCTGAGTAATATTCATATGCATCCAAATGCAATTGGGAAAAAATACCCATCAAGTTCCACTCCTTATTTGATTCAAAAATAGATTGTGGTGGAATATTCCATTTGAGAGAATCAGCAAAAACATTCCCCTTCCATAGGGTCTATGAATTCAAATTTCTAGAGGTATTTTTCACATAACGTCTTCCTAAGATTAAAGTAATGTTGAGAAAATATATATCTTAGAATATTACGATCAGAGAATATCGTTAACCTTTCCCCAAAAAGATAGTATTTCTAACACTTAAGCACATAAATAACTACAAAAAGCTCAAAATAATGATTTGGGTAATTCTTTTCATGAGAACAAAGTAGAAGAGAGCCATATGCCACAACATTATAATCCTATATAATCACAAAACATAGAATAGTACTAGAAGCATCACAATATACCATCTTTCCCTTAACAGACTTAGTTAATATTAGAATAAGATTCTATATTAAAATTCATTTAAAATCTTTAAAATAATTCTATCATTTAGCATCCCATGTGAATTTCACCTCCCTCTTTGTAAGAGTGGTCAAAGGTGACACCAACTTTAAAAAATCATTGATCAACTACTAATAGTATCCATATATACCTAATATTCTCCATATCTTAACTAAATTTGGTGGTTCTTCTCAAAATAATAAATCCTTCACCTTCTCTGGATTGACTAAAATTCCATTTTTCTAAATCATTTTTCTCAATAAATTCACTTCTTGGATCCATAAATTCAATTTTGAAAGTTTCCTATAAAGATAGTGACTCATCAATAACTCAAAAACCAGATTCAGATGGTGCTCATGTCCATGCTCTAATATTGAATAAACCAATATATCTTCCACAAACACCATGAAAAAGTTGTAGAGGTGATGATGGAATATTTGGTTCATCAAATCCATAAAACCTATAAGATTATTATTCAAACCCAAAAAAAATCATAAGATATTTATAATGGCCCTACCTTCTCCTGAATGTGGTCGTTAGAATATCAGACTCTCAAACCCTAAGCTGATGATAACCCAACCAAATATGTATTTTCAAAAACCACTTCATCTCCTTTAACTAATTAAATAAGTCATCCACATGGTTAAAAGGGTACTTATTCTTAACATTCACCTAGTTTAACTTCTGAAATACCACACACAAACGAAGTGAAAAATCATCCTTATTGGAATAGATAATGGGGGATACCCATAGAGAAGAACTAGGGTAAACAAACCCTTTGTATATAATATTATCTAATTGTATATTGAGATATTTTATCTCAACATGTGTTATATGATAATAGGTTATAGAAATAAATGGAATACTTAGAACCAGATTGATCAAGAAATCTACCTCTCGTTTGGGGGGAAGACTAGATAAGTCATATGGAAGACATTAGGGTAGTCCCTAATGACTAATGGAAGATCTCCAAGATAAGGAACATCATCAAGATCAACTGAAAAAAAAAACTCTAGATCTTTGGTTAGGAAGGTCCTACACAACCGAGCCTCGGGTCCCACTCTCCCTACAACACTTGAGAGCTCCTATCAATAGCAAATAACAAAGAAATGTAAATGGTAATAGACAATATTAGTATAGTGATAGACTAGCCAATCTATCCCGATGATGATGTTTTCTAGATCCAAGTTGAGAACAAGAAAAACCTAGACAAACTCTGCATTATCTATCATTAGAGAACATACAGGACAACTAAACTTATACTCCTGCATCAATCCAAGGGGTGTCACCAGCTCTATAAGAAAGGATATGATCTCCATTGAAAGTTTAAATATATCAATAAAATGGGAAGATATAAATGAGTGTGAGGAACCTCTATCAAATAAATTATTTTCTATAGAATATGTAATAAAAAAGGTACATATCACTATAGTCAGGCTCACATCAGCCTCCTCCAGAAAATAATCCACTGTATAACGGTGCTTCATTCCTGAGGGTTTTTATTGGAGCCTTATGGAATTTTAAGCTTAAAACTATTATATAGTGGACTTTGGAGATGAATATCCTTGACTAAATGGGGTGAAAACATGTCCTGTAAGAATATCTGTAGATGGACTCAGCATCCATAAACATTACAAACCTCCATAGTTGTGGGGAAAGTATGTTAGGTGTTCCCTACCTGGACACACTAGTAAAAATTTAGAGGCACACTTCCAGCTACTGTTGATGGTCCAGAGGCGGTCCACTACTGAGATCGAGTTCCACCACCCTTTTGATTATAATGACACTTTCTCTTCTTCCCTTGCACACCATAGAAGATAACATTGGGTGGAAGGTAAGAGTTATAGAATCTAATATTTCCCATCATATACATTAACTCCATCTCTCTATCTACCATATCATCATAGGTTGAAATCTTTATCATGTATAACTATGATCTAATACCCAGTCGCAAACACCACATCTATTTCTGAGCTTTTAGCAAATCATTCATTACCACCTCTAAGGAAAAATGAACTAGCTCTAGAAAATGGTTGGTTCGCTCTAACACTAAATCCTATTCCTTATTTTAATAGAGTAACTCTATAGTATTTTCCATCATCATAGTCTCTAGATAGAAATGTTGAACAAGAGGATCTTTAAACCCTTCTAGTCTAAGCCCATATGTCGATTTTATTATGCTATAGAATCCCACCATTTCTTGTTGGGACCTTTGAGCCATAACTTTGCCCACTTCTCCTAGATAGGCTCAAGTTTCTCGAGGAAGTTAAAGATATAATTGATCTTGTCTAGCTATTCATCCACCTCTTAGGGTTTATTATTACACTAAAAGGGTTTGTGCTTATCATATAGTAACTCTCAAGATTAATCTATGTCTCCTCCATCTCCTAGTTGTGCCACAGTATCTTCATTTGGAATTCATGATACATTTTTATCTCAAGAACAAAGTTCCCATATGATATCCAATAAAATATTTTGATCATGTGGAGGATTCCTATGAGGAGCGTCTCTTGGGTAACCCTTCTATGGAACCCTTAGAAGACATCTTGGAGGCATATTTATGTACATTAAAAGTATATATAAATGATCAAAAAATAGGACAATATCATATTAAAACAGAAAATCATAAGAAAAAGTGGGATTAAGTTCAAAACTCGACACAAGAGACACACATCCCAACATCCCATGGTTACTTGAGGCTCATCACAATAACAGTTGTCTAGGAAATATCCCCAACCTACCTCTCATGTCCTGATAGTCCAATCTCTTATCTACCATAGGTCCCGATATGAGGAAACTTGAGGAAGCACTTCCTCTTATAAAAATTGTAACAAATAGACCAAGGATACCCTCTAAACTGATACATGAACCAATTCAACACTAACCTAATGAGTGATTCTGATCCCCATGGGTTGGTGATGAGAACGTGAGAATCAAACAACAGCTATAGGAAATAATTTCACTCAAATTTAAACAAGATACAAGGCGTGTATGTGTGTGTGTGTGTGTAGAAACAACTAGAGAAGAGATGTATCATAATCAAAGAATGAAATGGTAGCGATACAACCCTAAAGAAGATAGACAAAAACCCCATCACATATCCAACTTCTCTAAAAGAAAAATAAATAAATAAAAATATACTCTATGTTATATGTTGGAAATTTCTCATTATCTCACCACCATCTAGTTGTACACAAATATTAGAAACCTCACCACATCACAGTAGTGTCTTTCAATTTTCTAAATCAAAATACAATACAAGGTTTACACACAGCTGAGGGAGTGTGTAGGGTGTGAGATAAATTGGCTTTATAGGATCCCACTTAGGTATTATATATCAAGTATATGTACAATAATCTCAATATGCTTAATTTTAAGAAAAAATAATGATAAGAAGTTAAATTTTTTTATATAAATAGTATCATAAATTGTTCCCCTTCTTCCATAGTTCTAAAAAAATCCAGTTAAAATAGTTTCAAATTATATATCCAGCAGACTATTTAAATTTTATCAAAGAATGTATATCAAATCCAAAACAACACAATCCAAATAAAAATGGTAAAAACCCCTTGGATAATAATGGTTAGGATAGATAGGTCACCCGTACCTTGATAAAAAATAATTACTAGTGCACACTCAAATATTTCAGATGCTGGGACTAATGAACAGAGGAACACCCCATGGGTGAACCCCCTAAAATTTCATGATCAAGTCCCTAGGACACATGTCCTTGGGAATAGAGAAACACCTCATGAGTTAACCCCTAGGAAAATAAAATACAAGGGATAATATTAAAACCTCCACCTAGGTACCTAAGTGTCCCATGTGTTGCATGCATTAGTCAATTAAAATGGTTTTATCAATTCATAAACAATTCCAAGAAATTATTTTCATCAAAACATGATTTAAAACCCCATTTCATAAATCTATTTCACAGTGTTTTGAAAAACACCTTATCTTTACAAAATAAGGGGGAAACCATATTTTCTCAAAAACCCATTTACACATCCAAATCAATCAATACCAAGATCATTCCAATATATTTATAAAATAATTCATAAAACTAAGAGAAATTATAGTTCAAATGACATAGGATAAAGACAAAACTACCTATCTCATCCCTGGGTCAGACACCAACCATGATGGGATCCTCACACTGGAAAGGGTGTAGAATATAATAGAAACAAACAGTTCCCTAACATAAATTATCACATATTTAAAAATAATAACATAAGAAAAATAGTCAATGGATAGGTTAGATAACACATTCCTCAAGAAACCCATGCGCCACACTACAAACGACATTATGGTCATCCTTTGGAAGAAAAATGAATGAAGAAACCTAAAAAGGACTTATATGGATCACAAAATATTCAAGAGACTCCAAAAACTCAACCTAACACTTATTCCAAACCAATATATCAAGAAATAATTTAATATATAATGGAATAGTTACCAAAAGAGGAGTGATCACCCAAAATGGAGATCAAAGTGCCAAACAGAGGAGCCTATAAGATCCAAAACCACTGAAAAGAACCTGGATAATCCCAAGGGTTTTATCTAAAAGTATTCATATCAAATTAGATGGAATTTAGGAATATAGAACATAAACCCCATTAGGAAGGAAAGATTCAGGTCATGAATCATAGATTCATGGTGTGAATCCCTTGGGTTGTATGTACACCGAAAAAGGTGTTTCCTCAGATTAAAAATCTCAAAAAATCCATTCAAAATAAGAATATAATTCAATTAATGAATGAATTTTACATCATGAACCTGATTCATGTCTTATATTCAGTAACAAATTCACATTTTCAATCATCCTTTCCATTATAAAAATTCTCAAACCCCAATGTAAAACCCCTTAAACATTAAAAAGATATCATACCATAACTAGGATGTTAAATATTTTTAAATCCACATAATTTTCATGAAATAATCATAAAATAGATTCATGTGTAGTATATACACCACATAAAGGAAACAAGTGGTTAATATCACATAAGTATCACAGAATTAAAAGTGAGATGAGAAACCCTTACCTCAAGTTTAAATTACTTAAAAAGTGATCTAAACGCCTGTATAATAAATTTAAATAGATTATAATTATATACCACAATCATGTACATACTAATAATATCATATATTATCCACTTATAACATATCAACTCCAATTTATTAATAATTTCTTACTAAACCCGTCATTTTCATATGTTAACTGTTTAGTTTTTTCATGAGAGTTTTGGTTTAGTAATTCAAATACATATACTATGATCATGGTTCCATCGTCTGCATAATTTTAACCATGATATAAATATCACATATATTCATTATATATATATATATTCATCCATAAAATATATAGATAAAAAATTAATTACACTGTTTATGGAGATTCTAGGTCGTATGTACGCATGAATGCTATTTTTACTTTTTGACTGATAGAATGAAAGAAAGGTAAATAATAATTAACCATTATAGTATAATTTTTATATCATATATATATTACATATTCATTAAATCTATCCTTATC
Organism: Viscum album; assembly: GCA_963277665.1. Lineage (NCBI taxonomy): Eukaryota > Viridiplantae > Streptophyta > Magnoliopsida > Santalales > Viscaceae > Viscum > Viscum album. The sequence continues at coordinate 1,559,692,173 of OY728129.1, forward strand.
ACCATCCATGTAAAATTAAAAAAATCACATCACTTCGTGGAGGGGTTAGTCCACGTGTACGCATGAGCGAAATTATCGTATTCCAATGGATGGGAAGAAGGTGGATTATGGTTGTTACATAATCATAATAATTAATTATATATAATATAAATAATTTATTATTTTATAATTTATTCCATGTATTTATAGGATTTTGAAGAATAAATAAATTGAAAGAGGACGGGTAAGATGATTATCTCTTCTTCGGTAGGCATCCTTTAGATTCTTTCATAAGGCCCATTAGAATAGTCTTTTAAGAATAAAAAAACATCTAATTATTTAATATGGAATTTGAAAAGATAATTTGTTAGGGTTTTATCAATATATAAGGCTAAAACATTGTAAATAATGAAGGATATGTGGTCCCCTTTTATAAGTGAGGGGAGGGAAACTCTTGGAATTACTTAAAACATTAAATTAATATAAATTAATTACTATGAAAAAATGGAAAAAAATTAATATAATTATAATATAAGTTAATTTGAGTCTAAATTATCTCATACAATAAAATTTGGGCAATTTGTTTTTAGATTTTCACCATTATATCTTATTTTTAACCCTTTTGACAATTACCACGATATCAAAGTGTTTTTACCCTTTATGGGTCAAGAAAGTCACTATAAAAGGAAAAATGATGCATAAACGGAATATGGTTAATATTATCAGACATATCCACTTTACATGGATAGATATAATATTTTTATGTATTTTAAATCTTTTAAATAAATATTTTCTATTATAAAATATCATTAATGTCATTTTTGAAGATACATGAAATATTATATTATAACTTGTGTCCAGGTCATGTAAAATGGTTCCAAAAATGAAATTTAAAAAAATATAAGGAATATTTTCTCTTAATATAACCATAAAATAAAAAATTTATAGGTTTATATTTCATTTAAAACCTTATCTTTTAGTTCAACCCCTTGGATGACCAATTTTAATCGTAACTATAGCAATGAATTGTTTTAATATAAAAAAGTTATAATTTTAATTATACAGTAAAATTTGGCTCATAAATGAAAAATTTATTAAATTTTAGACTATTTATCATCATAATTTTCCTCTCTTAATATTTTTATTATTTTTAAATAATTTAATAAAACACATTTGACATAAAATACTATTAATGTCATTTTAAGAACTATTAACAGAATTTGACTTTGAAAACAACATAAAAGAAATATAATTTAAATATAAACATTTAAAACATATCTAATATATTATATGTATCTTAAAAATAATTGGTACACTTTAACTCACCCAAATAAAATTACTTTTAGAGTTTTCAAAATCATTTAAGTGATTTTTATACCACTTGTATAAGAATTATGTCGGCATTGCATAAGTATTTAAGGTGATTGTTTCATCTCTAAAATTTAAAAATAAATTCACATGAAAAAATACATAAAAATTTAAAATAAAAATCTATAACTAAACATAATTTTTTATCTATGTCAAAAAATATTATAGATATTAAAACTAAGAGAGTGATATTTTTGACTTTAGCCTTTACTTAAATATTATAAAAGTCAAAATCAAAGTAAATGGAAACAAAGGGTCATATTTTCGAAGTTTTTATGATTATGGAAGAAATATACTCATCCAATTAAATAAAGGAATGTTTATTAATTAATTTTAATCCTTATCACATTAGTGTTAAACCTATTTAACCCATTTTACATTTACCATGGTGATAAACATTTACTATGGTTACTATTAAGAATGACCAAAAATAAAAGGGTACAATTTATGAAATTTAGACCTCATGATTCCAAATTTGGAATCCATATTAAAAATTCAATTTCTAGAACTGTTAGAAATTAATTAAATTTAAAATTTCAAAACTCAATGAAAAACGGTTTTTTATATAAAAATTCTTTATTATGTATAAAAAAATTATACTAAATTAATCAATAACATTGGTTCCAATGAACATAATTGGATTATTAATAATATAATATAACTAATTTTACTTTTAAAACATTTTAAAAAATATAACTCTAGGAATTATTGAAAAAAATACAATTTTTAATAATAATCAGTATTTTTCACTATTCACTTGAAAATAAATATTTTCTGAAAAATACAAAAAATTCAACCAAATATAATTTTGAAATAATTATTTCAAAAATTATATTATTTTTATAAAATTTAATTTTTAAAAGTTCAAAAAATTAATTATAATATTCTCTCATGAAAATCAATAAAAATCATTTTTCAGAAAAAACATAATTTAAAGAATAAAATGAATTTTCTTAAAATTTAAGTGCTTATTTCCTAAGAATTTATTAGTAAATTTTTATTGATTATTACCTTTATATGTATTTCATTATTTAGTTACTTCTATTCATACCATACAATACATCATCCATGTTTTAACTGTCATTAAATAATAATATTTTGTGGTTCATTAAAGCTTGATGTTGAGTGTTATAGAAGCTATTGAACATAGTGATATTTTAAAATCAAATGGTATTACATTCTCCCCCACCCCATTTAATAACTTGTGTCTTAAAATTTTAAACTTGTTCTTGGAAATCAAGGTTTTGATATTTGAAAATTCCTTTGTTGAAAAACTGCATGATAATACGGGTTCCTCCCAAAAAGAGGGAAAGGGAAACACAAAGTTAATCTAGAATAACACATAAATAGGTTGTGTCAAATACCTTGGTCACTCGTCTTCTTCTCTGGCCTCATTTTCTTCTGCGCCTCTCTATGTCGGATCTGCAGCGGTGGATACAATGAGGTTTTGGGATTTGCGGTTTGGTGGTCGACAGTTTTCAAGCACAACTTCAGTCATCTTGTATTTGATTTAATGGATCTGGTTTTTCTGCATCATAAACGATGCGCGTTCGGATCCCTCATCCACCCCCTCCCTGCTCTGATCTCTTTATCCTCTATGACTCTCCAAGGAGGACTAGGATCGGTGGTAAGAAGAATTTTTGGGTGGGTGGTTCGGCGGACGGCGGCGTTCTAGGCGTGAGCGCATTGACGATGGGGATGTTCGTAGTTGGCTTCGACAACATCATGGAGGAGTCTCTAGATTGTTTTATTTGTCCAATGTTTCTTCCTAAATACATCTATGAAGGTATTTAGGGTTTTTTTTCTGTGAGGGCTCGATCTAGTTGATACTTGTTTGGGATGATATTGATTGGTGTTTGGTTTTGGGTGTCGTTTTTGGTTATGGTGGTGATCGTCGACGGTCCATGACAGTGAAAAGATGTTGATGGTGGAATTTTGACAAGAATGGTTATTCTGTATTGGTGATGCGGTGGGGTGTCGACCGGTGAGTTCTCCCCAGCGATTCGTGACGATGAATGTTCGATCTGTCTGGGGGTGTGACTCAAGGTGGCTCACTGGTCAATATTTCATGGATCGGGGTGTTTAGGTGGTGATGGGTACATGTGGGAGGCCTTTGAATTTCAAATTTGGTTTGTTTGGATGTATATTTTAATTTTAGTTTTTTATTTTTATGGTTTTTTGTTGGCGTTCAGTGGATTGTGAGGTTACCACTTGTCTATAAAGTGGCTTTGAAAATAATTAAAAAATGGATTTGGATGAAAAAAACCTTTGATTCATAAAAAATGAATCTAATAGGATAAATTTTTTATGATACTTTTCCTAGATTTAAGGAATTACTTTACTATAAAGACTAATATAATAAGGAAATATAATTACTTGACAAGTAGAATTTCACCCTTTAATTAATTTCCACCACAATCTCAACTTTTTCTCCAATCAATGAGTATTCAAGATGAATTTATCATGCATAAATCACTAAATTCAACTTTATAGTATGCAAAATGATATCAATATATTCCTCCTATATTTTAATATTAACCAAAACTGAATGGTTAGCACAAGGTAACATCATATCAAAAATGTATAAACCTTCATATGTGGAAATAATATATTTAACTCCAAAATTTCCAAAATAATAAAAAAAGGTTCCACTTATATCATTTCATAAATAACCCAACATCTAAAAAAATTCAATAACCTCGATATTAAATAATTTTTTAACCTAAAAGTTGATCCCATGACCTTAAACTAGCATCCCAAAAAATGTAATTGCATTCTTCCCAAATAATCTTTCATGTTAAATCCCATGTTAAACCTCATATTTATATATAACTCAACCTAATTAATCATCTCACAAAATATAATTAATCACTGTGATAAATAACTATATAAACTTATAATGTAGTGAAATTAAACAAAATATCATGAATCAAATTTTTTTACAAACATAAAAGTTAAACCTTCACTTGACCATAAATATATTCAAAAATATCTCCAGGTCGGTGAATCACTTTTCAACCATCAATATTATCTATATCCCACTATCTAATAGACCATAATTAACTTAACATAAAATAATATACTAACCTAAAGGGTTATTTAAACCTCAATATATTATTCTTCCTAAATCCTAGTAAAATTTTCAAATCATCTCAAAATCCCATCACTTAAAACCTTAAAATGGGTATTTATACCTTTGAAATTATGATCAAACTTAAACTTATAAACTCATTATGGTATCTATAACTCTTATGTTAACCCCACAAGAAAAAATATATGATTTCAAAAATTAAAAAAATCCTTATTGCACAAATAAAATCACAAACTATTTCCATATATCAAAAAAGGCAAAAACAAAATTTCCAATTATGACCTAAATCACTTACCAATTATAAGGTAACCAATATTATCCCACTTAATTCATAAAAGGTAGTCATATCTTTATCCTAAATAAACATTATCCTATTACCACTAAATCAAATTTCTTGGTTATTTGTACCATTCAATAGATGTTTGCAAATCCATAAACAATAGCTACTATGGAACAATCCTTAGATGTTTCATGATTCTTATATCCAAAATATCATTGATATAACACCTATGGAACATAATTATCAAATCTCAATACTTAAACACTTCAATCCTTTCACGTTAATGATTGGAATAGAATAAGTCCATCCTTGGTCTATGATTTAACCCTTATATTATGAAATTGGATCAAATAATGCATAAATTTATCATTCATAAGACATTGAACTATAAATTGTACCCTAATATGAAATTCATTTCACAAAACTTTTCATTTTTCTCAACAATTGATTTCTCTATTCCCTTTTATATCACATATAAAATATCTTCTCATTTCTCTAAAGAATTTACCTGAGTTCTTCTTCCAACATACTTTATATATTTAAAGATTAATCTTATTCCCCCAGTGGTATTCATGAAACTCTATTTTAATTTTATTATTTTTGTCAAGAAACTCACCCAAGTAGAGATTTTAAATCATATAATGGGATAATTGATTAGTCATAATCATATGGTTTTTCCTTCTAGATCCCATTTCATTTGGTTACCCATGAGGAAATTTATTCCATTATCTATTACATTATGTGTTAAAATGAATTCTCTTGGTTTATTCCATTTACTAAAACCAAAAGATATAGTGTGAGAAACAATAGTCATAGTGAGGAATTATATAATCATGAAAAATCATTCATATGATATTTAAATCAGGATACCTTATTTTCAATCTTTAAAACCAAAGGATTAACCTAGGCCATCCTTTGTTATCATCTATTCAGATCCATCATAATGGTTCATAAGGAAAATGTGAGTAAACACAATCATATCCCATAGGAGTTTTAAACCATGTTTTTAGTAAGTGAACACTCACCATGCACCAGAATGATGGTTGAGATATAATTTTACTAACTCTTTTTGGAATTATTTCCCATAGATACATCTATACCACAACCACGTCCACTTATAGTTTCTAAAAAGAGATACATTTCTAGAAAAAACACATAATCTCTATCTTACCATAAATTTAGAATGTTATCCTATAATTAGACTTATCCCCATGGTTTTCACTAAATTTATCCAATCCTAATCACCAAATATTGACTAAACCCTACTTTGATACTAACCATGGGGGTCCAAACCCTTCAGACATAAATATTACATCTTTTTAGATGAATATACAATATATAAAATTATTATCCATGCCATAATCATAAAGGTTTAGTGTATTTGGAAACTTAAATAAAAAACTTTCTCGTAAGAGATCTATATCATCTCCCACTAATATCATCATAACTAACAACCTTATTAGACATATCATAATTAAAACTTTTCTTTATAACTTGGGCAAAGGATACATAAGAAAGGGGGATCTAAGATGATCAATAAGTATAAACAAGGTATATATCAATGATCACTCAATCATACCATGAAAATAAGGGTATAAGAACATGAAATTAATATCTGAAAACCATACCCAGTATATCATAGATTATAATCATGATTCATGGAAAATAGCTTGGTAGTTCAGATGGAAGGAATATTAATGGAATCAAATAACATGAGCTATGATAGCATAACATTGGTATAATACATAAGTTTATGGAATACACATAATCATATAAATTTACTTCCTTAGTAAAATATAATTTCAAAGACTATCATGGTGGTTTGGATTCACTCCCCATTATGTATTATCTTTAGTCAATGTTTACTCTTAATACTTTTATAGTGGATAGAGCCCCTTACTGAACAGGGTTCACTTCCCATTCTAGTTTCTATTATCTTATGAGAGATCCATCTTTTCCCAATGCATTGGAGAGATATATAATTCTAGTCCCACCCATCAAAAAATGAAAATCATACATATATGTTCCAAATGATCATAAATAATTCGTTATATATTACAACCCATGTAAAGGAAACAAGTTTCATAAAAATTTCAATAATTCATCATAGCATAACCCATGGAAAAGAAAAATAGTTTCCTGAACATCTCACCATCATAATCATAAACTATCTAGAGAAATGGGGAGCCCGGGACATGGGTCGCGTACCATGTCTGAGAAAAGAACGCGGGTGCGTACCAGGCAGCGGGAATGGTATGCTGATGCAATTCGTGAAACCGAAAATGGTTCATGGTGGATGGAGTTGCGGTATGTGGATGGGATGAAGTCGGCGGAGGAAGTTGAACGTGTAGGAGCAAAGGCGGTATGCGGAGCGTGTAGGAAAATGGTTCGCGGATGGCTTGCAGTTCTCGGTGGCTAAAGATTCGGTACGCGGTGGGGGCTTTATCGAATCAAGATTTGGTAAATCTTAATTTAACAGATTAAGTGAGTATCTTTTCCTATATAAGAAATTCTAATCCCATCGATTACTGTTGATATGGAACATCATTAGAAAGAATATTTTGTTCTAGGATTTTGGCAAAGGCCGAAGGAAGTTCATGAAGGCTAAAGTGGTGCACGAAGGCCGAAGTGGTTTGCAAAGGCTGAAGTGGTTCACAAAGGCTAAAGTGCTTTGTGCGGAATGAAATCTACCGAAGGTGTTTTTGAGGTTTCTTAACCTGCAAAGGAAGTCTGGTACATGGAATAGAAAGTTTGGTACATGGAAGGAGTTGTCTTGGTACGAGGAGAAGGAATTTCCAGTACGCAAGAGGAAGAGTTCTATAAGTAGTACACAGAGGGGGAGCTTCGGTACACGGAAGTGAAGGAGATTCTCAAATATAGAACAGTTCACGGAAAACAGGTGTTTCACATAGGAGGTTCACAAAGTCGGTACACGGTAGTTGTACGCGATAGCGAAGGCAGAGGAAGTCCACAGATAGATGAGGTTTGTGGAAGAGGTAGTCTGCAGACAGAGGAGGTTCATGGAAGAGGTAATAGTATGCGGAGAAGGAGGTTCGTGTACCAAAACCGGTACTCAGTACGCAGAAGAGACAGGGTGGTTTTTTATTTTCATAGGAAGCTTGTGAAAGCTTTAATTCAGTTTGAGAAAGTATTTTCCAATACCTAATAGTACTTGGGAAGGTGGAATTCATCTATGGGTGAAAAAGTAACTTCAACAAAGAATCTACCGATAGTTGAGGATGCATGAATTCATGAAAATAAAGGGACCTACATGTCCATAAACTATATTTGACCTACAAGTTGATAAACTATTAGTGGATTTTTTTTCAAGAGTAGTGAGAGAAGGAAGAGGAAGATGGTGACCCTTTTCACAGGCAGTGAGCCAGAGAAAGAGGCATAGGTAGTGACACTTGGGAATGTAGTGATCAAATCCTAAACCTTGTAAAGTCAGTGAGCCTGGGTATAAAACTTCTATCCCAAACATTTTAATCATTATTGGAAGTGAGCCTTAGTGAATTTGTTACATCGACACATTGTCGTTGTATGATCCTTGGATGTATCCCAGTGGGGTTGAACCAAGTAAAAAATCTATGTGTCCTTGTGCATGCTTTACTGTTTTACTTTCAGTGCATAATCATCAGATAAAATTAGAAAGGACATTAACATTATAGATAGTAACAAGTGACCCTTTTAATAAAGATTTCAAGATCCCGTGGGTCAAAAAGAATTTTGAGAAGAATATTTATACCCTGATTCACCGCCCTCTTAGGGTATCTAGGGCCCTTTTGGACCTAACAATTGGTATCAGAGGGAAGGTTTATTTTTTCAGGATTTGTTTTCACCAACTTGGTTCAGTCAATTTCTGAAGTTAAATATTTAGTATACTCTTATATTGGTGATCCATGACAAAGAGAAGAACTATAAAGAAGAAGCAAAAGTCAGGTGGTATCCCTCGGTGTGGAAGTGTCTACGGAAAATGTGTGATTGAGTTTAAGGAATCCAACATCCTACTATATAAAGTTTTGGATGAATCAGACATAAAAGATATAGAATCTCTCAATGATGTTATAGGAATGAGTGATGAACTTGACATACAAAGTGATGATGAAATTACTGATGATGATGAAACTCCAGGAATTCCAGAAGAGAAATATCTCCATGAGAGAAAGGAATTGGATCAAAAATTTGGTGAAGAAATTAAATCTAATGATATCTAAATCCAAGCACTGTATATTGATATCAACAAGATAAGAGGATTAAATCAAAGGCTCATTGAAGTGGCTACTAACCTCAGGGATAAGAATGATTCTCAAGGTGAAGAGCTTCAAAATTCTTCTTCAATGATAGAAAAACTCAAAGCTGATGAAAAGGGAAAGAATATGAAATCAGAAGAAATTGAGAATCTAAAAGTCAGAAATAATGATATTGTTACACAGCTATCTGAACTAGTTCAAAAGAATCAAAGGCTACAACAATAGAATGCATCCCTCACTTATTATTTTTCTCAAGAAAAATTTAAAATAAAGGATAAAAGTGATATGGTAGATAAGCTCACACGAGAACGGGAAGATGATGTGACTAGAAGTAAGAATCTCATATGTGAACTCAATTCTCAACTTGAATCAAGAGATAGGAAGATATAGAAAGTTGAGGAATATATAGAATCAGTAAAGAAAGAAATGGATAAATCAAATGAAAAAGGAAAGCCTAAGTTGAAGGATGCACATCACTTACTATTCAATTTCCCTTCGGCAGGTGATGATAAAATGAAAAGGAAGTATGTTATTTCTGAGGAGAAGCAAGAACATATTTTCTCATCTCAATGACCGTATAGTATGGGAATGTATGGAATTGGATATGATGATCCCCCTTATATACATAATATGAAGAGAGTATTGAAGAGTTCTAGAGATAAGAAAAACATTGTAGGTGCTTGAGATATACCTAAGAAGGTTATTACAGGAAGTAATGATAACATCTGCTATTTCTGTGGGATTCATGGTCATACATCAAGCCTTTGTTGAGAGGATCAGGAATACATTTCATGTTGTGAAGATAGATTTTTTAATAAATTTAAGAATAAGAAGAAGTTTTATGAGAAATCAGAAAGAGAAGTCTCTCAGAAGAAAGCATTCATTAGATGCTATTATTGTGGAATAATGAGACACACCATGAGTATGTGTCAGGAAGATTAGGGGATCAATGTTAGAAGAATAACTCAAGTTGCATCAACATCTCGACTGGGAAATGATGAAATGAGGTATGCCTTTGGTTGAAAATGTTTTAAATTTTCTGATTATGGGAATTTATCAAGAGATTGCAGCAAGAAGAAAGTAGGAAAGGAAAAGTAACTCCAAATGATATTCTCGAATCTGGTGGTGTATAATGAGAAATCCTACACTGGAAGAAAAATTGGTAAATTGAAAAATAGGTTTACTACCTCAGGTGAATCACAAGGAGATAAACAAAATGTGTATCAATCGCCTTATATATCACACTCACAACAGATCTCATGGAGAGAGTGTGAATAAACCTGGAAGATTAAGGGGAGATCTACTCCAACTGTGAGTAAGATGAATGCACATTCAATGGAGGACACAGAACTAGTGCAAAATAGTGTGGTGGATCAGGTATATGATAAAAAATATGAACAAAGAATTTATTGAAAAGTTCGCTTGTCTTGTGCAATGGAGATAAGTGGAGGAAAGAGGAATATCCCTGCAATGGAGAAAGAATCAAGGTAAGTGGCATATCGGTGGAACATCAAAGAAGTAAATGTGTACTAATGGGTTTAAACCACATATTGTGTGAAAGGCCAGGCCTGTAAGATCTACATATCAGATAAAGACTCAACATGTGGGTAATGAATGCTTAGTCATATGGCTAGAGCAATTGAAGTTGGCTAGGAAGCTAGAAGAAGCAAGGAAGAAGTGAAATGATCTGCAAGAAATAATAAAAGGGTTGACCCATCAGGATAAACCACAATCCTAACATTGAGGATTCCATAAGTTCCCCTCTCACTATGTATATAAATTCTATTAAATTATATTAATGTGCTTCAGGTTCAAAGGGAGATATGATCCATGGGGAAGTGGCATCAAAAGATGCAAAGCAGTGATGTGATGTGATCCATAATGTCAATTGATTCAAATCAGTTACCATATCTGGAGAAGGAATCTGGAAGAATTCAAAGGAAGGAGTTAAGGTTATATGGATGCATGTGACAAGTGGAACTAATTGAGTACAATAGATAGTGATTGTGTTATTAACTTTATCTCTTGTTTCCTACATCAAGTTTGAATCAGAAGGACTAGAGGTTTTGTTGATAGATCATTGCTGAGTGGTGAATTTAACCAATAAATATCTTGTTGATATAATTGAGTTGGAGAATTTTCTCAAAACATCAGCCACATGTGAAGAAATGATGCAGGAGAAGAAGATCGTTTGTGGTTCTAAACAATAGACCTTATAACTGGAAGATCTGGACATCATAGGGGGATATTTCTACTTCCTAATCAGATTCAACACAATGTTTCTATTATCCAAATCATTATCAGAATTGTGTGTTCTATGGAAATAATAGATAACATGATGAATAGTCTATGTTGAAACTAAAGAGATGTCAAAGCTACACATGGATTATCCCTAGGTTCTGATCTGCATTGAATATATATCCATTGGTATCATTCCCCAGTTCAGGTGTTTATCAACAATGTTTCAAAAAGATGCTTAGAAAAAGTAATGAAGTGATAATAGAATTAGGAAGAGCAGATGTGATAATGTTGATTCAGAAGAAGACTCAGACGATGAGAACAAATCAGTGTCTTCCAAGAGACCATCAAGAAGAGATAAAATTGATAGTCAGAACATAATTAGTGATCAGACGGCACTAGTGCAGACAAGAAGGATGAAGTCTCTATAGAAATCATCATACCTATCACAAGTGGAGCCTAAATGCTTTGGTGAAGCAGCTGGAGATGATAATTGGGTTTAGACAATGAATGAAAATCTTGACCAAATTGAGAAGAATCAAAGGTTTTATATGGTTTAAAGAAATCACCAAGAGAATGGTATTCAAGGATTGATCAGTTTCTAAAGAAGCTCATATTCTAGTGTGGTGGAGTTGATTACAATTTGTATTACAATAATGAAAATAATCAAAGGATGATGGTGTTGTTTTATGTCGATGACATAATCTTTGGTGGATCAGATGAAGCACAATGTAGACAATTTTCTAAATTTATGAAAAGTGAGTTTGAAATGTCGATGATTGGAGAGATGAAATTTTTCCTTGGATTACAGGTGACATAAGGAAAGAATTGAACTTTTATTTATCAATATAAATATGCCAAGGAGGTTTTGAGAATGTTTAGAATGGATAATTCCAAAGAGATGAAGACTCAAGTTGCTACCCGGTTGAAACTATCATGAGATGATGAAGGCAAGCCAGTTAATATCACAGAATAAAAGGAAATCATTGGAATTATATTGTACCTGATAGTGAAAAGGCCTAATATTGTATTTTCCACATGCCAAGAAGTGAGGTATCAAGGTAATCCCAAGTATATCCACATGACTGCAGTAAAAATAATTCTTTGGTATCAAGGGCACAATGGATTTTGGCCAAATGTATAATGACAAATCTCATCCAGAGTTATTGGGATACACAAATGTGGATTGGTCCGGTTTAGGAGATGATAGGAAATCAACATTAGGAGGTGCCTTTATCTTGGAGGGTTGTGTATTTCTTGGTTAAGCAAGAAACAAGATTTCATTTCATTGAGCAGATCAGAAGATGAATACATTGCAGCTACTCAAGCTTGCACATAACTATTATGGATGAAGTAACAACTTGAAGATGTGGGAATTCAAGTGAAATCTCTGATTAGAATTCATTGTGATAATTCAAGTGCTATAAATCTGAGAAAAAATTTAGTCCATCACTCAAGGAAAAAGCACATTGAAATAAAATATCATTTTATCAAGGATAAGGTGGAGCAAGGGCTTGTGAAGTTGCAATATGTGCCTAAAAACAACAACTTACAGATATTATTATGAAGGCCTTACCCAAATAAGCATTTTAAAGGAATCAACTGGATCTGGGAGTCCAGTCAAATCCCCACACTTGAAAAAGTATGGATGTGGGTCCCCCTGTCCTTGAGGTATGGTGTGTCTTTCCCAAATCTGGTGATATGTGTTCTTTACCCTGTTGTAGACAACCTTGAAGTGCCCTTATGGTTTGTTGAAAAAGGTATAGAAAGTGTGACTATTTATGGGGGAAGAAAAGACACAGGGAGAAGCTATTAAGTGAATCAGCGAGATGGGGGGAGTGAAAGCTGAGCTGAAGTTGTATAGAGGATCTATGTTTGGAAGAGCTATAAGATAGGGGGAACATTAATTGTGACGATGCTAGAAGTGATAAATTAAAGAATATATATCACGATAGCTGAGGATCGTGATAAAAGCAGATGAATGGTGTTGGAATGGTGTTAGAATACTTCCAGTACTCAGCAATTGGTATCAGTTTGGTATCAACAATTGTTGATAGAAATGAAGTGATTCTTTGATAAACTTTTCATTTACTTTTGTTTCTCATGCCGAGCATGGCTCATGTGGTCTTAGAGTATGTTTTGAGAAAATACTTGATCACTATCTTAATCGCATGAAGCGAATGGTGGTTGAATATGGAAGGAGCTTTGATGAGATATCAAAATATAGAGAATTGTTTTAAGAAGAGTTGTCAACAAACCCAAAGGGGGAGATTTCTGGGCATAAATCCCTCAAGGAATCCTATCGGTATGTTTTGAGTGTGGTGGTGTTTGTTGACAAATCTAGATGACTAAAAATGAGAATGGTTGGTGTTTTCCAAAGATAGGTTTTTAAGGTGGCACAGTTTCCTAGTGTTTTCCAAATTTTGGGGCCTCAAAATCGGGAATTTTTGTGAATAATGGCAAAACAAATAGGCAAAGGAAGAGAAATGAGGAGCCCAGGACATGGATCATATACCATATCTAGGAAGGGTATGCGGCCACATACCAGGTAGTGGGAATGGTATGAAAATGTGGTTCTTGAAACAGAAAATGGTTCGTAGTGGATGGCGGTGTGGTACGCAGATGGGCTAAAGTCGGTAGAGGAAGTCGACTGCGTAGGAGCAAAGGCGGTATGCGGAGCACGTAGGAAAATACTTTGAGGATGTCTTGCAGTTCGTGGTGTCTGAATATTCAGTATGCAATGAGGGCTATATCGAATCAATATTTGGTAAATCTTGATTTAACGGAATAAGCGGGTATCTTTTACTATATAAGAAACTCTAATCCCACTGATTACTTTTGATATGGAACATCATTCAAAATAATATTTTGTTCCAAGATTTCAAAAAAGGCCGAAGGAAGTTCATGAAGACTAAATTGGTTCAGGAAGGCTGAAGTGGTTCGCAATGGCTGAAGTGGTTCGTGAGGGCTAAAGTGGTTTGTGCGGAAGGAATTTCACTGAAGGTGTTTTTGGGGTTTCTTAACCCACAAAGGAAGTCTGGTACATGGAATAGAAAGTTCATTATGCGGAAGAAGTTGTCTTGGTGTGAGGGGGAGGAATATTCGGTATGCGAGAGGTATACTTCTGTAAGTAGTATGCGGAGGGGTAGCTTCGGTACATGGAAGTGAAGGCAGTCCGCAAATAGAGAACAGTTCGCAGACAAGAGGGGTTTCAAAGAGGAGGTTCGAGAAGTCGGTACACGGTAGCTATACGTGGTAGCTGTATGCGATAGCAAAGGAAAAGGTAGTCTGTAGACAGATGAGTTTTGTGGAAGATTCAGTTCATGGACAGAGGAGGTTCTCAAAAGAGGTAGTAATATGTGAAGAATGAGGTTCTCATACCAATCCTGGTACTCAGTACGTAGGAGAGACAAGGTGGTTCACGATTTTCACAGGAATATTGTGAAAGCTTTAATTCAGTTTGAAAAAGTATTTTCCAATACCTAACAGTACTCAGGAAGGGGGAATTCATCTATGGGTGAAAATAGAACTTCAACAGAGCATCTACCTATAGTTAAGGATGCAGGATTTCATGAAAATGAAGGGACCTACATGTCCATAAACTGTGTTTAACCTACAAGTCGATAAACTGTGAGTGGATTTTTTTTTTAAGAGAAGTGAGTGAAGGAAGAGGAAGATGGTGACCCTTTCCACCAATAGTGAGCTAGAGAAAGAGGCATAGGGAGTGACCCTTGGGAATGCAGTGAGCAGACCCTAAACCTTTTAAAAGCAGTGAGCCTGGGCATAGAAGTTCTATCCCGAAAAGTTTAATCATTATTGGCAGTGAGACTCAGTGAATTTGGTACATCGACACATTGTCATTGTATTCTCCTTAGACGTAGCCCAGTGATAGTGAACCAATTAAAAATATTTGTGTCCTCATGCATGATTTACTGCTTTACTTTCAGTGTATCATAATCAGAAAAAATTGTAAAGGACATTAACATTAGAGAGTGTAATAAGTGAGCCTTGTAATAAAGAGTTCAAGATCACGTGGGGGAAAAGGAATTTTGAGAAGAATATTCATACCCTGATTCACCCCCCCCCCCCTCATGGTATCGAGGACCCTTTTGAACCTAACAATTGGTATTATAGGGAAGGTTTCTTTTATCAGGATTTTTGTGCACTGACTTGGTTCAGTCAATTCTTGAAGTTAAATATTCAGTCTTCTCTTATATTGGTGATACATGAAAACGAGAATAACTATAAAGAAGAAGCAGAAGTCAGGTGGTATCCCTTAGTGTGGAAGTGCCTACAGAAAATGTGTGATTGAGTTTAAGGAATCCAACATCTTACTGAATAAAGATTTGGATGAATCAAACATAAAATATATAGACTCACTTAATGATGTTATAGGAATGAGTGATAAACTTGACATACCAACTGATGATTAAACTACTGATGATGAAGAAACTCTAAGAAGTTCATAAGAGAAATATCTCCATGAGACAAAGGAATTAGATCATAAATTTGGTGAAGAAATTAAATCCAATGATATCTGAATCCAAGCACTAGAGATTGAGATCAAAAGGCTAAGAGGCTTAAATCAAAGTCTCATTGAAGTGGCTACTGACCTTAGGGAGAAGAATTATTCTCAAGGTTAAGAGCTTCAAAATATTTCTTCAATGATAGAAAAACTCAAAGTTTATGAAAAGGGAAATAATATGAACTCAGAAGAAATTTAGAATCTGAAAGTCAAAAATAATGATATTACTACACATCTATCTAAACTAGTTCATAAGAATCATAGGCTACAATAATATAATACATCTCTCTATGATTCTATTTCTCAAGAAAAATTGAAAATAAAGGAGAAAAATGATATAGTATATAAGCTCACAAAATAATTGGAAGATGAGATGACTAGCAATAAGAATATCAGAAGTGAACTCAATGCTCAATTTGAATTAAGAGATAGGAAGATACAACAACTGGAGTAAGAGATAGAATTAGTCAAGAAAGAAATGGAGAAATCAAATGATAATGGAAAGCCTAATTTGAAGGATGCACTGCACTTATTATTCTATTTTCCTTCACCGGGTGATGATAAAATGAAAAGAAAGTATGTTATTTCTTAGGAGAAGCAAGAACGTATTTTCTCATCTCAACGATTGCATAGTATGGGAAATTCTGGAATTGGTTATGATGATCCCCCTTCTATGCATAATATGAAGAGAGTAGTGAATAGTTACATAGATAAGAAAAACATTGTAGGTGCTTGAGATAGACCTAAGAAGGTTATTACAGGAAGTAATGATAGCATGTTCTATTTCTATGGGATTCATGGTCATACATCAAGCTTTTGGTCAGAGGATCAGGAATACATTTCATGCTATGAAGATAGATGTTTTACTAAATCTAAGAATAATAAAATGTTTTATGGGAAATCAAAAAGAGAAGTCTCTCATAAGAAAGCATTCATCAGATGCTATTACTGTGGAATAATGGGACACACCATGAGTATGTGTCAGGAATATTAGGGGATCAATGTCAGAAGAATAACTCAATCTGAATCAACATATCGACTGAGAAATGATGAAATGATGTATGCCTTTGGTGGAAAATGTTTTATGTGTTCTAATTATGGGAATTAGCAAGACATTGCAGCATGAAGAAAGTAGGAAAGTAAAAGGAACTCTAAAGAAGATTCTCGACTCCAGTGGTGTATAATGAGAAATCCTACACTGGAAGACAAAGGCATACCACTCACAACATCTTTCATGGAGAAAATGTGAACAAACCTGGAATATTAAGGGGGGATCTACTCCAGTTGTGAGTAAGATGAATGCGCGTTCAATGGAGGACTCACCACCAATGCGAAATAGTGTGATGGATCAGGTATATGATAAAAGAAAGATAAACAAATAATGTATTGAAAAGTTCGCTTGTCGTGTGCAATGAAGATAAGTGGAGGAAAGATGAATATCCCTGCAATGGAGAAGGAATCAAGGGAAGTGGAATATTGTTGGAACATAAAAGACGGAAATGTGTACTAATGGGTTTAAACCCCATATTGTAAGAAATGACAGGCTTGTAGGATCTACATATCAGATAAAGACTTAGCATGTGGGTAATGAATGCTTAGTCATATGGCCAGAGCAGTTGAAGTTGGCTAAGCATCTAAAAGAAGCAAGGAAGGAGTACAATTCTCTGCAAGAAAGAATCAAAGGGTTGACCCATCAGGATCAACCACAATCCTCACATTGAGGATTCCATAATTTACCCTCTCCCTATGTATATAAATTCTGTTAAATGATATTAATGTGTTTCACGTTCAAAGGGAGATACAATCCATGGGGAAGTAGCATCAAAAGATGAAAAGTAGTGATGTGATGTGATCCATAATGTCAACTGATTCAAATCAGTTACCAGAGATGGAGAAGGAATCTGGAAGAATTCAATGGAAGGATTTAAGGTTATATAGATGCATGGGACAAGTGGAACTAATTGAGTGCAATAGACCGTGATTGTGTTATTAACTTTATCTCTTATTACCTACATTGAGTTTGAATAAAAAGTCTTAGAGGTTTTATTGATGGCTCATTATTGAGTGGTGAATTTAACCAATAAATATCTCATTGATATAATCGACTTGGAGAAGTTTCTCAAACCTTTAGTCGCATGTGAAGAAATGATGGAGGAGAAGAAGAATGTTTGTGGTTCTAAACAATAGACCTTATAAATGGAAGAGCTGGACATCATAGGGGCAGCTTTCTACTTCCTAATCAGATTCAACACAACGTTTCTCTTATCCAAATAATTATGAGAAGGATGTGATCTATGGAAATAAGAGATGACATGATAAAGAGTATATGTTGAAACTAAAGATATTTCAAAGCTACACATGCATTATCCCTAGGTTTTGAGCTGCATTGAATATATATCCATTGGTATCATGCCCCAGTTCAGGTGTTTATCAAAAATATTTCAACAAGATTCTTAGAGAAAGTGAAGAAGTGAAAAGATAATTAGGAGGAGGGGATGTAAAAATATTGATTCAAAAAAATACTCGGATGATGATGATAACAAATCAGTGTCTTCCCAGAGACCAGTAATAAGAGATGAAATTGATAGGTAGAACATAATTAGTGATCAGACAGCACCAGTGCAGAAAAGAAGGATGAAATCTCTACAGAAAGCATCATACCTATCACAAGTGGAGCCTAAATTCTTTGATGAAGCAACTGGAGATGAGAATTGGGTTCAAGCAATGAATGAAGATCTTGAACAAATTGAGAAGAATCAAAGGCTTTATATAGTTTGAAGCAAGCACCAAGAGCATGGTATTTAAGGCTTGATCAGTTTCTAAAGAATCTCAGATTCCAACATGGTGGAGTTGATTCCAATTTGTAGTATAATAATGGCAACAATCAAAGGATGATGGTTCTGGTTTATGTCGATGACATAATCTTTGGTGTATTAGATGAAGCATAATGCATAAAATTTTATGAATTCATGAAAAGTGAGTTTGAAATTTTGATGATTGGAGAGCTAACATTTTTCCTTGAATTACAGGTTACATAAGGAAGGAATGGAACTTTTATTTCTCAATATAAATATACCAAGAAAGTATTGAGAACTTTTATAATGGATAATTCCAAAGAGATGAAGACTCTAGTTGCTACGCGGTTGAAACTATCACGAGATGATTAAGGCAAGCCTGTTAATATCACAGAATACAGGAAAATAATTAGAAGTCTATTGTACCTGACAGTGACAAGGCCTAATATTGTATTTTCCACATGCTAAGAAGCGAGGTATCAAAGTAATCCCAAGGAGAGCCACATGACTGCATTAAAAAATAATTATTCGTTATATCAAGGGCGCAATGTATTTTGGCCAAATGTATAATGAAAAATCTCAGCCAGATTTATTGGGATACACGGATGTGGATTGGTCTGATTCAGCAGATGATAGGAAATAAACATCATGAGGTGCCTTTTATCTTGGAGGGTTGTGTATTTCTTGGTTAAGCAAGAAACAAGATTTCATTTCATTTAGAAGAGCATAATTTGAATACATTTCATCTACTCAAGCTTTCACACAGCTATTATGGACGAAGAAACAACTTTAATATATGGGAATTGAAGTGAAATATGTGATCAGAATTCATTGTGATAATTCAAGTGCTATAAATCTGAGCAAAAATTCATTCCATCACTGAAGTACAAAGCTCATTAAATAAAATATCATTTTATCAAGGAGAATGTGGATCAAGGGCTTGTGAAGTTGGAGTATGTTCCTACAGAACAACAAGTTGAAGATATTCTCACAAAGGCCTTACCTAAAGAAGCATTTGAAAGGCATTGAATGGCTTTGGGAGTCAAGTCAAATACTCATACTTGAAAAAGTATGGATGTGGGTCCCCCATTCCCTAGGGTATGGTGTTACTTTCCCTAATATGTTGATATGTGTTCTTTACCCTGTTGTAGACAACCTTGAAGTGACCTTCGGGTTCGTTGACAAAGTGGGAGAAAGTGTAACTATTTCTAGGGGAAGAAAAGACAAGGGGAGAAGTTGTTAAGTGGAGCAGCGAGATAGGGGGAGTTGAATATGAGATGAAGCTATTTGGAGGAGCTATGTTTGGAAGATCTATAAGATAGAGGTAGCATTAAATCTGACGATTCTAGAAGTGATCAATCAAAAAATAGATATCACGATAGCTGGGGATCATGATAAAAGTAGACAAATGGTGTTGGATTAGTGTTAGAAGACTTCCAGCACTCAGAAATTGGTATCAGTTTGGTATCAAAAATTGGTGATAGAAATGAAGTGATTCTTTGATGAAATTTTCATTTACTCTTGTTTCTCATGCCGAACATGGCTCATGTGGGCTTAGAGTATGTGTTGAGAAAATCCTTGATCACTATCGTAATTGCATGAAGTGAATGGTGGTTGAAGATGGAAGGATATTTAATGAGATATAAAAATATAGAGAATTGTTTTAATAAGAGTTGTCAACAAACCCAAAGGGGGATATTTTTGGGAAAAATCTCTCAAGGCATCCTCTTGTTATGTTTTGGGTGTGGTTGTGTTTGTTGAAAAAGCTAGATGACTCCAAATGTGTAACGACACAATGTTGTTCAATGGAAATTACCTTCTTATAAATATGTCATAAAATCACATGAAAACACAACATAATGAACTACTAAGTTCTAAGTGACCTTTAAACATAATTTTGTCACTTCTATGTTTGGAATTTTGAAAATATGACATACACGGTTGCAATCAGTAAGTTATTTGGAGTCCACTAGGGAAAAATTAATTTTTGGTGAATAGTAACCTACCCTTATGAATAGTAAAATACACTTATTAATATTGATATACCCTAATTAATAGTAACCTTACGTATTATAATATATAAATAATATTCAAGTTGAAAGTATGATATACATATATTTTAGAATAAGAAAATGAATGTTTTAAACTAGTTTTTGATAATAAATTATGATTTCAATAAATATTAAAATTATAATATTTAGAAAATTATTTTTGAAAAATTGACTTCATTTTTGGATTCTACATGTTGAAAAATGGTTAGGGTAAATTTTTCGGATTTTTCTGAAATACTTGAATTTTTGGTGAATAGTTAAATACATTAATTTACCGTATAAATACATTATAATTTAAACCCACTATTACTGAAATCACAAGTGATGTAAGAACCCAAATCTGGAACTCACATGCCCTCTTTACTATTCTTGGTCATGGAAGACTCACTATTCCTTGTCTTATGGGAAATTAATAAACTAATGAATTAAGTATTAAGGAAAACCCTCTCCTCTCCACTATAAATACCACCCTTCACACCCTCATTTCCTCACACCTCTCAAGATTCATGCCTTGTCTAAACTATGCCCAAAAATCTTCCCTATCCCCTTCCCCACATCCAAGATCTTCCGGTCTCATCAAAAGACCAAGCCTAGGCCCCTTAAGGAGGATTCAAAAGGTAATTTCTCTCCCTTTCCCTTTAATTCCCTTTCAATTTCAAGTTTTTTTCTTATTCTATCCCCACCTATATTTGTCCAAATTGTATGGTAACTCTAGTATAATAAATATAATGGAATTTTATGATACTAATTAGATAGTATACCATCCAACCCCCTTCTCCTCTTCCTTTTATTTTATAAAAGAAAACGTTGTTTGTGAGGTGTTAATCTATCACCTTGAAGAATGACATGTTTTCTTTTTCCATTTCTACCTTCAGATCTGGACATGAAACCTTTTTTATGGTTGAACCAGAATATTTTATATGTATTATGTCCTATTTAAAGTTCTGGAACTAACTTATGTACATATTACTAAAAAAGAAGATCGATGTGGTTGAAAAACCGCCCAAATTAACCCAAACAATCATCATTTAATTTTTATCTAAAGATTCATCCACATGGTATATAATATAATTCATTATAAGATCCTTTTAAATTCTTTAATATCATTAATAACATGTAATATTATCTTTTCATGTTTACCCATGTTCTATCAGAACATCAATTTATGAATGCAAGTGAATCGCTCATGAAAACCATAAAAAACATTCCCAAACAATGTTTTTAAACTCTATAACTCATCCAAAGGAACATAAAATAACTTAATGAAACCGTAATGAACCATATTCATGTACACAAGGTTCTGTAATTTTTAATTAATGAATATAATTTGGTTATATATTACATTAAATAGAAGGAATCATTCAGATACAAGGTAAGGGGAAATTCTCAAACCCAACTTTCATCCTTCGGGTTATCCCTCTTTCACTCTTTTTTTTGATATGGTTACTCCCTTAAAAATCATTTTTTCATCATCGTCTTTAATTTTCTAGGATAAAAATTTTTGTCACTATTTTTTATGTCAAAAAAAAATTCCAAAAGAACTCTTCTTTTAAGATCACACCTTTTACTTCTCATTCAAGGTTGACGGTTCTTGTAACATGTTTGTCATTCCCTGTTTATTTTGGGAACCCAATGTTTATAAATGTGATCTTATGAGATGAAACCCATTCCTTTTCATGGGTTAGTTATGTTACTTTTTTATATATTTTCATTGTGGCATGCATGATAAATGATAATTTTATGATGTGACGGGTGCGCCAAGAATTATATAGCTCAATATGAATGTTTCAATGTGACGGGTGTGCCCGGAATTATACAGTGCTCCAATGCATTGGGTAAAGTGATGAATCTCATGAGTAAAAGTTAAATGATGTGTGGATATGATTCTATCATTTTTCACAAGTATGTGAGATAGATAACCACTAATATATGATGTTTCATTTTTATTCATTTCCACATTTCAAGTCTTTTATTAATGATTCCTCTCATGTTCATGATCCTTTGCCTATGTTATGGTTATTCTCACTCATTGTTAAATTGTTCTTATGTATCCTCTTACTGGGATTTTAGCTCACCCCTTTTTGTGTATATCCTTAGGTGACTACATGTACTAAGGAGAGGTCAAGTGCCAATAAGAAGCTAGAGAATAAGTAATTAAATAAATGTTTATGCTTGATTTTTTAATTGTTATGTATGGTTATAGTTTTCCCAAGACACTAAAACTTTGGATCCTCTATGTGTAATAATATTATTTTCTTATATTTAAAATGATGTAATAGTAATATAAGAAAATGCTAGGTTGCTATAGTTGGTATCAGAGGAAAGGTTTAGTTAATTTGGGAATTAGGATTAGTGAACCATAGAGAAAACCTCTAGCATGAGACTAAGTAAAAATATGTACACAAGAATATTTACATAGGGATCCCATATGTTATGATTTTAGTATAAATTGTTTAAATTAATAAGTTATTCATGAATTTTTTACTTATTTTTTGTTCTAACCTTTTCTATTTTAGAAAATGGTGGGAACCAGGAGAAACTAGGCCAAAAACTCGTGTGAGGGCCAATGCAATGATTGCCCGAACGACATCCCCAATGATTTGGGAGGTGGAGTTCAGAACTTTGTGGCGATGATTAACCAACTATATTAGGTTATTAACAATAACCATAATAATGGGGAGCGTCCACCTTCACCAAATAGGAAGAAATTGGCTATCGAATGTTTTATGCGGCAACGACCACCGACGTTTAGTGGATCTTCTGATCCACTAGTTGCGGAACAGTGGGTCAACTCTACGGAGAAGATATTTTTTGTGCTTCACTATTCTGAGATGGATAAGGTGACACTAGATTCTTATCGTCTAGATGGAGAGGTTGATCAATGGTGGTATTTGATTAAGAACACTAATCCAAGGGAGGAAATTGAAGATATGGAATGGGAAGAATTTAAGATATTGTTTCTTAACAATTATTTCCCTTCGCACAAAGATGGAGATAGAATTCATATAGCTCAATAAAAAAGAAGGAGAATATGTCACAGCCTACGAAGTGAATTTCACAAGGATTTAAATGTATGATTTAAGTTTATTTATCAAAAATGATAGAAAAATTGATAGATTCTTTAGTGGATTAAACCCACACCTTCGAAAGGCTCTTGCAATTCAAGATTTTGGGAGTTATGAAGAAGTTGTTCAAGGTGATCTCAAAGTGGATATGGAGTTTGGAGAATGGTACCATGGCTATGGTGATAAGAAACGAAAGATGGAGTTTCAATTTGGTGGATCTAATGATAAAGGTGGGAAGAAAAATCAACAGCCCACATGCCAAAAATGTGGGAAGTTGCACCATTGGAACTGCCTCAAAGGGACAGGGAAGTAATTCAAGTGTGGGAAAGAAGGAAACCATTCTCAAGAGTGTCAAAAAGACATGAAAAGGAAGGATAATGTAGCTGAAGAAATTAGAGAAACACCCATGGTTCAATGTTATAATTGTAGGGAGTTAGGGCACTATGCAAGCAAGCCAGTTCACTAAACCTCGAGTTCTTGAGGGTAATCAGTGCTAGCATCCACCAAAGAAAAAGGAACAAGGGAAGGATTATTCCATCACTATTGTGGAAGTGGGTCAAGATAATGAAGTCATACAATGTGCACTTCATATTTACTCAAGAATGGTAAAAGTCTTATTTGATTCTAGTTCTACGCATTCCTTTATATCTTGCAAGTTTTCTAGAACTATAGAATTAAAGTCCTAAAACTTTTAAGTAGAGATATATATAAAAACACCAAGTGGTTCAATCATTGCAACCCAAGTGTTTGAATCTTCTCCTATTGGAATATGTGGGAATATTCTTCCATAAAATCTCGTAATACTTCCCTTGGTGGAATTCAATGCTATAATAGTAATGGATGAGCTCTTATTATATAGAGCATATATCAACTATCAGGAAAAGGAAATATATTTTCATATTCTGAACCATCCCATGATCCTCTACAAATTAAAGGAATATCATGAATCTCCTTTGAAAAATCCTTCAATGGTGTGGGTGTTGATTCCCTATGAAGAATCATACCTCACCCAAATGGTTGAGTCAAAGGAAAGTGCCAACCTTGCGAAAATTCCCATTGTGGGGGAATACAATGATGTATTTCCTGAAGAGTTACCTGGAATTCCCCCAGATCGTGAGGTAGAGTTCTCAATTGAACTCATACCTAGAGATACTCTTATCTCAAAGTGTACCTATAGGATGGCTCCTATCGAACTAGAGGAGTTAAAGAAGAAGCTGCAAGAGCATCTGGACAAAGGGTTCATACGCCCTAGTGCATCACCTTGGGGTGCACCAGTGATCTTTGTGAAGAAGAAGGATGGAACAATGCGGTTGTGTATCGATTATCGGGATCTCAACAAGATCACCATAAATAACAAGTATCATCTTCCAAGGATTGACGACTTGTTCGACCAGTTAAGAGGAGATCAATACTTCTCAAAGTTGGATCTTCATTCTAGAAATCATCAGCTTTAGGTGAATAAGGAAGATATTCAGAAGACTGTCTTCTGTACATGGTATGGTCACTATGAGTTTATGGTGATTCCCTTAGAACTTACTAATTCCCCTGTAATCATCATGGATTTGATGAACAGAGTCTTTAGACATTACCTCGATAAATTTTTGGTAGTGTTTATGGATGATATTCTCATCTACTCCAAGAGAAAGGAGGAACATGAATAGCATCTAAGATTTGTTTTGGTGACATTGAGAAAGGAGAATTTGTATGCCAAGTTCATCAAGTGTGACTTTCGAATGAAGAAAGTCGTGTTTATGGGACATGTGATCACAAGTGAGGGTATTTATATAGACCCTTCAAAAACAAAGGTGAATGAGGAATGGACCAGGCCCTCTAGTGTCACAGAAATCAGTAGTTTTCTTAGATTAGCTGGGTACTATTGACGTTTTGTGAGAAATTTCTCACGATTGTCAATCCCTCAAACTAAGTTAACAAAGAAAGGGGTAAAGTATTTCTGGGTGGAAGAATGTGAGGGAAGCTTCAAGGAGCTAAAGAGAAGGATGATCACAGCACCTGTACTCACACTACCAAAAAGTGGAGAAAGTTTTGTGATATATAGTGATGATTCAAAGAAAGGATTGGGTTGTGTACTCATGCAAAATAATAATGTGATAGCATACACCTCATGAAAACTGAAGATAAATGAGCAGAACTACCCAATGCATGATCTAGAGATGGAATCCTTGATTTTTTCCTTGAAAATTTGGAGGTACTACCTTTATGGAGAGAAGTTTGGCATATACACCAACCACAAGAGCCTAAAGTATATATTCACACAAAAGGAGCTCAACATGAGTCAGAGGAGATGGTTAGAGATAATAAATGACTATGATTTCTCTATTCACTACCATCCGAGAAAGGCGAACAAGGTATCTGATGCTCTAAGCAGAAAAGAACCTGCTACTCTATCCATGTTATGGATTGAGAAAGACCCTATCTTGTTGGACATTCAAAGGATGGATTTAAAAATCATAAGGGCAGGGGATACATCCTACCTTTAACAAATGATTGTGCAACCATACATCCAAGAGAAGATTAAGGAAGCACAAAGAGATGATGTAGAGATATAAAATAGGGTGAATGTAGTAAAGGAAGGGAAGATGCAGGAGTTCCATATTGACGATGATGGTGTGATTTGGTTTGGAATGTGGCTTTGTGTGCCTTCATACCTAGGATAAAGAAGGAGTTATTGGACAATACACATAGATCAACACTCTCTATCCATATTGGGAGTACCAAGATGTACCGTGATCTCCAAGAACACTTCTAGTGGGATAACATGAAAAATGATATCGTAGAATATATCTCAGGGTGCTTAGTATGTCAGTAAGTTAAATCAGAGTGAAAAAAGTCCAAAGGGTTGATGCATCCATTTCTTATACCCATGTGGAAATGGGAGAATGTTATTATAGACTTTGTCATGGGTATCCTAAAGACGTCTAAGGTAAATAATGCGATATGGGTTGTGGTTGATCGACTCACCAAGACTTCCCATTTTATCACTATTCTGGAATACCTCTCGCTTGAACAACTTGCAAAGATATATGCGAGGGAAGTGGTGAGACTGCATGGTGTTCCACTCTCGATTGTATTTGATCGTGATCCAAGGTTCATATCTAAATTCTGGAGGAGCCTTCAACATGCTTTGAGTACTGAATTAAATTTCAGCATGGCCTATCACCCCCAAACTGATGGCCAATATGAAAGGAATATTCAAACGCTTGAAGATATTGCTAAGATCGTGTTCTCTAAAATTCAAAGGTGGATGGGATCATCATATCCCATTGGTTGAGTTCTCATACAACAATAGCTTCTACTCAAGTATTCAGATGACTCCATATGAAGCTATGTATGGAAAGCGATGTAGAACTTCAACTTGTTGGTATGAAGTTGGAGAAAGAAAGTTACTTGGAACTGATCTTGTGAAAGAGATGATAGAGAAGGTTCAAGTCATCCAAACACACATCAAATCTGCTCAGAGTTAGAAAAAGAGCTACGTTAACAACCATTGAAGGGACTTGGAGTTCAACGTTGGTGATAAACTCTTCCTTTGAATATCACCATGGAAGAGAGTCGTGCGGTTTGGAAAGAAAAGGAAGATAATCCTAAGGTACATTGGCCCCTTTAAGATCCTTGACCGCATAGGAGCTATGGCCTATCGACTTGTACTTCTACCAAAAATGGCTCAAGATCATGATGTGTTTCATGTTTCACTCCTGAGGAAGTACATACCTGATCCCTCACATGTACTGAACTCAGAGGTGGTACAGATGGAAGATGATATCTCCTATGAGGAACAGCCAGTAGAGATTTTGAACTAGAGAGATAAAGTTCTATGAAACAAGACAACCCACCTTTTCAAAGTGTTTTGGAGGAACCATACACTAGTGCAGAAAACGTTTTTTACGTCACCATTTTTTACGTCGGTTATATAAAACCGACGTCATAATATGTAAAACGAGGTTTTTTACGTCGGTTATTTAATAACCGACGTAAAAACCTGTGTTCGGTACACCTTTAACGTCGGTTATTTTTATAACCGACGTTATTAATCGCACGGATTCGTTTTTTACGTCGGTTATACATTAACCGCCGTAAAAACAGAATCGGGGGGTGTTTGTTACGTCGGTTATTCAATAACTGACGTAACAAATCGACATATGTACGAGTTATTACGTCGGTTATTCAATAACTGACGTAAAAAACGCGGTTTTTGAAGGCCTTTTGACGTCGGTTATAAAATAACCGACGTAAAAAAACGCGGATTTTGAGCCCTTTATAACGTCGGTTATAAAATAACCGACGTAAAAAAAAAGAATCGTAGGAAGGTTTTTACATCGGTTATTGAATAAGCGACGTTATAAATGTTTTTAAAAAAATTATAACGTCGGTTATTGAATAACCGACGTGATAACTCATTTAAAAATTTACCCAGACCCGTGGATTGTCATTCGCGAGTTTACCTTCGACAGTCGCGACTCGTCTCTCTCGCGCGTAAACCCGAATCGGCTCGTCCATTTCGTTGGTTTAGATTCGTTTTGCGATCATCGTTTCTCATATTTAATCTCCTCGGATCAATCATCTAAACTCGCAGCACTCAGTTAATCCTCCCACTCGTTCGTTTTTTTTCGCGGATAGTATATATATATGTGTTGTGATTTTTTTGTTGAAACTAGCTAAGATTCTTCGATTTCGAACCCTTTTAACTCGTTTTGGCACCATAATCTTATTTATCATCCCTAGATCTATTAGTTCGACTTGCAATATTGACTAGGATTTCACTAATTTTTCATCGTTTTCTATAAATCCCCGAGAGGGTTGGGGCGTGTCCATTTGGATGGGTTGCCCTTTTACAGTTGTTACTACTTTATTCACACACAACCATGGCATAGGTGCATGGATTTGGGATCACATCACCATTTTCACCCCCTGCAAACAAAGTTTCACGAGGAGGACTCGCCAGATTTCCCCTCGGCATGTTAAAAATTTTAGATTCCCTCTTTTCAGCAAGTAAAAAATTAACTAGTTTTTTCTTCACTACTTATCCTAAACAAATAAAACCACCATTCTTTCTAGAACCTCTACTAGATCCATTGCATCCATCAACATACATATTTGGATCTGAAAGCATCCCTTAAGCCTTATGTTCGATGCTAACATCCTTTACTGATCTATAGAAAATATGATGGTCTGCTAAGATCTCCATTTAAAAGTCAAACCCCACCAATTATTCATCCTCATCATGAGAAAATGGCACAACATCTGAATTTCTGATTCAATCTCTTGGGTCACTGAACAAACATTAACTCCTTCAAATCCACACCTGGAATAGACAACCTAATGTCGAGTTCCTTCTCTATCTATTGAAACTCAGTTCTTCCTCCACACCTAAAAACATTCTTTGAATGGCCCAACTTCTTGTTATGGTAAATTTTCAGTGATTCCAGGGGGGTGGGAGGGCTATCAAGAGGGTTGGGGGGTGTCCAGGGGGGTGTCCAAGGGGGTAGGGTGTGGGGGGTGGTGTCCAGGAGGGGTGGGGGGCTGTCCAGAGGGGTCGGGGGGTGTCCAGGGGGTTTACAAGGGGGTGGGTGGGTGTGGGGGGTTGTCCAAGGGTGTGGGTGGGTGTTGGGGGGTGTCCAGGGGGTGTCCAAGGGGGTAGGGGGTGGGGGGCTGTCTAGAGGGTTGGCGGGTGTCCAGGGGGGTGTCCAAGCAGGTCGGGGGTGGGGGTTGTGTCGAGGAGGGGTGGGGTGCTTTCTAGAGGGGTCGGGGGCTGTCTAGAGGGGTCGGGGGGTGTCCAGGGTGGTGTCCAAGGGGATGGGTGGGTGTGGGGGCTGTCCAAGGGGGTGGCGGCCTGTCCAGAGGGGTCGGTGGGGTGTCCAGGGGGGTGTCCAAGGGGTTGGATGGGTGTGGGGGGCTATCCAAGTGGGTGGCGGCCTCTCCAGAGGGTATTTGGGGTTGTCTGGGTGGGTGGGGGGCTATCCAGAGGGTTGGGGGATGTCCAGGGGGGTGTCCAAGGGGGTAGGGGGTGGGGGTGGTGTCCAGGAGGGGCGGGGGGCTGTCCAGAGGGGTCGGGGGTGTCCAGGGGTTTTACAAGGGGGTGGGTGGGTGTGGGGGCTGTCCAAGGGTGTGGGTGGGTGTTGGGGGTGTCCAGGGGGGTGTCCAAGGGGGTAGGGGGTGGGGGTGGTGTTTAGGAGGGGTGGGGGGCTGTCCAGAGGGTTGGGGGGTGTCCAGGGGGGTGTCCAAGCAGGTCGGGGGTGGGGGTTGTGTCCAGGAGGGGTGGGGGTGCTTTTTAGAGGGGTCGGGGGCTGTCCAGAGGGGTCGGGGGGTGTCCAGGGTGGTGTCCAAGGGGATGGGTGGGTGTGGGGGGCTGTCCAAGGGGGTGGCGGCCTGTCCAGAGGGGTCGGTGGGGTGTCCAGGGGGGTTTCCAAGGAGGTGGATGGGTGTGGGGGGCTGTCCAAGTGGGTGGAGGCCTCTCCAGAGGGTATTTGGGGTTGTCCGGGTGGGTGGGGGGCTGCCCAGAGGGTTGGGGGATGTCCAAGGGGTGTCCAAGGGGGTAGGGGTGGGGGTGGTGTCCAGGAGGGGTGGGGGGCTGTCCAGAGGGGTCGGGGGGTGTCCAGGGGGGTTTACAAGGGGGTGGGTGGGTGTGGGGGGCTGTCCAAGGGTGTGGGTGGGTGTTGGGGGTGTCCAGGGGGGTGTCCAAGGGGGTAGGGGGTGGGGTGGTGTTTAGGAGGGGTGGGGGCTATCCAGAGGGTTGGGGGGTGTCCAGGGGGGTGTCCAAGCAGGTCGGGGGTGGGGGGTTGTGTCCAGGAGGGGTGGGGGTGCTTTCTAGAGGGGTCGGGGGCTGTCCAGAGGGGTCGGGGGGTGTCCAGGGGGGTGTCCAAGGGGGTAGGGTGTGGGGGTGGTGTCCAGGAGGGGTGGGGGGCTGTCCAGAGGGGTCGGGGGTGTCCAGGGGGGTTTACAAGGGGGTTGGTGGGTGTGGGGGGTTGTCCAAGGGTGTGGGTGGGTGTTGGGGGGTGTCCAGGGGGGTGTCCAAGGGGGTAGGGGGTGGGGGTGGTGTTTAGGAGGGGTGGGGGGCTGTCCAGAGGGTTGGGGGTGTCCAGGGGGGTGTCCAAGCAGGTCGGGGGTGGGGGGTTGTGTCCAGGAGGGGTGGGGGTGCTTTCTAGAGGGGTCGGGGGCTGTCCAGAGGGGTCGGGGGGTGTCCAGGGTGGTGTCCAAGGGGATGGGTGGGTGTGGGGGGCTGTCCAAGGGGGTGGCGGCCTGTCCAGAGGGGTCGGTGGGGTGTCTAGGGGGGTGTCCAAGGGGGTGGATGGGTGTGGGGGGCTGTCCAAGTGTGTGGCGGCCTCTCCAGAGGGTATTTGGGGTTGTCCGGGTGGGTGGGGGGCTGTCCAGAGGGTTGGGGGATGTCCAGGGGGGTGTCCAAGGGGGTAGGGGGTGGGGGTGGTGTCCAGGAGGGGCGGGGGGCTGTCCAGAGGGGTCGGGGGGTGTCCAGGGGGGGTGTTATATCTTACTATATTTTGTTTAAAAAATAATATTCAAGCATATTTTTTTAAATACACATCGATTTGTTTTATATTTCAAAATTGTTTACATTCAAATTATGATTTTTTTCATATAAACATATATTTGTCTTATCTAAAAAATATATATATTTTTGCTATTTGTTATAGGTAATAATGAGTCGAAGTTGGATTACGGCACATCGAATGAGCAATGAATATGAGGAAGGTGTTGATTCTTTTTTGGAATTTTCTAAACGAAATGTTCCAAGTAGTGACATTTTTTCTGTCCATGCCTGAAATGTCTGAATATGAAGAAGTTGAAAAGTAGAGAGATAAAAGATCATCTGATTTGTAATGGTTTCAATCCGAGTTACAACCCTTGGATTTGGCATGGCGAAACTGGACAGAATGTCACTGATGATAATGAATCGCAAGATGGTAACTCCGATGGAATTGAAGAAATGATTCGCGATATTGTAGCAGAACAAATTGAGATAGAACCGACAGTTTCACGTCTATATGGTGATGCCGAAAAACCATTATATCCTGGTTGTACAGATTTTACGGTTTTTTCGGCGGTGTTAAGATTGATTAACCTGAAGGCGAAACATGGATGGAGTGACAGAAGTTTTACAGAGCTGCTACAATTGATGAAAGACATTCTTCCAAAAGATAACGATCTTCCAGATTCACATTATAAGGCCAAAAAAATATTATGCCCGATGGGATTGGGATACAGGAAAATACATGCCTGTCCGAATGACTGCATTATATATAGGAAGGAATATGAATTTCTGAAAGAGTGTCCTAAATGTGGGACATCACGGTATAAGGTGAAAGAAAAATCACAAGCTGATGTAGAGATTACAAAGCTCCCTTCAAAGGTATTTTGGTATCTTTCTATAATTCCTCGTTTCAAACGTTTATTTGCTAATTCACATGATGAAAAAAGGTTAAGATGGCATGCTGATGAGCGGGTATGTGATGGAAAAATACATCATCCAGCTGATTGTCCACAATGGAAGAAAATTGATGCCCAGTACCCTACATTTGGAAATAAAATTAGAAATCTGAGACTAGGCTTGTGCACAGATGGAATGAATCCATACCGAACCCTCAGTAGCACACATAGTTCATGGCCTGTTTTATTGGTAATTTACAACCTCTCTCCTGAAGTTTGTATGAAGCGCAAATATGTCATGTTGAGTATCATGATCTCTAGTCCAAAGCAACCCGGCAATGATATTGATGTATACTTGTCACCGCTGATTGATGATTTGAAACTGTTATGGGCTGATGGTATTAGGGTGTATGATTCTTATAAAATGGAATATTTTCAACTGCATGCAGTGCTTATATTCACTATAAATGACTTCCCAGCATATGGAAATTTGTCTGGATACAATGTTAAAGGGCATAAAGCATGTCCAATTTGCGAACAACAGACGTCATATTGTCAATTGCATCATGGGAGGAAAACAGTGTACATGGGTCATCGAAAGTTTTTGCCTATGGATCACCCTTATAGAAGACTAAAAAAGGCATTCAATGGCTCACAAGAATTTGATACTTCTCCAAAACCTTTATCCCCAGATTTTTATTTTGAGAGGGTGAAAAACCTTGATGTGACATTGGGAAATACACAGAAATCTGGTAATGATAGACATATTTGGAAGAAAAGGTCAATATTTTTTGAGCTACCATATTGGAGGTATCATGAAGTCAAACATAATATTGATGTCATGCACATGGAGAAGAATATCTGTGATTCTTTGATCAGAACATTGCTAGATATTAAAGGAAAGACAAAAGATGGGTTGAATGCAAGGTTAGACCTACTATCAATGGGAATACGTTTGGAGTTAGCTCCCACTCCTAAAGGAAGACGAACATTTCTTCCCCCGGCTTGTCATACATTATCGAAGAGGGAGAAAAGTAGCTTCTGTCAGTGTCTTCATGATATCAAAGTGCCTCAAGGTTATTCTTAAAATGTAAAAAATTTTGTCTCATTGAAAGACTTGAAGTTGATAGGTATGAAATCACATGATTGTCACGTCATGATGCAACAAATTCTACCAGTTGCACTGCGTGGAATATTTCCCATCCGTGTCAGAAAGACTATAATGAGGTTGTGTTATTTTTTCAATTCAATTTGTAACAAGGCGATTGATGTGAATGCTTTGAACATTTTGGAAAAGGATGCAATTTTTATACTTTGTCATTTGGAAATGTATTTTCCTCCAACTTTTTTTGATATGATGGTGCATTTAATGATTCATATGGTTCGAGAAATAAAGCTTTGTGGACCTGTATATCTTCGTTGGATGTATCCTTTTGAAAGGTATATGAAAATATTAAAGGGATATGTTAAAAATCCATATCGACCTGAAGCCTCCATTATTGAAAAGTATATTTCTGAGGAGGTAGCAGAGTTTTGTACGAGCTACTTGGCTACGGCGCAACACATAGGTTTGCCTCCATCTCGCCATGAACGGGTTAATAATGAGGGAAAGGGGATTCGTGGCTTGAAAGTCAAATCACTGTCAGCTGAACAGATGAAGAAGTTAGAATCATACATCTTGAATAACATAGCTGATGTTCAACCGTATATCACATTGCATATTAATGAGTTGAAACAATGTCATCCAAAGAAGAAAGAAATGTGGATTTTGAATGAGCACAAAAAAACTTTTTTTACATGGTTTAAAAAGACCTTTCTTGGTAGATCAGATGTATCAGAGACATTAAAATGGATAGTGGGTGGTCCATCTTTAAATGTGATAACATGGTCCGATTATGACATTAATGGCTATACATTTCATACGAAAGCTCAGGACAACAGAAGTGCAGTTCAGAATAGTGGTGTATTGGTGTTTGCAGAAGCAATGCATTTTTCGAGTGCTAAGGACAGAAACCCAATTTCGGCATCAAGTGCATATTATGGAGTGATTGAAGACATATGGGAGGCTGATTACTTTAAAATTAAAGTTCTTTTTTTTAATTGTAAATGGTTTATCGGTAACAATAGTGTCAGACACGATGAATTTGGAATGACACTTGTTAATCTGAATAGATTGGAAGACACAGCTAATTCTTTTATAATGGCAACACATGCCAAACAAATTTTCTATGTAGTAGATCAATCAGATATGCAGTGGGCTGTTGTTTTACAAGGGAAAAAACAATATGTTGGTGAGGATGAATTTGATGAAGATGCTGATTTATGTGAGATCCCTACTTCCATGGAAAGATTAACAGAACATAATGATGAGTATGTTGAAGACATGGTTTGTGCCATAAGGAACGATCACGACGAAGGAATTTGGGAAAACAATCCAACTGTACATTCCTAAAATTACAGGTAACACATGTTTATTTCTTGTTTACATTTAGTTTTTTCATATAATGTTAGATATTGTAAATTTTTTACTTATTAAAACATGTATCAAACCAAAATGATAAAACAATAAAAACCGTAAAGAGGAGAAGTCCTGGGCGCACCGGCTGGCCGGTGGTGGATCACCGTTTGGCCGGTGGTCCAGACAGCAAAGCTCTGTCTGGTCCACCGGCCGGCCGGTGATGAGCCAGCGGTCGGCCGGTGGTCCAGACAGAGAGGAAGGCTCCCTGTCTGGTCCACCGGCCGGCCGGTGGTGATCCAGCAGCCGGCCGGTGGTCCAGACAGAGGAAGGCTCTCTGTCTGGTCCACTGGTCGGCCGGTGGTGATCCAGCGGTCGGCCGGTGGTCCAGACAGAGAGGAAGGCTCTCTGTCTGGTCCACCGGCTGGCCGGTGGTGAGCCAGTGGCCGGCCGGTGGCCCAGA
This sequence comes from Viscum album, assembly GCA_963277665.1. NCBI lineage: Eukaryota > Viridiplantae > Streptophyta > Magnoliopsida > Santalales > Viscaceae > Viscum > Viscum album. The sequence continues at coordinate 1,559,727,133 of OY728129.1, forward strand.
CAGCAAGGCTGGCTCACCACCGGCCGGCCGGTGGTGAGCCACCGGCCGGCCGGTGACACCAGGCAGTGGGCAAGTCCACTGCCTGGGTCCTCCGGCTGGCCGGTGAGCTCACACCGGCGGACCGGTGGACTCAGTGAGTCCACTTTTCATCTTTCTTGGGCCAACTCCTTGGAAACCTTTTGCCTATCAACAAAAACACTTGAAAACAAGTTAGAACATAATAAGAGTGATTGTGATCATTAAAATCCAAGAGAGAGGGGTACAACAGACTGTGTTTACCATGTTTATCATTGTTTAACATGCTTACCATATTACCAATGTTTACTATTATGTAATTTAGTACACTTTTCTATTTTCTGATTAAGTAGTATTACAATATTTGAATTTGTATATTTGTGAACTAATGTTTGTTTTTTTTATTTGAAGGAAAATGACAGATCAATCAGTTGATCAGCCACATGATTCTGGAGATGAGCATATTGGTCATACATCTGGGGAGGAACATTCACATGCTCCTATTACGAAAAAGAGTTCAAAGGTTGGTAAGCGTGGGTGCACACGTTTACCAAAATTATCACTTGCCCGTACGAAGGAGGAGAGGATAGTCGTGGAGTTTGATGATGATGATCTTCCTAGAGGTCCAAATGCTAAAGATTTTAAGGGTTTTGTAGCAACTCAGGCTAAGAGCAAAGTAAGCATTCTCTATGATGATTGGAGAAGTGTGGATAAGGCGATAATTTCTCAGCTGTGGGAGACCATTTTGGTAAGATCTTTTGCTATTGTTTGACTGTTCTTTAAATGTTTCTAGTATATATAATATTTTTAACCTCTTTTTTATCAGATGACATTTGATATTCCTGACACTGGAGGAGTTAGGAATAAATGCTTATCGTTGGCTTCTAGGAGATGGAGGGATTTCAAATCAACCCTCTCATCTGATTTCATTTATGGTCATAGGAGTCGTGAGAATCCATGTCGTATATATCCTTTTATAGATGAAGACATATGGAGACAATTTTTTGAAAGTAGAAGAAAAGAATCATTTTTGGTAAGGGCAATGTAAACTTTTATAAGCTTTCTTATATAAATGATATTATTATTGTTTTGTTAATGATTACTTATTCTTAATTTACAGCAAACAAGGAAAGCTCATCAAGAGATCCAATCTAAAAATGTATACCCTCATAGTTTATCTCGGGGAGGGTAAGCATTATTGGAAGAACAAATGATGGCAGAAAAATTTCAACAACTAAGAGCTGAGTCTTCAAGCTCTGGAGAGGTGGCCCCTCCATCCCCTCCATCTAAACATGAGAAATGGAAAAGAGCTCGGAAGGGCAAAAAAGGACAATATCTTTCGGAAGAATTGAGACTCGTAGTTGAGAGGATTGTAAGATATCTATTTTATTTATTTAAGTTTACTATTTTCGTCATATATTTCCAATCATTATAGAAATGTTCAATTAATTATTACAGGACTCTCTTGAGGAGCAGAGTTCACAGGGGACATTTACACCATCTGGGAGGGAAGATATTTTATCTGTGGCATTGGGAAAGCCTGAACATCCTGGCCGTGTAAGAGGATATCCGGCAGGTGTATCGGTAAGAAAAGTGTTGCCACGTTCCTCAACTTCTAACGTTGAGGGAGTTTATAAAAAAAAATAGAATCCTTGGAGGCTGAAGTCCATAATATTAATGCGACAATGGAGGACAAGATTAGAGCATCGGTGCAGTTTATGTTTGCAGACTTGCAAAGACAATTTCAGGGTGCAGCTCCCACTCCACCTCTCCCAGTAGCTCCCACTCCCCCACCTCAGCCTGCGGACCCCATTTTTGATCCTCCTCCTCCACCGCAGCTACCTACTTATTGTGAGTTGTATGTTGATGATCCTCAACATCATATAGTTGCATATGGGATGGTATATTGTATAGGAGATACAGTTCATCATCAACAGTTAGAGGTAGAGAATCAGAGGGTCACTGTACAGGATATTATAGATAGATCAGCTCGGATACCATTACCTACAGATGAGGTGACGACAGTTGGACATAGTATTGGCCATTTTTTACTTTGGCCATCCAGACTTCTTCGACTCATTACCATATAGGTATGGATGTTATATCTTTTATTTTATATTTTTATTAATGTTTTATCATTTGAAAACTAATATATTTTTCAATTTATTTTTACAGGAATACTTCAAAGGTAAAGAAATACTGTATAGACAACAACAAAGACAGATAGCTATGACATCAGATGCAGATACTAGCAGTCTTGACAAATTGTCAAGATATTCAAATTTGTTGGCGGATCATTATGACTTTACAATGGAAGCTCATGTCTGTGGACGTGAACTAAGTGTGGGGATTATGAAAACTGATATCATGGAGTTTGTCACTGGAGATAAGTTGGGCATCAATGTGGTGTAAATTTTTATCATGTAAGTCTTAACACCTTTTCCTTGCGTTATATTTATTAAAATGTATACTTATGTCTGCTTTGTATTAGGTATATGTATAAAATTTGTGAGAGGAATGAGCTGACAGATGTATATGGATTCGTGGACCCACAATTGATTTCCCCTGAAGCATGTGCATTGGATGAGGAACAAAGAATGATTTATATTGCTGATAGATTTGAAAAGAATGTAATCACACAGTGTTGGATGATGCCTTTTTGTGAGAGGTATGAAACACATCCCTCTCAAAGAGTTAATTATCTTTTAACATAAAAAACCACTAACGTTAAATTTCCTTTTATCAGGGATCATTGGATGTTAGGGGTTTTTTGACCTAGGGAGAAAGCACTTTATTGGATATGCTCTCTCCATGATGATGTGTGAGAAATTTTTAAGAATATATTGGAAACGTAAGTTTAAATTTCACAATAGTTTTATATATTATAATGAATTTTAAATTTACCCCATTCGTATTATTTTCTAACAGGGCATGGGTCCACTTTCGAAAAAGCGCAAAGAAAAGGAATTTCAAGATCAAATATGTACATGCGAAGGTAAATATCCATTTATAATTTGTACATTTTGATTTATTACATAAAAATAATATATTGAATTTACACTCATTCAAACAGAAATGTCATGAGCAACAAGGCATTATCGAATGCGGATATTACATGTTAAGATTTATGTATGAAATAATAACAACTGGGACAGTTCTGAGTTTTGACCTGGTAAGATTTCCTCTTTCTCATAATATTTCAATTTGATTTATTCATTATACACGTTGACTACTATCTTTTTCCTTTGTAGCTTTTTGATGACCCTCAACCCTTTACTGCTGAAGATATCAAACACTTACAAGTGGAGTGGTCAAATTATTTTACAGGTTTGATTGAATTTTAGTTGTTTGTAATGTAAAATGTAATTTTGAATATTGTCAATGTAATTTTGTATTTCGTAGTTGTTTAGGTTGGATTTAGTTTTTTTTGAAGTTGACAGTGTAAGTTTTGAATGTTATATAAGTGAATGTTTAATTTTTCTCTACTTCTTGTTTTGGTCTACTGTTGATGGTTTTTCTGGTCTGGATTTTGGTATGGGGGGAGAGGTTCCAAGGGGGTGGGTGGGTGTTTGGGGGGTGTCCAAGGGATATGGGAGGGGTGTCCAAGGTGTGTTTGGGGCTGTCCTAGGGGTCGGGGGGTGTAAATGAGGGTGGGGGTGTCCAAGGGATATGGGAGGGGTGTCCAAGGTGTGTTTGGGGCTGTCCAAGGGGTCGGTTGGGTGTAAATGAGGGTGGGGGGGGGGCTGTCCAAGTGGTGGGGGTGTCCAAGGGATATAGGAGGGGTGTCCAAGGGGTGTTTGGGGCTGTCCAAGGGGATGGGGGGGTTTCCAAGGGGTCGAGGGGGTTTCCAAGGGGTCGGGGGGGTGTCCAGGGGGTGGGGGGCTGTCCAAGGGGTGGGGGGTGTCCAAGGGGTGGGGGTGTCCAAGGGATATGGGAGGGGTGTCCAAGGGGTGTTTGGGGTTGTCCTAGTGTTCGGGGGGTGTAAATGAGGGTGGGGGGCTGTCGAAGGGGTGGGGATGTCCAAGGGGTGGGGGTGTCCAAGGGATATGGGAGTGGTGTCCAAGGTGTCTGGGAGTTCTGTCCAAGGGGCCGGTTGGGTGTAAATGAGGGTGGGGGGCTGTCCAAGGGGTGCGGGGTGTCCAAGGGGTGGGGGGTGTCCAAGGGATATGGGAGGGGTGTCCAAGGGGTGTTTGGGGCTGTCCAAGGGCTCGGGGGGGGTGTCCAGGGGTCAGGGGGGTGTCCAAGGGGTCTGGGAGGGCTGTCAAGGTGTGGGGGGGTGTCCAATGGGTGTTTGAGGCTGTACTAGGTGTCTTGGGGGTGTAAATGAGGGTGGGGGGCTGTCCAAGGGGTGGGGGTGTCCAAGGGGTGGGGGTGTCCAAGGGATATGGGAGGGGTGTCCAATGGGTGTTTGAGGCTGTACTAGGGGTCGTGGGGGTGTAAATGAGGGTGGGGGGCTGTCCAAGGGGTGGGGGGTGTCCAAGGGTTGTGGTGGGGGAGGGCTGGCCAGGTTGTTAGGTGGGTATAGATGAGGGTGGGGTTCAGTTGGGGCTTGGGGGAGGGCTGGCATGGTTATTTTTGTTGTTTGGTTTCTGGTTGCTTTTTGGTGAGAGAAGTTCAATTATTTTAAAAAAAAATATATCGCTTTCACGTCGGTTATTTTATAACCGACGTGGTAAATAAATCGGTAGGGGTTTATCACGTCGGTTTTTTTTGAGAACCGACGTGCTAAACCGTTCCCGGGCCTTTTATCACGTCGGTTCTTAAAATAACCGACGTGCTAAAAGGCCTGGGAATCGATTTACCACGTCAGTTATTGGATAATCGACGTGCTAAAACGTTTCCCAGGCCTTTTTATCACGTCGGTTATTTAAGAAACTGACGTGATAATAGGCCCGGGGAAGGGTTAATCACGTCGGTTATGTCATAACCGACGTGATAAACGATATCCCAGGCGTTTTATCACGTCGGTTAGAAATAACTGACGTGATAAACCCCCCCCCCCCCCCCCCCCCGCGCATATTTATCACGTCGGTTATTATATAACTGACGTGCTAAACCCCCCCACCCGCGGTTTATCACGGCGGTTATATAACAACCGCCGTTATAAATCCCCATCCCCCATCATTTTTCACGTCGGTTATTAATGAACCGACGTGATAAACACCGTGATGTTAGGGATGTTACGTCGGGTTTTAAATAACCGACGTAAAAAACGTTATTTATAACGTCATCCGTATTAACGTCGCCTAAAAACCGACGTAAATAATGAAAAATAACCGACGTAAAAAATGTTTTCTGCACTAGTGATAAGTTTGAAGAAGCTACATGGGAACCAGAGGAGGCAGTGAAGGAGAAGTACCCTCACCTGTTTGTGTAAAGTGAAATTTCGAGGGCGAAATTTCATAAGGGAGGAAGAATGTAATGACCCAATGTTTTTCAATGGAAATTACCTTCTTATAAATATGTCATAAAATCACATGAAAACACAACATAATGAACTACTAAGTGCTAAGTGACCTTTAAACATAATTTTTTCACTTCTATGTTTGGAATTTCAAAAATATTACATACATGGTTACAATCATTAAGTTATTTAGAGTCCAATAAGAAAAACTTAATTTTTGGTGAATAGTAACCTACCATTATGAATAGTAGAATACCCTTATGAATAGTTATATAATATAATGAATAGTAACCTTACCTATGATAATATATAAATAATATTCAAGTTGAAAGTATGATATACGTATATTTTAGAATAAGTAAATAAATGTTTTAAAACTGGTTTTTGATAATGAATTATGATTTTAATTAAATATTAAAATAATAATATTTAGAAAATTACTTTTGAGAAATGGACTTCATTTTTGGATTCTACATGTTGAAAAATGGTTAGGGTGAATATTTGGGATTTTTCTGAAATACTTGAATTTTTTGTGAATAGTTAAATACATTAATTTACCGTATAAATACATTATAATTTAAACCCATTGTTACTAACATCACAAGTGATGTAAGAATCCAAATCTCGAACTCACATGCCCTCTTTACTATTCTTGATCATGGAAGACTCATTATTCCTTGTCTTATGGGAAATTAATAAACTAATGAATTAAATATTAAGGAAAACCCTCTCCTCTCCACTATAAATATCACCCTTCACACCCTCATTTCCTCACACCTCTAAAGCTTTAAGACTTGTCTAAAATATTTCCAAGCATATTCCCTAGCCCCTTCCCCACATCTAATATCTTCTGGTCTCATCAAAAGACTAAGCCTAGGCCCCTTAAGGAGGATCTCGAGAGGAGGATTCAAGAGGTAATTTCTCTCCCTCTTTTCCTTTAATTCCCTTTCAATTTCAAGTTATTTTCTTATTATCTCCCCACCTATATTTGTCCAAATGGTATGGTAACTATATTATCATACATATACTGTAATTTTATGATACTAATGTGATATTATACCATTCAACCCCCTTCTCCTCTTCGTTTTATTTTATAAAAGAAAACGTTGTTCATGAGGTGTTAATCTATCACCTTCAAGAACGACATGTTTTATTTTTTCCATTTCTACCTTCAGATATGGTCATGAAACCTTTTTTATGGTTTAACTAGAATATCTTAAATTTATTATTCCCTATTTAAAGTTCTGGAACTAACTTATGTACATATTACTAAAAAACAAGATCGTTGTGGTCGAAAAACCGCCCAAATAAACCCAAACAATCATCATTTAATTTTTATCTAATGATTCATCCACATAGTATATAACATAATTAATTATAATATCATTTTAAATTATTTAATATCATTAATAACATGTAATATCAGTTCTGTATGTTTACCCATTTTCTACTCGAAAATCAATTTATGAATAAGAGTGAACCGCTCTTGAAAACCATAAAAACAAACATTCCCGAACAATGTTTTTTAAACTCTAGAACTCATAAAAAGGAACATAAAATAATTTAATGAAACCATAATGAACCATATTCATGTACACAAGGTTCTTTAATTTTTAATTAATAAATATAATGTGGTTATACAGGACATTAAAGAGAAGGAATCGTTCGGATACAAGGTAAGGGGAAATTCTTGAACCCAACTTTCATCCTTCGAGTTCTCCCTCTTTCAATCTTTTCTTTTACTATGGTTACTCCTTAAAAATCATGTGTTCATCATTTTATTTCCTTTTTTGGGATATAAATTTTGGTCACTGGTGTTTATGTCAAACAAAATGTTTTCCAAAAGAACTCTTCTTTTAAGATCACACCTTTTACTTCTCATTTAAGGTTGAAGGTTCTTGTAACATGTTTGTTATTCCCTCTTTATTTTGGGAACCCAATTTTTATGAATGTGGTATTATGAGATGAAAACCATTCCTTTTCATGGGTTAGATATGTTCATTTTTTATATATGAACATTTTTTTATGCATGATAAATGATAATGTTATGATGTAACGGGTGCGCCCGGAATTATATAGTGCAATATGAATGTTTCAATGTGAAGGGTGTGCCCAGAATTATACAGCGCTCCAATGCATTGGGTAAAGTGATGAATCTCATGATTAAAATTGAAATGATGTGTGGAAATTATGATATCATTGTTCACAAGTATTAGTGGTAGTTAACCACTAAGACATGATGTTTTATTTTTTCTACATTGCCACATTTCAAGTCTTTTATTAATGATTCCTCTCATGTTCACGATCCTTTGCCTATGTTATGGTTATTCTCACTCATTGTTAAACTGTTCTTATCTATCCTCTTATTTTTCTTTTATCTCACGCCTTTTGGTGTATATCCTCAGGTGACTATATGTACTAAGGAGAGGTCAAGTGCCAATAAGAAGCTAGAGAAGAAGGAATTAAATAAATGTTTATGCTTGATGTTGTAATTGTTATGTATGGTCCTAGTTTTCCCAAGACACTAAACCTTTGTATCCTCTATGTGTAATAATATTATTTTTTTATCTTTAAAATTATGTGATATTAATTTAAGAAAAGTTTGGGTCACTATAAAATGAGAATGGTTGGGGTTTTCCGAAGACAGGTTTTTAAGGTGGCGCATTTTCCTAGTGTTTTCCAAATTTTGGGGCCTCAAAATTGGTAATTTGTGTGAATAATGGCAAATGAAATCAGAAAAGGAAGAGGAATAAGGATCCCATAACATGGATCACATACCATATCCTAGAAAGGTACGCGACTGCATACCAGGAATCGGGAACGGTACGCGGATGTGGTTTGCGAAACTGAAAATGGTTCACGGTGGATGGTGGTGTGGTATGCAGATGGGATGAAGTCGGGGGGGAAAGTTGACAACGTATGAGAAAATGAGGTATGCGGATCATGTAGGAAAATGGTTCACATATGGCTTGAATTTCATGGTGGCTGAAGATTCGGTATGCGGTGGGGACTATATCAAATGAAGATTTGGTAAATCTTGATTTAATGGATTAAGCGGGTATCTTTGCCTATATAAGAAACAATAATCCCACCAATTACTGTTGATATGGAACATCATTAGAAATAATATTTTACTCCAAAATTTCGACAAAGTCTGAAAGAAGTTCGTGAAGTCCAAAGTGGTTCGTGAAGGCCTAAGTGGTTTGCAAAGGCTGAAGTGCTTCGTGAAGGATAAAGTGGTTTGCACTGGAGGAATTCTACTGAAGGTGTTTGAGGGGTTTCGTAACCCGTAAAGGAAGTTCGATAAGTGGAAGAGAAATTCTGGTACGTGAAAGGAGTTGTCTTGGTACATAGAGGAGGAATCTTCGGCACGTGAGAGGAAGAAGACCATAATTAGTACATGGAGGGGGAGCTCTGGTATGCGGAAGTGAAGGTGGTCCGCAAACAGAGAACAGTTCTCAGACAAGAGGGGTTTCGTAGAGGAGGCTCGCGAAGTCGGTACGTGGTAGCTGTACGCGATAGCGAAGGCAGACGTAGTCTTTGGACATGGGAGGTTCACGTAAGAGGTAGTCTGCAGACAGAGGAGGTTCGCGGAAGAGGTAGTAGTATACGGAGAAGGCAGTTCGCGTACCAAACCCGGTACTCAGTATGTGGGAGAGACAATGTGGTTCGCGATTTGTACAGAAATCATTTGAAATCTTCAATTTAGTTTGCAAAAGTATTTTCCAATACCTAACAGTAATCGGAAAGGTGGAATTCATCTATGGGTGAAAATATAACTTCAACAGAGCATCTACCTATAGTTGAGGATGCAGGAATTCATGCAAATGAAGGGACCTACATGTCCATAAACTGTGTCTAACCTACAAGTCGATAAACTATGAGTGGATTTTTTTCCAAGAGCAGTGAGTGAAGGAAGAGAAAGACGATGACCCTTTCCACCGATAGTGATCCAAAGAAATATTCATGGGGAGTGACCCTTGTTAATGCTGTGAGAAGACACTAAACCTTGTAAAGGCAGTGAGTCTAGGCATAGAAGTTCTAGCCTAAACATTGTAATCATTATTGGTAGTGAGCCTTAGAGAATTTGGTACATCGGCACATTGTCGTTGTATTCTCCTTGGAAATAGCCCAGTGAGGTTGAACCAAGTAAAAAATCTTTGTTCCTTGTGCATGCTTTACTGATTTACTTTCATTGCATCATCATCGGATAAAATTGGAAAGGACATTAACATTTGAGAGCATAACAAGTTACCCTTGAAATAAAGAGGTCAAGATCCCATGGGGAAAAAAGAATTTTGAGAAGAATATTCATACCCTGATTCACCCCCCATCTTATGAGGGTATCTATGCCCCTTTTGTACCTAACATATAATGATCAAACATTGTGAATAATGAAATATAGGAGGTTCCCTTTTATAAGTGAGGGGAGGGGAAGTCTTGGAATTACTTAAAGTGTTAAATTAATATAAATTAATTATAATGAAAAAATGGATCAAAATTGATATAATTATAATATTATATTATAATGAATCTAAATCCCATCATCCAAAAAAAATTATGTTTTCACCCTTATATAATAGTTTTAACCCTCTATTAACCCTTTTGACAATTATCCCAATATCAATGTTTTTTTACTCTTTAGGGGGAAAGCAAGATACTATAAAAGGATAAGTTACAAATAAATGGATTATGGTTCATATTATAAAATATATCACATTCACTTGGATGATGATAATATTTTTATGAATTTTAAATAATTTGATAAAATATTATTTATTATAAAATATAATTAACCTCATTTTTGGAAATACAGGAAATATTATAATATAATATGTGTCTAAATTGTGTAAAATGGTTTCAAAATGACATGTATTATAATATAAGAAATATATAGTCCTTATATAATCATAAGATAAAAAATTTATAGGTTTATATTTCATCTTAAACCTTATATTTTGGTTTAACCCCTTGGTTAACAAATTTTAATCTTAACTATAGTAATGAATTTTTTGTTATTAAAGGGTTATAATATTACTTATAAGGTAACAATTGGATAAAAAATAGAAAATGGATCACTTGTTTGACTGTTTATCATCCTACTTGTCCTATAATATGATTTTTATGATTTTAAAAAAAATTATAAAATATATTTCACATGAAATACTATTAATGTCATTTAAAGAACTATTCACATAATTTGACTATGAAAAAAACATGAAACCCATTGAATTTATATATAAAAATTTTACAAATATATATTAGGTAATATGTTTCTTAAAATTTGGGGGTAACTTTAAATCACCCAAACAATATTAATTTTAGAGTTTTTATAATCATTTACTTTATTTTGTTACTTCTTACACAAGTATTGTGCCAACATTGCATAAGAATTTAAGGTAATTATTTCATCACTAAAAATTAAAAAAAACATGATAAAAAAATTAATTCATATTTAAAATAACCATTTAAAACAAAACATAATTTGTTTTTATCTATGTCAAAAAATATTATGGATATTAAAAGTAATAGAGTGGCATTATTGACTTTATCCTATATTTAGATATTATAAAGGTCAAAATCAAATATAAATGGAAAAAAAGTTCATATTTTAGAATTTTAGAGGGTTATTTAAGAAATAGAATCACCTAATGAAATAAATTCAAGTTTTTAATGAATTTGAAACCTTATCACATTTTTTAACCCTAATTACCCAATTTTACCTTTACCATGGTAATAAAAATTTACTATGGTTACTATTCATAATGACCAAAAATAAAAGGGACCTATTTACCAAAGTTGGAGCTCTTTATTTCTAATATGTAATCCATTTTTTAAAATTCAATTTATATATTGGAAGAAATTAATTTAAGATAAAAACATAAAACTCAATGAAAAATAGTTTTTTCATAAAAATGCCTTTTATGTATAAAAATGTTTTTATTCCTAATATGTAATCCATTTTTTAATTTCATATTTGGGGTTATTTCAAGTGATGATATTAAATGGAGGTTTCATACTCATCAAGATTCAACTTTATTCACACAAGGAGACACATCAACTTCTTATTCTATAAATAAATCACCAGATCCATTATAAATTCCAGTATTTATATCTTCTTCTATATTGAAAACATAATTCAAAAAAATATGGAAAACCTCATTATTAATTGGATTTTCAATTGGAAAATATTTTTCTAAGGATAAAATGTCATGTAACATACCTGGATATTCAAAGGGAGAATCTTCTTCAAGGTGGGATACTGTAAAAATTTATTGGTCATCCAAAAGGTTCCTCATATAGTCAAAACTATTAAAGTGTACTGTGATATCTCCAAAATCCATTGTGAGTGTTCCTCCATGTACATTAATGATGGTTTCGATTATCTTTAAGAAATTTATCCCCAAGATGATGGGTGACAATATTGGTTCTCAATCCTCCTCTTTGGTGAGCTTATATAAGTTGGCTATAAATAGAAATTCTTAGACTTTTATAATCACATCTTCCAAGACTCCCACTAGAAAAATAGTTAATTGTTTTGAAAGTTATACTACCACTATTATGGGATTCAAATATATTATCTATAAAGAAGAAAATACATATTTAGGAATAACATTTATTAAATAACTAAGATAAAGAAAAGTATAATAAAAATTCAAAGATCCAATGATGTGGAGAATAGAAGATGTCCTAGGATCATGACATTTGGGTAGCTAAGTTTTGATCAAGATTGAGATAATTTTTCAAAAGCTTATCATTTTTTTCCATTGAATCTTAATCTTTTGGTGCATATCTACTTGAGAAATTTATTATATCTTGGAATCTATTTGAGAGATTCAATAAGGGGACTTTGATTTACACTTTCTAGAAAGTATCCAAATTTTATTTTTGAAGTTATTATTCAAAAATATTATTTTATTAGACCATTATTGATTATAATGGTAGAGTAAAGTATTTATTCTCCATTTTTTATATTAGATTTTTGTTTCTTATCTTTTTCTCCATGGTTCATGCTTATCTTCTTATTCTTTATTTCCTTATTTTTGGGGTTATTTTTTAAAATTCTACCCAAAATTTTAGAATTTCCAACCTCATGCCCCTCCTATTTGGGTTGGTTGGGTTCAGGTTCGGGTGGAACTAGTCATAAGAGTTATTTACCAATTCTTTTTGTGGTCATATTCAAATTTTCATTGTGGTTATGAACTATTTTGGCAGGTATTTTTCCTGAGGTTTTGGTTAGAATGTCACCAAGACATTCCATTGTGTTTTTCAACTTATCCACTCCATTATTTATCTCATCAACCTTGGATCCTTATTATTACAAAATTGGGTATTGTAAACTATTTAAGGTATTTCAAAAGGGATTATTTTTTTTGAAATGGGGTCATTGGTGGAAATGTTTTTAGGGATATTAAGTTTATCGTAAGGGTGGTGAGTTTTGAAACTGTTAGTTTTTTTTTTGGAATATAGGATAGTTTGAGTATTGATTTTTATATAGAGGGGTCTGGAATTGTTATTTGGATTCAGAAACCTACAATATAATTTATTAGTATCTCTCAATACTTTCTTTTTTTGAAATTTTCTTTCCCATAACAGTTCTACACATTTTCTCATTCTCTAAAGTTTATTACACTAGTCATAAAAATGGCTGAAAATGAGAATAAACCACATACCTTAGGTTTTTTATTCACTGACGTACTTAAAGCCATTTATCTCACCAAAATGGTTAGATCTTCAAGTTTATTTTCTAGTAAAGGTGATAAATCAAAAGTTTGTACCTCATAATTTTCACTTATTCCAATACCATTTGTTCCAAATTATTGTGAATTGTGTACAATGTTTTCAATTAGTCCATTAGCTTCATCTGGTGATTTTTCTATCAAGGATACACCATATGAGGAATCTAGAAGGTTATTATCATTATCGAGAAGTCCATGGTAGAAGAACATAAGTAAATGGGTTACTTTAATAATGTAATGGGTATATCTAGAACCCGGTTTCTTAAACCTCTCCCAATATTCATAGATATTATCTATTGATTCCTATCTAATGGAATAAATTGAATTTATGATTTTCATACTCATGGAGGTAAGAAAAAATATTTTCATGAAACTTTTTTGTAAATAATCCCAGTCAAGGATTTCCCATGGATGTTATTTATATAACCACTCTTTGGAATCTCCTTCCAGTGAAAAGGGGAATTCCCTTCACTTGACTTACTCTTTAACTACTCCATGAAGCTTCAAATTTGATAAGTCATAATGGAATTCTTTTAGGTGTCTTTTGGAGTCTTCACCTACATGAAAATGAAATATGGTAAAAACATTATCAATTTACTTTTTAATTTGAAATCGTTTTTCAAAATTTTCATAGCAAGTTGGTTGTTTTGATTATTAAATTTGGGAACCCATATGTCTCTAATAGTATGGTTGGGATTTCCAACTATTTCTTTTGGCATAGAGTTAACACTAAGGGTTTGACTATATTCTATGAGAACCACTTCCTAAAATTATGGATGCAGGTTCAAGTTTCTTAATCTAGTTAAAGTTTTTTCAATTTCAAGATCAAATTAAATTAATATATTATTAAATGTTCATGTCATACAAGGTTAAAATTAGTGTTTTTTATGGAACTACCTCCCTTGAAAATACATTGTGTTTGACACATTCCTTTTCATGGGTGTGTAAAAAAAATTTATTTCCTAAGTTAAATATAGTTATATCAGTAACCTAGGTTGTCTCCTATAGAGTAATCTACACAAAAATTAGTTGTCACATTTTTTTTGATTAAAGAGGATAGTTTCTAATTTTTATTCTGGATTTAAAAAGTAATAAAGTAATAAAAATAGTGGTTTGAAATATTTTATGAGAAGGTGATCAGATCAGGTTTGGATAAACCTATTTCAATCCCATCTTGCTTTTGTTAATTGTACAATCATCTTTTGTAGGCTGGTGATAGAGATATTCCACAATCACCTTTTCTCTCTCCCTTGAAAAAATGGTTCTCGTGAGAATATACCTAACTGAGATATCAGGTTTCTCTACCCTCCTTCCTATTACTTGAAGTGTTATAAAGGTTCATCCTAGTTGACTTAGGAAATTCCCAATTAAGTATTTTTATTACTAAATAACCAAAATTTCCCACTACTAATTTCACACATGCCAATGATCACCAAGCACTTCACTACCACCCTTGAACTTATTCTATTATATATAGACTAAAACTTGGTGGGGTTGATAATGGATCATTGGACTATAAAATAAACATTAACATAATCTAAAACCAAATATGGTCACACTTGATAAAAAATAATTAAATTTGAGTATTGAAACTAATTTGAAAAAATAAATATATTAATTCATTCTATGAACTTCATGAACTCAAGAATTACAAATGGTTTCCAACTTCCCTTCCCCGATCACTCATAGTTCACCCCTCCATGCGAAGGAAAATTGAGAATAAAGGGGAAAGGGGAGTAATTATAAAATAAAATAATATAATATAAATAAAAGAAAATACAAGATTGTGAGTACATGTCTAAGTGAAAGATTCATCACTCAATATTGATCCTACCCTATTAAAGGTTTATGGTTTCCTTCTTTTAATTCACTAGTTAAAACTTTGTAATATTCTAATTTTGAATTTTGAAGGTTTCCTTTTTCCTTACACTATAGATTTTCATAATATATGGTCTTCAACAGAATATATGGAATTAATTCTTGATTCTTGATTGAAATTATAATTATATTATGATCTACATGGATACTTCTAATAATTTTCATGGATGATGATGTGGAAGCCTGAGGATTTGGATCAAAGTGAAGGTGAATCTTTATTCACAATTGCAGAGGGATCCTACATAGCTGAAAAAATCTATTGCATGACCATATATTTCCTTACATGGGTGATGATGTAAACCAATTTATCTATATGTGCAAGCTTTGAAATTGATAGACATGAATGATTTTCATATTTTGATTGATACATAATAGAATTCCTATACTAGGTAAAAATTTACTTGCATATAATTTTATCACATGATAAATTCACCTACGTGGTTGTATTCACATGGATTAATTATCATACGTGGTAAAATTCCCATACATTGAATTATCCTAAATAAACTTATTTCCATACATAGTTCTAAAAAATTCAAGACTCCTCTAAATCATCTCTAAACTTTTTTTATTCTTCAAAACACACTCTAGACACATAAAATAATAATTAACACATCCAGAAATAAATCAAATATTTATTCAGATAATTCCAAGGAGAAAAATAATCAATTAAAAATTAATATTTAATTTATTTATCAAATGAACTCTTTTTAATCCTAAAAAACAAATTATGAAAAAAACACAAGAATTTCTCAAAATAGTGGGAATAAAACCACTAAAAATCAAGAGAAAAATGTATAAAAATATTAGTCTGTCAAAATTATTGGGAAAGTATTCTCAATTATATACTAATAATGAAAATATATACATATAAAATGATTTAAATAAGATAAATGAAACTAAAAAATTGAATAAGTTTCGTGTTTAAGTGAAGAAGTTAAATATTGACATGAAAATGGAGGTTAAAGAAAATGAAAGAGATCTTAAATTTGTTTAATATAAATTAATAAAATTATAAAGAAATTTTGATAGAATTAAATTAAAATTTTAGAATTAAATTCATGTATCTATAGATATCTCAAATAATAAATTAGTTTAAATAGTTTATACAAATACACTAGTAGATAATATTGAATTTTTAGCTAAGCAAAATAATTCTTAAATGTCTAAAAAATTACAAGAACGCATATTTTAATGGAAAATATGCTACAATTAATGATATAACATGTTAATAAAGAATTATATAATGGATAAATAAGTTTTTTAAGTATTAAATAATTTTTTTAGAGATATAATTCAATGTTGATGGTCAAAAGGTGAATGAATAATAGGAATATACCTCTGGATAGCATGAATTTTACATAGGGAAGTATGGTTTCTATTTGTATTGTTGATATTGTGGATTCTTTGGGAATCTTGAAATAAAATTTTGGTTAAATTATCATTATTTATAAGAGACTATTAGATATGGGTGGAAGAGACTTATGGGGAGTGAAACCACTCAAAGTAAAAAAATTAAAAAGATCAAATAATTCTAGATTAAAAGTTGAAAATAAATTCCAGTCATTGGAATAAGTTTAAGGAAGATGTGTCCAACCAGGTCACTTTATAAAATATTTCCTCACAATTTAACTTTCCTAGAAAATTAAGAATTAGAATACTTAAAATTCATAAAAGAATAAATATTAAGGAAAAGATGAGGAATTAGTTTTTTAAGTGGATCTCAATGAATCACAGAAAGGAATATCAATGAATCTTGAATAGAGGATGCTCCTCACATATGGAAGGATATTTTAAACTCTTGAAAGATATTTTAAATCTAAAGGAATTATAAAAAACCTTTTTCAATTATAGATAATCAAGATTAGAGGAGTTGATTCATTGATCATTAGATAGGATAAGCTAGAATCAAAGAATATGTTCTTTGTTGACTGGTTAAAACACATGTTACTAAGTGTGCCTCAGTTGTGAGATGAAGGAAATTAAGTGGTGTTTTGAAATAATGGATTCTTGGTGAAGAGGATTAAATATGGATGTTTATTTAAGAGATATCAGCAAACATGGGGAGATTTATTTTAGGCCGATGATGCTAAAAATTCATGTTACTTGAGTGTGAAAGTAGAGAATCTATTATGGCATTTAATACTTGGTAACCTTGGTCAGAAGAATATGAATAATATAATCTAATGAAATAGTGTTCTTGATGTTCTAATTATAAATAAAAAATGTAATTTGATGTTCACTTTATTCTAAAAGGGTGAGATTATTAATTCTTCACAAAAAAAAGAGTGTAGATTCAAACATCTTATTCATTGGATCTCATTAATTAATATGTTTGTGGGCCTATGAGGAAGAAATAAAAAAATGTAGATAACTTGTTAATTTCCTTTATTGATGAATTAAATTTAATTACATGCATTATGTTTATAAAAAATAAGTCAAAGGCCCTAAACATGTTCAAAAGTTTCAAAAGTGTTGAAAAGAAGTGTGGTTTCTCCTTAAAGAAGTTATGAATGGACAATGATGTTAAATAAAAAAGGGTAATGTTTGAATCATGACTTAAAAAACATAATATTTATCATGAATTAAATTCACCATATTTTCCATAACAAAATGGTTTTTCTAAAAGGAATAATAGGATCTTGGTAGAAATTTATTGAGCATAATACTTATTTATTTTTCTTAAGGTAAGAAGTAAGTACAGTGATTCAAATTCAATATCATTATCTATTCCAACCCAATTATTATAAGACACAATATGAGATGTATTATAATAAGTATCAATTATTGAAATATTTTATGGTATTGGAATTTCATTTACTACCATGGTTAAATTTGAAATCATAGAAACTTTTTCGTACGGAATTGTTAATGATATCATCCTTGGTTATCCTCTGAATGTAAGAGGATAACATTGTCATAACAAAGAAATATGAAATATTATTGATATTTATAAGGTTTAAGTTCAAGAAAACTAAAAGAATTAATTCACACATCATGAGGTAAGTTCCATAAGTGATATGATGAAGCAAAAATTTTGAGAAGTGGGATAAATGTGCTGAAGATAATGGAAATTTAGAATAAGTTCAGGTTGATAATGATGATTCAGACATTTAAAGTAATGAATAACATCATTTTTTAGTTCATTCAAAGCTAATAAAGTGGGTATATTTATAAAAAATTATTTTATAATAAGTAAATCTAGTTCAAAATATAATAACCCAAAAACAATAATAGATACATCTTTCTTATACCTGGTTAAGTCAAGTAGTGTGAAAGAAGTTTTAGAGCATTAAGAGTTGATTTATGTAATAAATAAGGAGTTAGAGAAGATTAATAAGAATGATACTTTGGATTTGGTACCCAAACTAACTAATAATAATGTTTTAGGGAAAAAGTATACATTTAGTAATAATCTAAATGAATAAAAAGGATAGGTGATCAGATACAAGGAAATACTGATGTAAAAATTATATTCATAGGATAAAGAAATTGATTTTTAAGATACCTTTATATTAGTTTCTAGGCTTGATACCATTAGGATATTTATTTTCATTGTAGTATAAAAGTAATATTAGATCCTTCAAATGGATGTAAAGTTATCCTTTATAAATGGAGAGTTAAAAGAGGAGGTATATATTGAGAAACCAAATGGACTCTTACTTAGAGAAAATAAATGATGTGATTTCAAGTTAAAGAATTTATCATATGGATTATTGAAATCCCCTAGAGCATAGTATTCAAAGATTTATTTATATTTAAAGGAACTAAAGTTCAGTAAATTAAGGGTGCGTAGTAACCACTATATCAAATAAGATAAATAGGCATATTTGATTTAAATCATTTATATCTATGATATTATCTTTTCTAGAAATATTGAAGGTGCCTGTAAAGAATTTCCTTTGGGGATGAAGAAGTTATTTGAAATGTACATTCTTGGTGAGATGAATTATTTCTTGGGTTTTCAAATATCTCTAGAGAATAATTTAATTTTTAACTCTCAATAAAATTATTTATTTTAAATTATAAGGAATATTTGAATGGAATACTCAAAATAGATTACTACCCCATGTTTTATGAGAACTAAACTATTGAAATATGAAGAAGAAAAGGAAGTTAATTCAAGTGATTTTATAAAACTAATTGATAGTTTACTATATTCGATAGCTTCATGACTATATATTTTTTATATTATTACATGTTGTTCCATATTTCAAAGTGCATCTATAATGACCCTTGTATTTCATGGTCATTAGTTTCTGGATATAATTTTTAATTTTTCTCTTGAATAGGGGTTTTTTTAATCAGGATTTGGATTGGGAATCTGAGATTTTGAATATCTCAATGAGATATTTTGGGGTGTAGAACAAGGATTGATTGGTGGTTCAGAAGTATGGGTGAGTTCCAGTGATGATTTGGTGTGACACTTAGCTGAAATTTCAAGTACAAGCAACCACCATGGCATGGAGGCCTGAGGCTGAGAGGGCTATGACATAGTTATAAATGTATGAATTGTGTTCATTCTTATAAGGTAATCATTTTCAATTCATAAGTTTTACTTCTTTCTTTTCTATTACTTTTTTTTGGAAATCACAAAAAATTTCTTTATACTTCTTTACTAACCTTTTATGTCCAAAGTGTATTAAAATGTTTTTATAGAAAACATAATCTTTTACCATACTCAGAATTAGTTTTGAAGTTTTCATGAATATAAAATAACTTTCTTCATTATGAATATCGTAATGAGTATGGATACGATAAAAATCATATTCACTTTTATCAAGACAAATATTAGACTTCTATCTTGAATTTCCAAATGATGAAGTCTTTATAATTGGAATGATAATAGGAATGATAAATATCATACTCATACTTGTAAATATCAATTGTAATAAAAAAAATTAATAAATTCTATTAGACATACTTAGTTTATATTCAGAGTATGGAAACTAATTTCTAATGTAAGGAATTATTTTTACATCATAAAGATATAAAATAATATGACGATGCACCTTCTATTATGATAGGTTTTCATTTTACAAGTTTCGAAGTCGTTGAAATAAACTTAGAGAAAATATAACTATTGTGTAATCAAGATAACCATTAGGGAGACACATATAAATATCAAGATTTTCGAAGGGTTTTCTGGTGATCGATTTCATTTTCAAATTTCTCTTTTGTGAGATCCATGAAGATTGCAAGTGTGACATCTTGTTCTTAGTCATTGTAATCATTTAAGAGTATTTTTTTGTAATCATTGCATCAAATTTTTTGAATATGATCAATGGATTGTGAGTCTATGAATATGGAGATAGTGATCATCGTATTGATCGAGGGCACATGGGGATAGTGTGATAGAATCTGATACATCAGATGAAGGCCTTCTAGGGATAGGTAGATAGAGATACCAATCATTGTATTGAGGGATTTCTTTATTAAATAATGATATAATTACTTGTAATTGTAAGAAAAGGTGTAACTTTAGCCAAGGTTTGTGTCTACATTACTCTTAAGGTTAAAAGAGATTCATTCATTTTTAAATAGCTATAATTCATTCTTATATTACTAATTTGCTTTACTTTTTTATTACAAGTTATTTTAATTTTGTTGTGCATATATGTAATAGTTTTATCATAATGTGTCTCATTATGATAAATACAATTTTTATTACTTAATCGAATCTATTGTGAATCTGAGACATATTCAATTAATCATCTCTATCTTGAATACGATTTTTTTTCTCTATTTTGATTGAATATTTTGTGATAACAATTTTCATACTCTGATATTATCATAATAAATCTAATTACGATACATTTTTTTAAAATTGAACTAAGGGCCAAGTTTGACTATGATCTTTTACTTATATAAGTATTTTGAATTTTGTAGTTTAAACTCTTTTAAACTAACATTTTTAAAACTGCAATCCCCCCCCTTGTAATTGATCCATCTAGAATAAAATTATTTGATCCTAATAATAATATAACTCATATTTTTATCCAATAATTGTTATCATAGTAGGATTACACTACTCAAATACTTGATAAAATTTTTATTTTCATTACTACTGCAAGTTTCTTTAAATTTTTTTTATAAAATTTTTGTTTATAAATATTTTTTACACTAATGTGTATTGTGTAAAAGAATTTTTTTATCTTTTTTTGAAATATGGAAGGACTTAATTTCATATCCATTGATAATATAAATCCCAATAGGCCACTAATTTTTTATGGTGTTGATTATGAATATTGGAGGGATAGAATGAAGAATTTTGTAATCAACACAGAAGTAGATAATTTTTCATACAAAATAGTGGCTATAAAATATCTGACAAGGAAGTTCGAGTCTTTACTAATCAATAGAAGCTAGAATATTAGTTAAATTGAAATGTAAGGAACACTTTTTTATTTTCTATGGAAAAAAACATATATATTCATATTTCCTCATGTGAAGTAGGAAAAAGTGTTTGGAAGAAGTTAGAGGTTGCACATTTTGGTACATCTAAAGTAGTTTAAACTAGAAGAGTAATGATTTGAGCTATTTATCAAGATTTTGAATTCTTACCATGTGAATAAATCTCTAATATGCATAATATATTCATGATGATTATTAATTTTCTTCATTATATTGGTTAAAAAGTACTAGATAAAGATATTTTCATTGAGAAAATCATTGATATCATGCCAAACAAATGGGAATCTAAAAGAACATCTATTGATGAAACAAGGAAAGTTATTAATATTACCCTTTATGAATTAATTGGTACTCTTATGAAATAGGAGGGTATATTAAAAATAGATTCATATAAATCAAATAAAAATAATGGAGTTGTTAATTTTAATACCACTACAATTCCTACAAAATCAAAAACAATAGAAAAAGTTATCAAGTCTTTAAGAAAGAAAAAGGTGTTTATACAATCTGATTCTAGTGATTCTGAGCATTCATAAAATGAATTATCTAATATTTCTTGAAGGATGAACAAGATAGTTAGAAAAATGTATTTTCAATATTTTCATAAGAAAATTAACCCGGATATGAATGAAAAGAAAGATTCTGAAGTTACTTGTTACAAATGTAAAAAAGCTAGACACATCAGACCTGATTGTCCAAATCTAGAAAGGAAAGATAGAAAGGAAGTTCATACTAATAGGAATCAGAAGAAAAAAAATTATAAGAAAAAAGGAAAGAAATTCCTAAAATCTAATGATCCCTCGAGTGTAATTGGAGGAGAATCTTCAGATAATTCTTCTAAAAATGAAAATTTCAGACATAAGAATATTGTTCTTTTTAATAAAGTGAATTCTAAATATCAATGCTTCATGTCCAAGGTACACATAGCCTAATACTTAAATAATATGTTTCTATGTGAAAATTATCATGATAGTAAAAATTATATACCTTCTGATGAAGAATCCTCTTCAGCTGGTGATAATAATACTTTACCTTTTTATGATGAAGTATCTCATTTTGATAAACTATTAGAAAATAAAAATTGTAAAGTTAGTAAAAAACTTGAAAAGGAAAATTCTAGGATAATTATTTTAAAAAAATAAGTATAATATATTTCTAAATATATTGATCAGAAATATTTTGAAAAGGAAACTATTTCAAAATATATTCAAAATGTTTTTTTAATAAGATTATCTTTCTAAATATTTTGAAAAACAAAAATCTGAGAAAAAAAATTTAGAAACTAAACTCACTTATAAAACTAATACTTGTGAGGATAAGAATTTAGTTATCAAACTAAAGTCTAAATTTTATTATTTAAGAAAAAAAAATTCAAACTTTACTTCTGGTAAGGAAGTTTTTGATAAAAAGTATAAACAAATATATCCTCATGGTACTAGTTTTGGAATAGGGTATACTTATAAAAACCTATTTTTAATAACAATTACTTTGTTCTAAAAAGTGAACCATTTTGTAAAAAATTCCAAAGTGGTGGTCACTAGAATAAAAAATGTTCCATAAATAAAATGAAATCCTTAGGATTTCATAAATTTTATTTTTTAAAACGAATGTGGTTACCTGAAATTTTATTTTCTAACATCAGACCCAATAAGGTTTGGGTTCTAAAAAGCTAATTTCTTTGTTTTAAGTAAAAAAAATGTAGTTCCAAAAATAAGAATATTTGGTACATGGATAGTGGGTGTTCCGTACATATGACTGGACACAAATATTTCTTTGAAAATATTATCAATATGAAAGGTGTAAAAGTTACCTTCGTAGATAATACTGAATGACACATTATTAGTATAGGTAATATTGTTCTTCTTGGTAAATATTAAATTTATAATTTTTTATTTGTTAATGGATTTAAGCACAACCTTATAAGAATAAGTCGAATATGTGATGAATTTTACCTTGTGAATTTTAGAAATAATAAATTTATAGTACAAAATTCCAAGGATGAATACATTCTTTCTGCAAATCGGCATGAGAATGTTTACACACTTAACTTATAAGACCTTATAATCCAATAATTACCTTATATTAGTGAAATGGATGATCAATATTGGTTATGGAATAGAAGTTTAGGACACTGTAACTATAAAAACCAATGTAAATTGACTAAGAAAAGACTTTTCAAGGATCTAACAGATCTTAGATTTGATTCTTCAAAAGTTTGTGACCCTTATTAATATGTTAAGAAACATATGTCTAGTTTTAAATCTCTTAGTGAAGTCTCAACTTATGACTCTTTATAGTTAGTGCACATGGATTTATTCAGTCCTACAAAAATTTGAAGTATTGGGGGAAAGTATTATATATTTTTATTGATTTATGACTACACTAGATACACATAGGCCTATTTTCTAGAAAATAAATATAAACCCTTTCATTATTTAAAAAAAATTAGAAAAAGTTAAAAATGGGAAAAACATTCCCTTGATTATTATTTATAGTTTTCATGGTGGGTAATTTGAAAATTCTGATTTTGAAACTTTTTGTAGTAAGAAAGGAATTATGTATAACTTTTCAGCTCATAAAACTCCTCAGTAAAATGGTGTTTTTGAAAGAATAAATTTTATTATTCAAGAAATAACAAGAACTGTGTTGAGTGAATAATCAATTTCTAATCATTTTTGGGATGAATCAGTTAGTGCTATTCTTTATAATATAAATTAAGTTTTAATAAGACCCTTTCTTAATAAAACACCTTTTGGATTTCAAACTAGTTGAAAACCAAGTTTCTTACTTTAGAGTTTTTGGATGAAAATTATTCATCTTGAATGAGAAATATAATTTAAACAAATTTTTACACAAATTTTATGAAGATATATTTTTAGGTTATTCCACTAATTCTAAGGAATGTAGAGTTTTTAATAAAAATTATTATACCGTTAAGGAAACAGTACATGTTAAGTTTGATGAAACCAGTACTAATTTTTTCAAAAAACCTCAACCAATGTCCTGAGATGTGTTTTCAAAAACTAATTTTCAACCTTTGTTATAAAGTTCTCCTTATAAGGAAAATACTTAAGAAATGGTTTCTGAAGTATTTAATCAAGAAGATTTTCTACCTTATATTGATGAACAGGTTTTTCAAAACCCAAGAAATCAGTTGTTTCTTATGAATCATTCTAATGATAGTATCATTAGAGATTTTGATCAACCTATTAGGACTATAAGTTCTTTAAGAAATGAAATATAACATATTGATTTTATTTTTCAATTTGAACCTCATAATCCTGATGAGACTTTAAGTAATGAGGATTGGATTAAGGAAATGAAAGATTAACTAAATTAATTATAAAGGAATAAATTCTAGACCTTGGTTGAACGACCTAAATAAACTTTAATAATTGGATTAAAATGGGTTTTTCATAATAAGTGTGATGAAAATGTAATAATTATTTGAAATAAAGAAAGACTTATTGCTAAATATTATAACCAACAAGAGGGAATATATTATTAATAAACTTATTCAATGATAGAAATACTTGAATCTATTCGTATTCTACTATCCTTTGCAGTATTCTTTAATTTCAAACTTTTTCAAATGGATGTGAAGTGTGATTTCCTTAACAGATATGTCCAAGAGGAAGTTTTTGTTTAACAACCTCCCAGTTTTGAAGATAAAAAACAACCTGAATATTTTTATAAACTTACCAAATTTTTATATGGAATTGAATAGGCCCCTAGAGCTTAGTATGATAGATTAATGGGATTTTTTTCAAAATAGTTTTGTTAAGAGAATCGCTGATCCAAATCTTTTTATAAAGAAAGCTAATAAAAGCATTATGATTGTTCAAATATATGTTTATAAAATTATATTCATATCAACTCAATAATCTTTAATATATTCCTTTGTGGATATTATGATATTTGAGTTTGATATGAGTATGATGGGTGAGTTAACATACTCTTTAGGTTTTCAAATTTCTCAAAAACTAGAAGGAACATTTATATCTCAACATAAGTATAAAAAAGATCTTCTTTAAAAAGTTTGGATATGATAACACTAAAAGTATTAGTTCTCCTATTGGTACCTCCAATACATTAGATATTGATGAGGTTGGAAAACCAGTTGATCAAAAAAAATAGAGTTATGATATGAATTTTACTTTACATGACAACAAGTCATCTAGATTTAATGTTTTCAGTATGCTTATGTGAAAGATATCAATAAAATTTAAAATAATCACATATTCAATCTTTAAAATGAATTTTCCTTTATCTTAAGGGGACTATGGATTTAGGACTTTTCTATTCTTCTGGAAATGTTTTAGATCTAATATTATGACTTTTGTGGTTGTAGAATGGATAAAAAAAGTATCTTAGGAACATGTCATTTCATAGGAGAATGATTTGTCTCTTGGTCTAGTAATAAACAACACTCGATAGCACTTTCCACTATTGAAGTTGAATATGTGGCTGCTGGAAGTTGTTGTACTCAAGTGTTGTGGATGCAAGACACACTCATGGATTATGGCATGAGTTTTACAAACACTCAAATACTATGTGATAATACTAGTTTCATTTCTTTAAGCAGGAACCCTAAACATCACTCCCATGAAAAACACATAGATATTAGCCATCACTTTCTTAGGGATCACACACTAAAAGAAGATATCACTTTACACTTTATTGGAGAGCGATAAAAACTTGCTGATATTTTTACAAAACCATTACCTTCTTATTGATTTGAATACATTAAACATAAAATAGGAATGATTAATGTAAATTAATCATGCATATCTACTTATTATTTTAATTATCTCCTTATATTAAGTTACTCCTTTTCATAGGGGGGGTACATATTTTTAAAAAAAATTAGTTTTTTAATTTATTAGTTTTTTCTTAAAAACATTATCATAATGAGTTTTCTGGAATCACATTTTATTTATAATATTTTCTGAGTTAGTATTCTTTAAAAGAATCATCAGACTCAAAAGTTTTTTAAAAAAAATCCGGACTCAAGTTTTTCTAACTTTCTCAAAGTATTTGTGATTAGATTTTTATTGTAATTAAACTTTGTCTAGTTTTTTTACTAAAACTATTGTATTCAAAATTTTAAAAATTATTTTGATATAATTATTTTAAAAAATTTCAAAAGGAACATGTTACTCATACCAAAGACACTTTCTACTCTGAAAGGTATTCTTCTTAACTTTTAATTTTTACATTATTCCATTTTGTTTAATAACATTTTTCATTGTTATTTATTTTGAAATATTACTTTCTTTCTTTTTCAAAATAATATTTTCTTATTCATTACCAATATGATAAAAATTCTTAAAAACCTAAAGATTTCAAAACAACTTTAAATCTTTCTTCGGGGGGTTTTTAACTGTCATATCATATTATCTATCATCTCAACCATTAAAATTTTTTTGGAATTCGAACTGTAATCTCAATCACCTATATAAAGTAGGGACCCCCTATCCCACATCGGTTTCCCGAGATATTTTTCACCGAAATGTTAATGCCTATAAGTTGCTCATTTGTGCCGATCTGATGGATAAGAAACATGATTTCGAAAAATGGGTTTTCTTCATAGAAAGGCTAGTATAAAGAGAATTATTTGATAAATATGATTCATCTTTAAATACGGCCATTAAGTTTCAAGGAGGAGAATTAATTTTTGTAGAAAAATAAGATCTTTAAATTGATAGGTGTTATCTAGATCTTGTGCATGAGTTTTATGATTATTTGAATTTTATTAAGAAATAAGATAATTATTCCTTTAGGATATATGGAAAAAATTACAAATTATCAGTAAGGAAATTATCAGAAATTATTAGAATACCATTTGAAAGAGATGTTCATTGTCCATATTATAAACTTCTTGATTCCCATGGAACTTTTAATAAAATAAAATCTGATGATTATTTGCTTTACCATGATGAAGATAATAGAAAAGTTTCCCATATTACTCTGAAAAATCATCTTATAGCTTTGTGGATGAAAAGTTTTTTAATTCCAAGGAAAGGAGACTAAGACACTCTAAAAGTTACAGACATGTTCGCATTGTACTATTTGGTCAGCATAAAGAATAATGATCTTGTTAAGTTTTTTATTTTGACTGTTCATAATTTTAAGAAAAATTCCATCAAATCTAAATTGATAATGTTCCCAACCTTCATAAGTAAGATGATTTTAGAATGTTTGAAATTTATCAAAATTTATAACAAGTCTCATGTTATGAGGGAAAAGTTTCTTTTATTAGTGAGGATACAATAAACAGAATTAAGTTGATGTTTGATGTGAAATAAAATAATTTTACTCAAAACCCCAACACCATTGTATTGGAGTAAGATCCATCAAAGAAGCCAGCAAAGAATAAGGAAAAGAAAATAAAGGATGAATCCTCACCTCATTAAGAACAAAATAAATGAAATAAGGAAAAGAATGTTTATAATGATGTTTATAAGGAATATATGAGAATCAAAGTTGAAAAAAGTCTTGGACTTCCTAAAATTGGAGTAGATCCTACTGAAGCCTTGGCCTTAAAATTTCATGGTGCTGAATAGCTTGAGAAAGAAGCTAAAAAGATGAAACAAAATAAGAGACTCTGATAAGATCTTT
This sequence comes from Viscum album, assembly GCA_963277665.1. Lineage (NCBI taxonomy): Eukaryota > Viridiplantae > Streptophyta > Magnoliopsida > Santalales > Viscaceae > Viscum > Viscum album. Next base: position 1,559,755,204 of record OY728129.1, read on the forward strand.
TGTGTAAAAAGTTTTTGAAAATGTAGAAACGGTATTAGGAAAGATACTTTGTCTTTTGATCAACCAAAATCATATATAGGGTTAGTAGTTAAAGAAACTTAAGTGGTTCATGCTAATCCTATATTTTGAAAATGGAAAAGATAAATCAACTAGTTAATATTTAGTTTCAATGTTTACAATTGAAAAATAATCAGATCCTCTTTCAGTAGAAAAATAATCGGTACCGTATTCCTTAGGAAAATAAATAGTCATATCAACTCACCAGCTTGAGGAAGATATCAACAAAGAAGTTATTGATTTGGTTTTTGTTTTCCAAAAATAAATCTCAGAAAATGATTCTGAGAATTAGTTGATATAGAAATATGATACTACAAAAGTTAAAAAATAATGATAAGAAATAAAAGAAGGAGAACAAGAATATGAAGGCCTCGAATACATTAAAAAAGAATAAAGTGGTAAGAAAAATAAAAAAGCTGATGATCATGAAGAAAATGAAGAAAGTGATGAGGAAAACACCCAATTCAAAAAATCATTAAAGTCAAACTCATCAACATCATCCTCATAATACTTACCCAAAAATTTAGATGATAAAGAATCATAAAGCTCATAAGAATATCCCTTTTCATAAGAAGAAACATAGTCATTATCTAAGAAGGTTGAGGGTGATCAAATATCAAAAAAAACCTTTTGAAAATACAAACACCGTTGATGTTGACATTTTGGATATTTTTTATGATAAACGTACTCCCAGAAATTTTGATAAGGTCCAAAATAAATTATCAAAAGTTTATAAGAACAAAATAAAATTTTAAAGCATTGGAACTAATCACACTAATCCACCTCATCAGGATCCAGAGTTATTGGAATTAGTACAAACAATTTCTCATATGGGAGTTGACTATATTATTCAGTCTTTGAAAATATTGGAAGGCATTATTCCTTATTTTCAAAGATTATAAGCAAGAGGTTAGATGCTTCTGGATAGACTTTCTCAGAAAATGGACTCTATTAATATGCTAAATGAATCAGTTATTCATATTGAGATTGATCTAAAAAAATTTCAATAAAGCTTCATTGCACATAGAAGGTCTTTCAATTCAGTCTTGAAATGGTCAAATGATGTTGATTCCGATGTTCAATCCCACAATGATCAGATTCAAGAGATTATGAGGTTTATTGTGGAATTAGGTGGCTCATTTAATTGATTATAAAAAGAGATGGTTGAAAGGGTGAGATTTGTTTAACAATTTAAAGACCAAACTGATGATCAGATTGAAGAAGTGGGTGGTATCAAGGTCAAAGTCCATGACTTTAAGAATGAAATGGAGATAGTACATTTTTTTGAAGATGATTTCACTCTTCTAAATGATAAGAACAAGATTCTTATTTAACAATTCAAGAAGTTGAAGGCAAAAAATTGATGTCTGAAAGCTACAATGAAGAAAGACCGCAATAATTTCAAGAAGATTAAGTATTCTATAAAAACACTCATGGGGAAAGAATAATTTATTTTTATAACTATTTTTGTAATTCTTATTTTTTATAATTATAAAATATTTTTATCATGAGTGAATTATTTCTCTATCCAAAAACAATTGTTGTTTCTCTAATATGATTGGTTGAATTTTCTTACATATTTTCTATGGATGACTAGTTAATTCATAGAATTTTTTCATCTATATTTTCTATTCACTAACATTTTAGGTACATAATACTTATCCCTCAGCACTTTTTGAAAATAAAAAATGGGATATATTTTTATAAAGGGATATTCCTTATAGTAAGGGGGGATATTCTATAAAGGGGAGGATTTATTTTTAAGAAGATATAATACTCTAAAGGGATTTTATCATATTCATCATTCTCTCCATCATATCCAGAATACTTATAAACTCAAGAAGAGTTAAGATTCAAATTTTATTTCTGAATATGAAGTTTTTTAAATTTAAGAACTATAAGTTTTTTTTAAAAATTATTCCTTTTAAGCTTTATGGTTTGTGCTTTCCAAAAAGGAGGATATTGTTGAGTCGGAAGTTTTACATCTAACTTTTCTATTTCTTTTTGTTTTGGAAATCACAAACACTTTATTTATACTTCTTTACTAACCTTTTATGTACAATGAGTTTTAAAGTTTTTTTATAAAACATAAACTTTTCCCATAATTAGAATTAGTTTTTAAGTTTTCATGAATACAAACTAACTTTCTTCATTACAATTATCATAATGAGTATAGATATGATAAACATCATATTCATCTTTATCAGGACATGTATAATACCTTTTTTCTCGACTTTCATAATGATAAAGTCTTTATAATTGGACTAATAATGGGACCGATAAATATCATAATCATACTTGTAAAGATCAATCCTAATGACATTTTTAAGAAAGTCTATTAGATTGAATTAGTTTATATTCTGAATACTGAAAACTGATTCTAATGTAAGGAATTGTTTTTACATAATAATGATGTAAAATAATACAACATCACACCTTATTTTATTCTAGGTTTTTATTTTATATGTGTTAAAGTCGTTCCAACAAACTCAAAGAAAATATGATCATTGGGCGATCAAGATGATCATTGGGGAGAGGCTTATAAATACCAATCTTTTCGAAGAGTTTGCTGCTGATCGATTTCATTTCAAAATTTCTCTTTCGTGATAGCTCTGAAGATTGCAAGCATGAAAATATTGTTCTTATTCATTGTAATTGTTTAATAATCTTTTGTTTTATAATCACTACATACAATTGTGTGAATAAAATTAAGGACTTATGAGGCTATGAAGATGTAGATATCAATCATCATATTGATCGAGGGAACATGGGGATAGTGTGATAGAATATGATCCATCATATCAAGGGCTATTGGGGATAGGAAGACTGAGATATCGATCATCATATCGATGGATTTCTTTATTAAATAAAGACATACTTTCTTGTAGGTATAAAACAAGGGGTACCTTTAGCCAAGGTTTGTGGTTACATTACTCTTATGGTTAAAAGAGATTCATTCATTTTTAAATATCTATAAGTCATTATTATATTTCTACATTTGTTTTACTTGTTTCTTACAAGTTATTTTAATTCCACTATGCATTTATGTAATAGTTTTATCGTAACGTGTCTCATTATGATAAATACAATCTATATGCTTAATCGGATATATTGTGAATCCAAGACATATTCAATTGATTGTATCTATCTTGAATAAAAAAAATTTACTCTGTTTTGATTGAATCTTTTAGGATTATGATTTTCATACTCTGATATTATTATAATCAAGCTGATTACGATACATTGTTTTCAATCTAACTAAGATCCTAGTTCGAATATGATATTTTATATATATAATTATTGTGAATTGTTTAGTTTAAACTCTTTTAAACTAAAATTTTTAAAACTACAGTTCACCCCCCCCCCTCTTGTAATTGAGACATATATAATACAATTATTCAATCCTAATAACAATATAACTCATATTTTTATACAAAAAGAACTATGTTGCATCTAGGTGTTATGTCATGGAGGTCTCTTGTAGGGTGGCTACCTCACGACACATCCCGTAAGGGACACACTGTAGAGGGGATGTCATCGGTGTAGGTCCCTCCGCCCCTTCCTAGGTAGTTATGCTGCAACCATAGGAGCCATACTACACCATGGACCTAGTTAATAGAGACCATAGTGTAGCCTATAGGGGACACAACATGGAGGGTCCTCGAGAGGCAGGCCCTCAGGCTTACCCCCTAATGTTGGTTACACTATGGGGTGCCAGATTACACTATGGAGAGGCGGTTGTGTGGACATTTAGCTATAGCCACTTGATTTTCACTGCATCTTGTCCCCAAGGAGAGGAACTGCACCCCAATATCGGGGGTCCATGTCGTAACAGATCCCATATAAATTTTTTTAGTAGAGTGGGAATGGTAATTTATCAATCACCCCTTGTGATTTTAAGGGAAATAGGGGATACATAGAGGGCTATTCAGCCAGATCTGACCCCTCATCCCATCATTCAATCCCCCTATGAGGGGGGTATTTTATGGGATTTTTAATAGATTAGGTAAGTTGTCCTATTTATATATATTTTCTTATTTTCTATTTATTTCACAAATTTTACTAGTTTTTGGGGTGGGATTTTGATGTTGATTTCAATGAAATAAGGTGAAATCACTCGGATTTAATGATACTTTTTCCTAGAAAAATTGGAGGAGGTCCCAAAATAATAAGCGTACATGAATCTATTCATTTTTTATGACTTGAAGATTCCTATTGATTTTTCTGGAAAATATACCTCTTTTCATTAATTTAAATAATTAATTATTTTGGTGTTATATTATGATATATGAGAATGATTGGTGGTGTGATATTGGATGAGTCATGTACGATCTTGGTTGAAGTGGTGTGGATCTTATCTTGGATGGTAACTCCTTTATAGTGGTAGGTGGTCCCTTTATTATAAATCTATGTGCATATTTATGCACAATTTCATGTATGTATGCTTGTGCATAGGACCGGGTTAAGGTATAGGGATCTTGAACACCTTAGATAAAGATAGAGGGTAGCATTGAGCCTTCTCGGGTTAGAATAAGTGCTCCTTAGAACTTTGGGTGAATTGTGATCACTTAGTGACTAGGTCTCCAAGGGGTGGATATGCTAGGTGAGTTGAAGAGAAACCTTGGGAAGGTATCGTGATGTAGTATGGGAAGCATGTATCCTGGTATGGGTTTCCCTAGGTCTAGATGGTAGATAATTAGAGTCTTAATCCTAGTGGAAGAGTGATACAGTTTTACTACTCAATCCTAGTGAGGGGCGCCCTCTTAAAGGTGGATTGAGGCTTTGGGTGTGTTACAAGCTGGATGAGTCCTTCGAGACTAGTTGAGTTATGATAGAGAGGTTTTTTCTTTAATTGATAGGCTTGAGGTATATTTTGAGTGTGATTTGATATGGGATCCAAGTGGGGGTTGTGAAATGGTAATTAGTAGAGGATTTAGATTAGCCTCTTGTGTTCTAGGTGAGGTGGACCTTATAGGTTGTGGGTTAAGGTACTGGGGCACGTAGAAAAAGTAAATGGGTTAGGGAATTAAAATTCTTCACCGATGATCGATGTAACAACATCTACATCTGTGAAGTGAATCCCGATACAATAGTTGAGGATCCCGTGTAATAGATTTTAAGCATAAAAGTAAAATGAATAATTACCTCATTCGATTTGAATCCACATTTGTGAATCATTCATCACTGACATCCATTTTTCGAAGGAATAAAATTTGAATCCCTCTAGATCATCCACACATGATTCAAAAGTCTTCAAGGACGTTTTTCATCAAATTCTGGGTGCTAGCATAGAGATTTGACAATGCCTTTGATGTCCCAATGATCACCCCATCGATGTTCCTTAGATCTGTGAAGTAGATCTTGGTCTGGTAGCTTGGATCGAGAGCTTCTCTCTCTAGGATGTGGGAGATAGGATATAGAATCTCTCAAAATCATGAAATTAATAGTAACCTACATGAGAGACTCCTATCAATTATATAGTGAGGTGTTGAACACCTATAAATGGCTCCTCGGGTCCCCAGAAATGTATTATCCACAAAATAAATTATAAAAGACTTCTTATGACTGACTTGTTGAGTCATAAATATCATTTATATTTTTATTACTTACTTATAATATAATAAAATATATTACGTGATAAAATATGTCCATTAACTCAACTCATCGTTCCTTTAAATATTAAACTAAACTTGAATATTAAAATAATATTTGTTCATATAATATTTTCTCATGTATTCACTTAAAATCTTGTGAATAATTTTAATAAATGAATTTATTATTAATTACTCTAAACTCAAATAATATGAATATATCTATTCTTTTCAATCATATATTCTTGGACATATCTTGAACCCCATGGTGTGGCCCACCATGTCCAATACTTCTATTCATCAGAATAGGTCAGACTTTTGAATATGCTTAGTGTGTGACTGTCTAGGATCTTACCTCAATAGCAGTGAATATTATTCAAAAACAAAGAGTATAGTCTAGTGACCCATCAAAGACCTTAAATAGATAAAGAAAATTCATAACAATAACAACCATTCCTATGAACACATTTCATGTAATAAAATATCTTTATCTCATGATATCTTATAAAAGTAGGATGCACACTTCATGTCATCATCCTTTCTTAATTTATATTTTTTTTACCTAACTAGATAAACATACATTCTTCTACCATGGCCATGGATTTACTGATGGTACTACCATCCTGATCAACTAGGCCTGATATATCACTTCCTTTCAGAAGAGAAAAAATATATCTTGATTATTTAATCAATATCATACCACCAATTATGCACTCAATTCAAGCTACCTCTCTAATACATCAATTTTTTATATTTTCCCTTGCATCGAAGTATGTGATCAAATAGTATACACTGATAATAATCTCAATTTAGGAGACCATTACACATGTTTGCAGATAAGAACTATTGATGACACCTGAAACATGTGGTGTTCATATTGGTAGGTCAGTCCTCATAATCTCATATACTCAAGATCACCAATTGAGATACTCATGAGAAGAAGTCTCAATTCTTATGAGCCACCAGCACCTGATAGTCAGGAATCATTTGTGTCCAATCAGTATGCTATATCTAGACCATATTACATATGTTTAAGATTAACATCATAGTATCTTGAGGTTCTCATTATAGTATGGTAACTACAATAACCTTTTTATATGACATATAATCTATGGTCATTACCATATAACTAGTGGACATAAAAATATCAACATTATTATGGTAATAATACATCAGGAATAACTCCCTGTATACATTATATGGTAATCGAAAAGTATTGTTTAAGTTGGGTCTAAGGTACCCCCTTTTCAACACTGCCGCTCGGACTGGATCCAACTTGCTAACTTACCTTGTTATCTCCCACATGATAAGATCATGCTTCTATTGAGTTTATGGATTTGGTCATTAGGCCTCCCACATCTTCATTGCATAGTTATTCTACTATCTTCGACTTCACCTCCTTGAGTAAGACTCCTCAAGACACAATATCCTTGAGTATATTTTTTTTGTCCACTATCAAAACATGACATCTTGGTTAGTAATAGTAGTATAACTATCATAATTTATATTATGATAAAAACTTATTTATTAAGGGTGATTCTAAGAACTGGAATGAATCATTGCGTATTTTTTACTTCTTATTTAGCGGCACCAGAAGCCACAACACACTCGATATTTATAGATATAGCTACCACTAGCTTGAATGAGATTATCTTACTCATTACCTTATCCAAGTTGTGATATTAGATCATATTGATCCAAATAAAGACTATTTTGTGACCCATTAAACTAGTTTTCTTTTCCTCTCCAAATACCAGGAACATATCTTTTTTACTCTCTCAAGTACAAATGGATAGTTTTTACTACTTCCAATTCAATTCTTCTGGATATAATTGATATTTTACTAACATAAATTATATGTACTTTTAATTGGTCTAATAAACCTATTAGATCTACCTTAAGTAGATCTTATTCCTTAAAACCTAAGTGCTACTTTAAGTCAATCTTTGGAGAGTTTCTTTTATTATGGTCTTAACTAACTGTAAGACCAAAAGTTGTTTTCCATATGTTATCAAACATATTTTACTTGGGAAAAACTGTGGAGATCCCACTAAACTCATATAGGCAATGGAAAAAAATCATTCCAAATGTATATTCTATGATCTTGTTTCTTACTTCAATCTAAAACTAGATTTTAGTTACTTGTAATCCTTATTGTCATTTTATGGTGTCACCAACCCTTTCTGGTTGCATCATATAGATACTATCTGAGATTAGTGGTCTTGAAATCCAATGCCCAATTTTAATAGTCATTGAAAGTAGCTATAAAAAGTAGGATTATAATGTATTTAGTCATAATGACTTGGTATTACCAATCAAGCCTTATTATTACTATACTTGTAAAACCCATATATAGACTCACTTGAATACCCATCACAGTATTCAAAATAATAGGCACTGGTATATTGATACATGGAATCCATTATTGAATTTTAATTGATATTGTCAATTTTAGGTTGTTACCATTTACTGGTTACTTGTAGGATCCAATAATCTCAATGACTAATGTATCACCAGCCACAACAAATACAAAACTATTACCATGGTTTTATCCTTCCTACACAATATGTGTCTCTGGAACAATCTTTGTCCACAATCCCTTATGGAACTTGTTCATATGCCAACTACTTATACATTTCTAGCATTGACTAGATCCAATTCAATATTTCTACCACTATATCAAATAGATTTGTGCACCCTTTTATAGAAATATAGTCTATCACTTGACTATAAACTTTATATCATAGGGATATATGTAATATCCTTATAAACCATTAGGATAATTACCTAAGATGCACATTGTGTTTTCATTAATGTAAGTTTTTTTATGCTCATAACAAACTCTTTGTGTCTAAGAACATGTTTTATGATATGATAAATTTATATCATATTTTGAATCATTTGATATCCATTTGAAATTATAGTTGGCATGTGATTATGGGATGACATTGTTATTTTCAAAGCATGTATCAAAAATTATATAAGTTCCTATAATGCATATGAGTCTTAACATTGATACTCTTTTTACTTACATCATGTCTTATATGTGTAAAAGGAAATTTGAGTTTAGGAATTACTCCACATAGTATTTTAATGATCAATGTTTTCATGTATGAATCATCAATGATCTTCCTTATCAACATAATAGCTTTGATGTGTATAAGGAAATTCATGTTTTGGAATTACTCCATGCTACATTATAATGATCAATGAATGATTATTAAATATATTCTTTGGTACATGGGCCTGAAGCTACTCATATATTCTAACCATGCATATTTCAAACTTCATTTTTACTTTACTTTAAATTTTTAAAGGAATTTCATGAAGTATATAAGGTTACCTCTAGCTTCTCCTTGGAATAGTTCATGTACTCTAGCTAAACTAATTTTGAAATCTTTATGTTCTACCTTTGTTTATAAAGGTTTCTTTGTCCAAAACTAAGTAAAACAATGTTTTGAAAATAACTAAGGTCTTTGGATCTAAAGAGTATAAATACCATACTAGGTATAACCTTGAAAACTACTTAGTTTTTCTAGAAAAATAATTATCTTTCCACAATTTGGTGTAAATGAGTCTTACATTTTATATTCTTCAGTTATCACCAATTATTCAAGCATTAATGAACTATTAGTTGAGTATTATACACCACAAACAACATTAATTCCATAAATGGAATAATGTATCATTGTTTCCAATGGACATGTGAGATAAATATTTTTTGTAACACTTAATAAAATTTCAACTAGAATCATTAAACTTTGGCAAATAGAAGTTGTGTAGTTCCAACCACAGACTTAGGAATCACCCTTTCTTAGTCACTTAGATAATTCACCTTACTTGTTATAATATTTCTTTTCTTACTTGGTTACTATATTTAAATACACATATGTGATAGGCATATTGTATTTGATACCCAAGAAGTATGAAAAAATAATCACGTACAATGACGAATATACCTGAAGAAGAATCAACCACTTTATTCTTTAATTCCAATCATTGCATTTTATCTTCCATAGATTTATCTCATGTCATGAAAAAAAATAACCTCTTGAATGATGATCAACCACTGTACTTTGAATAAAGTTGTGAAGGTGTCTTTGGCGTTACACTTTGCATTAGCCTTTTCACCTTGTCTTTCAAGTTGTTCACCATAATAACTAAATATTAAACCTTCTATAAGTTCTTATTTACTTGGAGAACCTTGCCCAAAAGGTAATGAAGCGTCTTCTCCATACTATTTGTTTTGTAATCTTAAACGAAATTTGAGTAATTAGTTGAAAAAGATATAAGAAAGGTATGAGTTGAAATATCATGATCCACCTTTCAATTAATACATATAGAGTGTAATCATCATCTCATTCATATCTCGCTTCAATTTCTCCTCACAAGATTCTTAATGATGATACAATATGTGAAATCATCGATATCCTAATATTGTTTCAACGACACATCATTAATTAATGATAGCATTATGATGTAAACATCAAATGTTTTATACATGAGTCTCCTGTAAGAATATTTCAGACCCTCGCTTCCATAGGTTGCTCAATAGGTAATGGGGACTCCTGCATATAGAATTTCCTATATTGTAGTACTTTGTGGAAGTGCCTATATTACCTTTTGGAAACTCATGATGGTGAGGAAATGTTCTGTGTCCAATAGTAATTACAGCATATATGTGGTATTACTTTCCATTTTTATACAAAATGAGACTTTTAGCATATAAGTACTTTTAATCTTGATTACTGATTAGACATTACTTATTTATTAAATTATTAGATTTCTCCCAATATTTTATTGAAGCCTAGTATCCCTCACTACTATATTTGGAATACTCAATCACTCGAGTATTCTAGTGGAGAGGATCCCTGAAACCTCTCTTCATAGTCCAAGTTGTGGCTACGCCACTACTCAAATAGTTTCAAGGTAAGCATTTGACTAGCCAAGGCATTAACTCAAGGCTCCTTGAACTGTTGAGTGAAATCTCATCTTATAAAATAGAAACCTTGATTTACTCAAAATTGTTCCTCTAAATATGGAACAAGCTAGCTATGACTACTTATTTGTTATCATCTTTAGTTAATTCAACTCATCACGCTCATAAGAACTCTCTAGTAGTAGTAGACACCCTCAAATAGGGCTGATGAGAACCTCGTATACCCAGTTTTGTTCAAATTTGATTGACGGAAGTCTTTGTGACTTAATATTTCTTTGAGGGTTTTTATTATTTCTTGATGAATGAAATAATTTGATACCTTATATTCATGTACTATGTGATTGTACAAAAAACTAACTATGAAATAAATAGAAAAGCATTCATGACGTATTAAATTGATTTAATCTATGAAGTATTTGTTTATTATTTCATGGGTTTTCGAAAACATTCATATTCACAAAAATAATAAATAATGCATAAATTAAATAATCAATGTGACTAATATTGAGAATTTGGTATCAGTTGATTCATTTATTCTCAATGGATTAATCGTGACCTTAGAGGTAAAACACCCGAGTCGTCTCTGACACCTTACCCGATATGATTTATCCTACTCGTCTAGAATAGTGTCTTGTCTCGGTGTGGTGTACATCTTACAATGTCATCATCATAATACATAAATACTCTTACAGTGAGGTGGTCGGGGTGCAAATGTCAACGGATGGGCTGCTTCTGGTCGGTACAGCGGTGACCGAGCGGCAGGCTGGTGATGGGATGCGAGGCGCGCACGGTGGCGAGCGGAGGCCGGACGGAGGTCATGCGACCGGTGGACCAAGGCGGGTGGCAGTGCGCAGGGCTGCCGTGGAATCCCAGAGGTTGGCCGATGGAGCGGCGCATGGGGTGGCGCATGGGGTCTGGCGGCAGCGGGACTACAGGGGAGACCGACCTAGGGCGGCGAGCGGCGGTTCTACTTTCCCCATATCCTTTTAAATTTTTATATTTTTTGTTTTGGGCCAATCACAAAAAAAATGAGTTTTAGGTTTTTTTAACCTTTTGACCTCCTGTACCGCCCACCGTTAAAAATTTATTTGTTATTTTTTTGGCAATTGCCTAGGGTATAGTCCCCACTTATACTCCCTTTTGAAAAAAAAAAAAGTGTCTTGTTTGAATTTTTCTAAACCCCATCTAATCAGCTTAATAATTTAAAAAAATCCACAATCGTGTGGAAAAATTGATCACCTGAAAAACTCAATTCTGGCCGTTGGATTTCCAATCGAAATTTGGGTTTTCACCGAAAAGTCACCGGCCATTGTCTCTAGGTAAAATAACAAATATATAATTATATTTGTTCTTCAAATTATACCTGCAAACACTGATTACAATCCGATTTAAAACTTCAGATGGACTCAACTTCGTTGTCTGATGTCGGGATTGAATTATCATCTGTGGTGTTGCGACCGTAAATATGTCCTCCATGAATTTAACGCAAACATATTTTTTCTCGGTTTAAAAAAATTCATACATCTCTCTGATACCAATTGAAGGTACTAGGATGTGCAGCGAAAGAAGATGAACCCGGGAATTAAAATATTTTACCGACAATCAATGTAACAATGGTGTCGTCGGCGAAGCGCAGCCTAGTACAACTGTCGAGGATCCTGCATGATAAATTGTAAGCAAAAAAATAAAATTAAAAATTGCGTCGTTTGGTCTGAATCCGCTTTCGTGAACTGATCATCACCAGCGGTCGTTGCTCAATGGAATGGAAGTCGGATCCCTATATATCATCTACACACGGTTCAAAAGTCAGCGACGATGTCATTCGTCAAATTCTAAGTTGTAGCGTGGAGATTCGATGAGGCATTCAATGTCTCGATGACCACTGCATCGATGTTCCTTTGATCAGTGAAGGTGAGATCGATCCAGTTTTTTGGATCAAGTGTCTCTCTCTCTCTCTGGGATGCAGCAAAGAGAGAAAAGCTCTCAAAATCCTACAGTGAATAGTACCATGTATAAGAGACTCCTCTCGCTTATATAGTGAGATGTTGAACGCCTGTAAATGGATCTCTAGCCCCCCTGAAATGTATTTCCCACTAAATAAGCTATAAACAACTTCTTATTACTAGTCATAAATTCCATTTATATTTTTAACACTTACTTTTAATATAATAAAATATATTATGTGATAAAAGTGAGTCATTAACTTGACTCGTCATTCTCGCACATATTAAAGGAACATTGAATATTACAATAAAATTCATTCATATAATATTTTCTCATGTATTCACTTTATATATTATGAATAATTTTAATAAATAAATTCATTACTAATTATTCCAAACTTAAATAATACGAATTTATTTATTCTTGGAGATCGTATATTCTTGGACATATCTCGAACCCCGTAGTGGGCCCCACTAAGTTCCATACTCATATTCAGCAAAATAGGCCAGAATTTTGAATACACTTAATGTGTGACCCTCTAGACCCTTATCTAGATAGCAATGAATACTATTCACAACATAGGAGTAAAGTCTAGAAACTCATCAAAGCCACTATAGAGATAAAGAAAAGTCATAGAAAGGATTACATTTCTTATGAACACACACCGCATAATATAATCTCTTTGTCTCACGATATCTCATAAAGCACGATGCACACTTCATTTCATCATCCATTCTCGATTTATTATTTGTTGAACTGACTAGAAGAAATTGCCATAATCTACCATGGTCATGGATGTAGTGAATGTACTATTATCATGATCTACTAGGCCCAAGAAATCAGTTCCTTTCGGAAGCAACAATTTCTATCTTGATTATTCAATCAATTCCATACTACTAATGATGCACCCAATGAAAGCTACCTAACTATGACATTAATTCTATAGTTTTTCTATTGCATCAAAGTATGTGATCAAGTAGTATAAACTTCTAATAATCTCAAGTCCAGAGACCATTACACGTATTCGCGGATAGGAACTACCAATGACACCTAAAACATGATTTGTTCCTATTGGAGGGTCAGTCCTCGCGATCTCATCTACTCGAGATCACCAAGTGTAAACTTCTTGAGATGAAGTCTCAACGCTTATGAGCCCACAATGCTTGTTATTCAAACATTATATGTGTCCAGTCAATATGGTATAACTCGACCATTGGATATATGTTTAAGATTAATTTCATAGTATCTCTAGGTTCTCATTATATCCTGGGAACTACTATAACATTTTGATATGATATGTAATCTAAGGAAATTACCTTATAAATAGTGGATGTAGAAATACCAACAATATTATAGTAAGAATACATCATGAAAAACTTATTGTATACATGATAAGGTAATAAAAAGGTATTGTTTAAGTTTGGTCTAGGGAACCCCATTTTCAACAGTGGGAACACCTATGCAGTGTTGGAAATGGTCTTTAGTAGTAGCCTGAGGGATGGACGGATGTTGAGATACATCAAATTGTAAGGCTAGGTCGTGAGTGACTAGCACCCAGGTGACGAGCTACTGAGATGTGAGGCGGGTTGCGTTCCCTGTTTGATGTGCTTGTGATATGTGGTAGATTCCAATGGGGATGATGTGGATCCTGAGGTCAATCCCCTTTATGAGTGAGATGGATCTGATAATATTTCCATGAGTGAGGTGGGATCCTATTGTGCATGAAGTATGGGCCTACCTTGAGTGAGAAGATCTGGCTTCAAAATTGATGGCCTCACCTTGACTGAGAAAGTTATAGTTGGACCCCACCTTGAGTGATAAGGTGGTGGTTGGATTTTTATGTGGTATTAGACCCTACATTGAGTGACAAGGTAGTGGTTAGGATAAGGGATAACCTTGAGTGAGAAAGCCGGTCCAGTTATGATGCGGAGTTAGCCCCCAAATTGAGTGATAAGGTAATGGTTGTGGTAGGGGCCTTACCTTGAGTGAGAAGGCCTGGTCAACCATGTCCTGAGTGAGAGGATAATAGTTGGGTTTTCCTTGGATGAGGGGACCTACCTTGAGTGATAAGGTGGTGGCTAGATATATGATGGATAACCTCCCTTGAGTGATAAGGGATAGTCCAATTCTTGGGCACATGATCGTATTGAGTGATAAGGCGAATCCAGATCTTGGATGTGGGATCTTGTCCTTCACCGTTGGGTAGTAATCAAGCCTTATGGAAACCCTACCCTAAGTCTTTGAGAATGGGATGGATTCGGGTTAGATGGAATGAGGTGATTGGATCCTGGCATGGGGCTAAAGCAGGTATGATTAGGCATCGCAATGGCCTAGTTATCACACAATGACTCGTTGCATATAGAGCTGTGGTGGTCTGGTTATGCAATAACCAAGATTTTCCTAGAATTGTCCTTTGTGAAAATCTAGTGTTTAGGCTGTTTTGGGAGGCAGTAGTGGATCATTTCAAGAGTTTTCCAAATTTCCAATTTTCCATTGGTAACTCAATGCGTCGGCATCAGCATGTCAGTGTGTCGGCATGTCAGTGCGTCTGTATGTCAGTGCATCGGCATGTCAGTGCGTCAGCATGTTAGTGTGTCAGTATGACAGTGCATCGACATTTCAGTGCATCGGTATCAGCATGTCAGGGGCGTCGACAACAGTAGGTTGTGGCGTCGGTAGGTGGTGGTGTCGGTAGGTCATGGCATCGGTAGGTCGTGGTGTCGGTAGGTCAGGGCGTCGGTAGGTCAGGGCGTCAGTAGGTCAGGGTATCAGTCGGTTAGGGTGTCGGTGGGTCGACATCGGTGGCTCAACGTTGGTAGGTTGCATCGATGACTCACCCATTGATGACTCATTTACAGTTTTCCCAGTTTTCCCTCAGTTTTCCAATTTCACACCTCTTACGTTTTATTTGACGTAAACTAAGTTTAAATCCTTCTTCGGGTGTTTTAAGGGAATTTCAAAGGGTATTGAATTATATCTTTAATATCCTAACGTTCCGAGGGATTTGAGATACTCAAACCGTGCAATCTTGACCACGATCCCACATTAATGTCTTGTAAAACCATTCTTCTTTTAAAATGGGATTCGACTCTTCAAAGTTGGGATCTTCTATTCCTTGTGTGTTTTCTATTTCCTCTTGGTGCATCTAGATCCTTCCTCCCCAAACTAGTCGTACGCCTATGCTAGAGCCCCTCTTGCTCAGTTTCCTTGGAATCCTTCCCTACTGCTCGTACGACCCCCTGTTCTTGGCGCAAGGAGGAACTTCGATCCTTTGATCATCCAATTAGGTATTCCTTCTGTCTCTCTTTATTCGTGAATCATGTGGGGGTGGGTGTACTAATGATTCCTTGTGAGGAACGGGTGAATAATTTTCTTAAAATGATAAATAAACAAGAAGTGAATATGATCAAAAGATAATAGGGGTAAATAAAATAATAGGTAGGGAGTGGTTTGATGTTGATCACCTATTTTATTTGTTATCTTTGATTCTTTTATGGATTGTTGTGACTGTATGCCTCCTGAAAATCATGACTGTTGGTGGTCTTTACTTTTTCAGTAGTGATGTTCTGTTTTGTTGCGATGCTTTGATAAAACGACCGTAACATGAAAAAGAAAATTGTTAAACCTCATATACATGGTTAAAAAATGGATGCCCCCAGATCAAACCTATTGTGTGATCACCCTGGTTATATTTAAGTGGAATTAAAGAACCTCTACTGGTTAAATCTGAATATATATACACATCATGTTGATAGGTGTGGCTGAGTGTTGTGTTCTATTGAGTTTTGTGACTTTGTGTGAGTTGTGTGGTGCTACTGTTGGGAGCACGGTTGTGGGTACGAGGTTGGAAAAAGGAATTGGTTCTTTGAGAAGGGTGTGGTATGTGTGTACAATAGGGTCGTGGGTTAATAGTAATTGATGTGGGCTTTGTGTGTGGGCCAGTACATGGGGTGTATTGGTATCCCAGTTTGAGAGATTGATTGATTGCAGAATGGATGGACTTGTAGGCAGTTGAACTACCTTTGTTTGTGTCGTGATTTTCAAACGAAATTGGGAAGTGGGAATGCAGTGTGGTTACAAACTTGTATGCAGTGGGACTGCATCTGGGAATTGTTGGGTAGCGGGGCTGCAGAGCTGGGTTGTAAGAGGAGGATTGTGTGGTATAATTTTGAAGAATGTTTGTGGTGTAGTGGGACTGCAGTTTAATTTTTCTTGTTGTTTTGGTATAGTTGGGGTTAGTAGTTTCCCAGTAGTGCTAGAGTAACATAAATTGAATCCCTAAATTAATAAATGACAAGTGGTTACATGAAAAAGGGTTTAGGTTATGCTTTGGCGGTGGATGTTTTGTGGTTGTGCCTATAGGGATAACAGTAATTGTGGTTGTATATGAGTTGGTTTTTTGTTTGGAAAATAATAGGTTGGGCTGAGTGTTTTCTTACCTATACATATATAAATTTTAGTTCCTTGTGATTTCTATATTCACCCCACTCTTGTTGAGCACTATGTGTCGAACACCTCCATTTCATGGGGGGTGTTTTTCCCAACACCCCGATGGGAGGATGGATGGATGGTTACTAAATTTATTCCTTGCACCCTATTCCGGGTTCTTACTGCTTGAGCGTATCTGGTCAGGCTATAATGGATTGAGGCTTACCATCGGCCAAGATCCTTCAAGAAAGGGTTTGTTGTGGATGAGAGGACTAGGTGTTTGCAGGCAAGGATTTTTTTCCCAAGTGTCTTCAGGATGAGGCACAGGTGTCTTCGGGCGAGAGATGTGGTTGTTGTGGACCAGGTGTCTGCAAGTAGGATTGTATGTCGTTTGAGGCCCAGGTGTGTGCGGGCGGGCTGTGGAAGTGGGACTATGTATGGGAATAGTGGTAGCATCAAGATGTTAGCCATTAGAAATGAGCAGTTAACCAGTGGGAAAGTGGTGTGGGGTACCCAAATATCGATGTGCTTATACTACTACTTTAGTTGACTTGCATTTTTTGGTGAGTGTGCCTTGGGGAGGTTGGGATGGTTAGTATTCTTTGGTATGTTCTTTGAGGTTCAGTTGTTTTCTCATAGGGACGTTAGTATGTTCCCTCACTTGTTCATGGGTGGCTTTAGTTTTCCTACTGGTTATACTTGTATACTCACCCTACGTATATAAAACTGTTTTTAGGTTTCCATGAGGACTTTGAGAACCGTGCTAGACTTTACTAGCTCGGGCATCGGGATTTTTTTTGCTGTTTAGCCTCTTTTCTTTTGGTACTTTACTTTGGAGTTTTGTTTTAAATTGTATTAGATTTACTTTTGAACATGCATGTGGGAAATGGATTTTGGATTTACTATTACTTTTAGTATTTGGAGTTGTTTGGGATTTACCATCTTATCCCCCGATATTGTTCTATAAAAAGGGTAATGCCTCCCATATTATGTGAGATTCTATACCCTTGGTGCTATTCTCCACTCTAGGGATTATCAAAGTTGGGACTTGGAGGTTATTATCTCTCCTTCAACTTGAGGAAGGAAGGGCGTGGAACTTTTTTGTCCCTTCCCTCATCTTGAAGAAGGCGGGTCATAACAAAATGGTATCAGAGGGAGGTTTTGGAGTGGAGTCATAGGATGTAGTTCAGAGTTAGGAATAATGAGGATTGCATTGAATGGTAGGGAAATGATGTTTGTGAATCTTAGTGCGTGAGATAGGATAAGGAAGATTGGCTAGGACATAGGATTTTAGGGCCCCCCGTGTTCTGATGCAAGGACTCCGGACCTACTGAATGACCAAGTGAGGCTACACCGATTGTAGGGTAGAGACCTTAGGAAAGGTACATGCATCATAATGAATTATGTTCTTGTGTGTTTTGGGTGTTTGGGAATTTAAAATAAATAAAGAGTTAAAATGAATCTAAAATAGAATTTCCACACTACCTAGGCTTAGGAGTTCCTTGTTTACTTTTTCAGCTATAACATCCAGATGTCGTCCATGTGTGGTATGAGCAGTTGAGGCCTGACAGGTTGACCTAGTTGATCAGCAGAAGGAAGATCAAGAGAATAAAGATGAAAAGTGGTAGAAAATGATTTGTGCCTTCCAGCAGCAGACTCTAGGAATGTATGAGGGTAGCGTCTCAGACATGGAGACATAAGGTTGGCTCAAGGAGCTAGTGATCACTTTCATCTTTATCTGATCCCCAATAGAGTATTGGGTTTCTCTGGCAGTGAGCCAGGTGCAAGGAATATCATGCCAATGGTGGAAGTTTTACCTCGGTGAGAGAAAGGAGACCGATGTTTTGTGGGCTTACTTTGAGAAGGATTTTCGGGCGAAATTCTTTTC
Organism: Viscum album; assembly: GCA_963277665.1. Taxonomy (NCBI): domain Eukaryota; kingdom Viridiplantae; phylum Streptophyta; class Magnoliopsida; order Santalales; family Viscaceae; genus Viscum; species Viscum album. The sequence goes on from OY728129.1 coordinate 1,559,774,051, forward strand.
CTCCACGATGAAGGCCGAGAAGAGACAGGAGCTACTCTCCCTTCAGTAGGGGATTATGTCGGTGATGGAACTGGGGATCAAGTTCAAGGATATCCTTCACTTTTCACTAGATATCTTTCTAGATGAGGAGTCCCAAGCGAGACGCTTAGAGGAGGCACTCCAACCTTCTCTTCAGTATGCCATCACTCCTTTCACTCTACCTACATACTTAGAGGTTCAGAAGAAGGATGAGGTAGCAGAAAGGATTCACTCATTGGGAGGTGTACCGCAAGAGGGGAGCCAACTGAGTTTTTAAAAGGAGAAATCCATCGGCAGCACGTCTTCGATGTTAGGGCCTTCTAGGTTTCGTCTAGTGAGAAGTAGGCCCCAGTAGTTCCAGTTTCAATCTCCTGGTCCTCGCCCTTTCCCCATTGGCCTGTGACCGAGGTGATTTGTCTATGGAGTCTTCGGGCATCTTTGAAACCAATTCCCAGTTAGAGAAACATACAGTGGAGGTGGATAGGTTTAGTGCCCACCTCAGCAGCATCAGTTTCCGGTTAGGCCCTTCTAGTAGTAGGAGTAGTGAGCTCCCGCTCTACTGAGGGTAGATGGTGCTAGGGGAGGTTGACCGCAGGGTGCTCCTCAGGGACCTCAAGTAGGGAATGTTTGGGGAGGTGTTCGATGGTATAGAGGTAGAGGATATAGGCGTGGGAAGTTTCACGTTGTAGAGGTAGTAGTTGTAGCAGGGCTAGAGGTTGTTTGAGGTACGATCAGTCTGTTTAGTACCCTTGTGTATGCTTTGTTTGATTCAGGAGCCTCACACTCCTTTGTTGCACCCAGTCTAGCACATTCCTTGGGTATAGATGTAGAGAGAATTTTCTTTCCCCTAGTGTTAAGTACTCTAATTGGAGGTCAGACCAGCTTGTTTGATGTTTGTCGGGGGTGTAGACTGATTATGGGTCTGCATCGGTCCATTGGGGATCTTCTTTTGCTACAGATGTCGCCATAAAATTTTATGCTAGACATCGACTGGTTGATTTTTGTGCATGCTATTATTGACTTCTTCCGGAGAAGGGTCATCCTCTCGGATATGGGTGGCTAGTGTGTATCTTCCATTGGTGAGTAGAGTTTTCAGGAGGGCAGCTCGTGAGTGGATCCTATTTTTTCTTTATTAGCCAAGCTATCAGTGGAATACACAAATACAAAGATGGTGGAAGTTCCAAGGGTTTTTAGTGAGTTCCTATATGTCTTCCAAGAAGAGGTTGTGACTCTACCCCCTCGACATGACATTGATTTCGGAATAGACTTGCAACCCAGTGCCCGTCCAATCTCGATGGATCCCTATCAGTTGGAGCCTTCTGAGTTGCGGGAGTTGTAGATTCAAGTTGACGACCTGATGAAGAAGGGTTTTATTCTGCCAAGTGTGTCGTCATGTGGTGCTCCAATCTTGTTCATGAAGAAGGCAGAAGATGGTCTAAGACTATGCATAGACTAATGGAGACTGAATCGGGTGACATTCAAGAACCATTACCCCCTTCTGAGGATCGACGTCCTTTTCGACCAGTTGAAGGGGGAAGTTTGGTTTTCTAATATTTATCTACAGTACAGATACCACCAGATGAGGGTGAAGGAAGGTGACATCCCGAAGACTACTTTCAGGTGCAGGTATGATCACTTTGAGTTTGTGGTCATTCCCTTCAGTGTCTCAAATGCGCCAGATGTGTTCATGGGGCTCATAAACTCTATTTTCCATGAGTACCTGGACCAGTCCATTGTCGTGTTCATCAACGATATCCTAATCTACTAAAGGAAATAAGAGGAGCATGTAGAGAATTTGAAGACTGTCTTAGAGGTCCTATGACACCACCAAATCTACGAAAATTTGTCCAAGTGCAAGTTATGGACATGAGGAGTGAACTTCCTCAGACATGTAGTGTCTCAGCAAGGGATAGTAGTAGACTTGTCCAAGGTCTAAATGGTTGTTTCTTGGGAAACACCCAAGAATGTGGCAGAGGTTCATAGATTCCTGTGTCTGGTAGGCTATTACCAGAGTTTTGTACCTGACTTCTCTTGAGTTTCATCTCTATTAAAGAATTTGACTAGAAAAGACCAGGCCTTTATGTGGAGTGAGTAGTGTTAGGTAGCTTTCATCTATCTAAAGGGGAAGCGGGTCAGTGCCCCAGTGCTTACGTTTTTGGAGGAAGGGGTGATGTTTGAGGTGTTCTGTGACGCTTCTAGCCTAGGATTGGGATGTGTACTGATACAACAGCGAGAATTAATCTCTTTTGGGTTTAGGCAGTTACGTCCTCACAAACGTAACTATTCCACCCATGATCTAGATCTTGCAGCAGTCATGTTCGTGCTGAAGTTGTGGCAACATTACAACATCGGGGAGCTCTTTGTGGTCTTCATGGATCACAAGAGATTGAGGTATATCTTTTCCTAATGAGATGCGAACTTGTGACAGCGAAAGTGGATGGAGATCCTCCAAGATTATGACTTTAAAATATCATACACCCTAGGGAAGGGGAACATGGTGGTCAATTCCTTGAGTAGGAAGCCGTAGAATGAGGTAGTTCGGGAATCTGTAAATGGTTGGAAGGCAATGGGGGAGTTGGCCGCTTTGCGCCTAGATTCTAGGGAGGATAGTGGAAGAGGATATCTGTTTGAGATGAAAGAAAAGTCTTCCTTAATGCAGTATATGGAAGAGATATATTGAGGAGACTCAGTGGGGAGACTCAGAGACTAAAGTTATACGTGATCGCACAACCCAGGGTGATGCTCCAGAGGGGTGGCCGGAGGATAGCCAGAATCAGATGTTGTTTTTTGGGATGCTATTTTTTCCAGTGGAAATGCGTGAGGGAATTCTCCATGAGTTCCATAGATCACCCTTGGAGGTACACCCAAGAGTTTCCAAGATGTACCGAGTCCTGAGGGAATAGTTTTAGTGGCCCGGGGTGAAGCGGGCAGTGGCGGAGTTTTTGGCAAAGTGCTTAGTGAGTCAGCAGGTGAAAGCTGAGCATCGTGTTCCCAATGGTTTGTTTCAACCCTTAGATGTTCTTGAGTGGAAGTGGGATGACATCTCGATGGATTTTTTTCATGAGATTACCTAGGGATCAGGGAGGATGGTATGATATTTGTGTAGTGGTGGATCGATTGAAGAAATTATCTCACTTCTTAGCAATCAATGAGTCAAGCGCAGAGGATTCCTTAGTGTAGATGTATGTGGATGAGATGGTACAACTGCATGGAGTTCCAAGGTCCATTGTTTTGGATTGGGATACACATTTTATTCCATGAGTCTGTAGAGGATTTCAGCATGCCTTTGGCACCCAGTTATACATTAGCACTGCTTTCCACCCTCAGACGTATGGGAATACTGAGAGGACTATACAGACATTAGAGGATATGCTGCGAGCATGTGTTCTGGACTTCGGAGGATCGTGGGTACAACACTTTCCATTGATAGAGTTTTCCTAAACTAATAGCTATCAATATACCATTGGCGTGACACCGTTCAAGGATTTATATGGAAGAACATGTCGTTTACCTGTATGCTAGACAGAGGTAGAGGAAACAACCCTCCTTGGACCATAGGTAGTGAAGAGCACAATGGAGAAAGTTAAGCTTGTGCTTGAGAGGATGAAGGTGGATAAGGACCGGAAGAAGTCATATTTCGATCATAGGAGGAGGACCTTGGAGTTCGAGGTTAGGGACCACATGTTCTTAAAGGTCTCCCCTTGGTGTAGAAAATGGAGGTTTGGTGGAGGAAGCAAGCTTTCTCCCAGGTTCATCAAACCTTTCAAGGTGTTGGGATGAGTTGGAGAGGTGACATATTAGCTGGAATTGCCACCACGGTTAGAGAATATCCATGAATTCTTTCATGTATCTCAGCTCTGTCGGTATCTACACGATGACACCCACGTCCTAGACTATGGAGGGTTGGATGTCGAGGATGACGTGATGTTCATAGAGAGACCAGTAAGGATTGAGGATCATAAGAAGAAGGTGCTTCGTGGGCAGACCATTCCTTTGGTTTGTGTGTTATGGAGGCATGGTGGCCTCGAGGAGAGTACTTGGGAGAGAGAAGTACAAATTCATGCCCAGTACCCAGAGTTATTCTGAGTTTGCTCTTGTGTTTTTCTTTGTACCTTGCTTGTGATGTAATGTTTGAGCTTACTTGTTGTATGATAAATTGTTTAAATATTCATTGATTTTGTGTAAAAATTCCTGAAAATGGGGAGGGGACAACCTAATCCGTAATCAAGATGAATTAATTTATATGTGATTAAACTCGTGCGAGTGAGTCAGTGCCGCCCAAAGCGGATAGTATCTTGACATGGAGGAAGGATCTCCCTACTCCATATGTATGGGTAGTGTGACCTTTGGTGTTTTGTGGTAGTTTGGGGTAGTGTGGTGCCTTAGGGGTTGCATATTTGTTCAGGAGATATATGTTAAGGAGGTGTCCTTGGATGTCGAGGTTTCCACTCCAGCTTTAAAAATAACAAAAGGTGGTTTGCTCCTGAGAGGTATCTTAAGGGATGGTTGTTCAGACACCCTTTCTTCTGGTTTAGTTTTGAATTCTTGAGGATGAGAATAGTTATAGAGGTATCTGATGTAATAACCCAGATTTTCCCAGACCTGAACTTAGTGAAAATCCAGTGTTTAGGGTGTTATGGGAGGTAATAGTGGCTTATTTCAAGAGTTTTCCAGTGTTTAGGGTGACCTTTATGATGAGCTATTTGTGACGGGATCCCGTCGCAAATAAGATTTAGCGATGGGGCCCCATCGCAAATAGCCCATTGCAGAAAACGGCGTCGCAAATACTTTTTTTTGCGACATACCCGTCGCAAAAAATAGTATTTGTGATGGGAAAGTTTCTCATCACAAATAAGTTTCTGATTATATATATTATATATAAATAAAACTTTTAGGACGGGGCGACGGGCGCGTTACAAATAGTATTTGCGACGGGGAAGTCCCTCGTCGCAAATAAGTCTCCAAATATATACATTATATATCAAAACCTTTTGTGATGGGCCGATCGCAAATAGTATTTGCGACATGCCTGTCGCCCTGTCGCAAATACTGTTTTTAAAAATTTATATTTAAATTATTTGCGACGGGCTCCCATCGCAAAAGGTCCCGTCGTAAATACTAAACATAATAAAATATATATATTTAATAAAATTACGATTAATGAAAAAATTATATTAATATTATTATAATAATACAAAAATACAAAAATATTAAAATTCTCAATATTCTCAAAAAAATATAAAAAAATCATCAAATATTATTATTATTATTATTAGTGAAATAAACAAACATTAAAAAATAAATACTAAAAAAATATATTTAATAAAATTATGATTAATGAAAAATTAATATTAATATTATTAAAATAATAAAAAAATTAAAAAAATTCTCAATATTTACAAAAAAATATAAAAAAAATCATAAAATATTATTATTATTATTATTAGTAAAATAAAAAAATATTAAAAAATATAATACTAATAATAAATAATAAAATATTAAAAATAAAAAAAATTAAATTATGCAATATTCACACCAATATAAAAGACAGAAACTGTAAATAGTTCATATTATAAAAAATCTTAAATTCAAATGTTTTTAACATAAAAAAAACATCACTGGGGGGTCGTCTTCTGGAGGAGGTGGGGGAGCTGTAAGAGATGGTGGAGGAAACTCCATCCCTAAACTACGAGTCAGACGACGCATGTACTCCATCTGCTCGTGATGCTGCTGTTGTCGCTGCTTCTCCCATCGACACATCTCCTCCTCATGTTGCTGCTACTACTACTGCTGCTGACGCATCTCTTCATGCTACTTCTGCAAACTCTCTATAAGCTCAGCCTGAGTTCGCAATTGCTCATAATACTGTGAGGCAGAAGATGATGCCTCTCCACGAGCTCCTCTCAAGCTGGACACTAACATCGTAGTAGTACCATAACAAGTACTAGGAGTCAAATGAGAGTCGATACCAACTAATCATACCTTCTCAAAGCCATACTGAGTTGCCTACATCCATGCCGCCTCATCAAAATGGTGGGCACTGGTCTGATCAGTCATCTCATCCTGACTCTAAGCCTGTGTCTGAGAGGTCGTAGCCTCATATGAATCCTTCAATTTCAATTTGAAATTAAAATTGTGAAAATATTATATGAAGTTAATTTTCAAAATGAAAAAAATAATACTAACCACAATCCGACGCTGGCGATCACCTCTAATCTCTCCAGTGGCTGGATCACTATACATCCTCTGATAAACGTCATACTCTGTAATATCGGGATGCTCGACTGCCTATAAAAATATAAAATAAACTTTTTATATTTAAAGTTATATAAAATATTTAAAAAATATACTTACCAGATTCTCTCTATGTGTACTGAATGTATGACTACCAGCTCAATGTGTCACCTCCTGTCTCCCCTGGTTCTGCCGAACCACTGAAGATCTCCTCTGAAATCCACCACCCAACCAGTGTAAACATAATCCATCCCAAACGTGAGATGAAATGTACTCTGGTCGGTGGTCTCTACACAACTCATCAAATTCTTTCAATCCTTCTTTCTTAATGGCCGTCCTTCTCAAATTGTGCAAAAAATGACAGAAACGGTCACACATAGACACCTACCATGCCGCGTGGATAGAGTCAAACATTCTATCATCGATGGGATACCATAAACCCTACAAATAAATTATAATATCAAGTTATTAATAAAATAAATTTCAAAATAAATATTATTTATTTACGTACTAACCAATTATTGAACATATCGAGCCACACATCAACAAGAATATGTTCCCATGTGATCCATGGCTGAGAAAAATAATTGTGCAAGATAGTGCTCTGTTGTCCAACATCTACATGCACACAACTGTAAAAAATAAATAAATAATGAAACAATTAGTAGCCTCAGGGTTAGGAATCATCAGTCACGCAAGACCATGCCCCCTCCACGTACCCCCTGAACCGCCAGTAGGTTGAGGGTCAGATGATTCAAAATCCCCCTCATTTAATGGTAGCTCATCCTCTTATAACTCGCGATATATATCAGGGTCCATCTGAAATACAAAATTATTGTTGTTAGCAGATAGTTGAAAATAACTATTATATATAGATTTATATTAGTTATGATTATAACCAGCATTTAATTGTGTCAATGTTCACCTTCATCATCATCTTTATATCTGACGATGTCTATGTCTTCATCTTCTTCCTCAGCATCATCAATATCCATACGAGTTTTAGTTTCATCACCTCTTGTCATTTCAAATTCATTTGTAACATCATTACCATCTTCGTTATCATCGATCCTTAATTGTGGGGTGTCATCATTGATATTCACATCTCTTTGTGAAAAAGATGGATTTTGAGCAGTCTCTTGAAAATTTTCAATTCCTTCCACTTCAGCGGAACCACATTCAGTTTGAGTAAACTGATTTTCTTGAGATTTCAGTTTTATTATGCTCCACCAATCACTCAAGTCTCTTGAATTAGCACATTACTTTGCATAATAAATTTGATGTTCCTGTTGATCCAGTAAAAATGGTTCATTTATTGCAAGAAGAATTTTATATTTAATATCAACAATTCCATGAGTCGGATGAACATGAAAGCCTCTATCAGTATCCAACCACCAACATTTAAACATCATTATGTAATTCTTTCCTAGATAACACAGATCAATAATTTCATCCAGAATTCCATAAAATTCAACTTAAAGTTTCTCTGTGATGCGATTATCTCAAGCAAACTCCACTGTTCATTGTTTTTTTTATTCCTCATATGCATGTGTATGAAATCGAAAACCATTCATTGCATATACATTATAAGATTTAACCATTTTGGATGGTGGGTTACTCAATATACACAGTCGCTTATCAATTTTATCAGCATGTTGAGACACCATAAAATTTGTAAAACAATTATAAATATAATAAATAATAAACAGAATTGATATTAAACTATCAAAAATTTATCTTACCAGTTTTTGAAACCATTGAGAATTTTTTGTTTGTCTGCGTTCTTCAAGAGCAGAGGCTTTAATTTGTGGAAGTTGTTTTTTGATATGATTATCATATGACCTACAAATAAAATAAGTTTACATACTGTAAAATAAATTATAGAATAAGTGATATAAGAACTCACAATACAAATGATTTCATTTCTTCATAGTTGAACATAACATATGTATGAGCTCTGTGATGTTCATCATCTGAAAGCCATCATTCATGAACTCCACTGAATCCAAGATTTGGCTGATTAACAACTAATAATTGATTGTCCATTTCTTAATTAACATTACCCTCATTTTGTCCCATGCAATTTTTTTTCAGGGATATTCATATTCAAAATAATGAGAGCAGAAAAAAGCAATTTCCTCTTGCAAATAAGCTTCAGCAATTGAGCCTTCAACTGATGCTTTGTTACATACTTTTTTCTTCAATTTATGCATGAATCTCTTGAATGGGTACATCCATCGAAACTGTACTGGACCTCCACATTTAGCTTCATGTGGAAAATGTAATATCAAATGTTCCATTGAGTCAAAGAAAGCTGGCAGAAATATTTTTTCCAGTTTACATATAATTAAAGCAACGTCTTCTTTCAGTTTTCTTAGCGCATCATAGTCTGTTGTCACTGCACAAATGTCTCAAAAAAATATGATATGTCTGTTATTGAATCCCAAATCATAGAATTCAACAAACCTTTGAATCCAATCAGCATAAGTCTTTCCATTATAACATGACAATCATGACTTTTTTAATCTGGTAATATAACCATTCTTAACACATCTACCCAAATTGGAAGCATAGACATCTGGAAGTCTCAAATCTACAATCCACTGAAAAAATAATAAGTGACTCTTTTTGGACAGTGTATAAGCTGCTTTTGGCTTCATTAACCTCTATGATCTGAAATTTTCAAATAGTTCAAGTTCTGGTCGACTGCAAATTTGGGCAAGATCTAATTGTGCTTTTACAGTATCTTTGGTCTTACATGGTGTTTGTCCAAAACTGTATGAAATAAATTATCAAAATATTTTTTCTCAATATGCATGACATCCAACATGTGGTGGACCAAGAAATTAGACCAATATGGAAGATCCCAAAAAATGCTCTGTTTTATCCAATTATGTTCTTCCCCAAAGCCATGATTTTTTGTTGGTTTATTGTTGGCCCAAATGTGATGGGAGGTAATGAAAATACAACTAATTTTAACTCTATACCTAAGATCATCTTTGGAGGTTCATCCCTTTCAATTGTGCCTTTTCTGAAATGAGATTTGTTCCTTCAAAAAGGATGATTAGTTGGAAGAAATCTGTGATGGAAGTCAAAATAGCAAGGTTTTTTCCATTGACAAGCATACATGATTTATTGTCTTTCATACAGTAAGGACATGATTTCAGACCATGTTTACTCCAGCCAGATAACATTCCATATGCCGGAAAGTCACTAATCATCCACATCAATTAACATGAAATTTTATTTTGCAGCAACATCATATGTACTAACACAATTACTCCACAATGCATTTAACTCATCAATCAATGGTTTCAAATAAACATCAATGTTTTTTTCAGATGTCCTGGGATTAATAAGGTCAAAAAGATATAAGGATCCTTCATCAAAATCCATGGAGGTAAATTGTACAGAGTTATAAATATGGGACAACATAAATACTACCTACCATAAGAACCAAACAGACAGAAATCATCAGTAGAAAGACCCAATCACATGTTTCGGGCTTCTAAATAAAAAGAAGGATGCATATGGTCAAAATGTTTCCATGAATCACCATCAGGTAGATGATTTAAGCTTTTATCGGTTGAAATATTGGTTCTGTGCCATGACATCATTGATTTTGTGTTCTGATACGTAAATAAACTTTGTATCTTGGGTGTAAGGGGGAAATATCTCAACTGTTTTACAGGAATCGATCCAGACTTCCTCGGTTGAGCTTCTTTATACCTTGATTTCCCACATGTGGGACAACTATCCAATGACTCATTTTTACCAGAATATAAGATGAAATCATTTTCACATGCATGAATATTCTGATAACTAAGGCCCAGATTACGAACCAACCTCTTACTCTCATAGTAATTTGTAGGCAACACATTTCCTTCTGGTAATAGTGTTTTAACCAAAGAAAATATCTGATCAAAACAGTTGTTTGACATTGCATTATCTGATTTAATAACCATAAATTTTTCAACTGCTTCTAATTTACTTATCTTGCAACCAGGATATAATGCATCCTCAGCAGACCTCAACAACTCATAAAATTAGGATGGTGCCAACTCAATAATTAAATCAATATCATCTTGAGTTTTAGTTTTTTGAACAGATGTACCTGCAACATCATGTACTAAATTTTGAAACCGTGATGGATCCAAAATCAAGTTATTAGTATCTTCTATGGAACTGCGTTCACCGTGTTGATACCAAAAAACATAATCTGGTTGAAAATCAAACCACAAGAGATGTCCCCCAACCTTGTCAAATGTGTCAAACGTTCTCAGAGCACATTTTTTTACAAGGACACTTAATTGTGCCTTCTGAAACATATTCTGATTTTGATGATGCAAATGATAAGAAAACTTCAACACCCTCAATATATACCAAATTTAAACCAGAACCATTTGGATTTCTGCGCTGATTTATCCAAGCGCGGTCATCTAATAATGACTGATGTCGATTTTCTTGTTCTATATTTTTCTACAAAATATAAAATCTTCACTGTTTTTGAATAATTTGAAATTATAAAAACATTATCTGAGAAAAGAAGATAAATAATTACAACTACTTCTTAATAATTACCATTAAATTTAGGCGACACAATTTCTAGTGGATTGGTGACTACTCTTTTGTCTGACGGCTCATTTACTTGCATCTTTCTCACACTGAAATCACAATGAAGAATCTTCTTGGAGGTATGCTTATTCATTCTTGTGCATACGATAATGTATAAGCCTACCTCTGAGCAGATTCTTCATTGTGATTTCAGTGTGAGAAAGATGAAAATAAATGAGCCATTGGACAAAAGAGCCCCCTTTTCGTCAATGAATCATCTTCTTGCAACTATCACCGCCTGAAAACATTATAAAAAATGTGGTCCTATGAATTCATATTCAAACTTGTGCATACGATATTGGATATGCATACGTAGAAGCATACTTTTCATAATACTTTGAGTCGGTGAAAGTTGAAAGAAGAAGAGTCATCGAGAAAAAGGAGTGCTAATTATTCCTAATTATTCCTAATTATTACTAATTATTACTAATTATTCCTAATTATTACTAATTATTCCTAATTATTACTAATTATTCCTAATTATTCCTGATTATTACTAATTATTCCTAATTATTCCTAATTATTACTAATTATTCCTAATTATTCCTAATTATTACTAATTATTCCTATTCATTACAAATTATTACTAATTATTCCTATTTATTACTAATTATTGCTAATTATTGCTAATTATTGCTAATTATTGCTAATTATTGCTAATTATTTCTAATTATTGCTAATTATTGCTAATTATTTATATTTATTACAATTTATTACTAATTATTACTAATTATTCCTAATTATTACTATTTATTACTATTTATTACTATTTTTTCCTATTTATTACTATTTATTACTATTTATTCCTGTTTATTACTAATTATTCCTAAATATTACTAATTATTCCTATTTATTACTAATTATTCCTGTTTATTACTATTTATTAGTATTTATTCCTATTTATTACTATTTATTACTAATTATTATTAATTATTCCTATTTATTTCCAATTATTTCTAATTATTACTAATTATTCCTAATTATTACTATTTATTATTAATTATTTCTAATTATTACTATTTATTTCTGATTATTACTATTTATTTCTGATTATTACTATTTATTTCTAATTATTACTATTTATTTCTAATTATTACTATTTATTTCTAATTATTACTATTTATTTCTAATTATTACTATTTATTTCTAATTATTACTATTTATTTCTAATTATTACTATTTATTTCTATTTATTACTATTTATTACTATTTATTGCTAACGATTACTAATTAATCCTATTTATTGCTAATTAATCCTATTTATTGCTAATTATTACTAATTATTCCTATTTATTTCTAATTATTCCTAATTATTACTATTTATTACTAATTATTCCTATTTATTAGTAATTATTATTAATTATTCCTAAGTATTTCTAATTATTACTAATTATTCCTAATTATTACTATTTGTTACTAATTATTTCTAATTATTACTATTTAATTCTAATTATTACTATTTATTTCTAATTATTACTAATTATTCCTAATTATTCCTAATTATTACTAATTATTCTTATTTATTTCTAATTATTTCTAATTATTCCTAATTATTACTAATTATTCCTAATTAATCTTATTTATTACTAATTATTCCTATTCATCACTAATTATTCCTATTTATTACTAATTATTCATATTTATTAAAAATTAGTACTAATAATTTCCATTTATTATTACAAATAAATACTGTTAACAAAACAATTTAAATCTAATTTAATTACAACTAATAAAAAATAATTAAAATTAACATAAAAAATGAAATAAATATTAAATTAAAAAAATATAAATACCTTTAAACTTGATCTCCTATTGATGTAGACGACTTCCCAAATTTTTCGTAAAAAAAAACTAACTCACACAAATTTTCACTTTGAAAATAGAGTTGAGAGAGAGGGAGAGAGTGAGAATTGAGAGGAGGATTTGAAAAAATGGATGGGGGGTATATATAGGTTGGATTAGTTGCGATGGGACTATTTGTGACAGGTAGCCCGTCGCAAAAACCTGCACCCACAGTAATTATAGTTGGTGGTTAAAAAAGTATTTGCGACGGGTCCCGTCGCAAAAGGTACCTGCCGAAAAAAAAATTTGCGACGGAAGAACATCCCGTCGCGAGAACCTATTTATCGCCACCGGGTATTTGCGACGGGTCTCGTCACAAATACCCTCCGAGCGACGCACTATTTGTGACGGGGGGTTTCCCCCGTCGCAAATAACCTTCACGCGGTTTGGCATGCAAACCGCGCCTAACTTTTTTGCGACGGGACCCCAAATCCCGTTGCAAAAAGCTATTTTTCCCATAGTGGTAGGTCGTGGCGTCAGTAGGTTGTGGCGTCGATAGGCTAGGGCGTCAGTAGGTCATGGCATCGATAAGTTAGGGCATCAGTGGGTCAGTGTCGGTGGCTCAGTGTCAGTATGTCGCGTCGGTGACTCACCCATCGGTGACTCATTTGCAGTTTTCTCAAATTTTCCCTAGTTTTCCAGTTTCGCCCCTCTTACATTTTATTTGACGTAAACCGAGTTTAAATCCTTCTTCAGGCGTTTTGAGGGGAATTCCAAAGGGTATTAAATTATATCTTTAATATCCTAATGTTTCGAGGGATTTGAGATACTCAAACCACGTAATCTTGACCACGATCCCACGCTAATGTATTTTAAAACTGTTCTTCCTTTAAAATAGGATCTAAATCTTCAAAGTCGGGATCTTCCCTTCCTTGGGTGTTTTCTGTTTCCTCTTGGTGTGTCTAGATCCTTCCTCCCCAGACGATTCGTACACCTTTTCTAGAGCCCCCCCTGCTCAGTTTCCTTGGAATCCTTCCCTACTACTCGCGCGACCCCCTGTTCTTGGCGCAAGGAGAAACTTTAATCCTTTGATAATCAAGTATGGATTCCTTATGTCTCTATTTTTTTTTGTATCATGTGGTGTGGGTGTACTAATGATTCCTTGTGAGGAACAACTGAATAATTTTCTTAAAATGAGAAATAAACAAGAAGTGAATATGAGAAAAAGATAACAGGGGTAAATAAAATAACGGGCAAGGAGTGGTTTTATGTTGATCACCTTATTTGTTATCTTTGATTATTTTGTGGAATATTGTGACTGTATGCCTCCTAAAAATCATGACCATTGGTGGTCTTTTCTTGTGCACTAGTGATGTTCTGTTTTGTTGCGATGCTTTGATAAAACGACCGTAACATGAAAAAGAAAACTGTTAAACCACATATACTTGGTTAAATAAATGGATTCCCCAAGATCAAACCTATTGTGTGATCACCCCGGTTATATTTAAGTGGAATTAAAGAAACTCTACTGGTTAAATCTGAATATATATACACATCCTATTGATAGGTGTAGCTAAGTGTTGTGTTCTGTTGAGTTTTGTGACTTTGTGTGAGTTGTGTGGTGCTGCTGTTGGGAGCACAATTGTGGATAAAAGGTTGGACAGAGGAATTGGTTTTGTGAGAAGGGTGTGGTATGTGTGTACAGAAGGGCTATGGGTTAATAGTAGTTGATGTGGGATTTGTGTTTTGGGCAGTACATGGGGTGTGTTGGTATCCCAGTTTGAGAGACTGATTGATTGCAGAATGGATAGACTTGTAGGGAGCTGAACTGCCTTTGTTTGTGTTGTGACTGTCGAATGATGTTGGGTAGTGGGACTGCGGTGTGGTTATGAACTTGTATACAATGGGATTGCATCTGGGAATTGTTGGGCAGTGGGGATGTAGAGCTGGGTTGTGAGAGGAGGATTGTGTGGTATAATTTTGAAGAATGATTATGGTGTAGTAGGACTACAGTTTGGTTTTGCTTATTGTTTTGGTATAGTTGTGGTTGGTAGTTTCCTGGTAGTGATGGACTAACTAAAATTGAATCCTGAAATTAATAAATGACAAGTGGTTAAATGAAAAATGGTTTGGGTTATGCTTTGGAAGTGGTTGTTGTGTGTTTGTTCATTTAAGGATAGTAGCAACTGTGGTTTTATATGAGTTGGTTGTTTGTTTGGAAAACCATAGTTGGGTTGAGTGTTTTCTTACCTATACATATATAAATTTTAGTTCATTTTGATTTCTATACACACCCCACCCTTGTTGATCACTACGTGTCGAACACCTCTATTTCACAGGGTAGGGTGTTTTTTCCAACATCCTGGTGGGAGGATGGATGGTTGGTTACTGAATTTCTTCTTCGCGCCCTCTTCTGGGTTCTTACTGCTCGAGTGTATCTAGACAGTCTGTAATGGATTGAGGCTTACCATCACCCAATATCCTTCAGGAAAGGGTTTGTTATGGATGAGAGGCCTAGGTTTTTTTGTTCCATGATTGTTTTCCCAAGTGTCTTTGGGATGAGGCCCCGGTGTCTTCGGGCGAGAGACATGGTTGTTGTGGCCCGGGTGTCTACGAGCGAGATTGTGTGTGGTTTGAGGCTCATGTGTGTGCAGGTGCGTTGTGGTAGTGGGACTGCGTATGGGAAGAGTTGTAGCGTCAAGAAGTTAGCCATTAGGAATGAGCAATTAACCAGTGGAAAAGTGGTGTGGGGTAACCATATATCGATGCACTTATACTACTAATTTACTTGACTTGCGTTATTTGGTGAGTGTGCCTTGGGGGGGCTGGGCTGGTTATTATTCCTTGGTAGGTGCTTTGAGGTTTTTTTGTTTTCTCACAGGGATGTTAGTATGTTCCCTCACTTGTGCATGAGTGGAATTATTTTTCCTACTGGGTATACTTGTATACTCACCCTACATATATAATATTGTTTTTAGGTTTTCGGGAGGACTTTGAGGAATGTGCTGGACTTTACTAGCTCGGGCGTCGGGATTTTTGTTGTTGTTTTTTAGCCTATTTTCTTTTGGTGCTTTACTTGAGAGTTTTGTTGTAAATTTTATTAGCTTTACTTTTGAACATGTATGTGGGAAATGGATTTTGGCTTTACTATTACTTTTAGTATTTACAGTTTCTTGGGATTTACCATCTTATCCCCCGTTCTTGTTCTATAAAAAGGGTAATTCCTTCCATATTATGTGAGATTATATACCCTTGGTGCTAGTCACCGCTCTGGGGACTATCAAAGGTGGGACTTGGGGGGTCATTATCTCTCCTTCAACTTGAGGAAGGTCATGACACTTTGTTGTCCCTTCCCTCATCTCGAAGAAGGAGGGTCGTGACAGTTTAGCACATGACATATGAGGCACTTGTGTGCGCATGTTTTTTTATTCACCTCATGCATACATATATATTATGGAATATACTAGGGGAATTTGGTGTGACCCTATTGATATTTATTTCTTACACCCTACATGGGCACCGTGGTGAACATACAGTCTTTATGTTTTATTTCAAGTTGAGCATAGAATGTGATGTGGATCATGTTTGGGAAGCTTAATGGGACATTGGAGACTTGGATTGGGACGAGGCTTAGGGATTGTATTATATCCTCTTTTATTTATTTTTTCTTTTTTTATTTGGTACATGATACCATCCAAGTGGTAAATTAGAGGTTTTATGATTGTATGCTCCACAATCATTTATTGTACCATTGTTGTTTATTTGTTTATGCATACTCCAATTATGTTTTATGGATGTTTAGTTATTTTTGATATTGTTTCACTCTGATTTAAGTTCATAGTAATCCCATTGTATGGATTAATCCCTCTCCACTAGTTGGTAACCTCTCTTATATGGGTAGGCATGCTTGAGGATATATAAGGCACCAACTTGGGCATTATATAGTGGCCCATGTATTAGGGTGTTAAAAATGGTATCACTGAATTTTATTTGGTTTTAATCTTGGGGGAGATGGTATATGGGTGATCAATGAATTTGTTAGATCATGTGATGGACCTTGAATTGGTGGGTCATTAATGCCTTTTTAGTGGTAATTCCTGATTACCAAGGTTATAGGATTTTTATTCTTAGTTTTTTCTATTATGGTTGAGATATTTATTCAATTATGATGGATTTTTGTAGGTTTTTATTTATGGATTTTGATCTTGAACCATTGGAAAGAATCTTATGTAAATTCATCATATTCAACATATAGGATTCACATGACATTTTTGTGCTTGTGTGTGATTGTTTTATTAATGAATGGTCAGGGTTTTAAAGTGTCAACAAAAAACTATATAGAATGTTTTTATATAACTTGTCAACGATATTCTACTCAACTGAACCACAATATTTCTATCTTATGTTGGGTCATTTGGATCTTATTTTGAAGTATTCTATGGTTTTTTATATATATTCCCATAATTAAAGGGATGTATAGTGACACTTGGTGGCATAGTGTATGAATTGTATACCTAATAGGTTATCAGAGGACATGTAATGATTTCCTATGGGTTGCAGGGTTTGGTTGCATAAAGTTTCAACAACAACCTATATAGCCTTTTCCCATACAGATTCTTAGTGTAATTATACTTAATAAAACTATATGGTTACATGGATACCCTTGAGATAGTTGAGGAATGAAATATATACTACCTTGTGTTGGGTATCGAGGTTGGTTTTGGAGGGAACAATAAATTGGTTGCCTGGCACTATTGATTTTGGGTGCACTTCTGGTGGAATGGAGGAGCATGGTTAGATGTTTATGGTTTTGGAATGATTCATGTGTGACAGGGGATCATGTAATTTTCCTTTCCATGGGTGGGATTCCTTATAATGTTGGATGAGCTGACATGCATTGAAGTATGATCGGTGGGTTAGGTGCATGGAACTAGGATTGATGGGGCATAGCTCATGTGAGCATGAGTCCAGTTGTGTGATTGAGATGTATGGGAGAGTGCACCAGTTGTGTTATGGTGAGATTAGTTGGATAGTGGGTAATAACCTATGAGAGGGTTATTATAGGTTCACTCTAATTTTGGAGTAGAGTGAAGGTTGACATGAATTTTCAAGGAAAATTTTGTTTGTGGGAGGGTCAGACATTGCTTGGTATATGTGGTCCCTATTTGTGATGTGATTTAGTCAATGGTCATGTTAGGGTTGGGGACTAGCAGTTTCAGTGAGGTGATTATAGGCATAGTGGCTTAGAGCCTTTAAGAGGTCAAGAGATGTCACCCCTATGATATGATGTGTCATCATGGATAGGTAGTTTTAATCTCTAACAGAGTTAGCGAGTGTGGCTCCAGAGGAGCGACACACATGAAATGTTGGGACTATTGGGAGATGAAGTTTGTTACAATTTTCTAAAAGTTAAATAATCATATTTACAGTCAATGAAATTTCATGAACTAGATGATTCACTAGACGTGTTGTTTATACAGAGATAATAATTCTTCTCAAATGTTAGCAAGACTATCAGAGGTTTGCATATACCCATGGTTCTAGAGTGAAGCATTGAAGTTCTACAAGGTCAAAGGATCATAGGTTGGTAATCAAGATCAGGTAGGGGAACATTTATTATAGGTTTACCAGATGACACTTAATATTTAATTGTGTGTGACTTCAACACTAATTGGTATTAATTTTGAGATTTAGTAGAGGACTATAAGTTGGTTATGATTACTTGTTTTTTTAATCTATTGTAATTTAATTTGTATTATTATTATAATAAAAGTAAGAATTAGTGTGTTTCCCCTGTGCATGTATGAATTATTTTGAATCATGTTAAACTCCTATTCCATTTCTTGCTTTTTTTTACCGTTTCATGTAAGACTAGTGTCTATAATTCCGGTGCCTTGAATTTTTTGTAAGTTCTCTTGTGTGTGTAATCAACGGTGAATTTTTGTGGTGAGTAAGGTGATAAGTCAACCTAATTCTAGTAGACTTAGTCAGAGGGGACTTCTTTGGGTTTAATTTTCCATTGCGCTACTATGTGTGAGCTATCAGTGGATTGGTGTGTAGAGTTTTGGTGGTCTCATAAAAGGCATGGATCAGAGTTTTTAGTTTCCCCAATAAGTGGTATTAGAGAAATAGGCTCAAGTATCTCAGGATCTCTCTAACATGACACTATTAAATTCAGTTGGAGTTATTGAATTGGCATAATGGTGTCGGAAGAAAGAAAGGTCAAAATTGATATATTTGGAAGAATGGATTTTGGTTTCTAGATAATGAAGATTGAAGATCAAATAATTCAAAGGGACACGAATGTTACATTTTACAAAGTAAATAATGTATTGATAGAGAAATAATAATGGGTGTGCTTAGATATAAAGGCGCTAGATTTGGTAAATATATCTCTATCATGGGATGTTTCTTTCAACATTCACAAGAAGAAAACTACAATGAAAGTAATAAAGGTGTTGTTGTATATATTCAAGAAACCTATAACTTTTAACAAAGTATTTATGATACATAGGTTGTTCAGCCTACGGTTATTAGAAGGAAGACCGGTGGAAAATAACATTAATGATTTCAAAATGATCTAGTGGAATCTTGAATCAGTGAAGGTAAAGTCTATGGATGATTTATATACACACTACTGTTTTCATCACTATTAGAGAGTTGGGATGTGATGGTCACTATAGTGGGTAACTCTTCGAAAAAAATAGAATTCATGTTTGATGATATCGAGAACATGAAGCTAAATGAATAAATTTGGTTGATGGAAGTCCATGCTCCATCTGGTAATGTTCTCGATGCTGATGTATGAGGACTATCACCTCATCAAAAGAAAGTTTATCAAAAGAATCCATTAGAATAAAATCAATGAGAGAAGATTCTTTGAAAGTTGGTTGGTCCTAGTCCATCTTGCTAGAAGTATAGGAAGAAAGGAAATGTCAACAAAGACTATAGGAATCGAAATGAATGATTTATAATATCATCATCTTCTAGAAGATCAAATATGGTTGGAACAATGGTGGATGGTAATGAATTTTTCTCAATGAAAATATTCTGATGGATTCATGGGTAGTTGACTCTAAGGAATCATTCCATTCAAAAAGAGAGCAAGGATGCATTGAAAATTAGGTATCTTAAATTTTCGGGGGGGGGGGGGGGAATTGGCATATAATGAAACTCTAGAGATCAATGGAAAATTATATGTGAATATATGGATGAATAATTGGGAAGTCTTGAAACTGAATAATTTTATACAAATCCCAAGGTTGTGGAAGAACCGAATTTTAGTTGGATACTTAGTTGAGGTTGGGTATGGAAGTACATTTGAAAATAGTGTATGAAAAGTTAATTGATTCCCCATGGGGATTGAAAAAGGAGTAAAGGATATGATTCAATATCTGATTATAAGTACTCATACAATTTCATTTTCTAGAATTGTAGGAAATTTGGCGGTTTTACATTATAGGCTTGGTCATCTCAGTGAAAAGAACATGAAGGTTATGATGAAAAAAAATAATACTGAAGATTGATCATATATACATTGAAACATGTGAAAGTTGAGTGTTGGGGAAGAAAATGAGGGGTTCCTTTAATATTCATTTCTTTAACACACGGTTAGAAGCTGGAGGAGACACCTCCGACTCACTGCCAGCCCACATTCCAAACTACCCAGGTGGTGTCTCCTGTCACGCCACCACCTTACATTCCACCATTCCACTGCCCTTCCATCACACAACCAGACTTCCCTCGCCGCTCACCGTCTGTCAGCACCGCCCCGAGGCCGTGTCCACCCGCCTCCATCTACCACTACAGAGTACTCGAAGTCGAGCCCATGTGTTGGATGTCGTGAGACCCACTTTCCCTACTTCCTCCCTCTGCCTCGCCTCCTTCCCCCAAAACCCACCCACGACACTCCCCCTCTTCTCTCCACCTCAAACGAGCCCCCTATTGATTTCTCTTTTTTTCATTTTTTATATAATTATATATAGTATAATATATAATATATAATAGTAATTATAATAATAATGATTAATTTTATTTAAATAGTTTAATAATATTTATAAATACTTTTATTTATTAAATCAAAAAATTATTGTTTTTGTAAATAAACTTTTTAATTTTATTAATAATAATTAATATTACATTCATTTATAGGTTTTTAAATTTAAGTACATATTTATACTTCTATATAATAATATTAAGTACATATTTTTGTAAATATTTTCTTATAAAATACTAATTATAATTTAATGTAATATACTAATAATAATTGTATGTATGTACATATTCTAATAATTGTATATATTTATATATAATTGTATATAGTTTCAAGTAGTTTTATCTATACTATTAATTTATTTGTATTTTTGTTTATTTATATTTATATTTTATTAAATACTTGTGATAAATTAGTTATTTTAGTTTTAATCTTTTTTTTGTCTGCAGGAGCTTGAACCTGTTAAGGGGGGACGTGTTGCATGGCACATGTGGGCACACATGACATTAATTTGAGGAGACAGAGATTCCAAAACCATATATAATAGATTCAAGATTTCCAACTAGGCAGGAGATCCATAACATAACACCACCATTCCATACGACATCGAGATCCATCCCATCTTTCCATATCTCTTGTTCCTCATTCACTACACAACCCATTCATTCATCCCCCTAATCACCCATCCATACCATCTGATCCTTCCATACAACCAAACTCCTTCTAGATCCTTCAACTCACACCGTCCGTTCTCACAAACAACCATCATCCATTCTATCTCCATTCACCGAGATAGGGAACAGAGACATGCAGCCGATCTCGGAGCAGGGAGTAGGAATCAGAGCAGGAGTTCGAGCTTGAGGAAACATGCTCACCAAAGATGTTTCTTCACTTCTTCTTCTTTATCTTTTCATTTTTGTTTTTATAGAAATGAGTATTTAATTATATTAGGTGACTTGGGTAGTGATGAAGTGATTCTTTTTATCCATTCTACTTTTTAAATTAATTATTCAGTGCAATTTTTATGTTCGGTTTTCTTTTTTGTTTAATTATGAGTAACAATTTACACTACCTAATAACTGACATGTGAGGCTAGTGAATCAATTCATCTTGGATCATTGGATGAAGTACTGAAAATTGGAAAAGGTCAATGTATCTGTTCTCCATATTAAATGGATTAATTCAAGGGTTAAGATCAAAAGATCGAGAATCAAGAAATTTAACCGAGCTGTGTTGATCCACTGAATTGGAAACTCAACATATTATCACCATTTTCCTATGCACATAGTAATTGAATTCATTTAAGTGGTATTAGAGAATATATTTTTTAATCAGTTCAAAGTGGTATGAGGACCCTAAATTCATCATCACTATCTTCTCACTATTTTAGTCTCAGAAACCACTACATCACACCATCTGACCTTCATTTTCACACTCATTTCCTTTTTCCCATGTTACTGCTTTATTCTTTTTAGTTTTTGTTATTTTTTTATTGTTTTAGTTTGTTTGGTCTAGCATAATCTTAGTATTTCTCTGTGGTTTGACACCTGTCTTGCCATAGTACTAGTAGTAAATAGGTTCTATAAATATTAAATTTGTGCACACTCAATGACGTACCATTAAATTTTTGGTGCCATTGCTGGGGAAGGCATGTGCGACTGAGTTTTAAAAAAACAAAAAAAATTAAATATAACAAAATCTGAAAAAACAAAAAAAATACATAACATAAAAAAAAAATGAAAAACTTAAAAACTGTACAAACAAAAAAAACTTGAAATTGACACTCAAACAACATGCACACTAGGACATCTAAGATATAACTTGAAACTCCAATTTCATAAATCAACAAGCATTGTTCTGTACTTCAAAAAAAAATATAAATGGAAAATTTTGAGAATAAAGTTGAAAATCAAAATTTCAATGTTCCACAACCTCTAGTTCCTGCCCCAGAGAGGCCTAAGCTTAGGGAATTTTAAATTCCAATTGTCTCAAGCAATACATCATGAATTAGGTTCTCCCCTAGGTCTAGGAATTATGAAATTAAGTAGTCTCATCTCTCTCAAATTTCACATTTCAATGGCCTCTCTACAGAGTATTTTCTTGAGTTGATTAGAAATTTCTATGGTTCTGTCCAACAATTACCTCTAATAGATCTAAGTTTAAGGTTGAGATTGTTTCCATTCTTTCTAAATGGGAGGGCTAGGACTTGGTTCCAAAACCTTTATGAGGAAATATTTGAAACTTTTGATGAGGTGTTTACTATTTTTGTCTCCAAATTCTATCCTAGGAACACCACCATTGAGGTTAGCCAAAAAATCACTAGCTTTGTCCAGGATGAGGGAGAGATTTTTCAAGAAGCACGAGATAGGTTCATAGGTATTTTAGGGAAAGTCCCAACCATCAGTTAGATCTCCATATACTCATGGGATACCTTTTATAATTCTCTCACCCCTTACAACCAAAATCTAGTTGACCAATCCTGCAGGGGTGACTTCGCTGGCTCCAATACTGATGAGATGAAACAATTGTTTGATAATATTTCCCAAAAATATCATCATAAGTGCACTAGGAAGAGAGTCATCCATAGGGATGAAACCAACCCCCATGTTTTTTTGTTGATTATAGGGTTTTAAGGGAGTAATTATGTCACTGTGGGATGTTTGGTCACACTCAAAAATGTTATCCCAATTTTGACATTCTGGTCCAATTTGAGGAAAGTGCCCAGTTTGTGGATTTTAGGACTGGAAACCAGGGTTTTTAAGATCCTTTTTCAAATCAATTAAATTCTAAATATAAAAATCACCCAAAACTATCCTGGAAATAACATGGTGAAATAAAATAACCCACTTCCCTAAATTTCCAACCACAACGCAAACAATTTTTCCAAAAATCAATATGGGGATGAGTAATATAATTCCCAAGGGAAGTTAAAGGGGTTGTTCCAGCAAGTTTTGGTAGAGATTAGCTCACCGAGGAATGATACAAATGCCATGATTCATAATTTAGAACTTCAAATGGTTCAAATGTCTATAGATCAAGGTGGTAGGGAAAAGGGAAAGCTACCCAGCACTTCAATTCCAAATCCAAGAGAGAATTTCATGGATGTGACCACCAGATCTAGACTTCAAACCCAAGAACAAGGAAAATAACAATTTAGGAAAACTAAAAATGATGAAAAGGATGAATATGAAAATGTAATTCTAGAAAACTCTCAATCTGGAAATCTGGACAACAAGGTCCAACCTAAACAAAATGTTGAACCCACACATGAAAAATCTAAAGAACCAAGGGAAAAAAGTTGGAGTTTATTAAAGATTAAAAAAAAGGAATTTGGTTTTGAGGATAAGGTGAACAATCAACCTTTTTTAAAAAATTATGTCCCTCCCATTCCCTTCCTAAAAAGAGTGAAAAAGAGTGATGAACCTGACTACCTGAGGTTCCTAAAAATGATTAGAAGCTTTAGCATCAATATGCCTCTCTTAGAATCCTTGAATAAAATCCATTCATATGTTTCATTCACCAAAAGGTTTCTGAAAAATAAGAATAATTGGAAGAAGTTGGATAAAATCGATCTTAATGAGGAATGTAGTGAAATTATGTTGATAAAGTTACCTCTAAAATTAAAGGACTCGGGTAGCTTTATCTGTAAAGACCTGAAATTTCCATGGAATTTTTTTATTTAAATACATGGGAATTTTACGAGTCTCTGAATATTTACGGTGCCTGATTCTGAGGCCCGGTGTGCCCGGAATCAATTTCTGAAGTTTTGTTCGGGTATGTTCAGTAAACGTATGAGCGGGTTTTTATAACTTTTTAGTCGGTGCTCAGAACTGAAATCTAAGGGTACCGTTGAACCCACAGTGCCAATATTCACTTAAGAAGACTTTCACTTCGACGACAGTGAGTCAAGGATAAAAGTTAGTTTTTGGGTTTTCTTAAAAAAATAATAAAATAAAGTGTAACACTTTATTTTATTTTTGAGCCGCCATGTGAGTGCGAGTAGTTGGAACCTCCACTTGGGAGTTGATGGTGGGACCACCACACCCCAACCTCCCATGAGAGGTTATGGTGGTGGGTCCCACCCGAGCATAACCTCCCGTGAGAGGTTACGACGTGGGGACCACCCAAGACCCATAACCTCTCTATTAAATGATAGGGGTGGGGACTACCCAACCCCTATTGATGGTGGAGGATAAAAACTCCCACCTCTCCCTCTTTAATGAGGGAGAGACTCTTGCCATCCACCTAATTAAATGTGACACCTCTCACGAATTTAATTAGGTGGGGCCCACTCATTTAATTCATCAATTTTGAATTACATGCCAACGTAATAATAGAAAAACCCTCCTATTATTTTTGTTGGCATAATATTCTTTTTGGTGAAAGTTTTTAGAGGAAAGCTAGGGAGAAAATATCCCAATGAAGAAAGCGAAGAACGCGAAGAATGTAAAGAACTCCGACGATGCTCTTTCTTCTTCGACTTCTTCCCCGGCCACCTACTGATCAACCCTCTGCAATGTCGTCAACGAACCAGCGCAACTCAGGATTGGAGACGAGTGGTGGATGCAACAAATGATGGTCTTCATCATCTTACTTCCACGACATCGTCAACGAATGATGAATGACCGATAATCAAAAGGTAGGGGTTGGATTTTTAGTATGATTATATTCCCAAGTTCTTTTTAAAAAAAGAAAAGAATGCAGATGTTTTCTTTTGTAGGTTGGGAATAATATTTGCGGGAGGTTAGGGTTTGATGATCTTCTTTTAAGTTCTTGTTGAGCCACCTATTACCTCTCTAATGTGGAGGGTGTGGGAAAAACTAACATGGCCTGACCCCTCCTCCGCTCTTGTTTAATGGTGTGTTCTTCGCAATGGAAGGTGGTGGCTTTGCGTTACGGTGACGAATGGAGAACCCCCTTAGATCCACCAAGACACCCCTTCGATGTGCCTCCAAAACGAGCTAAGGAGATCCCCCAACCTCTAAAAACCGTAAATACTTCATGAGGCCAAACTGGGAGGAAGAATGGGGAAAAGATGGGAAATCCTGAGTGGCCCGAGACTTAAAACCCTAATATTAAGTGGCCGCACGGTTTGGGAAACTGCGCGCCAACTGTGCGGTAGCCACTGTCCCGCCCGGGGACTTTTCATGGCTTGGCCGCACGGTTTGTCAAACTGTGCGCCAACCGTGCGGTTGATACTATCTCACCCAAATACTTCGCATGACCTGGCCGCACGGTTTGTTTAGACCATGCGCAAACCATTCGCCCCTGTACAAACCTCCATAACTTTGGCACCAGACATTCATTTGAAAAACCATCAGTGGCGCTGGAATCCTTGGAGCGAGAAGGTTCCTTGAGTATACCCCACTAGAGATTTGGGTTAAGATGGAGTATGTTCAGGTTCGATCGATCAAGAATCCAACTAGACCCCGAAACTAAAAGCCTAATAACTCACATACCGGACGTACGATTGATGTGATGTCTGTTGCATTTAGACCCCTATGACATGAAAGTACTTTAGATACTTCTACATGGTACTATGCGATAGTTGGAGTATTTACCAATATATTGTGGAGAGGATCCTTCCGGTGACGAGCAGAGAGAGTACGGAGACCTAGTAGCTGGCTGAGACCTAACAATTGCTTGATCGATTCGACTCGGAGTGACTAGACTAGCCCAGTGGGGAGCGCCTCTATGTGATGCAGTAGAACCATGGTGGAGTAGAGCCTCTGTGTGAGAGTTTCAAACCCGCGGTACTCGATAGGAGGAGTACCTCTGCAGGCTATTAGGGGGAGTGCCTTTGTGTGACACGACATACCCACGGTGGGGAGCACCTTTGTGTGACGCAGAAGACCCACGGTACTTGATAGGAGGAGTATCTCAGTACTCCAAAGATAGTGGTAAGATCCTCTGTGTGATGAGGAAGGCCCACTGTACTCAATAGAGGAGGATTACGCCACCATCCATGGTTTCTCTAATAAAAATCCTGGTTTGGGCTGAGTCAATGACTTTTGTGTTTTCCTCGTGATTGAGATGGGTTACTTGATCACTTAGGTATATGTATGGGCATATACCTAAGTAATGGTTATTCATTGATTTCATACTTTGTGGTTTATCCTTGTTGATTTTGTGAGACTGTTTTCGACGCTTTCGCCGGGGCGCACGCATGCGATGCCATCTGGAGGACGCGCATGTCGCTTTTGTTGCCCCGCATTCCCACTTTCCAAAGGTAGGCGACATCCACTCCTTCTTCAGGGACGTCTTCTCCTCGATCGAAATGGGATGATGGTATGTCGGTTCTTCCTTCCGTATATTCCTCCTCGGAGCTCGTCACCTAGTCTGGGTCTCCCTCATATATTTAAGACGTAGTTCGTGAAACTCTTCCTGGCGTCATATCTTCATGGAAACCAGTTAATTACACTACTTCTTTCAGGACATTACAAAGGGTCCAGTCAGGGAAGCAACCTTCAGTTAGGAGAGAATTCACGTTGAGGCATCACTGGCATGTCTTGACGCTGGGGGATTGGCATGTCTTTCTTATGTCTCTTATTATAGGGCTTCTCGAGGGCGCGAAAGCCCAAGGCATCCCACGTTGAGTGTGGGGAATTATACTCCATAGGCATGTATCTGAGGTTTTCCTCAGCTTCTTATGTTTAACAGAGGGTATGCCACAAGTTTAACATCCAATGGAGATGGATCAGACTGATTGGAACACTGATTAGAGTGGATCAGATGGAGGAACCCCTGGAGGGAACACCGATATTGGGGCTGACACGTGGGTGGATTCCCAAATGCTGTCAAACGAAACGGGGAATGGGGTGGCGTTGTCTCATCAGGACGTAGAGGCCAAGGTAAGAATCAAGATGGATGATGGAAGGTGATGGGATGGAACCATCATGGGGGACGATGGTTTTAGGCTTGAGCCTCGAATAGACTTCCTACGTATCCCCGTGGCAGGGAATTAAAGTCCGCATAGTTCTATGGGATGATGAGACACCTGAGGAGGCGACCCGTGAGAATGGACGCATGGAGGGGACCCAGAAGAAGTGTAACCTCTGGCTTGGGGCATGATCTTAGGAGACACATGGGCTTGAGGGAGAGATCAGGATGGGACAAGAGTGATGGGCTCGAACCTCATGGAGGCTTCCTACGTATCCCCATGGCAGGGAATCAAAGACCGTGTAGTTCAGATGACGAATATAGTTTAACGTCATGCGGGACGAGGGTGAACTGATGTGAAGGTGGTCGGAACGACCGGGTGATGGGATTGAACCTCATAGAGGCTTCCTACGTACCATGCCTTGACATGGATCAAAGTCCCCGTAGTTTGGGATGGGTTGGGGCTTACACTCTGACGTGGCCCAAGGTGTTTGGGGCTTGAACCTCATGGAGGATTCTTACGTACCATGACTTGATATGGATCAATGTCCCCATAGTTCGAGATGTTTTGGGGCTTATAATCTGAGGCGGAACAAAGTGTTTGGGGCTTAAACCTTGTGGAGGCTTCATACATACCATGCCTTGACATGGATCAAAGTCCCCATAGTTCGGGATGGGTTGGGGATTACACTCTGAGGAGGCCCAAGGTGTTTGGGGCTTGAACCTCATGGAGGCTTCCTACGTACCATTCCTTGACATGGATCAAAGTCACCGTAGTTCGGGATGAGTTGGGGCTTACACTCTGAGGCGGCCCAAGGTGGTAATGGGGCTTGGCACACCGACACGGAGATGGTCAGGGCCAATGGTTGTTGGAATTGAACCTCGTGCAGGCTCTCTACGTATCCCCATGGCAGGGAATCAAAGTACACATAGTTCGAGATGGGTTGGGGCTTACACTCTGAGGCGGCCCAAGGTGTTTGGGGCTTGAACCTTGTGGAGACTTTCTACGTACCATGCCTTGACATGGATCAAATTCCCCATAGTTCGAGATGGGTTGGGGCTTACACTCTGAGGCGACCCAAGGTGTTTGGGGATTGAACCTTGTGGAGGCTTCCTATGTACCATGCCTTGACATGGATCAAAGTCCCCATAGTTCGGGATGGGTTGGGGTTTACACTCTGAGGCTGCCCAAGGTGTTTGGTGAACCGACGTGAAGAAGGTCGGTACAACTGGGTTTTGGGGATGGAACAGTTTAAAGTCATGCAGGATGAAAGAGGGGCATGAATTTTAGCATCATGCGAGACGAGGTGTTGGGTGTCATGGTCGATTCTTACTCTAAGCCCACATGAGTCATGCTCGGTGTAAGAAACAAGAGGTAGCAAAGACCTGACGATCACGTCGTGAAAGGTGTGTCCGTGGGAAGTGGAATGGGGCTTAGGATATAGGGCAGCCCAAAGAGGAAACAGGGGCTTATGCATTGGTTCGCGGCCCAGGGAGATGGAGAATGGGACTTACTCTATGGTGGAGGCCCGGGATTGATGACGCCCAAAGGGAGAGGGATTTGGCACCGAAGAAAGGAGGGGTCTGGCGCCCATCCCTCCCCACCTCTGGTCTTCATCATGGAAGATGGGACTTAATCCAAAGTGGAGGCCCAGTGGTAACAAAGCCCAAAGTGAGAGGTAAAGGGTGACAAATCCCATGTCCCCATCTCACCTCTTGGTCTTCGACACCGGAGAGAGGAGAATTGTTGATCCCCATCACGCCCTTTGTAGGCCTTTGACAGGGAGACTGGGACTTACTCCTGGATGGAGGCCCAGTGGTAGAAAAACCCAATGGGATAGGGAAAGGGTGAAAAATACCCTATGATCCTCTCTCCTCGCAGTTTAACGTCATGTGATAGGACGAGGGTGCTCAGCAATTTAACATCCTGCAGCTCAGATGAGGTGGGTTTACTCTGCAGGGTTCTCGGTAGTTTAACGTTCTGCAGCTCAGATGAGGTGGGTTCACTCCGCACCCCTAGGACTTACATAACCGGCTCCCTCTACACCTTAGTGAGGGGAAGGCACCGACAATGCCATAGCTGGGGGGTGTTGTGGAGTGATCCGTTGGGGGGTCCACGTTATCATGGCTATGCGAAGAAGCAATAGTCGTTAGCCTGCCTATGCGAAGAATCATGAGGCAAATCAACGCAATAGGAATAATTGTCCAAGGGACTTTGAAGTTACCTCGTACGAGCCTAGAAGGTCGCATGGGAAGACGGTGCAAGATGTGGATACCCGGGGCACCGAAGGCACCCGTGAATGGCACCCACAAGAAGATCATTGTGGTGATGGGTCCCAGGGAATTGCATGCAACCTTTGAGGCTTGCACACAAAATAATGGTCCTGCGCGAAAAACACCGGGCTGGCATGAAATCGGTGATGCTTGTGCATAATTGGGGGTAGAGATTTTGAACGCGCCTAGGAGGATTGCGCGCAAAGAGTATGAAATGCGCGCAAGTGGTAGAGGTCGCACACAAGGACAGGGATGCCTGCAATGAAAGTAATTTGCACGTAATTGACCAGCCTACGCGCAATGGAAGGGATTGCGCGCAAGGGGGGTACCTCGAAGGGATTGTAATTCAGTCTTATCCATGGGGATATCGTGTGAAGGCAGACCGTGGGGTGACATGGCGCAAAAAGAACTATACCTGAAGGCCATATTGCACACGCGGAAGATGGATTTCACGCATGAGAGCCTGTTCAGATTCTTTAGCCCAAAAGTCAAAGGGTCACCTTCTATTTATAGGCACCCAGGGGTGCGGAAACCTTCTTAGCACGAAATAATTACGCGTCAAGGTCGGCGGCACGAAATTTCAACTGTGCGGGGCAGGGCGTGAAATTATTTCGTGCCTGGGCCGAGGACTCTTTGCGAATCCCGAGACTTTCTGTGCGGCACACATTTTTTCGCGCCCTTCACCATTTTTTTCACGCAACACCTCCGGGCCCCCCGGATCGAGTCTCCGGGTCCGAATATGACTTCGCTTTGTCGTTTTGAAACATTCTTCAAAACATAAACAGTTTTCGACATCTACAAATGCCCCCCTCGGAATTGGATCAGCGAGGGGCCGCACCAGTCAGATTCTGAGGGAAACGCCGAAGTGCAGGGCTCCGTGGGGTCCATGTGTGTAGAAAATGGTAGTGGCATGAAATACGCAGAACGATGCACAATTCGCTTTCCATGTGGCATGGAACCCGCCTTTCGCGCGGCACAGAACCCCTTCTTAGCCTATAAAATCCGCCACGGGTCCCATGCTCCATACATATTTTCTCACGCGGTAAGCTTGGAGATCTCGTGTGTGAAAAGTTCTTTGTACTTGCGTGAAAAAACACTCTGACTGTGTGTAATTCCACTGAGATTAAGCGTCACTTTACTCGCAAACCCTGGGGTTTTTCGCGCTGCAGTCTGAAATTTCGTGATGCCCGCTAATTTTACACGCCAACCTCCCAGATTTCGTGCCAGCTACTGAAACACTTGGTCGAAAGAAGATGGACACACACCAGATCGATGAGGGAGAAGCCGCTGCTCGTAGGGCTGAAATGGCGCAAACCCAGAGGTTTATGGCGTGAAAAGGATTGTTTCCAACAACCATACCCTCTTCAACTTTCTAACCCCCACCCAAAAGGAGTATGCTTTTTCCAATAACCTGTCGATGTGGGACTTCAGTATTCTGGAGGAGGTCCCTCTTCCGGGTGTTGAGGTGGATATGCTGCGGTCATGGGTGACCCATGAGGATGACCTTCCTCGATACAACATCACCAACAACAATCATCCTGCCAGAGAAACAAGGCACATGGATGTATATGTCCTGAATCTTAGGACTGGGACCATTGCTGGGGGTGACCATGTTGCGGAGGGCTCCTCGGCCCTCTATGAAAGCACTTTCCGTTAGAGCGTCACTGACGAGACCAAAGGTTGGTTGCAGGACTGGGATCTTCGGTCCAGAGGCAACTTCACCTGCGAGTGGGCCTGAGCGTACTGGGTTCGCCATACATGCGACCAATTTAGGGCCGAGCTGCGGCATATTGGTCTGTTCGAGGCAGTATGGACATCACAATTCCACTTCTACCGTAATCATGATCTTGGGCCAGAGTTGTTCACCTGGTGGTCCTCTGATACCAACACATTTCATCTCCATCACGGGGAATTCGACATCAGTATCTGGGACATCCACTGCATCAGGGGTATCCCATGGGAGGGCCATCAATATGACGAGTTCCTTCCTCCAATGAACACCTGGGGAGATAGATCACGAACCCCCATACTGACGTGGCACCTGCTGGAGATGTCCAAGGAAAAGATGGGGGTCAAGGACTTCCTGAAGGATATCGCCTATAAGGACTGGTTCAGCCTGTTCTTGGAGAGGGATCCAAAAGTCAAGATTTCAGGGCGAGGGAGACGGTGTCCAACCGCGGCATAGAGAAGAAAGAGTGGATCATATTGTAGAATCCTAGAGGCGGGGAACTACCAATCGTGGGGATACATCATAAACGAGAGCCGGGATCCGAATTTTCGGTACGCTAGATTTCTCACTACATTCCTGAGCGGGTGGCTCCTTCCGGTGAGGGACTCAAGAATGGGCATCCGTCTGGCAACCCTAGTGATGGCTGGCATCATGGCCACCAAAAAGAGGTTCAACCTGGGGGTCCCTATACTGGCTCGGTTTTACGCTATCTTGGGACGCATCTCGAGAGGGGGATCACTTAGAAGAGTATGTGGCCCCTTCCAGATCTTCTATGGTTGGGTTGAGGCTCATTGCGGCGGGTACACTTTCCCAATTGCCATCCGTCCTCCGAGCAATGGCCTGCGACCCTCTCTACTGAATATCATCGGGGTTATGACGATGATTCACAATGATGAGGGAGTATGGATAAGGATTGGAAACCATGCCAAATTCGCCTTCAGCCCATTCCCCACCCCAACTGGTCAGCTGATAGACGATGGGCAAGGCTCACTGGAGCATAAGGAGTACTTCCAGAGCTTCAGAGGCAGGGTGCTCGTTGCCCGGATTAATGGGAAGATCTTTTGCGAACCCTATGTGTCATCTAGGTTCGCTAGGCAGTTTGGATGCCTCCAGCGAATGCCAAAAAAAGTATACACAAATGTCTGAAAGGAGAGGCATCCCTGTGTTCTTCGTCAGTTGTGGCTGATGTTCACGGCTTACAGCTCTGGTGACATCATCAACTTTCCCCCCATATGAGTTGACGATGGCCTCTCAACTGAGTATGTTGAACATTGGGCCATCAAATACCTTTAGGGGATTTTGCTTAAGCGAGTTCGGCAACTCGAGGCTGCCCGTGTGGAACCCGGTAGGCGAGAGAGCATGCAAGGTGCTGCTAGAGGGGGAAGATCAGAAGCATGTCAGGCAATGGGGAAGGCACAAGCTGGGACCTCTGCAGTAGGGGCATCGCATGGCATGGCCACAGAACTTCCCAGAAAGAAAATAAGATATCTGCTTCAACCTTCTCATGATGCAGTCATCCCAGCGCTATGGTCGGCTTGGCTAACCCTGCGGTAGTCGGTGAGAATTGAAGCCCTCTGGCAGAGGATAGTGCAAGATAGAATCTAGCTGCTAGAAGTCGGGCTTATTCGGGTTGGTGACAGAGTGAACTTTTATCGTCGGCATGCGTATCTGAAGGCCATGGACATGTACGCACGCCAATGGGGTTGGCGTGTGGAGCCACATTTCTTGGTGAAAGTGTTTCTCATCCAGGAGCATGATCCGGAAATGATTCCACCAGGGGAAGATGACAACGATGATGAGTCATAAGGCGGTGGAACAAGAGAGGAGTCAGAAGGAGAAGGGGAAGGTGAAAGAGAAGAGGATCTCGAAGGTGAAGGGTCTCAGGGGGCGTCCCACCAAGGGAGTCTCCGAGAGAGCAGCGTGATCATTGGCTCTAACATAGATGTAACTGAGCTAATCAAGGTATGATTCAACCCTTATCTATCCTCCTTTATCCACTTTCCTTTACAATCCCTAATCCACCCTCCTTATCTTACTCAGGAGCATATTGGTGCCGACCGAGAATCACTAGTCACAGGGGGGAGGAAGCACCAATGGAGTAAGGTGGGGCACCAACACCGATCATTGAACTGACAAGCACTGAGGGATACCATGCTATGATAACTTCTATAGCTTCCAGAGCACTAGAGGCTGATGCCTTGAATTTATGTAAGTTCCTTGCTTCGATACCGGTACTTACCATCAGAGGACTCAACTGACCAAGGTTCTTCTTGTTTGTATAGTGATCGCGGCATTGGGGGCTCGTCGGGTTGCTGAGCCCAGGCCATCTGCGAGCAAGTCAGTGGAAAACATACCGCCCTATCTAGGACATGCCCCTCAAACCGAGTTGGCCCTGACACTTGGTGAGTAGAGAGCGGTGAACATCAGTGGTGCTGCTGCAGAGGCAGGGCTGGTAGCTGACGAAGGCACCACTAGGGTCGAGGTGGGAGAGGAAGGTTGCTCAGACGCTAAGGAGCCTATTCCCCCAGGAGGAATCTCTGAGGAAGACCCTAATGCTAGCCTTTTGGATATCTTCCATGTCTATCGGCCCACTGATCCCGAGGAAATTGATGATTCAGACTTGGAAGCGGTCGAGGAGAGCTGGATGACACAACGTAGAGGGTGGAAGTGCATCCGACGTTTCCTCAATCAGTCTCAGATGGAATGGCTGAAGCAGATGGGATCTCTCCACACCTGGATGCATTTCCTATGCACTGTAGGGGAAAATGTTCAATGCCTTCACCTGATGGTCCGTGATTACATGGTTGAGAATATGCGCGAAATCAGCCAGCGTTCCGACATCACCCAGTGTCAGGAGGATTCGGGGAGTACTCAAGCATTTCTGAGGGAGAAGCAAGAGGCTCAACGCCTCGAGGAATAGGATAAAGAACAAGATATATTCATCGTGAACTTTTCTGAGCTTGTGGAGCAGTTTAGAACCCAACTGGTAGACACCCAAGAACAACTCGTGGAAGCGAGTCGCCAGATAACAGAGCTCCAATCTGAACAGGCGCAAGCATGGGCTAGAGTCAGCGAATTGCGCTCTACGACTGCTGATGAAGAGAGAGTCCTTCGGGGACAGGAGGTAGTCCTGGAGGCCACCAGCCAAAAGGTGGCGGCATTGGAGAGGTCCATCCAAGAATCTGATCCTTAAGGGACATGTTTTGGCCGAACCCATAAACTTATCTCGCCTTACTGCTTTCTATTTTTTAAACTGTACGTATGGACAAATTTACTTACTTTCCCCTTTTTCTTGACATACTTGTCCCTTTGGTTTAACATGCTCAACCATAATCCCAAAATAAATAGCAATCCATCCCTAAGCTCACGTGGACCGTACCCGATGTGATAAATAAGGGATGATTGTATTATCACTCCATTTGATCATGGGAGCACCAAACAAGATTCGGGCATTCAAAATTCGAACCCGTATTTCCGAGGAGAAGAGGGAGGCCCGATAAAAGGGAGAGGACCTCAGGCCAATCGATGTATCGTCTTCTTAATGTGCTCTAGTTCATGAGTGGGGCAATGCCAAGGGCATTGGAATCAGTCCGAACATAGGGGAATGAAAAAAATGTGAATCACGCTACCCAAATTCGGAACACTATGGGAGGGGCGTGGAAATAAAGGATGGCAGTTGACCATGTTCGAAACACAGCATCCCTATTGCATTATCCTGAAATGGGGACAACAAATGAGGGTCAACTACTGACCATGTTCGCAACATGGGACCTAACTCAAATATCATCCATCAGTCTTCCGGAACGTTGGACCAGGATAGCAAGCGGACCATAGGTCAAGCATACATACTGTTAGGGGGTCCCTTCCAACATGATCAGTCTTCTGGAACATTGGCCCAGGACAACAGGTGGACCATAGTTCAATAATCCATACTGTTAGGGGGTCCCTTCAAATGTGAAAGAGGATGAGGATCCGAATAAAGGGGCATGTGAAGCGTGGAAAGTGAAGTGGTGGTTTGTTCACATTGAATCCAAAACTCCCAAAATTACGCCACCATGGTGGAAGAAAATTAGGCGGGTGCATTAATCTAATCATGGATCATCCATACTTTTAGACAGGACCTCTCTGGTGAGGGAACTATCGCTTCCCAATGTCATCATGGGGCATCCTAAACTTGTTCAGGGAAAATGCCGCCGTTACACAACTCCCCGGGGGGGGGGGGGGGTTAGGCCTAGAGGCCGAATGTGGGGGAAAGGATGAGATTTGTGATTCTCGAGGATAGACCCAAGACGAAATGTCTGGGCGTTCCTATGTATCCCATAAGGATGGGAATCAAGCCACACATAGTTCTTGGAAGGGTCTTAGTTTAAGGTCTTAGAACTCAGACCAGTGATCGGTAAGTAATATAGGAGGCACATGGTAAGGTGATTATGAAACCCTACGTGAATGAAGACATGAGTCTAGATTACCATGTGTTCCTTGGAGAAGTGTTTAGGACAAGGGACCGAACACGAAAATTAGGTTGGGCCCATGGGGAAGTGCCTGGGCATTCCTACATATCTCATGAGAATGAGAATAAAGCCATACATAGTGGGTGAAAGGAATGGTAAGGTACTAGTTCAAAGGATGAAAGGGGTGTGCGGGTCTATCCCTCGCACCAAAAGAAGTGGCATTTGATGTATCTTGTTTGTCCTTTAAGGAGAATGGGGGTTTTTTGTGAAGCAATGCCTAGGGTAGAAATTGCTAGCATCGCCACAATAATCAAGCCATATACAGCTGTTAAAAAATGGTATGATGGATGACTGATACCCAACGCAATGCCCCCTATGATGAGGACATCACAATGCAGTGCCATTTTTCTTCGTGCGGCTGGGACGATACTATCAGAGTTTAGGGTCATGTGATTGGACCCAACAACACATTTTAAGGTCATATGGCCAGTACATGAGGGAATGTGCTTGATGAGATAAATCATACCCCATGTGAGTGAGGAAATGGTCCACATCACCATCATGCGCGATTCTAGGAGAGGAGCCTCAGGCCAAGAGGCTAGTGAGGGTTATAGGATAAGGGGAAGGAGAAACTAGCTCCCAACTGAGCTGGACCCGGAAGCACGATGTACAGGTGATCCCACGCATCCCACGGGGATTAGGATCGATCCACACATAGCCCTTAATGAAGATCTTAGTTTATGGTCTTAGATCCCATACCATGGGAGCCCCGAAGGACACCATATTGCAACTTTGTCCCCCGGACGTGCAGAGGTGCACTGAGGGATAGTTCCAAGAGTGTCGAGATTCCACCTGGACATGATGGGGTGGAACATAATGTGAATCATGCAACTAAAATTCAAGGCCTGAAGGGGATGGCGTGACGGCAGAGGATTACTGCTGACCATGTTCACAACACAACATACTGTCGCGTTAGCCTGAAGTGGGGACAAAAAAATGAGCATCGACCACTGACCATGTTCGCAACATGGGATTTGTATCAATTTTGTGTCTGAAACCCTTGGGGGCATTGGCCCGTAACGGTAGGAGAGCCCTTAGGCATGGTATCCATACCATTTTTGGGGGGTCCCTTTGGGTGTGAAAGATGATGGGGGCCCAAATTAAGGGGAACGTGAAGCTTGACAAGTGGATGGAAACTTTCCCAAGTTGAATCTGACACTCCAGGTCCTAGACCAGAGTACTCTTGAACACACTGACAGACCACTGTAAAAGGTCGAGGGAGCTCGACTTGAGGGGTCAATTTAAAAAGAGGGGTATAAAATAGGGGGATGCAGAACTCTCTAGAATAAGTAAATGGAATGGTCCTGACAAACTCGACGTGAATGAGGGCATAGCCCCGTACCACACCATATATCCCTCTCCCAGGGAAAGGTCAGGCCAAGGGGCCTAAATAATAGAGAGATCCCTAAAAGATGGGGCTGGACCCGAAAACTAAATTTCCAGGTGGTCCTAAGTATCCCATAAGGATGGGAATAAATTCAAACGTAGTTCTTGAAGATGCCATTTAACGTCATGCGGGACGACATACAGTTTAACGTCATGCAGAACGACATATAGTTTAACGTCATGTGGGACGACATATAGTTTAATGTCATGCGGGACGAGAGTGTAGTTTAACATCATGCGGGACGATAATCCAGTTTAAGGTCATGGAGGAGCGTAATCCAATTTAAGTTCATGGAGGACCACAATCCAATTTAAGGTCATGGAGGACCCTAACCCAGTTTAAGGTCATGGAGGACCCTAATCCAGTTTAAGTTCATGGAGGACCCTAATCCAGTTTAAGGTCATGGAGAACCCTAATCCAGTTTAAGGTCATGGAGGACCCTAATCCAGTTTAAGGTCATGGAGGACCCTAATCCAGTTTAAGGTCATGGAGGACCCTAATCCAGTTTAAGGTCATGGAGGACCCTAATCCAGTTTAAGGTCATGGAGGACCCTAATCCTGTTTAAATTCATGGAGGACCCTAATCCAATTTAAGGTCATGGAGGATCCTAATCCAGTTTAAGGTCATGGAGGACCCTAATCGAGTTTAAGGTCATGGAGGACCCTAATCCAGTTTAAGGTCATGG
Source organism: Viscum album (assembly GCA_963277665.1). Taxonomy (NCBI): domain Eukaryota; kingdom Viridiplantae; phylum Streptophyta; class Magnoliopsida; order Santalales; family Viscaceae; genus Viscum; species Viscum album. The sequence continues at coordinate 1,559,812,158 of OY728129.1, forward strand.
AGGACCCCAATCCAGTTTAAGGTCATGGAGGACCCTAATCTAGTTTAAGGTCATGGAGGACCCTAAAAAGGGGTCAAGAAAAGTATTTCTTAAGGAACTTGGGATTTTTTGGAGGAGTTATATGCTCACCATCCATGGTCACTAGGGAGTATGCACCATTGGTATAAACCTTATGAACAATTAAAGGTATTTCCCATTTGGGCTCCAACTTGGGTGGTTTCCTACCGGGGATCATTGGTTCCCTGAGGGACAGTACCAAGTCACCTTGCAGGAAGGAGCGGAGGTGAACCTTATTGTTGAAAGCTCGAGCCATCCTGCTCTGATGCCTTTCTAGGTTGTGTAGGGTACAAAGCCTATTCTCGTCCAGTTCTTCCAATTCAGGTAGACGGATTTCATCCACTCAATCTGGCGCTTTCTGGTCATAGACCACTGTGTGCAATGAGGGAAAATGAATCTCGATGGGAAGGACGACCTTAGTTCCATACACCAGGGAATATGGGGTCACCTGGGTGGAATTACGAGTCTTCGTCTGATAATCCCAAAGGGCATTGGAGAGCTTATCTGACCAACTCTTCTTGTTCTGACCAACCATTTTCTGCATAATGTTAGAGAGGGTCTTGTTGAACACCTCAATCTGTCCATTTTCTTATGTGTGATAGCGGGAGGTATGGTTAGAACGGATGTTGTACTTAGAGTACAAATTTTTTAACTCGGCCGATCAAAAGTTTGTGCCGTTATTGGTGAGGACAACATGAGGAAATCCAAACCGGTGGATGATATTGGAGCTCACGAAGTCAACGATAAAACGGGCCTTAACTTCCTTGAGTGGAATTGCCTCTGCTTACTTGGAAAAGAAATACATAGCGGTCAGGATGAACCGACATTGGTGATCCGTTGCCGGTGGGTATAGTCCTACGACATCTAACCCCTAGACTGCAAAGGACTAAGATTACTTGGTAGTGTGGAGAGGCTCTGGTGGCCGATGCACAAAGTTAGCATGAACTTGGCACGCATGGAACCTCTTGGCGAACTCGATGCAGTCTTGGATCATGGAGGGCCAAAAATACCCTAATCTCCGGATCTGGTGAGACAGTTTTGGCCCAGCCTGATGGGCACCGCATGAACTGGCGTGAACCTCTAACATGACTTGTGGAATCTCAACTCCTTGAATAAAACATAGTATAACACCATCAAACCCATGCTTATAGAGGACTGACTCAAGGATGGGGCCGCCCTGGAGGGTTAACTGTAGCGCGTGGCGTCAGATTTTCTTGTGCTCAGCCCGATCTGACGAGAGGTTACTATGTTAGAGGTATTCAACCAAGGGTTTCCTCCAATCGAGAATCACTTCGATCACTACATCTGGGGGACCCGAGGGTCCTGACATAGAGGCGTCAGTGGAAATATGGCTTACCTGTGGGTCGTCATCGCCATCCGGGATAACAGGAGCTATGACTCTTCGATGCGCCATGTGGATAATTAGATCATCCTATTCGGGCTCCGCAAGTGATGAAACTAAGCTGGTCAAAGCATCTGCTCGACCATTCTGTGACCTAGGGACATGGATAACCTCTGGCCGAGAAGTGAACCGGGCCATTAGCTGGAGAGTGCATTCTAATAATGGCATGAGCTCTGGGTTCCTGAAAACTAGTCACCATTGACCTGCTTAATAACTAGCTCGGAGTCCCATTTCACGCACAAATGGGGAATGTAGATCTCAAGGTCCATCTTGAGACCAATAATGAGGGCCTAAACTCTACCTCATTGTTAGTGCAACCTTATGACAATAGGAATGAGTATGGTAGAACAACTTACGCTGGGGTGATAAAGATGATACCCAGGCCTACTCTATTGAGCCTATGATCATTGAGCCTCCTACCGGTGGGGCTCCAGGAAGCACCATCAAAGTGCATTTTCCATCACGGAATAGCATGATCGACTGAGAGGATTGCCTCATCAGGAAAATCCAGGTCCAGGGACTGATCCACGGAGGTTGAATGGGTAGCTATAAAGTCTGCCAATGCCTTCCCCTTAATAGGCTTCTGAGGCACGAACCTGATGTCAAACTACTAGAGGATGACCTCCCACCATACTAGTCGTCCATTAAACATGGGATGACTTAGGATGTACTTCAATGGGTCTACTCGGGATATCAGTTGTACCTTTTGGTGCTATAGGTAATGTCGCAATTTTTGTACGGCAAATACGAGCGCAAGGCAGCTATTCTCGATGGGGGAATATCAGACCTCTGTATCGAGGAGCATGTGACTGAGGTAGTAGAGGTTGTTCTCTATCCCCTCATTATTCTTCTGGGCAAGAAGGGAACCGAGGGACCATTCCAGGGTGGTGACATATAGGACCATCGAAAACCCAGAGACGGGTGGCATCAAGACCGGAGGCCGGAGAAGATACTACTTGATTTCCTCAAAGTCGGTATGACACTCCTTGTCCCATTCATAGGTGGTTCCCATATTCATGATCCAAGAAAAGGGCTTAAACTTTACGGCCAGATTCACAACGAATCGGCATATGTAGGATAAGTGGCCTTAGAATCCTCAAAGATCCCAAATATTACTTGGGGAAGGCATCTAGCTGATGGCCTTGATCTTTTCTGGGTCGATCTCGATGCCCCAGTACATGACAAAAAATCCAAGGAACTTTCCGGAGGTGACCCCAAAAGCACACTTCAATGGGTTCATCTTCAGGTGGCGGGAATGAAGGAAGCCGAACACTTTCTCAAGATCCTTGATATGGTCCTAGAACTGGTGAGATTTGACCACCAGATCATCCACATAACATTCCACCAACATCCCAAGGATTGGCTTGAATATGCGATGCATGGCCCGCTGATAGGTGGCACCTGCATTATTCAGGCCAAAGGGCATATCCTAGTAACAGAAAGTACCTTGGGGCACCCTGAAAGCTGTGGAATCCTCGTCCTCAGGCGACATCCAGATCTGATTATACCCGGAGTAACCATCCATGAAGGAGAGGGCTTGGAACCCAGCTGTGGCGTCAATCAAGAGCTCCGTCACAGGAAGGGGAAAATCATCCTTTGGACAATGGCGGTTGAGATCGCGGAAGTTGATGCAGACTCTGATCTATCCATTCTTCTTCCTGACTGGTAGAATGTTGGCCAGCCATTTGGGGCACTGGACCTCCTTAACGAAGTTGGCTCTGATGATCTTGTCAACTTCGGCCTCGACCATGGTGCCATGAGAAGGGTGCATCTTTCTGGGAGGCTGCTTGAATCCGTGATGATTCATCGAAAGACCGAGGCAGTGGACAAATACCTAAGGATCTAGTCCCGACATCTCATCATAACTCTAGTAAAACACGCCGCGATGCTATTTCAGGAAGTCTACGTACCGCTGCTGCTCCTCGGGGGGCATGGCAGCACTGATCAATGTGGGTCTCGGGTCTCCCTCACTTCTGAGGTTTACCTGTATCAGTTCATCGACCATGGCAGAGACGCCTTCCTCAAAGGCAGGGGGCATCTTCTATATCTTCTTCTCCACTTATGGAGGGATCTTCCGTAGGGGAATCTTCTCCTAGGTTACCGGACCTTGATGGGAGGCCAATGCCATCTTGAGCGGCAGTGGTTATTGCATCGGGGAACTCCGACGCTGCTGAGACCATAGCAACAAAGGCTTTCGACCCGATCCCATCTGGTCTCCGACCCAAGGGGCCACACTTGATAATATCAAATCAGTAGTGGCGCATCGGCCAAAGCCGATTTATCCCAGCCCGATGAAATAGAAAAGTGTGATGCACTGCCATTGCCATGAGTCGGACGTCCCGATAACTGATGGGAGTGGGAGGCTCCGGGATCACTGAGGCCTAATTCTTATAAGAATACGAAGTGATCCTCCAGCTCCATCTGGATTTGGGATCATGGTTTCCCCTTGTCCTAGAAATGACGAAACATTGCCCCATGTCGGTGTTTGTGGCCTCCAATTGGTGGATCGGAAAAACATAGGCGTCATTCAATCCTGCCCAGGGGTCGGTCGCAGCGGTGACGGGTTCAACTTCACTTTCCTAGACCTGCTTATCCTTTCTCTTGTAATAGTCAGCGTCCAAATAGCGGGCTTCACAAGCAGCGAAAGGAGACGCATCAACTTGGTGGATTCCCACTCGACCATTAAGATATTATTTGAGGCATTGGTGATACGATGAGGGGACCGCCGCATGCAGGTGGATACATGACCTGCCCATCAATGAATTGTACGCGGTGTCCTGGGAGACAACCATGAACTCGGTACTGGCAACTAGGCCACTGAACTGGGTCTTCAAGTGGATCTTGCCGACTGGATTCTGCTCGGTCCTATCATATCCCTGGGTCCTTAAATCAGAGGGAGTTAGTTCATCCTCAGATAACCCTAGCTTCCGTAGTGTCCATGTCGGGATAAGGTTGATCCTGGAGCCGGTGTCAATGAGATAACGATGAACCTCCAAAATGTTGAATTAGATAGTGATATACAGTGGGCGGATGTACCCCTGTATGGGGGAGCCTTCATCCTCTCCATAGAATGAAATGACGGTCTGACATTTGGCATCCTCAAGAACTTCAGCGTGGAAAACCTCTGCAGCTGCTATCTTCATCTCAAACTGGAGGGGGCTTCTTAAAGCCTCGACAAGTGCTTCACGCATATCTGGAGAAAAGCGAAGGGCTTCAAGGATGTAAAGCCTCATTGGGATGCCGACGAGGTGCTTGAGAACGTCATACTTCTGTGCCAGGCACGAACCTCTGCTTTCAGGAAGCCATTCTGTAGTAGGAGGCGAATTGGGCCCTTCTGGCTGGACCGGTGGCTGAAAGGTACTGGGAATATCCCATTGTTCACTAGTCGAAGCCCGGAGAGTGGTTGCCGGGTGAGGACTAGACAGTTGATATTTGCATGTGGTAGGGAAAAGATGGTCTTGACATGACCGAAGTGGTTCTGCTTGATCCAGTAACACAAACGGCGGTGGAGGCGGGCCTGTCGACACCATATGAAGAGGCTGTGCATGCTGGGTTTTGTGCTGGGCCTACTGTCTGGTCTCAGTGGCATGAACAGCCTGGCTAGAAGTTCTAACTGACATCCCCTGGTGACACATACGGCCACGACTCTGTCGGCGTTGATGCCAGCTGGGGACCTTGGAGAGGTTTTCCTGGAGCTCCCCCTCGTCAGGAGTCATATAGGGGTTTACCAACTCGACAGTGTTAACCGAAGTGTAGCCTTGGCTGTCACTTGAGCTGTCATCCATCACTGGGAAGATTCTAGGAGGGATCCCCATATCTGAAGGAATGAAGTTGCTAAGAGTGCAGGGAAATAGTGGCATTGGGGGAGCGCATTTCTTTCCCTTGCGCCGCCAATGCCTGCTCTTCTGGGAAGAGGATGGTTGAGATGGCGATGCGGAAGTAGAGGATGCTGCTTATGAAAGATCTGGCCGATTCAGGCATTCCCGAATGATATCATGGGCATGGGCAACCATTTTTAGGGCCATCCAGTCGTTATACTGCTGAGACCCATGGTCAGGAACCTACTTCCACTAGCCTTCACCTTCACTACCGCTATCTGGCCTTACAAAGACACCCACCACTTGTGCCAGGGCTGGGCCCAACCTGACTATGTTGTTGTCAATCTAGTTTTGGATCTAGTCCTTACACACATAGAACTTCTTGATGGTATTCCCTGAGATCCGGTGATAAGGGAAGTAGCTGGGGTGATCAGTGAGATTTGCCTCCTCTGGATTTCTGCACTCAGGCAATCATACAATTCTATGCTCTAAGGCACTACAGAAGTAACTGGGGACCTGAGCCTCGTCAAATGAGTAGGTCTGATTTCTTATGTTCGGAAAGGGGGATCTAAGAGTTTGACCCTGACGGGGGGCCGGAGGAGCCTGTCGAGGAGGCAGAACTTGATTATCTCTCCTAGGTGGATGCAAAACGTTGTGTGGAGGTGCCTACCGATTCTGAGGTGGTCACTGTTGGGCTGGAAGTTGCGCCCATGGCGGTGGAACTCTGCGGGGCTACGAAGCTAGCTCCATGGGTAGCATGTCTAACTGTTGGGGGGGGGGGCTCTACCTGGGCAACCGCGGTAGGCTCGGCTCTGGCATCCCTCCTTGCTGGGATTACAAGGGGCAGCAGACATGCCTGGTTGGCCTGCTGCAAATCTTCCTCGAGGCGCTGTGCCTTATCTGAGAAGTCTCGGAACCCTCCAGGATAGTTCTGAGTGATCAGGGAGGGGACCATCTCTTCCTTGACATTCCCCACGCATATCATCAGTAATTTCTCCTGAGTCAGCGACATGTCTAGGGAGTATGTGAGTCCTTTCCACCAGGAGATAAAGCCCACGACTCTCTCATCAGACTTTTTCTTTCACTTGAAGAGGTCTGCGATGTTCATCTTCCAGGTGGTAGAGATGAACTAGTAGAGGAATTTTATGTGAAGGTCCTCCCAGCAAGTCAAGAATCCGATGGGAAGTTGGCTGTACCAGACGAATGTCGGCCTCTCTAGTGTCTGAACAAAATAGCGGAGCTTGGCGGCCTCCTGCTGCGCTGGGGTCCCTAACATAGGTCCACACCTTGATTTGAAGTGGTCCAGGCACTGCGGCAGGTCCCCCTTCCCATTAAAGGGGGAGAAGGTGGGGTTTTTGAATCTTGGGGGTGCTGGCATATCATTCACCCATGCCGGGTATGGCTTGCCATCTAGTGGGATGGCCACCTGTCGTGTTTCCAAAGCTTCTAGGTGCGAAATAAGTGCCGCCATTGGATTGTCTGGATGGGGGTCCCTGTCCTGATGGGGATCCCTAACCATGAGCACATTTCCGGGTTCTTCAATGCAGTATACATGCTCTACGGCTCGTGGAGCGGCTGGTGGAGCGACCCTTGGGGTGACCGGAGGAGCCCGAGCGGGGTTCCTCAGATTGTCGCACCGTTTAGGAGGGTTCGGTGAGACATACCACGACCTCTTGCCGTGAGATTCGTCTTCCACCCTGTCAGTGAACGTGGCATGATCAGGGTTTCCTAGGGGCAGCTCACCAAGGAGTAATTGTTCCTTCCCATGCTGCCCCGGCCTAGGATCACCGTAGTCGGGTCGTCGCTCTACAATGCGTTCATCCAGAAGCTCATCGACCAACTTCTTCTACTCAGCAAGCTGCTAGCGCAACATGTCCTTCTCGGGATCCTCTTCAATCTTCTGCACTGAGGCGGATGGGTCGGAGTGCTTGGAATCCCCGACATTCTCTTTTCCCCTACTGTAATTCCGGTTGAGTACCAATGCCTCAGTGGGAGGAGGGAGACCCAGTAGATTTCTCTGTTGGCGAGTAACCCTCCCTGATGGTTCTATTAGTGGTGGCACTTCCTCAGGGAGGATGTTACCATCAAGAAGTTCCAGCTCGTTTTCCCCTCCCGACAGATCGGTCATGTTGACTGCAACTCTTCTTGGGGGCATGTCCTCAATGTCTCCTAGTGAGTCAGGCTACCGATGAATTGCGCTGAAGAGGAGGGCAGCGTACTGCCCCCAACCACGGACTTGCACGTGGGGGGTAGCCTCCTTAATAACCTTTTAGAGTACTTGGAAACTCTAAACTCACTACTATTGGAGGTCCCTATGGTGACCAGTTAACTCGGGGTGTTGGACCATAGGATGTGTGGCCAGTTCAACCAGGTGGAATTGTTCGCCGATGTCTTCAAGGTGCACTTGGTTCCTGAGATAAGTCACTCACCAGTGGAGAAGATGAACATGAGTCTCCTAGAGGGTCTGGCGGAAAAATTCAAACCCCTCTGAGGTGAGAGATTCCAGCATACAAAAATTTGGTCCTGCGACCGGCCAGAACTTCTCAGAGAAGTGGCCCGCTGCAAGGGTGCTCCAGAATCCCCTCAGATCAAATTCAGGGTCTGAACCTTGATTTCCCCACTTGAAGACTGGGGTGGCTAAGGAACCGGCAGCAGTACTGAAGCAGACCGCTGGGACGGTAGGTTGGCCGGTGGAGAATACGGCGAACAGGCTGACTGGCTGCCGATCCTCAGGCTATCCTCCAAAGAGTGTAGTGACCTGGTCGCTACGTCATGATAGGAGGGGATAACAACCGTCATTCCTGGATCAGGGGCCAGGGCTATTGGTGGTGGGTCGCGCTGCCGCTCACCCGCCATTGGTCTCCAGAATAGATCTTTGTGATCTCTTGTGGAGGTAGAGAGCGCTTCCAGTGATGATGGTGGTGATTGCACAACCATAACCTGTGGGGTCTCCAGGTTTTCCTCCTACTGGATATACCTGTAGAATGAGGCATGGATCCTATGGACCTCATGTTTCGGGAGTACGAGGATGATGCGCCTCGTTCCAGCCCCAGCCCTTGACTCGGATGACTGAGGAGAGGGCTCCCGTGCTAAGTCGCACTCCACTTCGGAGTCTGAGAAGCAGACTAGTTTTATTCCTGTCCGGCCCTCCCCATAATTCCTCTTGTGGCGGCGACAAACCGCCTTCTTTCCCCTGGGTGGATCCTTGGGATAAGGATGATTCTTGACATGGGGTCCTTCAACCACACTGGTGCTGGGGTGGAGAGGGTTTCCACCTGAGAAAGCGGGGGTGTGAGGGGCACCAGGATAGATGTTGAAAGGTACATGGGGAGGACCTCCGTGAATGGAACTAGAGTGGGGAAAACCCCTGCTGGGATCGATAGGAGCATGGGGAGGACCACCATGCTTGGTGTGAGTGGAGCGAGGCTGGCCTTCGCCCCTCTGGTTGTCGGGGTGAGGAGGACCCTCACCAGCCGTGGAGAGAATGCAGGGAGGATCCCCACGTTGAAAGGAGAGCGGATGGGCAATTTCCCTACACTAATAGTTAGTGGCAGGAGGAATGACTCCATACCCAGTGTAATGGGCATGGGAGAGGCTTCCATGCTGAGCATTACTGCTGCGGGGTAGGCCTTCATTCGAACTGGGGGTGGCACGGGGCGGATCTCCAGGTCGGGCCTCGAAGCGGGGTAGGCCCATGCTATGTGTAGTGGTTGTGTAGAGAGGACCTCCGTACGGGGTGGAATCACTATGGGTTGGTCCGTGGTGACCACCATTCGTGCCAGCGACCATGAGAGTCGACCCAGCCTACCCATGGGGAAATTGGGGCCTCAATCCCGGTCGGGCATAGAGGTGCCCCTGCTCAGTGTATGAAGGGACCTGATGATTTACGTTGGCAGTTTCTTGGGCCACTGTTGCTGCCATCGTCGATGCCTCTTAGCAGGAATCCTTCTTATCTTGTGCCCGATACTAGTGTCAGGTCGGAAGAGCCGAGGCTGGTGGCGCAGGTACATAGCTTACTTGCTCCCCCTCTAGCAAGACCAGGTGGCGGTACTGACGTAGCCGGGTGGGAGCCCTCACTGGGAGCCCCTGAATTGGGACTCTGACCGGGTTGGGCTGGACATAGACCACCTCATTTTAGTTAGGCATGGAGTCGTCAAGGTGCTCCAGGGACAAGCTCCCAAAGCGGTTGTATGTCGGGGTGGGGAGCAGTGGCTCCCTGCGTGACCCTCGAGGGCGGCGGCGACAACGAGGTGTGAATGCCTCCAAATCCAGGAAGGCCATATCCCAGGTCGGGATGATCCCCTCCTCCTCGTACCTGCGTACAAGATCATTGATTACCCTTTGCTGGATCATTTCTGATGGGGAGAGGGGGCGTGTGCTTCCATCAGTCGTGGTGGTTGAGGCCGCCATGGAAAAAGTGGAACTGTGCGGGGTAGCTGCACCGGTGCTGCCCCTGCCCCTACGCTGGTGGGCAGGTGGTGACCGAATTCCGAATATGGTAGTCGGGTTCCTGGAAGTAGGGAGACCAACTCATTAATACTGATAGGAAAAGAAATTGACGAACAGTTCCCCAACGTTGTTTCGTCTTCTATGGATGGTAAGAGGGATCCACACTGACAATGTCACAGAATGGGATGCTCAACATCCTGACTGCCCCAACTTTTGGCGAGTTTCACGTCAGGCCTACTTGGTGGGACCTGATACCTAATGACAGGGTCAGATGACATGCTTATCCACTGATGCCTCAAATTATACTAGCCTCCATGCTGAGGAGAAGACATTCACATCGGGTTCACCATTTCTATTTCCAACGCTTTCGCCGGGGCGTGCGCATGCGCTACCATCTGGAGGACGCGCAGGCCGCTTTTGTTGCACTGCGTTCCCAATTTCCAAAGGTGGGTGGCATCCGCTCCTTCTTCAGGGACGTCTGCTCCTTGATCAAAACGGGATGATGGGATGTTGGTTCTTCCTTCCGTGGATTCCTCCTCGGAGCTAGTCACCTAGTCCGGGTCTCCCTCATAGATTTAAGACGTAGTTCATGAAACTCTTCCTGGTTCCATATCTTCATGGACACCAGTTAATTACACTGCTTATGTCGGGAAATTCCAAAGGGTCCAGTCAGGGCAGCAACCTTCGGTTAAAAGAGCAGTCATGTTGAGGCATCACTAGCATGTCTTGACACTGGGGGATTGGCATGTCTATCTTATGTCCCTTATTATAGGGCTTCTCGAGGGCGCGGAAGCTCGAGGCATCCCACATCGAGTGCAGGGAATTATATTCCATAGGCATGTATCTGAAGTTTTCCTTATCTTCCTATATTTAACACAGGGTATGCCGCAAGTTTAACGTCCAGCGGAGATGGATCAGACTGATCGGAACACTAATTAGAGTGGATCAGATGGAGTAACCCCCTGGAGGGAACACCGATATTGGGGCCAACACATGGGTGGATTCCCAAATTCTGTCAAATGGAATGGGGAATGGGGTGGCATGATCTCACCGGGACATGGCGGCCCAGGTAAGAATCAAGATGGATGCTGTAAGGGGATGGGATGGAACCGTCATGGGGTAATGATGGTTTTGGGATTTAGCCTCAAAGATACTTCCTACGTATCCCGGTGGCAGGGAATAAAAGTCCGCGTAGTTTGATGGGATGATGGGACACCTGAGGAGACGACCTGTGAGAATGGACGTATGGAGGGGACCCATAAGAATTGGAACCTCCGGGTTGGGGCATGAGCTTCTCGAGACACATGGGCTGGAGGGAGATATCAGGATGGGACATGAGTGATGGGTTCAAACCTCGTGGAGGCTTCCTACGTATCCCCATGGTAGGGAATCAAAGACCACATAGTTCAGATGACGAATACAGTTTAACGTCTTGTAGGACAAGGGTGAACCGACGTGAAGGTGGTCGGAACAATCGGGTGATGGGCTTGAACCTTGTGGAGGCTTCCTACGTACCATGCCTTGACATGGATCAAAGTCCCCGTAGTTTGAGATGGGTTGGGGATTACACTCTGAGGCGGCCCAAGGTGTTTGGGGCTTAAACCTCATGGAGACTTCCTATGTACCATGCCTTGACATGGATCAAAGTCCCCGTAGTTTGGGATGGGTTGGGGCTTACACATTGAGGCGGCCCAAGGTGTTTGGGTCTTAAACCTCTTGGAGGCTTCCTATGTACCATGGATTGACATGGATCAAAGTCCCCATAGTACAGGATGGGTTAGGGATTACACTCTAAGGAGGCCCAAGGTGTTTGGGACTTGAACCTCACAGAGTCTTCCTACGTACCATGCCTTGACATGGATCAAAGTCCTCATAGTTCGGGATGGGTTGGGGCTTGCACTCTGAGGTGGCCCAAGGTGGTAATGGGGATTGGAACACTGACACAGATATGGTCAGGGCCAATGGTTGTTGGGATTAAACCTCGTGGAGGGTTCCTACGTATCCCTGTGGTGGGGAATCAAAGTCCATGTAGTTCAGGATGAGTTGGGGCTTACACTATGAGGCGACCCAAGGTGTTTGGGGATTGACCCTCATGGAGGCTTCCTACGTACCATGCCTTGACATGGATCAAAGTCCCCATAGTTCAGGATGGGTTGGGGCTTACACTCTGAGGCAGCCCAAGGTGTTTGGGGATTGAACCTCATGGAGGCTTCCTACGCACCATTCCTTGACATGGATCAAAGTCCCTGTAGTTCGGGATGAGTTGGGGCTTACACTCTGAGGCGACCCAAGGTGTTTGGGGCTTAAACCTCGTGGAGGCTTCCTATGTACCATGCCTTGACATGGATCAAAGTCCCTATAGTTTGGGATGGGTTGGCGCTTATACTCTGAGGCGGCCCAAGGTGTTTGGTGAACTGACGTGAAGGAGGTCGGAACAACCGGGTGTTGGGGATGGAACAGTTTAACATCATGCAGGATGAAAGAGGGGCTTTCAGTTTAGTGTCATTCAGGATGAGGTGTTGGGTGTCATGGTCTATGCTTACTCTAAGCCCATGTGAGTCGTGCTCGGTGTGAGAAACAGGAGGCAATAAAGACCTGACGATCACGTCGTGAAATGTGCGTCCGTGGGAAGTGGAATGGGGCTTAGGCTCTGGGGCGGCCCAAAGAGGAAACAGGGGATTAGGCGTTGGTTCACGGCCCAGGGAGATGGAGACTGGGACTTACTCCAGGGTGGAGGCCCGGGATTGATGAAGCCCAAAGGGAGAGGGATTTGGCACCTAAGAAAGGAGGGGTCTAACGCCCATCCCCCCCCTCTGGTCTTCATTATGGAAGCTGGGACTTACTCCAAGGTGGAGGCCCAGTGGCGACAAAGCCCAAAGGGAGAGGGAAAGGGTGAAAAATCCCCTATCCCCATCTCATCTCTTGGTCTTCGACACTGGGGAGAGGATAATTGACGATCCCCATCACACCCTTTGCAGGCCTTTGACGGGGATACTGGGACTTACTCTAGGATGGAGGCCCAGTGGCAGAAAAACCCAATGAGAGAGGGAAAGGGTGAAAAATCCCCTGTTCCCCTCTCTCCTCACAGTTTAACGTCATTTTCTAGGAAGAGGGTGATCAGTAGTTTAACGTCCTGCAGCTCAGACGAGTTGGGTTCACTCCGCACCCCTAGGACTTATATAACCGGCTCCCTCTGCACCTTAGTGAGTGGAATTCACTGACAATGTCGTATCTGGGGGCGTTGTGGATTGATTCTCTAGGGGGTCCACATTAGCATGGCTATGCAAAGAAGAAATAGCCGTTAGTGTGCCTATGTGAAGAAGCATGGGGAAAAGAAATACAATGGGAAGGATTGTCCAAGGGACTTTGAAATTACCTCGTATGATCCTAGAAGGTCGCACGGGAAGACAGTGCATGATGTGGATACCCGGGGCACCGAAGTCACCCACGAATGGCACCCACAAGAATAGCATCATGGTGAGGGGTCCCAGGTAATTGCGCACAACCTTTGAGGCTTGCGTGTGAAATAATGGACCTGTGCAAAAAACACCGCTCTGGTGCGAAATCAGTGATGCTTGAGCATAATTGGGGGAAGAGGTTTTGTGCACGCCTAAGAGGATTGCACACAAGGAGTATGAATTGCGCGCAAGTGGTAGAGGCCATGCGCAAGGACAAGGGTGCCCACAATGAAAGGAATTTACACGTAATTGACCGGCTTGCGCGTAATGGAAGGGATTGCGTGCAAGGAGGGTACCCCAAAGGGATTGGAATTCACTATAATCCATGGGGATCTCGCACAAAGGTGGACCCCGGGGAGACTTGGCGCGAAAAGAATCATACCTGGAGGCCATATTGCGCGCGTGGAATCCAGATTCCGCACACGAGAGTTGGTTCATATTCTTCGGCCTGGAAGTCGAAAGGTTGCCTTTTATTTATAGGCACCTGGGGGCGTAGAAACCTTCTCGGTGTGGAATAATTATGTGCCGAGGTCAGCAGCATGAAATGTCAACCGTGCGGGGTGGGGTGAGAAATTATTTCGTTCTTGGGTTGAAGACTCTTTGCGAATCCCATAACTTTTCGCGCGATCCAAACATGACTTCACTTTGTCATTTTGGAACATTTTTCAACACTTAAACATTTTTCGGTGTCTATAGAGACCTTGAAGGTCTCGAGGTCCCTACAACGTATCGTTATACTGACCACTGCACGGGCTATGCTCGAACCTCGTTGTGTTGGTTGCAGACGACGGACAGTGCTAACTGAGGCAGAGAGTAGCAGGACTGGACGGTACCCGGAGGTGGACCACTCGGAGTGACGGTGCACAGAGCGGACGGGCAGACATGGAGTGCTGAGGAGGCCATCTGTAGCTACCCTTCAGGTAGGAACCCCAGAGAATGACCCAGTAGCTGCTTTACTTACTTTTAGTTGTACTTACTTTCAGTTGTACCTATAATTTACTGTTGGGATTGTATTTCCGGCCCCTTTTTCTTTCCATCACTTCTTATGTATACAATATTTCTTAGTGTTTTGCTTCCAATTGTGTACTCTGATTGTGTGTGTTTAATTTTTATAAAGGAAATGCCTTCCCAACTTATGGATTTACACCTTTGGTGCTAGTCGCCAGCCCCCGGCCTATGGAAGGCGGGCATGGGGTAGTCACGACACGGGCCCCAAGGACGGGTTGTGACAAATTGGTATCAGAGGAGTCGGTTATACCACAAAACATAGGGCTCTGATATTTATTTTCTGTGAAGCAATAGTGTTAAGTGTACTAAATGTGGTTTTCAGTTCATGGAGTCCAATGTTGATGCAGGTGGCCGACATATCCATACACCAGGACCCTGACTTCTAATTTTCGACTCAGTACACGAAAACACTGATTGCATGTGTGTTTTCAAAAGTTTTCTTTAAGTCAGCTCATCCAGGTTATCTCACCAGGTATAATGTTTTGACCATGTTGCATATGTTTCCTTCAGGATGCCTCCCCACGGATGACTAGTTAGAGCCCCGAGAGTTGTACGTATTGACAGCCCGTCGAGTGACGAGGCCTAATTGCAGGGCACTTTACTAGTGGAGGCACCAGCGGTACTACTCCCTGTTGGTCCACCGATGCCACCAGCCCCAGCAGCAGACGATGCACGCCGCTTGAGCACGCTGCATGAGTTGCAGCGCCAGAGGCCGCCTAGGTTCCTGGGAGAGACGCATCCACAGGTGGCTGAGGATTGGCTGGAGGCTGTGTTGAGAGTCTTCAGACTGGAAGGGACACCAGCAGACTTCATGGTGATCCTTGCCTCCAACCTCCTCTAGAAATCAACAGGCATATGGTGGAGCCTGACGCTCCAGGTCCACAATGAGGCGACACTCCTTTGGGTAGACTTCGAGAGCCTGTTCTGAGCAGAATTTGTACCAGCCACCCTTCATGCGGTACAAATACAGGAGGTACTTCATCTACAGCAGGGTAGCATGACGGTGGCTTAGTACTCAGCGAGGTTCACCGATCTCTCGCGCTACTCCACAGATATGGTACGAGACCCATTCTTCAGGGATCAAACCTTTGAGCAGGGACTCAGGTGAGAGATCAGAGCTTCGATGATCTCACTCAGCATCTCTACGTAGGAGGGGGTGTTAGAGAGAGCCCTCCTAGTGGAGAGTTTCCTTACTGAGCAGTCACCAGCAGCGAGACCCACTACTAGTCGACATGTAGCATAGTCTTCTACAGCTGACAGTTGGTAGATGTTGCAGAGGTCCAAGAGGACCAGACCTACAGGTGGTCGATTTCATGACTCAAGATCATTTTTTCGGGGCACATAGAGCAGAGAAACACATTCCAGTACCAGGCAGTGTTACTCATGTGGCAGGCATGGTCACATGGCTCGTGACTATTTGACCCTCCATTCAGACGATTAAAAGACAGTTGAGGGACCTCCCAGGAAGAGGCAGAGGTTCGATCGAGGCGGTCCGCAGGGTGCATGCGGATGTGGAGGAGGATCTAGTCGAGAAGTTGGAAGTGGACGACGTTATGAGGTGTTACCACCACCACTACCAGGAGGTCCACCCCGACCGCAGGGAGCAGGTGAATAGGGGAGATCTCGGCTTCAGGCAGCCTAGACATACGACCACAACACTACAGATATGATTCTAGGTACTATCTATGTCTACTCCACCTTAGCTACAGTTTTTATAGACACAGGTTCCAGTCACTCTTTCATTTCCACTTACCTCGTTCGGATCTCGGAGATTCTGAAGGATCCGTTAGTTCGATCCTTACGGCTAGAGAATCCTACGGGAGTTGATTCGATGATTATGCACTGGTGTCGGTGGTGAGATCTTACTCTAGGAGGCGAGAGCTTCGGCTGGGACCTCCTAGTAGTGGCGTCGAGCCCTTACAACGTCATCTTGGGTGTGGACTGGTTATCTACATTCCATGCCCAGATCGACTGTATTAGGTGAAAAGTGCGGTGTGTCCTCACAGATTGGACTAGTTTCACCTTCACCAGAGAGAAGGGAACCTTTGCAGCACATGACAAACTTACTTGGAGGAGGGTGCAATAGATCACTCACCAGTTGGATTGCCTTACCCTCTGAGTAGTTGATGTAGAGAGTCCAACTTATCCTATAGTGGTGGACCAGTATGTGGATGTTTTTCCTGATGATGTTCCAGGACTACCTCCTCATAGAGAGGTGGATTTCTACATTGACTTGTACTCCGGGATGGCACCAATATCTACTCTAGTATATCGGATGGATCCTGCTAATCTTCGTGAGCTGTTGGTACAGCTGGGGGACTTGCAAGGGAAGGGATTCATCTGGCCTAGTGTTTCTCCCTGGGCAGCCTCAATTCTGTTCGCCAAGAAGGCAGATGGGATCTTGAGGCTCTGTGTCGACTACCATCACCTGAACTAGGTGACCATGAAGAACAAGTACCCACTCCCGAGGATTGACGACATCTTTAATCAGTTCAAGGGAGAACAGTGGTAACTAACGCTCTAGCAGTGTTCATGTGTCTCATGAATAGGATCTTTCAGCCATACCTCGATCGCTTTGTCGTAGTCTTCATTGATGACATTCTGATATACTTGACTACTGAGGAGGAGCATGACTACCATTTGTAGGTAGTACTGGACACACTCCAAGAGCACTAGCTTTATGTTAAGCTCTCAAAGTGCCAGTTTTGGATTTGAGAGGTTCACTTCTTGGGATATGTCATCTCGGAGGCTGGAGTTGCAGTGGATCCAGCAAAGATTGAGGCGATACTTGCTTGGGATCCACCCAGGAGTGTGATGGAGGTACGAAGTTTCCTAGGATTGGATAGATACTACTATAGATTCATTCCATACTTCTCTAGAGTTACAACACCTCTGTTAGCCTTAACGAAGAAGGGGAAACCCTTCGTGTGGTCGAAGAGATTCCATCAGATATTTCAGGAGTTGAGGTAGAGGTTGACTAGTGCCCCCATCTTGAGGCTTCCAGAGGAAGTTGTAGGGTACGTAGTCTACTACGACGCATCAGGGACCAGACTCGAGTGTGTCCTAATGCAGGAGCGAGCAGTGATCACGTATGGTTCTCAGTAGCTGAGAAAACATGAGCAGAACTACGCTACTCATGACCTAGAGTTAGCAGCAATGGTCTTCGCCTTGAAGATGTGGCAGCACTATCTGATGGTGAACATTTTACCGTGTACTCTGATCATAAGAGTCTCAGGTATATCTTTTCTTAGAAGGACCTGAACCTGAGACAACAATGATGGCTTGAGTTCCTCCAGGACTATGACTTCAAGATAGTCTATACTCCTAGGAAGGGGAACGTTGTTGCATATGATCTTAGCAGGATATATAGTATAAAAATGCTAAGAGAGGCGACAGAGCAGTTGGCTGCATTACAGATATCCTTTGTGGATAGGGATGGAGAAGCCTATCTACAGTCTCTTACAGTCACTCCCCCACTCCTTCAATGAGTCAGGGAAGCACAACATGGGGACACTGACTGTGAGACACAATGTGCTCAGATATCCACATGGCAAGCACCTGATGAATTTTCTTAATGTGGGGAGCACGTTATCCTCTTCAGAGGATGTACTATAGTGCCAGTGTCACTTCAGGAGGTAGTGTTGAGGGAGTTTCACACGTCCCATCTAGCAGTACATCAAGGAGTGGTGAAGATATATCAAGACCTCAGACGTCAGCACTGGGGTCAAGTTATGAAGAAGGCGGTAGCGGAGTTTGTCTCACAGTGCCTCACTTTCCAGCAAGTGAAGGCATAACACCAGGTACCAGCAGGCTTGGTTCAGCCTTTAGAGGTCCCATAGTGGAAGTGGGATGGGATATCCATGGATTTTGTGATGGGTCTTCCACGTACATCCAGGAGTCATGATTTGATATGGGTGATCGTTGACCGACTCACCAAGTCGGCCCACTTCCTACCAATCAGAGAGAAGGGCTCAGTAGAGAGATTGGGATGCCTCTATGTATAGGATATTGTGTGTTTGCATGGAGTACCTTATTCTATTGTCTCTGACCATGATGCATGGTTTACTTCTTGGATATGTAAGGGGTTGCTGGAGGCTTTCAGGCCACAACTTCACTTGAGCACCGCCTTCCATCCTCAGATAGATGGTCAGACCGAGAGGACCATCCAGACCGTTGAGGACATGCTACGTGCATGCATCCTTGACTTCAGTAACAGTTGGGAGGATCACTTACCTTTGGTGGAGTTTTCCTACAAAAACAGTTATAACTCCACCATCAGTATGGAACCTTTTGAGGCCTTGTATGGACGACATTGCAGATCGCCACTGTGCTGGAAAGACCAAGGGGAGTCAGCACTAGTGGGACCAGAGATGGTACGGGCTACCACGGAGAAGGTGAAGATCATCCAGGAGCAGATAAAGACTACACAGAGCAGGCAGAAGTCATATGCCGACAGGAGACAAAGACCTCTAAAGTTCGAGGATGGCGACCACGTCTTTCTATGAGTCTCACCTCGATGTGGTCTACGGAGATTTGGACAAGGTGGAAAGTTATCTCCGAGATTCATCGGACCTTTACAGGTCCTCAACAGAGTAGGTGAGTTGGATTACCACTTATTTCTTCTACCACAGTTTCACCGGGTGCACGACGTCTTCTACGTATCTCAGCTGAGGAGATACGTGCACGACCCATCCCACATCATCAACCACAGGGAGCTAGACATCGATGACGAGACGACTTTCATGGAGGTTCTAGTAAAGATTGAGGATCGACAGGAGTAGGTACTACATGGATGGTCGATACCTCTAGTACACGTTCGCTGGTAGCACGAGAACCACCAGGAGAGCACATGGGAGCGGGAGGCTCAGATGCGTTCTCAGTACCCCTATTTGTTCCCTTAGTTCGAGTTTTAGCTTACATGGATGTAAATCCCTGAGGTGGGGAGAATGTAAAGACCTGGAATTTCCATGGATTTTTATTTTAAATACATGGTAATTTTACGAGTCCGCGAAAATTTACGGCACCTGATTCTGAGGCCCGGTGTGCCTGGAATCAATTTCTGAAGTTTTGTTCGGGTACGTTCAGTAAACGTACGAGCAGTTTTTTAGAACTTTTTAGACGGTGCTCGAAACTTAAATCCAAGAGCACCGTTGAACTCATAGCGCCGATATTCGCTTAAGAATACTTTCACTTTGATGACAGTGATTCGAGGATAAAAGTTAGTTTTTGGGTTTTCTTAAAAAAATAATAAAATAAAGTGCAACACTTTATTTTATTTTTGAGCCGCCATGTGAGTACGGGTAGTTGGAACCTCTACTTGGGAGTTGATGGTGGGACCGCCACACCGTAACCTCCCATGAGAGGTTATGGTGGTGGGGCCCACCCGATCATAACCTCCCGTAAGAGGTTACAATGTGGGGACCAACCAAGACCCATAACCTCTCTATTAAATGATAGGGGTGGGAACCACCCGACCCCTATTGATGGTGGAGGATAAAACCTCCCACCTCTCCCTCTTTAATGAGGGAGAGCCTCTTTCCATCCAGCTAATTAAATCTGAAACCTCTCACAAATTTAATTAGGTGGGGCCCACTCATTTAATTCATTAATTTTGAATTACGTGCCAACGTAATAATAGACAAACCATCCTATTATTTTCGTTGGCATAATCTTCTTTTTGGTGGAGGCTTTGAGAGGAAAGCTAGGGAGAAAAGATCCCAACGAAGAACGGGGAGAACGCGAAGAACGTCGACGACGCTCTTTCTTCTTCAACTTATTCCCCGGCCACCTACCGATCAACCCTCCACAACGTCGTCGACGAACCGATGCAGCTCAGGATTGGAGATGTGTGGCGGACGCGACGAACGACGGTCTTCATCGTCTTCCTTCCACGACATCATCAACGAAGGACGAATGAACAATAATCAAAAGGTAGGGGTTGGATTTTGAGTATGATTATATTCCAAAGTTCTTATTTTTTTTAAAACAATGAACGCAGATGTTTTATTTTGCGGGTTGGGAATAATCTTTGCAGGAGGTTAGGGTTTGATTATCTTCTTTTAAGTTATTGTTGTGCCGCCTGTTACCGCTCTAATGCGGGGGGTGTGGGCCAAACTAACATGGACCGACCCCTCCATCTTTATTCCTGAATGGTGTGTTATTCATTATGGAAGGTGGTGGATTTGCGTTGTGGTGACGAATGGAGAACCCCCTTTGATCCACCAAGAAACCCCTTCGATGTGCCTCCAAAATGAGCTAAGGAGCTCCCCCAACCTCTAAAAACTGGAAATCCCGCATGAGGCCAGAGTGGGAGGAAGAACGGGGGAAATATGGGAAATACCGAGTGGCCCAGGACTTAAAACCCTAATTTTAAGTGGCCGCACAGCTTGGCCGCACGGTTTGGGAAACCGTGTTCCAACCCTGCGGTAGCCACTGTCTCACCTGGGGACTTCACACGGCTTGGCTGCACAGTTTGTCAAACCGTGCTCCAACCGTGCGGTTGCTACTATATCACCCAGAGACTTCACACAACTTGGCCGCATGGTTTTTCAAACCATACGCCAACCGTGTAGTTGCTACTGTCTCACCCAGAGACTTCGCACGACCTGGCCGCATGGTTTTTTTAGACCATGTGCCTCTGCGCAAAACTCCATAACTTTGGAACTAGACATCCATTTGACGAACCGTCAGCGGCACTGGAATCCTTGGAGAAAGACGGTGCCTTGAGTATACCCCACTAGAGATTTGGGTTGAGATGGAGTATGGTTAGGTTGGATCGATCACGAATCCAACTAGACCCCGAAACTAAAAGGCTAATGACTCACAGACCGGGCGTCCGATTGACGCACCATCTATTGCGTTGAGACCCCTATGACGTGACGGTCCTTGAGATAATTCTACGTGGTACTAAAATATAGTTGTAGTATTTCCCAGTAACTCGTGGAGATGATCCTTCCGGTGACGAGCAGACAGAGTACGGAGACCTAGTAGCTGGCTGAGACCTGACGACTGCTTGACCGATTCGACTCGGAGTGACTCGACTAGCACAGTGGGGAGCGCCTCTGTGTGATGCGGTAGACCCACGGAGGAATAGCGCCTCTGTGTGAGCATGTAAAACCCACGGTACTCGACAGGAGGAGTACCTCTGCAAGCTATTAGGGGGAGCACCTCTATGTGACGCGGCAAACCCATGGTGGGGAGCGCCTCTGTGTGATGCAGAAGACCCAAGATACTCGACAGGAGGAGTACCTTAGCAGTACAAGGATAGTGGGAAGTGCCTCTGTGTGACGCGACATGCCCACTGTACTCGATAGAGGAGGAGCACACCACCATCCATGGTTTCTCTAATAAAAATCCTGGTTTGAGCTGAGTCAATGACTTTTATGTTTTCCTCATGATTGAGATGGGTTACTTGATCACTTAGGTATATATATGGGAATATACCTAAGTAATGGTTATCTATTTATTTCATACTTTGTGGTTTATCCTTGTTGGATTTTGTGAGACCTTGAAGGTCTCGGGGTCCCTACTAAGTATCGTTATACTCACCCCTGCACGGGCTATGCCCGCACCTTGTTGTGTTGGTTGCAGATGACGAACAATGCTGACTAAGGCAGAGAGTAGCAGGACTATATGGTACCTGGAGGTGGACCACTCGGAGTGACGGTGCACGGAGTGGACAGATGATCGTGGAGTGCTGAGGAGGCCATATTTACCTACCCTTCAGGTAGGAACCCCGGAGAACGACCTAGTAGCTGCTTTACTTGCTTTCAGTTGTACTTACTTTCAGTTGTACCTATACTTTACTATTGGGATTGTATTTCCAGCCCCTTTTTCTTTCCAGCACTTCTTCTGTATACAATATTTCTTAGGGTTTTGCTTCCAGTTGTGTACTCTAATTGTGTGTGTTTACTTTTTATAAAGGAAATGCCTTCACAGCTTAGGGATTTATGCCTTTGGTGCTAGTCCCCATCCCCTAGCCTATGGAAGGCGGGCTTGGGGTAGTCACAGTACAGGCCTCGAGGACGGGTCGTGACATTATCATTCAATACCGAATAAGAGGAAGTGGGCAACTCAATTGTATGTGTGATTTTGGAGCAAGTATTAATCTTATACCTTATTCCTTGTTAAAAAAGTTTGGTCTTAAGGATATGTAACCAAATGATGTTTCTCTTGAACTTGCTGATAGTTCACTCACTCAACCCTATGAAAGGGTGGATAGCCTATTAGTGAGTGTAGGAAAACACACACTACCCACATACTTTCTGATCCTTCATATGGAATGTGATGAAAAGGTCCCAATCATTTTAGGTAGACCCTTCCTTGCTACCAGAGGAGCTATCATTAATGTGTTGAAAGGGAAAATCACCCTCTATGTTGTTGATGATGTGGAAGAAATATTGGTCTTTGAAAATAACCAACATGAGGTTAGTTGTGATGTGATTGATGTTTATGAGAACCCATGTTTCAAAATTGAGGTCAGAGCTAAGTATGGGTCTTTCCCTCTTGAGGTCAAAAAGATTAGGATTCCCCAACTCATTGAAATTTTTACTAAGTTTGCTGCTCTTTCCCCACACCTTTCTATTGATGAGGAAATTATTTCCTTAGAACCCATTCTAGACAGTGAGTCACATTCTTATCCTAAACTGTCTCAACCTGTTTATGAAATTTTACCTTGTGAAGTTGACTACATGAAAGTTCCTGAAGCTGGGGAAAGTTCTGGGTTTAGTCCTACTAAAAACTTGATGATTTCTACTATGAACAGGTGCATTTCCTTGACACCTTCTTACCTTCCCAGTTTGATGTCGTGTGTGATGACTTCCAACCAGTGTTTTAAAGGTTCACATAATTTGAGTCCTCTGTGGACATTGGGAAGCATCTTTTAGAAGCTAAATTTTATTCCTTCACTTGGGAGTATTCCGAGTTGTCTGAGTTGCCAGCTGTTTCAGGATACACTGAGGTGTTTGCTGTTGTTTCTTCTTCTATTTTTGTGATTTTTCAATCCTCTAAGTGTAGGGGAAGCTATGAAAGAATTATTGACCAGATGGTTGATTTCCATGGGATGCTGTTGAATATTTTTAGAGCCAATGATGTGGGTTTTAGAGACCAAATTGAGTTGGACAACATGAATCCAACTTCTGTGTTGAAAGAGTTTTGGAGAATTCTTCTTACTTCTAAAAATGTAACTGTATTAAGGGATCATGTTGTTAATTCCATAAAAATAGTGGAGTCCACACCATTAATAATCCATACAAATTGAATGGTCATGGTTAGAAATATTTAGGGGAATAAATTCTGGCTGGGGACTTTAAACCTAGTGTTGTATGGGAGGCAACCCATAATTTTCCTTATTTTCTACTTTACTTTTTAGTTTGAATAAATGATCCTTGCTTGGTTGTGTGTCTCCTTGGATTGGTGAACCATAATTTCTGTATTTAATTGAAATATTTTTTCCCTATTTTGATGACTTCTTATTGAAAAGTGTTTTTTACCACTTAACTTGAGGTGCATGTGGTCCGATGGTCCCAGATGGATATGTGATTTTTTTACCAGTGGCAGACTCATTTGGAACATCCATGCCATAAGGAAGATTTTTGTTAAAGAACACTAGAAAGAACTCCCTAAATCTTATCTGGTTGCTTTTTTACTTTGAAATTTAAATTCTTAAAGTTTCATATATTTTTTTACATCTTGTAGGTACTTGAAGGGAGCATCTAGAGTCATTGCACACAAAGACTCCATAAAACAAATGAATGTAAAGCTTCTATATCACAGGAGTGTTTGTTTTTATTCTTCCATTTTCATTCATTCATTTTTATTATTGTTTTGAAATAAGTGTGGGGGACTCCCCATGACTTCTTATGAAAAGGGTGAATTTATTTTCCTACATGGGTGATTAACTTTCTATTATCTTGGGAGTTGAAAATTTTTATGAGATGATTTGTGAAACTTGTTGCACCCTTTGTTTTCATTGTCATTCTGTTGTGTTGCACTTCATTTCTTACCATGATACTGTTTGAAATTCATTGATAAATCTTATGTCTTCTTGTACAACTTTAAAGCATGAACCTTTTAAAGAAAAATATATTATTCTTGTTTGGTGGTGGTGGCTGGTCGGGTTCTTCTATATATGTCTGTTTGTGTTTTTATTTTTATTTTTCTTTTTCTTCTTTTTGTGTGGAAAATTATCTTATGAAGTTTCTTATCACCTATTTACAAATCCTTTTCATGCTGAATTTCCCATATATTTTTAAATTCATTGTCTCCCACCTTGAGGATCGGTAATGGGGACACAATTGAGTTTTAAGTGTGGTGTAGAGGGGCAATTCTATCACATTAATTCCCCCTGATTTTTTGTCAAAAAATGGTCAATTTTTCTTCTTCAATTTTTTCATTTTCTTTCAATTTTTTTGAATCTTATTTCACAATTATAGGGTCATTTGGATTCCATTTTCACATCAATTCTATCATGTCTGGTGGATAGCTACTTGTTGGATGTTGAGAATTGCAATGATTCTAAAAGTGTTAGGGATGTATGATTGCTGAGTGAAGTTGTTTGCTGTTTTTATGGATTTTCTATTTAGGAACTAAGGAAGGGAGTGAGATAGGATAGATTTTTTGAAATTAAGATCATGGATTTAGGTAACTAAATTTTTTTACTGGAACATAGGGGACTCACTTTTAATTTTAAAAAAAGTAATCACTTTAGGGATCCAACTCAAATGGTAATCTTAGAAGTCCTTTAAAATTGGAGTAAAATAGGAAAATGGGATCCCACAGTGAATCTTTGGGACTCTAGGCACTGATTGTGTGTGTTAGAACTATGTACATATTAATAAGTGCTTTTGCATAGTGCTTTGCACATACATGACTGGGTAAGAAAAAATAAATAAAAAAAATAATAATAATGCCTAGTGGCCAAAAATGAGTTCATCAATGTGAGGAAAATTGTGAACCCAGATGAAGAAGGGAAAAATTGACTTGTTAGAAGATCAGTTGAGTTAGATCAGTGAAGTGATTCAAAAGAAATTAAACTTTGAACTTTTTTAGAACTTATGAGAAAGTGATAATTGAAGGTGCCTTTGTTTAAGGTTTTAATTCCACTTAATTTAACCTTTCATCACTCTTAGATTTGGATCTTGAACTGGAATTGAAGTAAGGAAGTAGGTGATTTAATACATGAGGCATGGCATATTTGACACTAAATGAGTCTTTGTTCCCTTTGACTGTCCAGTGTGTAATTGAAGCTAGGTGGGACTTTATGTGAACTCATTCTTTGAAAAACCTAACTTATTCTATTCCTCTAGATTTCACAGTTTATCCATGCTCCGTTTTTAAGCTCAATGTGGCAAATCATTTTTTCTGTTTTACAAAGACAAAAGCATGCATTTGTTTGAGGACAAACAAAGATTTACGTATGAGGGAGTTTTATGTGGCTTAATTTCATTTCTTTTTTTCCACATCAATTTTTACCTTTTCCTCTCTTGTTATTATTAAAATAATGTATTTTGTGTAATAATTAACAATTGTTTTATTTTGTAGGTTAAATTGTTAAAAAAATGTGTTCCTGTGTTTAAAGCATGTTTTTTAGTGTTTATTTTTGTTGTTTTTCAATAATAAAATCAATTTATTCTTTTTTCATTTAATTAATTCTTTATGTAATTAATTTTCAATTTAATAATGTTCAATTCTTTAATTTAATTAATTCTTTTGTAAATAAATAAATTGCCCCTCTTTTTCTTAATACTTTGAATAATTAAATTAATTCTAACAATTCAATTCCATTCATTAAATATTTTTAATATTCAGTAATATTTAATTTTCATTCTTTTATTTTATTGATTCTTTTAATTATTTAATTAGTTAATGAATTTAAGAATGTGAAATTATTTTATGTTTTAATTTTCTAATCTGAATTAATTTATTTGTTGAGTAGATAGTAACTAAGATAAATTAAAAGGTTTACATTCTGTTTTTATAATTTATAATATTAATCTTAATGTTTTTATTTTCTTTTGAAATTTCAGTTATTAAATTGATTATTTTTTTATTTTAATTTTATTTATGTTATGATTTTAATTTATTTCTTTTGTTTGTCTATTAATTTTTCAGGCACACTCCCTTGCTGGTGTCTCATTTGACACCGCCAGCTCCCGCAGTGTCTCCACACTCCGTTCCTGCATCTTCTACTTCCGCCAGATCTCCCTCACGCATGCACCGCTTGACCCTCCGCTCCATCTCTCGTTGCACCGCCAGACTTCCCCTTGCACCGTCTCCACACACCGCCAGCCTTGTCCTTGGAACCCGCGACCCTCCTCACGACCTCGTCGCGCGCCACTGAACCCCTGCTAGGCCGCTGCACCTCGCCGCTGGCGCGACCGCCTCTGCTCCTGCGCGATTCTGAACCCCCCCTCCCCATTTGGTTTTCTTTCTTTTTAATTTAATTTTCTAATTATAATTACATATAATATAATATATAATATTTATAACAATAATTATA
Source organism: Viscum album (assembly GCA_963277665.1). Taxonomy (NCBI): domain Eukaryota; kingdom Viridiplantae; phylum Streptophyta; class Magnoliopsida; order Santalales; family Viscaceae; genus Viscum; species Viscum album. The sequence continues at coordinate 1,559,838,849 of OY728129.1, forward strand.
TAGTAGTAATAATAAATATTATATTAATTTGCAAATGTTTACATTCATTGTATTTTTATAAATATATGTATATGTTCTAATTATTGTATATAATAATTGTACATAGAATATTAATTTAATAAGTAGTTGTAGTTTGTTTATTTATATATATCATATACTTGTAATAAATGAATTATTATTGTTAGTAATCTATTTTGTTGTTGGGATGCATATGATGTTACAAGAAGGTCATGGCACTTACAGAAGGGGCGTGGAGCAGTCAGTTGAGAAGCAGTCCAGATGTGAGAGAGAATTATCCATTCCAGAGACTCCCATGAAAAGATTCGAGAATGATCTACACCATTACACCATGGGACTTGACACATTTCCAGCTAGCGGGAGATCGGATTTTTGGCACCCACTCATTCACCTGACTACGCATTCCATCGTCCATTTCCCAGGTCTCCTCATTCCAGACTCCTCCCGATCATCCACCTCCAGGTTCATCCCAAACGCTCCATCTCATTTTCCATTCATCCAGTCCCGATCAACACCTTGATCATCATGACTTTAGGTAACTAGAAATTTCTACTCAAACTTAGGGGACTTACTTTTAATTAAAAAATTAATCACTTTAGGGAGCCAACTCAAATGGTAATCTTGGAAGTCCTTTGAAGCTGGAGTAAAATGAACAAACAGGACCCCACAATGAATCTATGTGACTCTAGGCATTGGGTGTGTGTGTTATCCCTCTGTACATATTAATAAGTTCTTTTGCACAGTGCTTTGCACATACATGGATGGGTAAAAAAACAAAATAATAATAATAATGCTTAGTGGTCAAAAATGAGTTCATTAAGGTGAGAGGAATTTTGAACCCAGATGAAGAAGAGGACAATTAACCTGTTTGAAGATCATTTGAGTTGTATCAGTGAAGTGATTCAAAAGAAATTTAACTTTGAAATTTTTTTAGAACTTAGGAGTAAGTGAGAATTGAAGGTGCCTTTTGTTAAGGTTTTAATTCCACTTAATTTAACTTGTCATCACTCTCAAATTTGGATCTTGAACTGAAATTGAAATAGAATAGTACGTGAATTCATATAGGAGGCATGCCACCTTTGACAGTGAATGAGTATTTGTTGCCCATGTCTCCAAGTGATATTGAAACTAAGCAGGACCACTTTTGAACACACATTTGAAAAGTCTGACCCACTGCCAGATTTTGTGCCTCTGGTTTTTAGATCTTGACATGCACATGTTGAACCGATTTTAATAAATCATACATTCTGTTTTAAAAAAGTTAAAAAGGCATGCGTTTGTTTGAGGACTACTAAATATTTAAGTGAGAGAGAGTTGGATGTGGCTTAATTTCAGTGCTTTCTTTACACATCAATTTTCAAATTTTCCTCTCTTTTTATTATTAAAATAATGTATTTTTTGTAATAATTAACAATTGTTGTATTTTGTAGATTAGATTGTTAAAAATTGTGTTTCTGTGTTAAAAGTGTGTTTTCTAGTGTTTATTTTTGTTGTTTTTCAATAATAAAATTAATTTATTCTTTTTTTCATTTAATTAATTCTTTATGTAAAAAATTTTCAATTTAATAATGTTTAATTATTTAATTTAATCAATTCATTTGTAAATAATTTTTTTTCACTTTTTTTAAATAATTAAATTAATATTTTAATTCTGTTCATTAAATATTTTAATACTTAGTTTAGTTTTATCTTATTTTAATTCCTTGACTTTATTAATTAATTTAATTAATTTATCAGTTATTTAATTTTAGTAGACTAACTTTAATTTTTAATTTTTATTGTTCTAAATTAATTTAATTGTTAACAAATTCTAATATGAATTAATATATTTGTTGAATAATTAATAATTAAGATAATTTAATAAAAAATATATTCTGTTTTATAAATTGTAAATTGTTATGTTTCAATATTTATTTCTTTAATAATTTTAGTTACTTGTTGTGTGTTTGTTGAATTAATTTATTTCATTTGCTTATTTTTTGTGTAGGTACATCCCCTTGGTGGTGTCTCCCTCACACCGCCATCCTCTTCCTTCCCAACTCGAGCCATCAAGCGTCGTTTCGCCTCTGCCCATACCTCAACCCCATCTACTTCTATCGCCATTTACCCCCTGCAGGAACCCCGAACCCGCCACTCACCGTCTGTTAGTGCCGACCTGAGGCCGCGTGCAACCGCCTCCCTCTACCACCGCAGAGCACCCGAAGCCGAGCCCCTGTGCTGGATGCCACAAGACCCCCTTTCCCTGCTTACTCCCTCTGCCTCGCCTCCTTCCTCTGGAAGCCGCCCACGACCCTCCCCCACTTCTCTCTGCCTAAGCCGAACCCCCGTCATTTTCTCATTTTCTCTTTTTTTTATATAATTATATATAATATATAATATAATATATAATATATAATAGTAATTATAATAATAATAATAAATTAGATTTAAATAGTTTAATAATATTTATAAATACATTTATTTATTAAATCAAAAAAATATTGTCTTTGTAAATAATTTTTTTTACTTTTATTAATAAAAATAAACATTACATTCATTTATAGGTTTTTAAATTTAAGTACATATTTATACTTTTATATAATAATATTAAGTACACATTTTTGTAAATATTTTCTTATAAAATACTAATTATAATTTAATATAATATACTAATAATAATTGTATGTATGTACATATTCTAATAATTGTATATATTTATATATAATTGTATATAGTTTTAAGTATTTTTATTTTCACTATTAATTTATTTGTATTTTTTTTATTTATATTTTATTAAATACTTGTGATAAATTAGTTCTTTTAGTTTAAATCTTTTTATTTTTTTATTTTGTTTGTAGGAGCTTGAATCTGTTAAGGGGGGGTGTGATGCATGGCACATGTGGGCGCACGAGGCATTCAGTTGAGGAGTAGGAGATTCCAGAACCATCCAGAGCATATTCAAGAGAGTTTCAACTGGGTAGGAGATCCATATCATGACACCACCATTCCATACGACATTGAGATCTGTCCCATATTTTCACATCTCTTATCCCTCATCCACTACACAACCCGTTCACTCATCCCTCTAATCATCTATCCATACCATCTGATCCTTCCATCTAGCCAGAATCCTTCCAGATACTTCGGCTCACACCATCCGTTCTCACAGACGACCATAATCCATTCCATCTCCATTCACCGGGACAGAGAACAAAGACAAAAAGCTGAGCTTGGAGCAGGGAGAAGGAATCATAGCAGGAGTTCGATCTTGAGGAAACACACTCGCCAGAGATGTTTCTTCACTACCTCTTCTTCATATTTTCATTTTTGTTTTTCCAAACATGAGTAGTTAATTAGATTAGGGGACTCAAGTAGTGATGAACTGATTATTTTTATCCATTCTGCTATGTGAATTGATTGTTCAGTGCAATTTTTAAGTTCATTTTTCTTTTCTGTTTAATTATGAGTAACAATTTACACTACCTAATAACCATCAAGTGAGGGTAGTGAATCAATTCACCTTGGATCATTGACTGAAGTACTGAAAATTAGAAAAATTCAATGTATCTCTTCTCCATATTTAATGGATTAATTCAAGGGTTAAGATCGAAAGACTGAGACTCAAGAAAGTTAACCGAGCTGTGTTGATTCACTGAATTGGAAACCCAGCAGATTATCACCATTTTCCTATGCACCAAGTAATTGAATAAATTTATGTGGGATTAAAGAATATCATTTTAATCAGTTCAAAGTGGCCTGAGGACCCTAAATTCATCATCATTGTCTGCTCTCTATTTTAGTCCCATAAACCACTACATCACACCATGCCACCTTCATTTTCACACTCACTACCTTCCATCTACTTTACTATTTTATTATTTTTAGTTTTTGATACTGTTTTTGCTTGTTCTAGTTTGTTTGGTCTAGCACAATCTAAGTCCTTCCTTGTGATTCGACACCTGTCTTTCCATAGTACTAGTAGTAATTAGGTTATATAAATATTAAATTTTCACACGCTCAATGATGCACCTGTCAGGAAGCCTACAAGATAGAAATACTGATGTTTTGGAACCTTCCCCTACTCAGTTCCTTAGGGGAACCTTTTATTTTGTAACCTTTATTGATGATGCAATAATAAATTTTTTGATTTACTTTTTGAAGCATAATTCTGATGTTTTTTATGAATTCATTTATTGGAAGGACATGGTGGAAAGGGAGAGAAACCAGAAATTGAAATACATACAATCTAAAAAGAGTGATGAGTACACTAGATATAACTTCTATAAGTTCTACAAAAATAAGGGAATACAACATGATAATATGGTTCCTGGAACATAAAAAACTGGATTAATGAATGAATAAGAAACTAAGATAGAAAGATAGGATAATGAGGTTTCACTATAGAATGACTAAGTAAATTTGGGAATAAGCTATCAACACCATAGAATATCTAGCCAATAGAATTCCAACATCAACAGTTTGGTAGAAAATACTAGAGGAGTTATAGACTAGTAAGTGACCAGTAGTTAACGACCTTAAAGTCTTTAGAAGTATTGAATACATTCATATTGATGCTTAGGATGGGGAAAATATTAAGGTTAACTCTAAAGTTTGTTTTTTTGTTGGGTATGGTGACTAGAATTTTGGTTACCGATTATGGGATAAGGAAAAGAAACAAGTTATCAGAATTTGAGATGTTCACTTCAATGAAGGGTTTCTGTGGAAGGATTTAAAGTTGGAAGAGAATGAAGTTTTCAATAAAATAGCCATATAATTCTAGGTTTATCTGATTAAAAAAACTAGAGAACTCATATGAAATCACTGGTAGTCCATAGGTGAGACCAATAGAAGATTAGTCAGAAAATTCAAGAACTATTGAAGATCGAGTGAGAGTATTAGAAGTTAGGTCTCTAGAAATCAAAGTACTGGAAGTTCATGTACCTGAAAAAATAGTTGATCTGAGTAGTGTTAAACAACTAACTTAGTTGAGTAGATTAGCCAAAGTTAGAAATAATGTTCATAGATTTGGGATTGAAATGGATTTTCTACTTCTAACAGATGTAGGAGAACCCAAATGCTCAGAAGAAGCAACACCCCTCAGCGACTCAAAGGAATGGATGTCAGCAATGGCTGAAGAAATGGATTCACTAAATTTTAATTGAACTTGTGAGTTCATTAATTTACCATAAGTGAAAAGAGAAACTGAGAATAAATGGGTTTCCCATATAAAATAATAAGCAGGTGGAAAGAAACACTACAAAGTATATATGGTGGTGACGGGGTTTCAACAGAACGAGGTTGTTGACTTTATGGAAATATTTTCCCTGGTAGTTAAGAATAACACTATTTTAATTGTGTTAAACATGGTATCATTGGAATATCTATACATAGAATATATGTATGTCAAAAACTGAATTCCTTGGTGATTTATAGGAAGAAATATACATGCAAAAACTGATAGATTTACCTATATAAGGGAACCATAATTTGGTTTGTAAACTAAAGAAAATCCTACATAGGATAAAGAAATACCCTAGACAATGGAATGAAAAATTCAAATTTTTAATGTTATAAGAATAATTCATCAGTTTAAATATTGATCATTTCTATTACTGGAAACAATGGAAAAATGGGAAATCTATCATATTGTTGTTATATGTGGATGACATCTTGAAAGCTGAAAAAGATGCTAAGTAAATCTAAAATATGAAGTGTTATTTGTCTTGAAGATTCCAGATGAAAGATATTGGATAAGAAAGAAATATTTTGGGGATGAAGATTGAGAGAGATAAGAAATTCATGATATTTTTGCATCTTATAGTGACTATATCTAGAAAATTATCAAAATATTTTTCATAGTTGGAATAAATCTAGTCTCAACCCCTCTTTCTTCACACTTCAAATTATCCAAGTCATAGGTACCAATAAATAAAATCAATAATCTTTGCACGAAGAAATTTATTTATGCTTCACTGGTATGAATTCTGATACGTGCCATTATTTTCATATAGTTAGAAATTTCTAATGTAGTGGGAGTTTTGAATCATTATATGGAAAATCCAAGGAATGGTAGATACAACACCATGATTTGGAATCAATGATCTGATATAAGGATTTTTGGATTCAAGATTTTTGGATGACATAGATATAAGGAAAAGTTAAACTATATTTTTGTTCACTTTTAGAGGATCAATTATCAATTGGTTGATAAAGTTATAGTATATTTTTAATCTAAGTTCAGTTGATGCTGAGTCTATTGCTACAGTAGAATCTAGGAGATAAATGGTGTGGTTAAGGATATTTCTAAATATGTTTGGAAGAAGTTAAGAAAGATTAGTTCTTTTTATGTGATAGCCAAACTACGATTCACTAGGCTAAAAATTTAGTGTTCCTTGATCAGAAAAAGTATATCAACCTAAAGTATCATTTAATCTTTTGCGTGGAATACATTCCTACAAAATCGAAAAGAAAAAAATAAAGTCATACACAGAGGGAAAGAGAGGGATTTGAACCCTCGGTACAAATAATTTGTACAGTAGATTATCAATCCACTACTTTCATCTACTCATCCATCTCTCCACATTGAAAAGGTAAAATACTTTATATATGAACATAATATTGTATATGTATATAATAAAAACAAAGAAAATTCTGAGGTACCATTGTTACTTAGTGGTAATTAAGTGAATTAAAGGAGAAGGAATAGTGAATTTTATTGCATGATAATTCTGGAAGAGTTATCAGAGTTCCCTGGAAAAAACTTCAAGCTGGATATTTTTGGGTGGTGAAGTCTATTTCAGTTCACTAGAAGTTCATCTGTTGGATTTACATACACTATAATTCCATGAACTAGATTATGGGTTGGATGTTAGGTTATGACAATAGTAGTACAATTCTCCAATTGTAGCAGGACCATCATAATTTTTCATCTATCGATGGTTCTATGGTGAAGAAAAAAATTATAGAAATTTAAAAGTGTTGAACGGTTATCAGATTAGTTATCAATCTTAGGTGGTCATGTTTAGTGATTCATGTTTTTAAGGGAGAATGTATTATAATTTGATTAGATGGAACTGAGTATATAAGTGTGTGGGACCACAACACTATGTGTGATTCAATCTAAGCATTATTAGAGGGATATAAAGTTAGTGAGGATTACTTAAATTTTTTAATTTATTATAATCACCTATATCTTCTGGTTATAATAAAATCAAGCGGTATTGTGTTTTCCCCATGAATATAGGACATAATTGGAAGCATGTTAAACTCTAATGTCATTTATTGCTTTTTTGTTTTACCATTTAATGTATTAGTCATGTCTATAATTCAAATGGATTTTATTTTTGCGAGTATAATTATATCTGTAATCAAGGAATTTTTTTTAGTGAGTAAGGTTCTAAGTCTACCTACATCTGATTCAGTTATTCAGAGGGAACTTATGGTGGTTCAGTTTTCCTCTATGCTATTATGTGAAAGCTACTAGTAGAGTGACATGTATAGTTTTGATGGTTTCATTAGAAGCATAGATCGGACTTTTCAGTTTCCCCAATAGAGACCCATTTGGTTTGGTGCTCTAGGAGAGGTGTAAAGGAATCCATATGATCAGTAGACCACTATTGTCTATTAGAGGGTGAGTCCCTCATTTCAGGTGTTTTTTGATTGATTTCAAGGACAATGTTCCTAGTGATTCGGGAATAGATGGTGGTGGTTATTTTTCATTGTCACATGAGTATGAGTGAGATGGACATGTTTAATAATTATATTTAGTAATAGATGGATCATGGGATATAGAGATTGGTTTTTTTGGTTTGGTAGATTGATGATGAGGATACTTATTATATGAGGAGCATAAAATCTTTCATGGAGGAATAACCCTTGAGTTTGAGGGGTTATAGTTGAGGTGAGACTATTAAATAGATGGATGTGATGGAACTAGGATTACAATGTGTTGGAAAGATCTAATGTTATCTGGTTCCTTGGTAAATACTATATTTAGGATTCTAATTCAGTGTTGGATGTAGTTTGTATGTCAACATCGGGGTCGGGATGAAATTGATATGATCCAAGAGTGAGTCGGATCAGGGGTGAATCAATGCTCTGAGTAGAAGCATGATGTCCAGTGTGTTTGTTTGTTGATCTAACCATGGAATTACTCCAAGTGTCTAGTTCAAACATCAATGTGTGTGTGTGGTATAATCTATGATTACCCTATAATTTAAGGCATCATGGTCGAGTGAGGTGATATCCAATCAGTGGATAAGGTCGATCCTTTTATGGTGAAGTATACTAGAGGGGGACTAACCAATATCTTTGCATGGAATTAATTATGGTGAGGTGGAAACCACATCAAGTGTACCCTTGGACCACTAGAAGAGAATTTTCAGTAGGTAATTCCAATAGTGGGGGGCACAGTGATGTGGATTTTTCCATCATGAATGGATTCTTATATTATGGAGAACTATAATCCTCATGATGAATTGGTGGATAGTTCTTCAATTCCTTAAGAGAGATGAGTATGTTCAGTTTCATCATGGTGATGGAAAGCACGAAGCTCGACTTCTGATTGATGTTGTGCCTAATGTTTAGAGTTGTGCATCATAAGCATGTTTAGCATTCAAATATGGAATGTGGTCAGTTAGCAATGAATTGGTAACTATGGTAGGTTTGGTTTGATGGATAGAGGACCGTTGTGGATTTTGGGGATGAGAAATATTATGGTAGGGAGTTTTTATTGCCCCTTATATTTTAGAGTCATTATTTTTTGGAGGGAATTTTAATCTTTGGTTAGGATATGGTGTTGTTTCATGAATTGGGATTCATATTGAGAATATGAGTGTTGGAACATCTCAATGAGATGTTTTTGGATGGGAAAAAGGCCTAGTTGGTGGTTCAAGTGCTTGATCTTGTGTCAGAAAGACCCTTGGATGAAATTTTAGCTTTAAGAAACCACCATGGTGTGAAGAATGAGAACCATGGTATGGAGACCTAAGGTTGAAAGGTCCATGGCATTGTAGTGAAGGCATGATTCATAATGGTGCTTGTGAGGGAAATACTGTAGAGTATCCCATATTTTTGTCATGGAGGTATCCTGTAAAATGGGAAACTCACATTGAACCCCTTAGGGGGCATGTCATGGAGGGGAGGACATCAAGGTTGAAACCTTTACCCCTAATGGGTGGTTGCTTCATAACTCAGAGGGGTCATTCCATAACATGACCTTGGTAAAAAAAGAGTACAATATATCCCATAAGGTTCATTCCATGGATGTTTCTTGGGAGACAAGACCTCAAGCTACCACCCCTAAGTTTTCCTACATCATAGGGAACTGGGTTGCACTATAGACGGGAGGTTGTGGTCAGCATTTCACCACAGACTCTCTAGTTACAAACCAGCCTGTCTCTTGGAAGGGGTGATGAGCCACAATGGCATAGGGTTATGCCACAATAGACCCCAAGGGTTTTTTTAGTAGGGGTAAGATAATAATTTACCAGTTGGATCCCCATTAATTTTAAGATAGAGAGAGGGGTTATGGGTAGTTCCATTCATCAAGCTCTTACCCCTCTTCCACCACATTTGACCCCCTTGAAACATGTGGATTTTGTGGTGTTTTGTAGTGTATTCGAGGTATATTATCGTTTCTCTAACTGTTATTCTTTCCTTTTTATTTCAATTATTTTTTTGGTTTTTGATCTAGGGTTTTGGTGATGATTTCACCTAATCATGGGTAAATCATCTCGATTTGATGGGATTCTAGAAAACATGGTTGGAGGAGGTATTTCTAGGATGAACACATGCAATTATGTATAGTTTTGATAAGGTCGTGATGCCTGATGATTTTTCTAAAAAATATTACTCTTTATTTTATTTTAATAATAAATTATAAATTTTTATAATTAATTATTTTGGTGTTATGGAATGGGATAACAGCTTAGGTGGTGGTACGATCTTGGATGATGCATGGGCGGGTTTGGATGTGGTAGTGTGGAGATTAGCTTAGATGGTAACTCATTTATGGAGGTAGTTATCCCCTATAATATAAATTTATATTCTTATTTATGTAGGATTACTTGACTTCATGTATGTTAACGATACAATGTTATGGGATAGAGGCCATGGTCACCCTAGAGAAGGATATAGTGTGTAACTGAGCCTCCCCAAGTTAGAATAAGTTATTATTGGCACTTTGGGTGAGTTGGGATCATCCAAAGACTATGTTAGCAAGGGGAATAGATGTTAGGTGATTTGATAAGAGAACTTGGGAAGCTATTTGGATGAGAGATCAGATGTTGGTATCCTAGGATAGTTTTCTATAGGGTTATATGAGAAGGCACGAGAGGCTTGGTCTAAGTTGAAGGGTGAGATGGACATACATCTCATGCCTAGTAGGGAGCACACTTTTGAGGGTGGATTGAGTCATTGTGTTCACTATGATTAGGATTATTCCTCTAGGACCATGTGAGGTTTTATGGAGATAAATTTACTTTGATTGGCGGTCTTAAGGTCTCTTTTGAGAGTAATGTGATATAGAACATGAGCGAGTGTTTTGAAGTGGGAATTTGTAGAGAATGAGAAATAGACTCTTGAGGTACGGGACAAGTGGATCCTTTGGGTTTTGGGAAAACCTATGTGGTGTTGGATATGGTCATGATGAGTATCCTAAAGTATGTATGGATGAATAGGTATGTCGAGATGATGGGCTAGGTCTTGAGTGACTAGAACTTGAGTGATGAGATGGTAAGTCATGCAATGGATTTCATGCTCTATTTGATGAACTTGTTATGGGAGATATATTATTATGGGAATGATATGAATCCTAATCCATAGACCAACCATGAGTAATATGGAACTAGAAATATCTCTATGAGTGTGATATGTAATCCCAACATGCATAAAATCTTTCCCTACCTTCAGTGAGAAGTTAAGGATTGAAACTTGATGCCCCCACCTTGAGTGAGAAGGTAATGAATGAACCCTACCTTGGGTGAGAAGGTAGTGGTCGGATTGTTTAATGGTATTAGAACCTACCTTGAGTGATAAATTATTGGTCAGTATAAGGGACAACATTGAGTGAGAAGGTCAGTCCAATTATTATGTGGAGTTGGGCCCTACAATGAGTGAAAAGGCATTGGTTGTAGAAGGTTCCTTACCTTGAGTGATAAGGTATGCTCAACCATGTTTTGAGTGAGAGGATACGAGTTAGGTTATCCTTGGATTATATTCCCTACATTGAGTGATAAGGTAGTGGATAGAGATGTGATGGATACCCCCTTGAGTTATAAGGGATGATCCAGTGCTTGGGTGCTGGATCACCTTAAGTGAAAATGTGAATCCATATATTGGATGAGGGACCCTACCCAACACCTTTTAGTGGTGGTTTAGACTTATGGAATCCCTACCCTAAGTCTTTGGGTACATGATAGATTCAGGTTTGATGGCATGAGGTGACTCAATTCTAGCATGCAGTCGAAGCAGGTATGATTGGGTGTCATGGTGGCCTTGTTAGCATATGGTGACCCAATGCATATGGCGTCATGGTGGACTATTTAGTACATGATGTTCAAGGATATTTTATGGGTATGTTTATTTATTTACCTCATTAATACATGTACATTATGGTGTATATTAGGGACACTTGGTGATACCCCACTGAGATTTATTTCTCACAACCTGTATGAGCACCTCAGTGCATGTGTAGACCTTGTTCTTATTTTTAGGTTGAGAAAATTATTTGTAAAGAATCAGGTTAGGTAATATTGATGGTATATTAGAGACTAGTATTCAGATGAGGCTTAAAGATAGCATTATATCCTCTCTTTTTTTATTTTTTTTATTATTTTTACATGTGATCGGCATAGTGGGCGATCAGTAGTTGTATGAATGTATGTTCTGCATTCATTAGTGGTTGTATGACTAATTTGAGGGCATAGTCTCCCTATTATATGTATTAGGACCTTGGTGTTAGTCAAAATTTTTTAGTATATGGGGAGGCATGCCATAGGTTTTATAGTACACCGACATGGGAAGTGAAGAGTGTCTCATGGGTTAAGCAATTACAAAATCAAATGAGTCACATATTTTTACTATAAATATGATACTCAAATATATCAAAGTCATGATGAAATATGAGTTGAAATATGATAGTAATGTAAGGATTGATCTAATTGGTTATATCGATGCATATTGGGATAGAAATTTTGATGATATAAGGATGGAATCTGATGGAGCTTTCTTTCTAAGAGAAATTTCTATGGCATGGGACACAAAGAAGTAGAGTTTGGTAACCTTGAGTACTTATGATTTAGAATATCTTAGCGATGACCCCATTAATTTTCACAAGGAATCAATTGGAATATTTTAAGGTGAATGTGAAATTTTCATAGATCATTGGTTGTGATGATTAATGTGATATTAATCTATCAAGAAATACAGTTCATCATTTATGATCAAAGGTCATTGATATCAAATATCACTTTCTTAAGGATATTTTTAATTAATAAGTTTTGAAGTAATAAGTTTTGAAGATATATTTTTTCCAATAAAGGAGTAAATAATGGATGTGTTCATTAAGTTATTGATGAAGGATTCATTTAATAAAATGATGTTGTAAATGGGAGTTCAACCTAAATCCTTATATGGCTAATTTATGGTGATTTCATCACTTACCTTCTTGTATTTAGATTTTTTTTGTTAAAGGGAGAGCAGAAAAACATAAATTCAAAGAATATTTATTCCCTAAGGAGGATACATTAAAGTAGGTAAGATATGAAGTCATCATATGTGTGTGTGAGTTGTTTTATATGAGTTTTGAACTGTTCTAACATGTTTTTTTTTGAACATTTACACAAAATTTTTATAAATAGGTTCAAGGATAGGTTTTTTGAAGTAAAATAAGTGTCTATTAAAAAAGTTTATCTCAGTTTGTTTCAACAGATATGAATAAGTGGATGTAAGTCACATTAATGGAAAACATAAAATTGCAATCTAATATTATTGTTTTCTATATAAAGTTCTCTCATATAGGCTTAGAATTAATGAATGATAATTCATTTCTATGCATGATGAGTTAGAAAAACTATTTTTGTTAAATGGTTAACAAAAAAATAAAAAGAGGGGTTGTTGAGATTAAGAATTAGTTGAGAAGATGTTGATATCGAGAGTTTTGTGAACTTGTAGAGATTTTTGTGACCAAAAGTTGTTGTTATCACATTAATCATGTTAAAAAAAGTGTTACATTCAGTTTCACTTAATGTTAAGTTTATTCCAATGATAGAGATTGATTGAATGAACATGGAATGAGTTTTGATATAGAAAAGTGGTGTTTGAAACTGTTTGAAGTGCATGTCACCACACTACACCACGATTGGATTCAAAATGATCATGGTACTATTTTGTGAAGTGAAATTACTTTGTAACTCATGAAACATGTGTTTTAGTTTTTCATGGTGTATGGAAGTAGACTCAACTATTCCTTGGATAATTTTAAAATATACCATAGTAAGAAAAATATGGAGGTTATTATTGAAGTGGACATTATAGAATGTGTTTCAATTGATAAATTTACCTATCTAAAATGTTTAATCTCATATATGTCATGGAAAATATCATGGAGGTGGTTTTTATAATTTGGTTTGAAGGAATAGAAAAATAGATTAGATGATGAAACAATCAATGAAAATGGTGAAGTGGTTGTTTAATGATCAAAATGGATTTTACCATGACATGGTTAATCTATATTGGTTCTTTTGAAGAATGTTGATACATTAAGGAGGATTTTTCTTAGTGAATTTAAAATTAATTGGTTGTCTGTGGATTTTTTTAGGTTCAAAAAGGGATGACCTATGTCATGGAACATTCCATGGTGTGAGAAAAAAAATCCATGTCTAAAATGATGAATGGAGAATATTCCATGACATGAATCATTTTCAAAATAAAATTAGAGCAATTTGGTGATATAGATTGAAACACACCATAGTAAATTCAAACATGTCATAGTCAATGAAGATTTCTATATTTTGAGTGGATTTTAATAAGTAGCTCATTTTATAACCCATGTGCAAATTATACTCAATCTCTAAAGTATCTAAATAAATCAATGGTGAATAATAGTTATTGAATAATCCAAAGGATCTAAAAAAGTGGGAGAAGTTGAATATATATTAAAAGAAGTTTTGAGTGTAAAATCCCTAACTCGGTTCTCCCTCATCTAACTAAGATAGGTTGCCACATGAACTCAGGTTCATCCATTATATGTCAGAGGATGACAACTAGCAGTGAGGGTCAAAGGAATATAATGGAGATACTATGGCATCTAGAATATAGTATAAATTAAAATGTAAATAAGATAAAGTAATCAAAAAATACCACTCAATAAGATAAAAATATAAAACCAAAAAATGCCATATATAATAAACTATGTCATATCATACTGAATGTTAACTAAATTTCATGCATAAAGTTATAAAAGCAATCAACTAAGAGACAAACTCTAAAATAAAGACTCCAAAAATAGTATCCCTAAATCTCATGCTCTGTCTTATCTCAAGATCCAATTCTAGTTAGCATAGAAACCAATAAAGAACAAGGCCCATTTCCCTTATTTAGACCCGCATCTATGAAGTCTGGATAGGTACTAAATGGTAGCTCAAATAGGGTGTGAGTAAAACTCAATAGTCCAACACCCATGATGTCAAAAAAAATCCAGTCTAAAATAATAGTGCATGAAACAGTAAGATAAACAGGGTAATTAAATTATAAATTAATACAGAACATAAAACAAACCTGATAACCCTCTAGCTCTAGGTTGATACCTTGGTTCATCCATACCTACTTCGACATTATGTCATATGTCACTTCCCATTTTCATATTCTATTTCCTAGGATGAATCACCCATACCATGTATCAATGATCCAAAAAAAATTTCCATAGATGGATTCTTCTTCCTAGGATGAATCACCCATATCGTGTATCAAAAAATAATTCATCACACACTTAGGCATCATGTAACCATGCATAATTCCCCTAGGCATTAAGTAACCATATATCAATCTCTCAGGCATCATGTAACTATGAATAATGTACTCTATGAGAATTATCATGCTAAATATGCTTACGTGTTCCCATGGAACAAGACCATGCCAAGGGAAAAACTATAATAGGATCTATTTTGAATTCTCATTCTATGAACACTTATGTGATCAGAGGATACCTGACTCTATAAATTCCCATGCTAGATCCAATTTCATATTTCATAAAAAAAGAGCCAATGCATCCCAAATTATCAAATAGGAAAAACATGTAAGCATAAGTTATATTGGTTAACTCTCCCAAATCACCAATTATCAAGACATTTATTCCATCATTATGAATTACCAATTATCACAATCATTGTAATAATTACATTTCACATGTCAATTAATCCAAATTACCATTCACATGTCATTATATTCATATTCTATTATATCATCTTTCCAAATCCAATTAAATGCCAATTATCCACTTTCAAGGAAAGTGACTCCTTATAAATTCAATTATACCAATTCACATGTTAAGAAAATTTCATAAGTAATTTCCATTTTAATATAGGGATCTAAGTTCATACATTCCAATTTCAAACACAGGTTCAAGGTTAATTGCACCTCTTGGGTGGATGCATGTCCCAATCTCAATTCAAACAAACCTAACAGGTTCCATGGAAGGTCTTAGTAGAAAGAAATAAAAAATTATAATTAAGAGAGTTCATGCGCATGGAGTTCTAACATACTAGAAAAATAAAAGAAGACTTGGGAAGATGTCTCAAGCCACCTACCTCAAAGAAAATAAGATAGATAAATTCCATAATGAATAAGGTAGAACTAGGTTCATCCTTCTCCTTTAATGAATTCTAAAAAAGCACTGTCAAAAGAATTCATAAGTACAAGATCCAGGTAAGGAAGCTCCATTCTAGGGTCCTCACCAAGGGAAAAATAGAAAAGTTGGAAGGATTAAAAGAACCATGAGAATTACCTTCAATTCCTATGTCTAATACACCAATATATAAAAAACTGCCTTTGGATCGATGAAAACTCCCAAAATCTCATAAGGTGTGGATGGATTTCGAGAGAAAAGTGGGTGAAACTTGGGAGAAATGTAGGAAATGGTAATTAAATAAAAATACTAGACACAACCACATTCATTATGTGAATTAATGATTCACATCATGAATCATTGAGTTCCTGACTAGGCTGAAAAACAATTCACCTCGACTTAAAAACCCAAAATCCAATTCATGTCGTGAAATGAAATATAAGGTCTTGCACTCATTCTTCCTAAAAAACCATTCATTCCCTGAAAGAATTTCATATAATCCACCCAGAACCATTCATTTCATGAATAACCATTCACAGTGTGAATTATTTCTGGTATCCGAACTCCATCCTCCCTTCTCTTTTCCCCTCAGGTGCCTCCTGTGATTTAACCCAAACTCTACCAACTTAAAAGACATAGGAAGAGAAAATCATGCACCATAATATGGGATTGTGGTTTTATATTGAGTTTATATTTGAATTTTTAAGATCTCAAATTGGATGATGATGAAGAGACATAATAGTTATATATATTTTTTCAACATATCAATGAGTAATAAAGTTGATATACACTAAAGTTGGGAAATATGAAATAGACTATGAGTGAGGGATTGTAGAATACTATGATTGTTTCATGATATGGTGATATTAAAGATCACATTAGTTTGAGATACTGATCATATAAAAATAGGAAAGACATTTTGTTGTTACATGAAGTTTTTGCGTAAAAAACATTAAGGGAGTATCCCTTTAAAACGGACAATTTTTGAACTAATAATCATGTAAATGATAAGTTCTAATGATGATAATTCATAATAACTAACAAGTTGGCCATGAATATTTAAAAGTTGTACATTAAAAATCTTGAGAACCTATGTTTCAAGGATAATAAAGCTAACTGAAAGTTCAGATAATCCATCCATGGTGTAATGAGAATTAAGACTACTATATGAGGTGAAGAATATCCTTTGGATGATGTTTTAGAGTGATTAGAAATTACCTGGGGTTTTTTAGTTGAGTTTCTACCAATGGAGATGAATTATGGAATTAAAAGTTATTGAAATCTATCTAATAGTTTGATACGTAATATATTTCTTAGTCTATGAAATTTGGTAATGGAAATATATTACTTGATATATGTAATATATTTAGTATATAGAGGCACTGGGAAAACAATAGAGGCACTACATACATATGATTTTCTTAGATGCATAATATATTTTCCTCAAAACTGAATAATCATCAAAGTCCTGAGATTCTCCCAATATATGTAACATTTATAATGGGACGAAGAGTAATTTGGAAAAGGAATTGGGTATGTAAAAAATTTATATGGTATTTGAGATATTTTTTATGAGAATACTGAAAATCTATAAAATATAAAACCATATGCAATATATAAGATAATTGGATTCATGTGTAATATATGTGCTATAGTAAGAGCTGAAGTGACTATGTCAAGAATCTTACATAAAATGTAAGTGTAACTAACATCTTATGTATAAGGAATTTTGTTAAGGAAATATAGTAAAGGGGGAACTCACACTATGATATATAAGATTTTTTAAATCCTACAAAAATTTTAATAGTTAATAAATTCTGAAGATTGTGAAGTTTTCTGGAATATATTAAGAAGATTTAGAAGTAAATATTTTTAAATATAAAATTAGAAAAAGAATAAATATTCCTACACTAGAATTATTATTTAATGGAATAAAAAAATCACAATTAATCATGGAATTTTGATTCAAGGTGAGTTTATAAAATGATCTTCATGTTATTGAGAATAAGAATATGTCAAGAAGTAAGATAAGAATGAGATACAAGCCACATAAGGATTTATAATTTGAGGAATATTCATTCCATAAGGAAGATATAACATGATGGCGGTTGATTTAGAAATTTATGTAATGGGATATTTTTTCCACAATAAATGATCCCACAACCATTATAGAACAAACACTGCTCGAATACATGAAAGTATGGAGGTTTCCCATGGATTTTGTGGAAGGTTTGAATGAATAAAATCCTAAATCTCTTAGAAGATTAAAAAAATATATCCCAGAATCTGATTAAATGAGATTAAATGAGAATTAAACTAAATGAATTTTTAAGAATTTTAAAATATGAGAAGATCATGATGCCTAAAATCAAGGAGGTTTCCATATTTAAGTGTTGAAAATATATTCATGAGATTTTTCACAGGTAATAAATATAGAAAAATAAAGAGAATAAAGATGTTATTGAGAACTCAATGCCACTGCTTCGGTTGAATATCTATGAGTATCTATAAAGAAAAAGATGATCTGATAGAATTTAGGAATAATAGTCTTATGTGTCAAGGAAGAAGAAGGGGTCTTATGATATATCAATATTGTATAATATTATTGAAAAGAGGTGGAAGATGGTGTTGTTTCTATTTTATAGAGTCCCAAAGAAGTTAGAAGCATGAATACGAGTTTTTCCCTATGATATCATATATCATTAAGAGAAAAAGTGAGAAAGTCCTATAAAACTAATTTTTAAGAAGATTATAAGTGAGGTCTTGAAGAATAAGGCCGAAATGAAACTACATCAGAATATAGAAGTAGTTGAAGTACTATTTATAGGTTCATGGGAATGATCATTTGAAGAACTAGTAGGATCTAGTAAAATAACCATTTGATAGAATACTCAGTCTTTTCAGGAGATATCCCACACTGGTGGGACACAATATAAAAAACCCATTAGGAGATGGAAAAGTATTTTTAGGACATATTCCTCCATAGTATTCATCAGTGTTTTGGATTTTAGGGAGATAGTATATATTTTACTCACTCATGTTTACAAGTGGAATTTTTTTCTCATATTAAACCCAAATGTATCAAGAAGTGCATACACACATTAGGACCGATCCTTGTAAAAATCCTCATTTTATTTGTTATTATTTATTTGATTTTTTTATTAAAATGGGTGAGATATTAAGGAAATAGAGGATTGATACTTTCACCAGCTGTAGAGGTTTATTTAAAAGAGAAATTATAAAGAGTAATATCACTGACACACTCCCCCAACCCCTCTCATTGATACATCCACACACCTAGGGACTTCAATTGGTATTATAGAAAATCGTGTTCCCTCTAAATGATCCAACCTTGACTAAAGTTAAATTTGTAAAATGTAAAACTATTCAATAATAGAGGTTTTCTTTCATTTGATGGAAAGAAATTTCATGGATGTAAGAATAGTATACTCCCAAATATTTTTTTCACAAATCCTATAAGTTAGTGATGTTGTAACAATGGGGTTTACACTACATAAAAGATATTCTACCATGATGTTTTTTTATAAGAAAAATTTGGAAGTATATGGGAAATCTAGGAATATTATTATAGTATCCTTTTCTGATAGAGTGTATGTAACGACCCGAAATTTTGAATAAATCTTGTTTCCAAATTTTGTGTGTTATTTTATTTTTTATACTAAAAAAACAGTTTCATTGGATAACATGAGTATAATTAAAATGAGACTGTTGGGTTTTGACTGTTACATGACCATTGGTCAATATGACTGCTGGAAACTAAACATTTCGATATTTGTCTCCAAATACAAGTGATCTTGGTTAATTAATATAGAAATAAGATTTGATGGCCTCACCCAGTAGTCTTGGACCGATCGAAGCCCATCTAACAGAACTTGGGAAGGAGGTAGCACCACTGGGCTTTGCTTTGGACCAAACCCAAGCTGATCTTCATCGTGTGAAGCTAGAACGGAATCGCCTTCGCGATAATTTCAAACTGATAGAAATTACTACTCATGCGATGTTGGCCGAGCCTCCCTCGGATTCTCTCACCTTAGCACACCTTACACTTAGGTCCTATGCTGGTGTGATAAGGGGCTATGTAAGGAGACTGTAACTGCCTTGTGTAATCCTTTATTTTAAATAGAAATTTTTATTTATTCTTATGATGAAGTTTATGAATTTTCAAATGTCCGGATAAATATAGTACACATATTTTTGGTGAATTTTAGAGAAAGGATATTTTAAAAAAATGTTTATGTAAACCTTAAATAATTAAAAATGTGTAATGATTTTCAAAAAATGGTCTTCTATAATTATGTTCAGTATGAAATTTAGAGTCTAATAAGGTCAACTTAATTTTTGATGAATAGTAAATTATGAATAGTGATTTTATGCTTAGGATTAGTAATGTGAAAAAATGGATTAGTAATATCACTTAAATAAAGCATTAATATAATCTAGGCACCTTGATTAAGTAATGTGATTCAATAAAATGGTTAAATAACGGTTTCATAAATTATTAGTCAAGTATTAGTTTTTTCAGGGTGAATAGTGTTTTTTAATTAAAAATTTAATTAAAAATATTTAGGAAATTAGTTTTATAAAATGGATTTCATTTTTGAACTCAGAGCATCGATATTATGTTAAGGTAATTTTTGGGGATTTTTCTGAAAAAAATGAATTTTTGGTGAATAGTGTATTTATTTAAAAATTAAATTAAAAATATTTAGAAAATTATTTTTATAAAATGGAGTTCATTTTTTAAATCAGAGCATCGATATTTGGTTAAGGTGAAATTTTGGGATTTTTCTGAGAAAGTTGAATTTTTGATGAATAGTGAAAATACAGTTTTTAAGTTATGGCTGTTTAATGACATCATTAAATGATGTATTAAGTATGTAATCAATATAGTCGACTTATTAATAGTAAGATAAGGTATGAGGTGTCCCAAGTGGCCAATACCATGGGCAAGCCCATGGTTTTTCCAAAACCACTAATGAGGTGTCCCTTGGCCATTAATGCCTTGTCCCCTCACTTTCCCTATAAATACCAAGCCATCCTCTCATACATTCGACTCCCAACTCTCCCCCAACGAAGCTCTAGTCTCATTACCTCCCAAGGAGTCCTTACAAGGTTCCCCAAGCCCTCAATGTCCCAACCTTTGAGTTTAAAGAGTTACGTTTTAAGCTAAGGGATCCTACCTCCCTCTTTCTTTTCAAGTAATCTCTTTTATGTCATTTCTTTTATGCTCCATGCTCTTATGTTAGAGTATGTTCTTTTATATTCATCCTACTTTCTTTTTCATGTTCATATGATGAGATACCATATATTTCTCTCATCATTTCATTTTTATAATGTTAAGTGGCGTCGTTAGGCTGCCAAATTTTTAAGGGATTCTTTCACCCTTCTCAAGTTCTACTTTCATGTCAAGTATTTCAAGTTCCTTTTTATTTTGTTTGGGTATGATCTCTAAATCTATCATACTGATATTTTATGTTAATATTATTAGAGACCCTATTTTATCTCTTCAATTTAGTATTTTGAAGTTTTAAGTGGCGCCGTTAGACTGCCGAATTTTTAAGGGATTCGTTCACCTTTCTCATTTTTCAAAGTTCTACTTTCATGTCAAGTATTTCAAGTTCCTTTTTATTTTGTTGGGGTATGATCTCTAAATATATCATACTGATATTTTATTTTCATATTATGAGAGACCCTATTTGATCTCTTCAATTCAGTATTTTGAAGTTTTAAGTGGCACCGTTAGGCTGCCGAAATTTTAAGGGATTCGTTCACCTTTCTCATTTTTCAAAGTTCTACTTTCATGTCAAGTATTTCAAGTTCCTTTTTATTTTTTTTGGGTATGATATATATATCTATCATACTGAACTTTTATTTTCATATTATGAGATAACCTATTTGATCTCTTCAATTAATTTTTGTTGAAGTTTAAGTGACACCGTTAGGCTGCCAAATTTTCATAAGAGAAATTTTGTTTTTTTGTCTTCCTTCCATGTTTTTCATTTCAAATGGTATGTCCTTAAAATTTCATTAACATGTTTATATATCCTTCATATTATGTCCCTCTACTGTTTTATGGGTCATTTATGAATGTTTGACCCATGTCCCCTCTCTTTTCAATGTTTTCTAAAAACCCCGAAACATAGTCGTTATGCTGCAGAATTTCCGTCTCAAAATGTCTCTCTCTCTTATTCTAAAGTTATTTTATTTTATTAAGTGAATAATCAAAGCTCTCTCTTCTATAGGGGTATTCACATATATACCAAAATGTTCTATTTTAAATTTTGGGATTTACATACATGAGACCCACCTTCCTTTTCTGTGGGTTTTAAAGTGACACAAAGATCATGTCTTTAAAGCAGTTTTTAAAACGTTATGATTATGAAATGAAACCCATTCCTTTTATGCTATATGGGTTGTTTATGAAATTATTGATGATGATATATGTGGATCACATGATAATAAAAAAATGTCAAGGTTGCGCCCTGATTGTGCTCTAATGCATTGGGTAAAGACTTAATCTCTAGAGATGACTATTTTTAACGACGTCTTGGTGAATAACCTTGGTAAATTTTAATGACACCTTGGGGATGGACCTTGGTGAAACAGAAATTATTGTCAATATTAAATGTTTTATCCATATATTCAAGTTATGAAATACGTTATTTTTATTATGATATGCCTCATTATTTCTTTCTCATGCCTTAAAGTTCTTTTTCATGACATTGTTGATGTATCTTAAGTTCGCATGTTAAATGTTTCCCCTTGTTTCCCTTACTGGGCCTTCTGCTCACCCTTTCTTTTGATGTATATACCTAGGTTATGAGATGCAGTAATGAACCTAGTATGAACATATGGATAATCCTGTCAAGTGTTTAAGAAGGATGTTATATGTTTTCATGTTTTAAGTTCCTGGTTTCCAAGACACTAAACCTTAAAGATCCTCGGTTTTGTAAAATGTATTGAAAAGTTATGTTATAAAAAGGCAGGATGCCATAGTTGTTATCAGAGGATGGTTTATTTATTTGTGGAAATTAGTATATGAAAACATTAGGAAGAATCCTATAGAAAAGTTTAAATATAGGAAATCTTCCTGGTATTTTGGTGAGTATTGAGTAAGGGGTTGCCAAGAAAATACATCCCTGTCTAGATACGAGCAGGTAGAGGTGGCTCTAGCACAAATGTACATAGGGGTAAAACCCAAAAACATCGCTTTGATCTAGACTCGAATGGGAACTGGTACACGACAATGGGCCTTGCTGCACTCTTGGTTACAACACTCCCGGGGGATATGCTTTGGTAAATTCATAAGCTTAGTATGAACCATTATTAAAGGAACAAAGATAAAATAAAATAAAGATTCACATAAGAATATATTATCATGGATAACCTAGACTGGGACCTAGGGGATCACAAGTTAGGTATACTTTTCTTCTACAAGTTTATCCTTCTATGCTTTAAGTTTCCTTTTAATGACTATTGGCTAAGTATTTAAGCCCCTAATTATACTTTCTTTCCTTAGTTAATGGAGGGAAATGGAAGAACATGTCCCAACAACCAATGTGATAAGAAATGTGACGATTGCCGTATTAATATGACAAAGATGATTAGGGGATTAAAAGATGATTATTATTTTGGAAGACGTTCACTATTTTGGGAACCCTATTTGATCGAGGTAAATAGATTACTACAGTATTTTCTTTGAGGAGTAAAGGTTGAATTATATTTTGAAGAATTTATGAATTTAAGGTGAACTTATGGTATTATAGGTTACTTATGGAAATGATTGACCTATCTTGGGAAAAATATGTTTAGGTTAGTTACTTTTTTTATAAGATGTTAGGAGTGGTTGATATTGTTTGGAGATGAACGATAAAGTTTATCTTGGAAGAATATGTTATCATGTCCTTCTTGTATTTGGGTTTCAATCTTATTTTGGGTTATTTTGAGGAATTTTAAGGACAGTTATTTACGGAATGGTCTATGATGAACTCTGGGTAGTACCGTGGAACTTTGAAGATTTAAAAGTAGTTTCCCTTCCTATGGGATTCTTTCTTTTTGAAGAGTTTATTTATCTTACCCTTTCTGTTTTTGGGATACATGTTTAAAGATAGATAGTTTTTCTTTTGTGGAATACATGATTCTCTAGAAGATTATTCTTGTTCTTTTTATGAGACCAAGTGTTTTTGAATCCTCATCGTTTGGAGAAAAGATTAGTTTTGGTAGAAAATTATTAAAGGATTAAACTCTACTTAAAGGTAGGTATATATCCTTATGTTTTTATTCTATGTAATAAATGAATTCCTCAAAACTATGAAATGGAACATAAAACAAAAAACGTTGTCTGTTAAAATTTCCTACTAGGAAATCAAATACCGTTTGACCCATCACAAGTTTGTGATTTTCTTATTGTTAACTTTCTCCTAATCATGTTTTCTATCACTCTCCCTTAGAACGCGTCCCTTTATTTTTTCCTCCATGTCCATGTTTTCCTACATGGGATCCTAGTATGGGTTAACTCGGGTGACCTTTTTACTTCCCTTTCTTTCTTTTAAAGTAATAGTTTTACTGACTCCTTTTCCGGTGTGGGACTTTCAATGAAATTTCAAAACCCAATTTTAAAAATTGCGAGGACGCAATTTCTTAAGGGGGGAAGATTGTAACGACCCGAAATTTTGAATAAATCTTGTTTCCTAATTTTGTGTGTTATTTTATTTTTTTTATACTCAAAAAAACTATTTCATTGGATAACATGAGTATAATTAAAATGAGACTATTGGGTTTTGACTGTTACATGACCATTGGTCAATATGACCGCTGGAAACTAAAAATTTCGATATTTGTCTCCAAATACAAGTGATATTGGTTAATTAATATAGAAAGAAGATTTGATGGCCTCACCCAGTAGTCTTGGACCGATCGAAGCCCATCTAATAGAACTTGGGAAGGAGGTAGTACCACTGGGCTTTGCTCTGGACCAAACCCAAGCCGAACTTCATCGTGTGAAGCTAGAACGGAATCACCTTCATGAGAAGTTCAAACTGATAGAAATTACTACTCGTGCGATGTTGGCCGAGCCTCCCTCGGATTATCTCACCTTAGCACACCTTACACTTAGGTTCTATGCTGGTGTGATAAGAGGCTATGTAAGGAGACCGTAACTGCCTTGTGTAATCCTTTGTTTTAAATAAAATTTTTGACTTCTTCTTATGATGAAGTTTATGAATTTTCAAATGTCCGGATAAATATAGTATGCAT
Source organism: Viscum album (assembly GCA_963277665.1). Classification (NCBI taxonomy): domain Eukaryota; kingdom Viridiplantae; phylum Streptophyta; class Magnoliopsida; order Santalales; family Viscaceae; genus Viscum; species Viscum album. The sequence goes on from OY728129.1 coordinate 1,559,863,966, forward strand.
ATTTTTGGTGAATTTTAGAGAAAGGATATTTTAAAAAAATGTTTATATAAACCTTAAATAATTAAAAAAGTGTAATGATTTTCAAAAAATGGTCTTCTATAATTATGTTCAGTATGAAATTTAGAGTCTAATAAGATCAACTTAATTTTTGATGAATAGTAAATTATGAATAGTGATTTTATGCTTAGGATTAGTAATGTGACCAAATAGATTAGTAATATCCCTTAAATAAAGCATTAATATAATCTAGGCACCTTGATTAAGTAATGTGATACAATAAAATGGTTAAATAACGGTTTCATAAATTATTAGTCAAGTATTAGTTTTTTCAGGAGAATAGTGTTTTTTAATTAAAAATTTAATTAAAAATATTTAGAAAAATATTTTTATAAAATGGATTTCATTTTTGAACTCAGAGCATCGATATTATGTTAAGGTAATTTTTGGGGATTTTTCCGAAAAAAATGAATTTTCAGTGAATAGTGTATTTATTTAAAAATTAAATTAAAAATATTTAAAAAAATATTTTTATAAAATGGAGTTCATTTTTGAAATCAGAGCATCAATATTTTGTTAAGGTGAAATTTTGGGATTTTTCTGAGAAAGTTGAAATTTTCGATGAATAGTGAAAATAAAGTTTTTAAGTAATGGGTGTTTAATGATATCATTAAATGATGTATTAAGTATGTAATCAATATGGTCGACTTATGAATAGTAAGATAAGGTATGAGGTGTCCCAAGTGGCCAATACCATGGGCAAGCCCATGGTTTTGCCAAAACCACTAATGAGGTGTCCCTTGGCCATTAATGCCTTGTCCCCTCACTTTCCCTATAAATACCAAGCCATCCTCTCATCCATTCGACTCCCAACTATCCCCCAACGAAGATCTGGTCTCATTACCTCCCAAGGAGTCCTTCCAAGGTGCCCCCAAGCCCTCAAGGTCCCAACCTTTGAGTTTTAAGAGTTATGTTTTAAGCTAAGGGATCCTACCTCCCTCTTTCTTTTCAAGTAATCTCTTTTATGTCATTTATTTTATGCTCCATGATCTTATGTTGGAGTATTTTATTTTATATTCATCCTAATGTATTTTTCATGTTCATATGATGAGATACCCCCTCTTTCTCTCATCATTTCATTTTTATAATGTTAAGTGGCGCCGTTAGGCTGCCGAATTTTTAAGGGATTCTTTCACCCTTCTCAAGTTCTACTTTCATGTCAAGTATTTCAAGTTCCTTTTTATTTTGTTGGGGTATGATCTCTAAATCTATCATACTGATCTTTTATGTTCATATGATGAGAGACCCTATTTTATCTCTTCAATTCAGTATTTTGAAGTTTTAAGTGGCGTCGTTAGGCTGCCGAATTTTTAAGGGATTCGTTCACCTTTCTCATTTTTCAAAGTTCTACTTTCATGTCAAGTATTTCAAGTTCCTTTTTATTTTGTTGGGGTATGATATCTAAATATATCATACTGATCTTTTATGTTCATATGATGAGAGACCCTATTTTATCTCTTCAATTCAGTATTTTGAAGTTTTAAGTGGCGCCGTTAGGCTGCCGAAATTTTAAGGGATTCGTTCACCTTTCTCATTTTTCAAAGTTCTACTTTCATGTCAAGTATTTCAAGTTCCTTTTTATTTTGTTAGGGTATGATATCTATATATATCATACTGAACTTTTATGTTCATATGATGAGAGACCCTATTTGATCTCGTCAATTCATTTTTGTTGAAGTTTAAGTGACGCCGTTAGGCTGCCGAATTTTCATAAGAGAAATCTTGTTTTTTTGTCTTCCTTCCATGTTTTTAATTTCAAATGGTATGTCCTTAAAATTTCATTACCATGTTCATATATCCTTCATATTCCGTCCCTATACTGTTTTATGGGTCATTTATGAATGTTTGACCCATGTCCCCTCTCTTTTCAATGTTTTCTAAAAACCCCGAAACATAGTTGTTATGCTGCAGACTTTCCGTCTCAAAATGTCTCTCTCTCTTCTTCTAAAGTTATTTTATTTTATTAATTTAATACTCAAAAATCTCTCTTCTATAGGGGTATTCACATATATACCAAAATATTCTATTTTAAATTCTGGGATTTACATACATGAGACCCACCTTCCTTTTCTGTGGGTTTTAAAGTGACACAAAGATCATGTCTTTAAAGCAGTTTTTAAAACGTTATGATTATGAAATGAAACCCATTCCTTTTATGTTATATGGGTTGTTTATGAAATGATTGATTATGATATATGTGGATCACATGATAATAAAGACATTTCAAGGGTGCGCCCTGATAGTGCTCCAATGCATTGGGTAAAGACTTAATCTCTAGAGATGACTATTTTTAACGACGCCTTGGTGAATAACCTTGGTAATTTTTAATGACACCTTGGGGATGGACCTTGGTGAAACAGAAATGATTGTTAATATTAAATGTTTTAGCCACATCTTCAAGTTATGAAATACATTATTTTTATTATGATATGCCTCATTATTTCTTTCTCATGCCTTAAAGTTCTTTTTCATGACATTGTTGATGTATCTCATGTTCGCATGTTAAATGTTTCCCCTTCTTTCCCTTACTGGGCCTTCTACTCACCCTTTCTTTTGATGTATGTCCCCAGGTTATGAGATGCAGTAATGAACCTAGGATGAACATATGGAGAATCCTGTCAAGTGTTTAAGAAGGATGTTATATGTTTTCATGTTTTAAGTTCCTGGTTTCCAAGACACTAAAGCTTAAAGATCCTCGGTTTTGTAAAATGTAATGAAAATTTATGTTATAAAAATACGGGATTCCATAGTGTACACAAATATTATCGGACTCAAGAAACCCGAAGATATATGGGATAATCTTGAGAATATGTATAAAATAAATGTTAAAGTTAAAGAATCTAAACTACATATATGGAGAGAAAATTTTCAATATACAATAATGGATGAGGATGAAATTATTTATAACTATTTCATAAGAGTAAATTTGATATTTATCCACATTAGGGTTTTTGGATACACTTTAGAAGATTCAACCACAGTATAAAAACTAATGATAAATTTTCCTTAAAAGTTAAATCCAAATATACATGTTTTGTAATAAAAGTAAGATGCATCTCTTGATGAGTTTCATAATACACTCATTAAATATAAGATGATTAAAACTTATGTGTTCAAGAAAAAATGCAAGTAAGATATGGAATTTAAATCCATAAAATATCACAAGCTCAAATAAGGGAAAACTAAGTCAATATCACATTAAGAAGATATTTAGAAGAGAAATAAAGATCATAAAAGAATTTGGTATCTTATTTCCAGAAACATCACATAATGAAATGGTAAATACAAAGGTATTTTTCATCTAAAGTTTCTTAATTTTGGTTGAATTTTATATTTTTTAATTGATTATATAAAGAATAAATCTGATGTAATTGTGAGTTATGAGGAAGAATAAGACTTCCCTTAAAGTAAATTTGAAAAAATCAGAACGATTGATCATAAAAAAATTAATATGGTTTAAAAGGAATCTAATGTGCACAAAAAATTAATATGAAGATTCATCTAAAAGTAGTGAGTCATAAGATGGAGGCACTACTCAAAAACACATGACCTTAATGAATCATGTTAAAAATCATGAAGTCTGTTAAAGTAATGACGAGGAGGATGAAGGGACCTACAATGAATGAATAATGAAATCTAATATTATAGAACATCTTTATGAAAACACCATTTTCAAGAAAAAATCAAACTACAACATAAAGAGAAAATGGATAAAAATGATAAAGGGGATGATAATAGTGAGAAGATTATGAATATCAAGGTGAATATTTTAGAACAAGATAAGATGTTGAAAGACCTTGATAAAATGATTAATAAAAATAAAAGAAGAATTGAATGAGAAATGGTTTAGGTGTATTAAAGCTAAAAATAAATTGAAAATGTTGAAATTATATTATAAAAAATATATATGGATACTTAGGCTAAATCATCCCAATATACCATTAAAAGAAATCCAAAGAAGAAGGTACAAGTTGTTCCTTCTTTTTCTAGTGATATTAAATATGTTTCATCTAATAGTGTATGTTCTAAAACAAAAAGTAAAAGTGTGTAGGATGAATAAGATCATGAAAATTTCACCTATATATCAAGGGGAGATAGAGATGAGTTGAGAATATAATGTTTCCCAAGAAAAAAGAAATATAAAGGCTATAGTATATCTAGATAGTAATAATATCTCCAAAAACAAACCAATCAATATTATCAAAGATCAAATTTTAAAGTCTAATTTTGGTGTTATTGAATATTTGAGAACCAATATTATAAATAATATTATAATATTTCACTTCCTCTAAATTTACATAAATAAAGGGGGAGAGGAACTTGTTGGAGTTGGTTGCCTAGAATAAACTACTTTGAACTTTATTCATTAATAAATACCTTATTATATATTTATTGTTCTTCTATGTGACAATGCTTGTGATAATGTCCTAAGGATAGCTATTGCACTAAGGGGTCATAGAAGATATCTACTATGATGAGAATCCAGAAGTTCCATAACACTATTATTGAATATATGTTTTATGGAAGGATGATTTTATTTGAGTGAAAAAAATAATACAATTCATTAGGGTTGAGGACTCATAAAACTTTGAGGAACCTTCTCATGGTGTGAGCCCTTGGTAATATCTAATAGGATATTATGAGAACGAGACTCACCAGTAGGAAATCTACATTTCATAGTGTCATTGGATGTTCCTATTTGCAGACGTGTTTATTGGTCCTTAGACTTTAATATTATTATTAATGGGTATTAAAACATGCACACTTATATGTATTGACGAAAACCGTGATGGCACATTGTTCGCAGTGAGTTAGGATATGTTGGGTGTGTCACGAGTAATACTACATTAATAGATAATGAAAGAAAGGATTTGTCCCTTTTGTTCCATAATAGAAGTAGATATCTCAGGCCCTTTGATTGAATTGATATAGCCTAAATAAATCCATGGCCATGGTGAGTAATGGGAAAGTTCAATTCTAGGAATTCAAAGAAATAATAATAAATAACATAGGTTTATGGCACTAGTATGCAACCCGCTTGATTCTAGATATTGAGACAAAGAGATTACATTACATGGTAAGAATTCGTAGGAGGTGACATGTCATTGCAGCATTAACTTCTTTCTCTATGGGTGCCTTAGAATATTTCTAGATGCTAACCTTGGAATTTAGGAAGGCTCCTCTTAATGCCACCGAGAAAGAGGCCTAGAGGGTCACACACTGAGTGTGTCCAAGTATCTCAGTTAAATATCCATTTAACAAGTTAAATAAAGATTATTCCCGATTGTGGTTTAATAATTATTCAAGGATGCCTGATCGCATTTATTTTTGACACTATTTATTCAAGAGAATATATTGTGGGCAAAATAATATATTTATCAGTGAGTAATGAAATGGTATTTATTTAAGATATAAATATCCATTACTCAAGGTCTAATAAATGTGTTGGAGGAAATAAAGAAAATGGAAAAATAAAAGTACACGTTGTGTATATTAATATACATGTCATGTAGTTTTTCTGGGGATTTTTTAGAAATAATATTTTTTATTTAATTAAATAATATTAGGTGTAATTTGTTGGGTGCATGTCAAGTAATAATAAAAGTCAACTGTTATTATTAGACATGGGGTCTTACAAATAATTAAATGAAATGAATAAATTCTTTCGTGTAATTAATTCATTTTATTATTATATGTAATTAAAATCCCAATTATATTATTATCATTATCCTAGCCATTATTTGTGGTTGTGCACAGCAGATTTAGAGACAAATCTCAATCCAAGAGAGAATTATTTTTCCTCCAAGAACTCTCTCAAGTTACGAGAGAGATCCTCCTCTACCATATCAAGGAGAGAGATTTGGAAGCAGAACTCAAGGAGATTGAAGGGGTATATCGAAAGCGAAGGCTATTACACGCTAGCACCTGGATACCTCTTTGGTGACGTCTAGAGATACGTGGAAGACGTTTGGATCACTGCTAGAGGAAGCCTACACTTGGATTCTATGGCACAACGACGGATCACATCGGATCATGACCAAAAAAATCAATGGAGAGAGAATTCCATCAAGGTAATTCTTGTATTTTAATTAAATTAATTATAACCAACATATGATGATCCTCTCTATGGTTCCGGGACTCCCCTATTTTCTTTCTTCCTTCATTATATTCCTAAGATCTAGCATTTTATTATTGTGACAGACCTCATATTGATCTTTGTTAATGAAAAAAATTAAAGTTATGTACACCCATCCATGCGCTTCTACTGCACCCGGAACATTCAAGTGGTATCAGAGTGGTCATATCGTTGTTTATAATTATTTAGTTTTTCATTGATGATTTACGCATTTCATAATTTATTTGTTTCAATTCAATTTAATTATTATATAAATCTTAATATTGAGATCCATTCCTCCTCTTTCTTTTCTCGTTTACCTTACAAAAACAATATTTTCTTTTAATTTTTATTAAAATAAAATAGAGGATATTATCCGGAGGTGCCAAAGCTTCCTGGCTGTAAAGCACCAGAACACATAGCATGTATTTGGCAGTACACACTGTGGAGTATAGGTTTCATGCACCGTTACTGGTCCACCAAACCAATCCATGTGTTAGAGTCTATCTAAGTCTTAAATGACTCAGTGTGTTGACCAGGAATAGGTGGCACGCGGTTTCTGTTTTACACGTCATGTGGACCACTGGACATGGCATGTAGTCCCTTTGGGTTAAGGTTGGACTATGTACCCTGTACATGGCTTGCCCGAATGGAGACTATGTAATGCAGATAATACATGGAATGTGGCCCACTAGACATGCCATGTACTCCAAATATTTATGAAGTACACTCACATGTCGTATCCCTGGGCGTGTACTTTGGATGGACGGTGAACGACAGTACGCGCCATGTAGTTGGAACTACATGCCGTGTACTCATCCAAAATATGCAGATTTATTAAAATTTATTATTATATTATACAAACACTTGATACATGTACCATGGTGCAGGTGTAAAGTTGATTCACAACACGTGATAGGTGTTTTATATATATGTGTTTAATTTAACATCTGTGTAATGTTCATTTTTTCTCATTGGGTAGTTATGAACGATTATTCACCGATTTTCCTCCAAGGTACAAGTTATCTAAAAAGATAATTTTAAATGAATTTATTTGTTTAAAATTATGATGGATGAGAATCTCAAGAAAATTCAAAAAAGGGTTTAAGATAAAAGGATTATTAATTAAAGATAATTAATTGATTCAAGCACGATTTATCTTAAACAAGAATGATTAAAGAATTGAATGCTAGTTTTATTTATGTGTAAATATCATTGCATGTATGGATGATCATGAGCTAGACCAATACCTTTTTATGTGGATGGTTTATTTTAATTAATTTATTTAAATTAAATTTGTTGGCTTGTGAGCCTTCTCCTCATTAATATATAGGTTCTGCATTCCCAAGGTTTCTTTTATATAAAAACATGTTTTATCCCTCACCTACGAGTGAGATAAAAGCATATGTAATGAATAGAGCTCCCAAGCTAATGGAGGTGGCTCAAGTTAGGAGCCAAGGTGAAACCAATCTAAGGATACACAAAGGTGGACATGTGGAAAGTTGTAAACATGAATCCAAAAGGTTCAAGGTGTTTCTCCCCTAGGTATTGGGTTAGTTTATCAACCACTAGATAAATTAACCAATAGAACAAGATCATGATCATACCATTTATTTTATTTCTATCATTTGCATGGTTTATTTATTGTGGGTTTTTTGTCATGATCGCATAATTAATGAATTAAACAAGAATGCAATATGGAACTAAAATAAGACCGAATTATGCATAAAATATTATCTTAGATATGGTTAATCACTTAAGTATATCCCACTTAATATTAACAAGAATGTAATAAAGATAATAAAATGGTAATTTACATATAAGGATAAAATCCCTCAAAGAAATATTAAGTTGGTATAGCCTTCCATAATCTTGGTTAGAATCGAACCATAGTTCAAAGTGCTTGACCAACTCTAGTTGGGGTGCTTTCAATTATTGGGGAATTATAATTCAAGCTTTTGGGTTGTCTTGACTTGGTTCACATCAAGGGTTGAATGCCACAGTAGGACTTGGTGTGACCAAGAGGCAAAGGTTGAGGAAATCCAAAATAAATGGATTTTAGGATCGGGGAGTCCACTTAACGGATCAAGGAGCTGCGAGTTAATGCAGTTGGAATTTAGAATGACCACCTAAAACCTTTCAAGTTTCTTGACCAACCCTAGTTGGGGTAATGTTAAGGGAAATATGGATCCTTGCCACTAGAATATTCAAGCAACATAATATTCCAAAGTCAATGGTGAGGGCTATTGGATTTTGATAAAATATAGTGGGAGACTAATAAATATTAATCTATTAATTTGTCTCGGTTTTGTCATGATAAAGTAATAAATATTTTCTCTTATTAATTTGTAGAAACGGAAAGAAAATGAATTCAAACATATCATTGTGAACCATACTCAAGCAGGAAAATCTTTTTCACCTACACCAATTTCTAGGAGTGGTAGAGGCATTTATGTGTCATCCTTCACCACGAGAGGAAATTGTATGTGCTAGAGGAGCCTATTCCAGTTGCACCTAGGAAAGAGGTCAGTGATGAGGAACTATCTCTCTATATGAAAGATATGGATAATACAATAGATGTCCAATGTTTTATGATATCATCCACAAGATAAGGAGAGACATGAGAGATATGAGATCTCCAATTCTTTGTTCACAACTAAGCTTGGAGAGTCTGTGCTAGATGGGCCTCATGTAGTCAAGATTATTGGCTACATTGAATGCCTGGACATCTTAGGGATTAAGTTTTCTGATGATTTGCGTACATATCTCATCCTATCATCACTGCCCAATACCTTCTCTATATTTATTGTCAACTACAACATGAGAAACAATGAGAAGATTCTATCGGAACTTCTGACCTTAATTCTACAGGTAGATAAAGACATGGGGCATGACAAACCCACATTCCTTATAGTGAATAAGAAAAGGAAGGACAAGGTAAAGGGGATAAGGATTCATAAATGGTATGAATCCTCTGAGCACTATCCCTCTAAGAAGGGGAAGATCCAGAGGCAGGGAAAGAGATGGGAAACAGTATGTTTTTCATGTGTCAAGCTAGGCCACTGGAAGAGGAACTGCACCCAGAAGCATGGGGATGCTAAAGGTGAATTCGTTATTGAGTGTAATCTTTCCATTTATACACATTGGATATTTGATACAACTTGTGGGGATCACATCTGTATTCAAATGAAAGAACCAATTATATTTAGAAAGATTTCCATAGGAGAGGTGGATCTTCTAGTTGCCAATAGCGCAAGGCTGGCTACGTTGTCCATTTGTGATTACCGTCTCTCATTGACAACTGGGATGTTTTTGGTTTTACATAATTGTTATTATGTGCCTAGTGTTACCAAGAACATAATTTATGTATCATGTTTAGATATGGATGGATTTATTTTCAAGTTTGGAAATAAGGGTTGTTCCTTTTTTAAGAACAACATATGTTATGGTATGACACATTTAAATAATGGTTTGTATGTATTAAATTAAGAAAACCAAGTTTTGGAAATCGATAACGAAACAAACTCACATGTATCATACAACACCCAGTTTTTGAATCACCATCTTGGTCATGTAAATGATAAGTGCTTGAAAAAACTCTTCCAAGATGGTTATTTAGACTCTACTGAGCTAAAACCACTTGCTAGATGTCATTCTTATTTACAAGGTAAAATGACCAAACCACCTTTCGGTGGATAGGGTGAAAGGGCCACAGAGCTTCTAGGATTTGAACACACTAATGTGTGTGGACCATTTCTAGTAGAATCTAGAGGTGGATATTCTTACTAATTACTTTTAATGATGATTTGAGTAGATACAACTATGTATAATTAATAAGGTATAAGTCAGAGTCCTTGGAGAAATTTAAAGAATTCAAGAATGAAGTAGAGAATCAGCTTGGTAAGAAGATAAAGAAGCTCCGATCGGATCAAGGTAGAGAATATCTGAACCAAGAGTTCATCAATCTTCTATGGGAGTCTGGGATTCTATCTCAAATCACTCCTACTTACACACCACAATGGAATGGTGTTAGTGAAAGGAGGAACCACACCTTGTTGGACGTGGTGAGTTTGATGATGAGTCATGCAGATCTTCCATTATCCTTTTGGGGATATGAATTACAAACTATAGCATACACATTAAACTGAGTACCAACTAAGGTGGAAAATGGAATTCCCTATGAGATATGGAATGGAAAGAAACCCATTTTTTCACACACACGTGTATGGGTATGCAATGAATTTTTTAAGGCCTTCTCAGGAAACAAACTAGAACCTTTGGGCACGAAGTGTATCTTTATAGGATATACCAAGGAAAAAAAGGATATTACCTATACAATCCTTCAGACAAGAAAGTCATTATCTCTAGAAAATCCATATTTATTGAGAGGGAGCACATCCTCAAAAGGGATAGTGGGAGAAATATTGAATTCTACTAAGTTGATGCTCAAGATATATAAGAGTTGGTATAGGAAAAAGTTCCACAGGTCCCCATAGAAGAGGTTCCAGAAACACAAGTACTGCGTAGAAGCTCAAGAGAGGTAAGGTAACCAGAGAGATTTGGTTTCCTAGTCACCAATGGGGGTGAATCATTATTGTTGTAAAATTATGAACCACTCTCCTACAGGGAAGTAGTAGAGATATCAAAATCTACAAGATGGATAGAAGGTATGAAATTTGAGATGGATTCCATGTATCAGAACCAAGTCTGAGTTCTGGTTGATGATTCATTTGATATAAATCCTGTTGGATGCAAATGGGTATTTAAGAGAAATCTGGACATCGAAGGTCAAGTTAGCATCTATAAATCAAGGATAGTGGCTAAAGGATTCAGAAAACATCAAGGAATTGAATATGATGAAACTTATAGCTAGTTTCCATGTTTAAATCTATAATAATCATAATTGCCATAGTAGTTTACCATGACTATGAGATTTGGTATATGGATGTCAAAACAACATTTCTTAGCGGGAATCTTCAGGAAGATGTCTATATGACACAACTAGAAGGGTTTGTGACACCAAGTGAATCCAAACGAGTATGAAAGTTGCAAAAATCTATTTATGGATTAAAGAATGTATCCAGGTCATGGAGCATTTTATTTGATGAATCCATAAAGGAATTTGGTTTCATTAAGAACGAATGTGAGCCATGTATTTATAAGAGGTTTAATAAGAATGTGGTCATTATCCTTGTAGTATATTTTGATGAAATATTACTTATTGGAAATAATATACCAATATTATAGTCATTTAAGGACTAGTTGAACAAGTGTTTCTCCATGAAGGACTTGGGTGAAGCAGCCTATATTCTAAAGATCAAGATCATTCGTGATAGATCCAACAGGCTTCTTGGACTAAGTCAAGGTACATACATTGACCAGATACTAAGGATATTTAGTATGGAACAATCTAAGAGGGGATTGTTCTAGTGTCACATGGCGTACATCTTTCTAAGAAAATGTGTTCTTAGACACAATAGGAGAAAGATAGGATGAGTAAGATCTCATACTCTTCGGCTATAGGAACCATCATGTATGTCATGTTTTGTACTAGGCTTGATGTTGCCTATGTAATGAGCATGGTAGGAATATATCAAGAAAATCTAGGAGAACAACATTGGACTACTGTTAAGACTATCCTTAAGTATCTGATAAGAACTAAGGATATGTTCCTGGTGTATGGAGGAGACGAGGAGCTTATCATCATAGGGTATACTGATGCTAGTTTTTAAACATATCATAACGATCTGAAGTCATAATCAGGATATGTTTTCTGTCTCAACGGAGGAGCTGTGAGTTGGAAGAGTTCAAAGCAGCTAGTTTTCTCCGATTCTATAATAGATTCTGAACATATAAAGTCTTCTGATGCTTCCAAGGAATCCATATGGATTCATAACTTTTTCCAGGAGCTTGATGTTCTACCTAGCAGTAGAGACCCTATCACATTTTATTGTGATAATACTGCAATGGTGGCTCTTGCAAAAGAACCAAGGACACTTAAACAGACAAAGAAAATTCTCCAGAAGTATCACCTCTTGAGGGATTTCTATCAAAGGGGTGAAGTTTCAGTGAGATGAGTGTCCACGGAAGTGAACATGGAGGACCCCATGACTAAAGGCCTATCTCAACAGAAGCATTTATATCATGTGAGTGCTAGAGAGTTAAAGGTTGTTAGCAGTTGGCTCTAGTCCAAGTGGGAGTCTATTGGAGTTGGTGGGATAGAACCAACTAATTTGTACATTATTCATTAATAAATACCTTATCACATATTGATTTTTCTTCTACATGACAATGCATGTGATAATTTCCTAAGAATAGATGTTTCACTAAAGAGTCATAGCAGATCCCTACTATGATGAGGACTAGGAAGTGAAATAACATTATTCTTGAATATATGTTCTATGGTTGGATGATGTTATTTAAGGGATAAAAATAATATAGGTCATTAGGAGTGAAGACTCATAAAACTTTTAGGCACCTTCTCATGGTGTGTGCCCTTGGTAATATCTAGGAGGATATTATGAGAACGAGACCCGCCAGTAGGAAATCCACATTTCATAGTGTCATTGGATGTTCTCATCTTCATATGTGTGTATTGGTCCTTAGACTTTAAGATTATTATTAATGGGTATTACAACTTGTGAACTTAGATGTATTGAAAAAAACTATGATGACACACTGTTCGCAGTGAGGTAGGATATGTTGGATGCATCACGAGTAATACTACATTAATAGATATTGCGAGAAAGGATTTGTCCCTTTTGTTCCATAATGAAAGTAGATATCTCAATCACTTTGATGGAATTGATATAGCCTAAATAAATCTATGGCCATGGTGAGGAATGGGCAAGTTCAATTCTGGGAAGTCAAAGAAAGAATAATCAAGCACATAGGTTGATGGAACTAGCATTCAACCTACTTGATTCGAGATATCGAGACAATGGGATTACATTACATAGTAAGCATTTGTAGGAGGTGACACGTCATTGTGGTGTTAACTTCTTTCTCTATGGGTGCCTTGGCATGTTCCTAGATGCTAACCTTAGACATTAGGAAGGCTCCGCTTAATGCCACTAAGAAAGAGGCCTAGAGGGTCACACACTAAGTGTGTCTAAGTATCTCAGTTAAATATTCATTTAACAAGTTGAATAAAGATTATTCCTGATTGTGGTTTAATAATTATTCAAGGATTCCTAATCAAATTTATTTCAACACTAGTTATTTGAGAGAATATATTGTGGGTGAAATAATATATTTATTAGTGAGTAATGCAGTGATATTTATTTAAGAGATAAATAGCCATTATTCAAGGTCTAATAAATGTGGTGGAGGAAATAAAGAAAATAGAAAAATAAAAGTACACACCGTGTATATTAATATACACATCATGTAGTTTTTTTGGGGATTTGTGAGAAATAATATTTTTTATTTAATTAAATAATATTAGGTGTAATTCGCTGAGTGTATGTAAGGTAATAATAATAGCCAACTATTATTATTAGACATGGGGTCTTACAAATAATTAAATGAAATTAATAAATTATTTCGTGTAATTAATTCATTTTATTATTCTATGTAATTAAGATCCCAATTATATTATTCTAATTATCCTAGACATTCTTTGTGGTTGTGCACAATGGATTTGGAGAAAACTCTTAAGCCAAGAGAGAATTGTTTTTCCTCTAAGAACGTTCTTAAGTTACAAGAGAGATCCTCATCCACCAGATCAAGGAGAGCGCTTTGGAAGCATCTCTCAAGGAGATCGAAGGAGGACATCACAAGCGAAGGCTAGTCCGTGCTAGCATCTGGATATCCCTTTGGTGACATCCATAGATACGTGGAGAACATGTGGATCACCACTAGATGAAGCATACACTTGGCTTCTATGACGCAACGACAGATCACATCAGATTGTGACCAAAAACATCAATGGACAGAGAAATCAAGGTAATTCTTGTCTTTTAATTAAATTAATTATAACAAACACATGATGATCCTATCTATGGTTCTTGGACTTCCCTATTTTCTTTCGTTCTTCATTCTATTCCGAATATCTGGCATTTTTGAGAAGGAGTAATGGTCAAAGGATGCAGAAGTTTGTATCTTAAAAATTTAAAAGTATGTTTACTAAATATAAATTTGATTGTGTAGGTCCCTTTAGGGGATTATATGAGAAATACCCTGATAGGGTGTTGAATCATGGCATGGAAATCATTCCCAATTTAAACACTTATCCTTTAAACTCTAAATTCCCTAATGATATTGACCTCTTAGTAACAAGGGTCACACTGTTTTTCTCTTTTATATTTTATGTTGATCTAGCTAATACTTATCTGACCATCCCTTTAATAGATATTGTATATGATTTTTTAAACCACCTTTTGTATTATATAAATATAAACAACCATTCACATGGACATAAGGATTTTTACTTGGTTCAACATTATGGGATAATTCAAGGATCATACGATCAACAATGTGTTAATGCACTAAAATAATAAATATCGCTACATGTGGGATTTTGGATAGGCCACTCTTACCTATAAAGTTCAATGATTATTCACTATCACCCTAGGATCACTTGACTCACACTTACCTTTTACACTTATTGCTTCAAATGAAAAACAAATTTGTCTCATAGGCTAATAACAAAGGAGTCTCACCATTGTTTTTGATTGCACAAGTGTGGGTTGGTTCCTTTGATTTCATATTACTACTTCATGATCAGCTATAAAGATCACCATGAACAACATCTACTTTCCATGAGAGGATATAGAAACAAATTCCTTCTTCTATCTTTAGAAATTTCTTCAGGAAGTGTTGATCTCTCTTCTTCTTTATCATATTTGATGCACAATAGTAATAATCTTTACTCTCCTCTACTCTAAGATTTGGATCAATCAATATGATCTCTATTCAAAATTATTTTCCAGAAATTCTATAAGAAATTTTATAAACCAATATTCCTTAATCTAATGGTTTATATTAATCTTCCTTCCTTCTCTATTTATGATATTCATCTAGGTGTTCCATTTAATCAGTGAGTTCATTTATAGATATTAAAATGAGTTAATTCCCTAAAATTACTTGTAAAACTTTTACTGGTAGAATATCCAGTTTCCTGAAAAATACTTGGTTATTGTGTGGTCTATGCTTCCATGGTGTATTCACTTACTTTAATGCCTTCACCATAGTGTATTTTCTTCCACTATGGTACAAAATGGGAGATAAATCAAAATATATAGCATGGAATTCTTATCTTATGGAATAGGATTCTATTGATAAGATCCAAAAATATTACTTCATTGAATTCTCATTACTCACACATGATCATAGTATGATCCCCTAAAAACATATTTGAACACTGAACTAGTATCGGCATAGACCTTTCCTATGTTGTGTAATCTCTTATGGGTTTGGATAAAGATAAATCATTTTCACTACCTAAATAATATCCTATATGTTATAAGTAGTTTATATGTATTGGACTTATTCACTTCAATAAAAATGTAGTTTAACACATTTTCTATAATGGTTATACCTTTAGAATTGGAAATCATCAACACATCTTTACTTCCTGAATTGCATCTTTCACATCGTATGGAGTTTGTATGTCATAAACGTCTCCACTTCAGCATTACTATGGAATGGCCTGCGGTGTTATGCCAAGCAGTTGGTTATTTTTCTTCACATGACCTTTACTTAGACTGATTTTTACCTTTACATACCCTAGTTCAAACCTTTATGCATGATTGAAGTTACCTTCAGACAAGCTCATCCATGGAATAACTCAAGATTCTGTGGTGGGGTATGCTAATCTAACCTTAAGCATGGTTCAAGTTACCTTTAAGTAGATCCATTATTTTTGGTGGAAATTATTATATATCCTCTCAAATCAATCACTACATAATATTATGTTACAATGAAACATAGGAAACCTTCCATAATGGAATCACCTTTATGAAATATGAGTTCTAACCTTACATGAATACCATCACATAACCATTATTGTATAACCCTCTCCACTAAGGAATGGGCATGATACTTATGAAAACTTCACAATGGATTGAAACTTATGCACCTTTAGGTTTACCTTTATGCATCCTTTAAAGTTACCTTTACATAGATCCATTATTTGTGGTGGAAACCATTATATAGCCTCTCAAATCAATCACTACAGAATAGTCTATTACAATGAAACATAGGAAACTTTCCATCATGGAATCACCTTTATTAAATATGAGTTCTACCCTTACATGAATACCATCACATAACCCTTACTGTATAAACCTCTCCACTAAGGCATGGGCATGACACTTATAAAAACTTCATAATGTATTTCAACTTATGCATCCTTTATTTATGACATATCCAATGTAATTACAGTGTAGTCTATTGATAAAGATATAAAAAAACTATATTCTAGATATACACCTTCAACCAAACTCCTTATATGATGAAACCATGGATATTATAGTGTTGTTAGTAATATCAATAAAATACCATGTTGTAGCCTATGGTTTTTCAGTGTAGTTTCTTTCCTCTAGAAAGATTTATCCTCCAGCTTAATCCTCTAATAGATTATAACCTTATTATTCAAATATTATGGATTTATTGAATCCATAACACTCCTCTAAGAAAAATTTCATCCATATCAAACATGTATTATCAACAAAGAACCTTGGTCCATCATTTATTTAAAATATTAATAAATTCAATAACAATTTACAGGGTTCTAATAATATCCTCTTTGTATTTTGTTGACAATATAAAACCACTTTATCATCCCCCTTTGGTAATGAAATCCAAAGCGTAGAATTCATCCACAAGTATCCACAATATTTATCCCCCTCACCATGTGAGTAACATAGGAATAAATATCCATCTTGAACCAAGCGTACACTTCCCGTTTGATCTCAACCTTTGTAAATAATGTCCTTTATCTATTCCTTTTGAGAAAATAAGATGTTTTCCTCATGGGATTATATTCCCATTTTGAGGATAGAGGAAAACCCCTTATTTTCCTCCCCCTTTTTCAAGACACTTCATCATTTGGATATAACCATTTATTGGTTAACTTAATGCTCTTCTAACTAATTTCTTTCACAAATTGTAAAACTTTATAGTTATATTTCCCAATTCTAGAATATTTTTCAAAGATAACTTCCATTTTAGCTACAAATACTCAATGAAATCCAATTAGTGAATTTACCACTTAGCATTTTGGATATGAACAATTCTTATAAGCCTACTGAGTTAGGGATTGGCGTAGGAAACAAAAGTCTAATTTAACCTCCTAAAATTTTTATATGTCACTCATGAATACCAATAAAATAATAGTTTCTTGAACTTTCCAATTATCAACACAACTTTATAATATTCATTAGATTCTCACAAAATATTAGTGTATAAAATTTTAAAACACAATATTGTGATACGTAGCATATAAAGAAAAAATTGACACTATTTTTACTATATTACTACATAGGTTCCTTCAAATAAAGATGGGGCTTAGAAGCCTTTAAAAATTCCTCACAAGATCAACATAAATCTTTTGATAATGACACTAATATTAGATAGTTTTTCCAACCTGGGTATATCACTCGTTCAGAAAAAACTTCCCCAAATAATAGTATTTAGTATCCTAAAATATTGATCAGTTGATACCAATTTTTAGAAAAAATAAATAATCACGATGTTCGTCCATGTAGCTTCTTTCAATATGTCCAGTTATTTAGTCGTATAATTCTACTAAATCTCAGCATGATATCATTTAAAATGTAGCTTGGTATAAACTATAACATACTAGAATTATCAAGATATAATTTAGGAGTGGTTTGAAACATTTTTTTCATTATTTAAAACTTTTCCATTAAATTTTCAGCATTTAAAATTCTCCACAATATGAACTTTTAGGATTTATAATAATCATGTATTGGAATACTCTAAACACATCTTACTGCATACATAACTAGTTTCAAAAAATATAAATTCAACTAATTTTCATGTTATTTTTAGCACACATACAGAAACATTTAAATCATATGGAAAGAGGGGTACCTTCCATTTACTTCAAGTTAAGGAGGATGGCGAGTCACTATGGACCACCATTTTCCCTTCATCCTTCATCTTGGAGTGCATTTTAATATCTAAATCATATTTAATGGAATCTAGTATCTTCTCCACTTATTTGGGTTTGTTTTATTTTCAAGACCCAAAGCACAACCTTATTTTCTTTGGATAACTTTACCACTAAGAATTTTGAAACTTACAGCTGCTTGATCTTTTCTTAGGAATATCTTCTTCCTGATTTCCATGTACCTTCATGATTTGTCATATTTTTCAATATAGAACTTTACTTAGGCCATAACTTTCATCTGATCCTTTTCATTTTTAGAAACATGTGAATCATATCCTTCTTCCAAATAATTTTCTTATCATTCCAAGACATATTAGATTATACTATAGATTTGGAACTCTTCCTCACATCACTTTCAGTATAGGGATCTTCTTATTATTGAACTTAAAACCTATTTTACAAAGGAATATATTTCTTATTGAATGTTTTCTAAGTTCTTTCATTAAATATTTATGAATATATTCTAAATTTTACACTTGAGGAATGGTTAGTATGATAATAATTTCTAAAATTAGTCCCATGCCTTTTCTATTATTATTGGTGAATTAGTCTCTCAAATTTTCCATCAGATTCATAGAAAGTAATGTAATTTAAATATTTAGAACAAAAATATAAAATGTTCCCATGTATCCCACAAAAATGGCACACATTTCAATACCTTCTTATAGGGTTCATCTAGTCTCCAATGACTCTTATAAGAAGTCTTTTAGAGTTTTTTCCTTCATATCTCAAAGTTTCCCTTTTCTTGGGATTATCCCTCTTTTTATTCTTCTCATACCTCATAGAGGTATTATTATTTAAAATACCATATTTTACCATATTTTTTGGACTTTGGGACATTACAATCTTCTCGGGATTTTTCACAAATGTGGAATACTTCTTCTTTTCATTATTAACTATCAAAGTATAATAAAATAAAAAATGAAAATAATCTTCGCGTTTATGCATCCAATTCACATATCATGATTCATCCTAATGGGTCCCATGTAATGAATACCCCAAGCCCACCTTCAATAGGCCAAGGGATAATTAATAGTGCTGAGAAGGTATATCACTCACATGGGAGACCTTATCCTAAGGTAACTGTACACACACACACATATCCAGGCCTATACAATGTTGAAATGTCAAAAAATGATAAAACATGAATGAATACATCTAAATCCCACTATCAGAGTATAAAAAAATTTATTGTAAATAAAAAAGGTCCCAATACAATCCCACCACAAAGAAACTAAAAACAAGTCTAACCTGAAAGTATAAAATGGGACTCTTATCAAGGTAACCACTAGAATACACCTCAACAAATCTATCTCACTAAGATCCACCTGGTCCTAGTCCCCCTAGGACTCTTTCAAAAGGTTGATAATCTTTATAAGACATTACATATATGGGAAAATACCATACAAGGGTGAGTATAACAATACCCAATAGGACACCCCAAAATCACTAATCATATAACAACAAGAATAATAGTCAGCTCAACACATGTATATTTCTACAACACATATAAAATAATATCCAGATATAATCAACAAAGACACACCATCTCATTGAAAAGAAACAACCGTAAAAAATTCTAAGAATCATGCTCTAATGTTCCACATAACACTCATCCAGTATAATATTCTCCATTAGTCAGATAGCACTGATGGTGTCCATATGAGATGTACTAATCATTTGGTCTCACCATAAGCTATATATGCTAGAAGTATGAAGAGAATGATACAATTATAATGATCACACCCAAGGACATGGGGTATACCAACAATTCAATCCGAAATAACCCACTAAGTAGAGGATCGGTGCCCGTGTGGTCACAACTATACCATGAACTCCACCTAGGGAAAGATGATGATAGAGGATCACACTCTAGGCCTCACATAAGGATTCCAAAAACACTATCCAAGAATTTCTACTGAAGTAATCACCATCCTATATGTACGATGTGATTCCATACTAACCCCTAGGGAAATGATCAAGGGAACACTCCCTAACAAAACTTTTCCCAAGCTAAAGAGGAAAACTGCTCTAAGACTTATTTGAAAAAATACATGGTGAATAGTGATAGTACAAAGTGTGTCCCTTCAGCATCAGGTCCAGCCCATGTATCATGGTTTGTTCTCATGTCCATGTTTGTGCCTGAGTACACGGTTTGTCCGAGCCCTTGTAATCCTGACTGTGTATAAGTACACAGATCTTCCTATGTTCGTCTATCATGGCTAAGTCTGTGTTAGAGTACACAACATGTATGAGACCATATACTCCTAGAAATTTCTGTGTACACTTTTAGGTTCACACCAAGTTTCTAGGTTGAGTCACATGTTTTTTGATATTTATATTCTCTTCAGAAACCCTAGCACTGCATCCAAGGACCCACATGTCGTGTAATCCCAGATTAAACACCATGTATATTAGGATTTTCCAAAACACACAGAGCCATTTTACACATCATATTCCACTTATCTATCCTTAAATGTGGCCATGAATCATTCTAGAAGTCATGGATATGATTCAAATGGACCTATTGGTCACTGAAGATCCGGTTTTCGGCCATCTTGGTCTCTCGTGAATCACCCTGGAGGTCCGCCGTCACTGTACTTCCAAGAACCACACTCACATATGCTCTATTTGTCCCTGATCCATCATCACTATCATTTTAGATAAATACCATCATTGATATGAACCTGGATCTATAATAACAATCTGTGGAACCAAGAAACATGTGTAAAATGATTCATTTATCAGTATTTGTCGAACCGCAGGTCAATTAAATTTCCTGTGATGAATGAAGAATGGTGGAGATAATGTAAAAACCATAAACACGAGGAAAGAACCTCAGAAAATGTTCATGTTGGCCTCGATTCATTTCTATTATAATGAATAATGAAAATATAATAAAATAATCATAAATAAATTCCCAATTCCTAGATAAATTTAACCCATGCTCATAATACGTATGATCTGTGAAATAATTCATTAGTTGATTGATTCGTGTTCATCATAGGAATAATAAAATAGGTATAAATTCAAATAAATCAAATGTACTACCTAAAGATGTATCGATCATTTATGGAGAATGAATCTTCATTGTTGTCATTGGTAGGATTCACATGTTTCTTTAGCACACCAATCCTTGATCCTGATCTGATCTGGTGTCACTCTCCAAGAATTATCTCCTCCAACAATCATTTATGTCTCCAGGGTTAATAGGAAAACCTTGTGAATTTTTCATAACCATATATTTATAGAGTAATTAATATTTCACTGCATCAATGAAATAAAACAAATAAATAAATTTATTTATTTTATTATTTATGCCCGCGACAACTTTTAACCAAACATTCAACATTGAAAAAGTTTATGTTGCACCTAGGGTAAAACCCATGATCTTAACTCAATGGTGGACTCATATTTTTTATTCGAGACTCCATTTAAGAGTTATTCTACTTTTTCGAGAAAAATATGTGCGTGTGCA
The DNA here is from genome assembly GCA_963277665.1 of Viscum album. Lineage (NCBI taxonomy): Eukaryota > Viridiplantae > Streptophyta > Magnoliopsida > Santalales > Viscaceae > Viscum > Viscum album. The sequence continues at coordinate 1,559,885,755 of OY728129.1, forward strand.
TTTGACATTTTTAATTTAGTTCAAAAATTAATTTCGGACACACCGAGCCTCAGAATATCACATCGTCTCTACACCTAGATCTAAAAATAATCTATACAAATTCAAAAACAATACATTGAAAAATTATAGTCATTACATTCTCCCCAACTTGGGTCTTTAAATCCTTTAAATCCAAAACAAAAGGTTACACAAAAAGACGTGGGTACTGATCATGCATCCAGGCCTCCCTATCCTAGGTGCTCTCCAGAAGATTCTCATACTACCACTAGACACACACTAAAGGAATCGCTCTCCCATAAAGGATATTCTCCTATTGATCCTTGATCTCTACTGGGTACTTAGTAAAGGTATCTCTATTTGTGATGTCCAACTCACCCCAATTGATAACATTCGATGGATCATGCATGTAACTCCTCAACTATGACACATAGAATATGTCATGTACCTGGTCTAACCATGGTGGTAGAGCTAAGTAGTACACCACCTTTCTAACTCTATGATGTATTTGGAAAGGGCCAATGATTCTCATAGATAGCTTACCACCCCATAAAAATCTCAACAATCCAAGTTGAGGTAAAACTCATAGGAACACATGATATCCCTCCTCAAACTACAAAGGCCTTCACTGTCAGTTTGCACAGGACTTATGATGGCTCTGTGTAGTCCTCATTCACTCTTGGATGACCTGAACATTTTCTATAGTGGCTCACACCAACTCTAGGTCCATAAGTACTAACTCTCCTGGGCCAGTCCAACATAGGGGTGACCTACAGGGTCGCCCATACAAGGCCTCAAATACTGTCATACTGATGGTGTAATGGTATCTATTGTTGTACGTAAACTCCACCAACAATAGGCGATCCTACCAATTATGAACAAAGTCTAACTTGCAATCCCACAATATGTCTTCTAGAATCTGAATGGTTCACTCAGTCTTGTCATTAATCTTGGGGTGGAAAGTCATACTCAAACAAAGCTATTTCCCAAATGTCTCATGTAATCCCTTCTATAATTTAGATGTGAAGTGAGCATCATAGTCAGAAATTATTGTCGAGGGAACTTCATTGAGTTAGACTATCTTTTTCATGTAGAGGCGTCTCAAACTCTCTATAAAACTCTTCTCCCAAACATCTAGGAAGTGGTCCAACATGGTGATTTAGTCTATAATAACCCAGATGGCATCATGTACCCTGGACGTACATGGTAACCCCATCATGAAGTCCATGGATATCCCATCCCACTTCTATTTTGGCACCTCAAGGAGTTGATCTAAACCTTCTATAACCTGGTGCTCATCCTTCACTTCCTAACAAGTAAGGCATTGATAGATAAAATCTACAACTTTATTCTTCATCCCTAGCCACCAAAACAGACGTCGGAGGTCCTGATACATATTTTTCACACTTGGATGTACTGCTGAAGGAGATGTATGAATCTATCTCAAAACCTCATCTCGCAATGTCACTGGTACCATAATGCATCCTTTGAAAAGAATGACATACTCCCCACCATAAAAAAGTTCATCAGGAGAAAGTTCAATGGATATTTGAGTACATAAGGTCTCACAGTCTATATCCCCAATATGTTCCTGTCTAACTCGCTATAAAATTGGAGGGGTAACAAACATCGATTGGAGGTAAGTTGCTCCATATCCATCTACAAAGAATATTTTAAATGAGGAAAACTACTCTAATTCCCTGCTCAACAACTGTGAAGTAGATCTCCTACTGAGAGAATATCCTACAATGTTCTCCTTCTAAGGAGTATAAAAAAATCTCAAAGTCATAATCCTGGATAAACTATAGTTATATCCTCTATCTCAAGTTAAGATACTTTTGAGAGAATATCTACTTGAGACTCTTGTGGTCAGAATAGATGATAAAATACTCACCCATAAGGTAGTGTCACCACATATTCAGTGTGAAGACTACTGTTGATAACTCAATATCGTGGGTCATGTAGTTCTTCTCATGTGGCCTCAACTGACATGAACGATAGGTAATCACTTCCTGTCTCTACATCAAAACAAAACCAATCCCAGTCCCTGATTCCTCATAGAACACTACATACTCTACACCCTCCCCTAACAATATCAAGATGGAATATCTCGTTAATCTCTATCTCAACTCCTGAAAAGAATTTCGGAACCTCTCTATCCACATAAAAGAATTCCCCTTTTGAGTCAAAGCTGTCATGAGAGGCGGTATCCTAGAGAAGTCAGGTATGAATCTTTGATAGTATCCTTCTAACCCAAGGAAGCTCCGAACCTCCATCACTCTCTTGGATGGCTTCTAAGTTAACATTGTATCTACCTTCGTCGGATCCACTGCCACACCATCTGTTGAGATAACATGTCCCAAAAAGTGGACCTCTTGAATCTAGAACTGGCACTTTGAGAGATTTCTATAAATCTAGTTCTCTTAGAGTACATATAGAACCGTCCCCAAGTGTCTCACATGCTCCTCCTTATATACTGAGTACACTGGGATATCATTGATGAAGACTACAACAAAATGATCTAAGAAATGCTAAAATATCCAGTTTATGAGTCTCATGAACACTGCTGGGGTGTTCTTCATGCCAAAGAGAATCAAAAAGCAATCATAGTGACTATAGTGATATCTGAATGTCTTCTTTGGTATATCCTCATCCCGTACTCACAACTGGTGCTATCCTGATTTGAGGACAATATTTGAGAACCATCATTCCCCTCTCAAATAATCAAAGAGTTTATAAATCCACACTAGTGGATAATTGTTCTTTGCAATCACTTGGTTTAGGCAATGGTAAACTACACATAATCTCAATATCCCATCTGCCTTATTGGAGAACAAAACTGGAGCTGCCAAGGGTGAAACACTAGGTCTAACAAAGACATTCCTCTATAAGTCCTCCAAATGAACACTCATCTCAAAAATCTCTACGGGATCCATTTGATATGATGGAACATATATTAGGGACATCCTAAAGTTTAGATCAATGCATAAGTCTATCTCTCGATGAGGAGGTAATCCGGGAACTTCCACAGAAAATACATCCTCATACTCTGCCACCATTACAAGGAACATAAAACTAATACCATACACTACACCAAGGGTCATGATTTCCAAATGATGAGTAATAGGATACACCCTTATATGCATGAGTCCATATTGTGATTTCTAGGTTTCCTTTTTACCCACAAAGGAAAATCTCACCTCATCATTGCAAACACATTGCATCCTCCGCCAGAAATAGTCTATTTGGGAATGAACTATAGATATCTAGTCTATACCTAAGGTGACGTTGTAAGGAATCATAACTACTACAAAGAGAGAGAGAGAGAGAAAAGGGAACCCCCTGGGTGTTTCCTTTTAGAACCCTCCACTCAAGGAAACCCCCTCCCCATGAAGGGATCACTCTGGAGAGATCCCTAGCCAGGAAGGACCTGTTTCCAGTTGAGATGGTAGAGAATCCTAGAGGGTGAAGACCCTATAGGAAATGGTTCGACATAGAAATCCATCAGAACAGGTGGGTCATGCCACATTTCACCCAACCAGTAAGGAACTAGGTGACTCGACAAATGATTGGATCCTAAGGGAAGGAGAAATTTTCCCAAGATTGGACTCCCAGGATTCAAACTCTGCACCTCTCAAGAATGGTGTTGTTATGCCCCTCTCCTTTACCATTGTGCCAATACCAAAGCATCACATCACTACTAAAAAGAGATCCCAACAAAAAATTTCACCTCCAAGAGTCAGGTCACACTATTGGAAGAAGTGTTTGATCACTGAGTCACCTTTCGTATGAGTCTCCAAGTGCAAGGGTTGAGCTAAGGACACAACCGGAATATCTAAGTCTCAAACTAGATAAGTGTAAACAAAGAAATGACTCACACCTATGTCTATAATTACTATAGATAAGGTAGAAAATAAATATATCATACCTTGTATCATTCTTGGAGACTTTTGGTCATAAAACTCAACTTCCTGCTGCTTCCCTCGCCCTTGCCCTCTAGTTCCCTGAGCATAGAGTGGACAACCTGGGGGTGGCGGTGGAAACAAGTCGAAATGTCTACCACCTCTAGCTACTCTCCTATATCCTCTTCCATTTTCACCACCCTAAATACCTATCTTCTCTTATCGCTACCTCTACCTAGGAATACCATCCACTATATCCCTATTAGTCATACGGAGAATCAAAAAATTTCATGCAAGTTGTGCCCTACCATCATAAGAGTAACACTGCCTCTCATTGGGATGACTAGACCAATCCTGTGATCCCTGAACTTCATAACCTCTATCCTGGGATCACCTCCTAAAATTTATCACATGTATAGGTCCCTAATTATAGCACCAGATCCCCTTTACTGAAGTATCTGCTCCTGAGTACCCACTACCGACAATAACTATCTACATCTACTCAGCCAGGAAACTCTTAACCACCAAAGTATGATATAGAACCCCAAAATAGGTAGGAATTCATATAGGTATAAAACTGGATTGAATGTCTCTACGTAGTCCTCTATTGAAGGTCCAATCCCAAAAGAACCGACCACAAACCATATCCATCAAGTACCTAGAGAGGTTGGAGAACCTCAATGAATACTCAACCATTGTTGTACTACCCTACTGAAGCTTTAGAAGAAACTGGATGTGTATATCCCTCAATGTAGATGGAAAGAAATTCTCTATAAAAATTATCTTAAACTCTAACCATGCTATATTTTCCTTGTCATAAGATTGGGTCACTAAACACCAGCATCATCCTGTAGAGACAATAAGAAGGCTTGCTGCCAGGACCAATATCTAATCTTCTGGTGTCCTGATAGGATGAAAAAATCATGTAATTGCCTCAATATAGTACTCATATGCCTGTGGTTTGGGCTCACCTTAGAACTTGAGGGGTTTCTTTCTCTAAAACTTATGAATCCTACTTAACCTGCACACCTCATCTGTTACTGCAAGTACCATCTGTTTCACATAAGGTGGTAGTATAACTAGCACACCACTAGGAGGTAACACCTCCAGAACATGTCCCTTTATCGAATCCTCATCAATGAGGAGATAATACTTATGATCCTGATGCTAAATCTTAGTTGTAACATATCATTGATGAATCCTGAAATAGATAATATGTGCCACAGTAAATGAGAATATCTAGAGAGATGACTTAATAAGGACATGGAAACCATAACCCATTAATATATGATGCATGGACCAATGTTTTCCCTACAACCAGTTTCCACATATACCAAGTACATAGGCATGTGATTAGAATCATGGTGTATGGATACATTGGATTTCACACCAATACTAGAGTCTCTATCCTGAAATCCTAACTTGAAACATTTAACACTTTTGTCCCAAACCGATCTCACAAACTCTGGTCCTAAGGCAGAACCATCTACTCTGATACCATTTTGTCATGACCTGGCCTTCCCCGAGCTATAAACGTAGTCATATGACCCCATGGGTGTCCTGTAATACCCTAGATACCTTCCCATCACTCCACATACTATTAATCACTAGGGTTTCTTATCAGACTAATAAATTTTCCCATAGGCCAACACATGCTCTTTTAGTGTGTTTTATCATCACTCACACACACCATAGGAAACTTCCTAGAAGGTTACCCATCCTGATCACTAATCCAGGACAAACATGCTTAACTATGAAGTTCTAATCAGGTAGGCTCCCTAAAATAAAAGTCCACCTTGTTGACGTGGGTAGTAACATTTATCCTCTTAAGAATCACTTTTCCAGGGGTGTTACACTCTCTACCCCTTTAAAGCACAACACCCTCATTATGGACCCCAAGACTCAAACCCAAGTAGTGCCTCTGCACTTCTAAATGGGTATTAGCTCTGATAATACTCTCTCATGACCCGTACCAATGGGGCCTATGTCGAGACTACCCCAATCCCACATCCTATAGGACAAGGGCTGGCAACAAGAACCAAGAAGGCATATCACTCACATGAAAGTCCTTAGCCTAAGATACTTGTACACACACAAATATCTCCAATATCATACAATGATTAAATGTAAAAAAACCAATAAACCATGCATCAATACATCTAATTACCACTATCATAGTATGAAAACAATTATTGGAATGAAAAAAGGTTCAAATACAATCCCACCATAAAAAACTGAATACAAGTCCATCCTGAAAGTATAAAAGGGGACTACTATCAAGGTAACCATCAGAATACTCCTTGGTCAGTCTAGTTCACTAAGATATAACTAGTCTTGGTCCCTCTAGGACTACATAAAAAGGTTGATCATTTACATAAGACGTGATATATGTAGGAAAAGTCCCTACAGGCATGATTATAACAATACCCAGTAGGACACCCCAAAATCACTAAGCATATAAAAAATAGAATAATAGTTAGCTTACCATAGGTATATGACTATATAACATATAATCAGAATATCCAAATATACCCAAAAAAGACACACCATCTTAATTTAAATCCACAAAAGTAATTTTAGTCTCAGAATCATGCTCGAAGGTTCCACATAGAACTCATCCAGGAGAACACACTCCACGAGTCAGATAACACTGATGGAATTTTTCCGAGATGTACTACTAATTGGGTATTATCATAAGTTGTATATGATAGAATTATGAATAGAATAATACAAATATGAGGATCACATTCAAGGTCATGGGGTATACCAAAAAATCAATCTAGAATAACCCATTAAGTAGAGGATCGATGCCTGTGTAGTGTTGGTCACGACGATACCAAGAACTTCACCTAAGAAAATATGATGATAGAGGACCACACTCTGAGCCTCATTGAAGGATTATAACAACTTAATCCATGAAGTACCACTGAAGGGACCATCATCATATGTGTAGGACAAGATTCCATACTATACCACAGGGAATTGATCAAGGGAACAATCCCTAAAGAAACTTATCCAAGATGAAGAGGATGATGTCTCTAAGCCTTATTTGAAGGAGTATACAACATGTACTGGTAGTACATGGCATGTCCCTTTGGCATTGGGTCCTAACAATGTATCATGGACCATGTATCATGGACTATGCCCGTGTTCGCGTTCGTGTCAGATTACATAGCGTGTTCAAGCCCATGTACTCCTGAATGTGTCCAAATACACAACTCTTCCCATGTACACCCATACTGGTCGTGTTTGTGTCTGAGTACATGGTGTGCATGATCTCATCTACTCCTACCCATGTCAATGTACCCTCTAAGGTACACTCTGATCTTCCTCATCGAGTCGCACACTGTGCGACATCTATCACATATCATGTGATATTTATATTCTCTGTGAAAACCCTAGCGTAATATCTAGGGCCCCACACAATGTGTAATCCCAGATTACATTCCATGTATATCGGGATTTTCCATAACCCACAAAGATATTTAAAACATCATTTCCCACTACTCGAGCCCTTAATCTGGCCATAAATCATGCCTGAAGTCATGGATTTGAGTCAAACTGACCTATTCATTTCCAGAGATCTATTTTTCAACCATCTCAGTTGCTCAAGAATAACCCTGAAGGTCCTCTGACACTGTAAATCCAAGAACCACACCCGTGTATGCCTGATATGATCTTGATCCATCGTCTCCATCATCGTAGATCAATTACATCATCAATCTGAACCCAGATCTATGATATCAATCTGTTTCAGCAAGAAAAGTGTGTGAAATGATTGATTTACAGGTATTTGTCAAATCATGAGCCAAATAAATTCTCTACGGTTAATGAAGAATAGGGGAGGAAATGCACAAAACAAAAACATGAGGAATGAACATCGTCCAATGTTCATGTTGGCCTAAATTCATTTTCATTATAATGACGAATGAAGAGATAATAAAATAATCACAAAAAATCCCAAATTCCAGGATAAATCAGACCCATTCCCATAATATGCATGATCTATGAATCAATTTTTTAGTTGATTGATTCTCATTCATCATAGGAATAATAAAATGGGGATAAATCCAAATAAAACAAAAATCTTACCTCAAGGTGGATCAATTATTAATGATGAACAGATCTGCATCATTTTCATTAGCAAGATTCACATGATTCCTTGGCACATTGATCCTTGATCCCGATATGATCCTATGTCGCGTGACAAGAATGATCTCCTCAAATGATCCTATATGTATCTAGGGTTAAATGGCTAACCTTAACAATCTATCATAACTGTATATTTATAGAGGAATTAATAAGTTGATGCATTAACAAAATAAATAAATAAATATATAAATTTATTTTACTATTTAATCCCATTCCATATTTTAACCAAACGTTTAATATCAAAAAAAATTTATTTCATTCCTAAGGTAAAACCGATACTCTGAACTTAATGGAGGCCTCAGATTTCTGATCGAAGCCTCTATTTTGGAGTTATTCTATTTTTTTAAAAAAACTATATGCATGTGCATTTAATATTATTAATATATTTCAAAAAATGATCTCAGGAACATTGGGACTCAGAATCTCACACTGTCTCCATGCTTAGATTCGAAAGTAATCCATAAAATATTCCAAAAATAATACATGAAAAAAATTAGAGTCATTGCCTAGAATTACATTGCTCCATTTTCTTCTTGGATGAAACCAATTCCTCCTTTATTTTTTATATCCTTTTTCTTTTTTTTTTTCAAATTGGGCATCTATATCTTTCTTGAGTGTCTTCCCACTAGAAATATCAACCTATAATGCATTGGAGAAATTTTCCATCATATCAATCTAATCCTTCTTCTTATTATTCATTTGACCAATGGAGTATTTAATACATAACTTCTCTTATTGAAGCCTTTTTCTCACTACAATTATTTTGTTTAGATGAGTAGTAAATTCTATATTTCTTATATTTCAAATTCTGAACCTAGTCAAAATTGAGATTATTACCCTTGAAATCAACTTTGATTTTTTCAACTTTGGAATACAACACTTAAAATCCTCATCCTCAGAATCATTAATTTCCCTCAAATCTATAGCCATCTCAACAAGTCACTTGTTTAAGCTTTTAAACTTATTAACCACAATATTCAAAACACTAATTCAGATCTCATGATACTTTTTATCTTCCTTTAGCTTCTAATTTTATTCATTTAACTACTGATCCATTTCCTTTACTATGTGTAAAACTTATAATTTTGTCCTCAAGATTTCCTCATCATTAGTAGTCTCAATTTATCTAATCATGTCCTTATATTCAATCATTCCAGCAACATCATTAACTAGATAGATAGAATCACAATCTGAATAATCCATTCCATCCTTTTGTATGTTGGTGTATTCCTTCCACAAGATATAACTTTTTCCTAAAATAGTTTCACAATAGGGAATTCCACCAAAATTATTATTCTTATTTTATTTTCTATATTTTTCCATGGAATCCAAGAATATAAAATAATTATAAAACTTTAAATTTAAATTAATCAGATCAAGTTAGAAAAAAATCTAATACGAAATAAACCTATGGTTTAATACCAATTGTAGGTCCCTCAAGGTGCTTAAATGAGAGATACCCTTAGAGGGGGGATTAGTGTATAGAAATATTTTTCAATTTAAACACATTTCCTTTTAAACTCTCACTACCCTAATGATCTTGAAACCTTAATAAGAAGGGTCACATTTTTTTTCTTCTATTTTTTCTTCTATGTTGATCTGATTAATACTTCACTTATCATACCCTCAATAGATATTTTTTTATGGTTGTGTATCCTATTATGTGTCTTGTAGAAATATAAACAAACATTCATATAAAAACAAGGATTTTTACTTGGTTCACTACTATGGGATAATCCAAGGAGAATTGGATTGAAAATGTGCTAATTCACCGAAACACTATATACCATTACTTGTGCGATTTTAGCTAGGTCACCTCTACCTAAAATGTTTAGGGATGATTCATTATCACCTTGGGATAACTTTACTCCCACTTCCCTTTTTCACTTACTGCTTCAAAGGTAAAAAGGTTGGATCATGGGCTAACAACATAACAGTCTAACCACTATTGTTGAGTACACTAAATATGGGTTTATTCCATTTATTTCCCATTTCTCCTTTACAATCTATTGTGAATATCACCTTGATCAACATCTACCTTCCACGAGAGTTCATAGAAACACCTTATTTGTTCTATCTTTGAAAATTTCTTCAGGAAGTGACCATCTCTCTTCTTCTTTCTCTTCTTTGTTGGACAATTACAATAATATTTACTCTCCTCTTCTCTGAAATTCATATGAATCAATATGCTCTCTATTCAGAAATATTTTCTAGAACTACTATAGAAAGTTTTATAAACCTATAATCCTTAATCGGATGGTTCAGAATAATCTTTCTTCCTTATCTCTTATTGATATTTCTCTATGAATTCTACATATTTAGTGTGTACATTTAGAGTCAAAAAAACCAAGTTAAGGCCCTAAATTCCCCAACATAACTTCCTCTGGATGAATATCTAGTTTTCTAGAGACTGCTTTGTTTTGGTGTGTTCTATGCTTCCATAGAGTAGCCACTTCCTTTCATGCCTTAAATATGGTTTATCAACTTACACTATGACATATAATGGGATCTCAATAAAAATATGAGGTGTGTAATTACTCTCTTAAGGAGTAGGATCTTGTTAACCCGATCTATAAATATAGCTTCATTAACTTCTCAAAACTCACCCATGATCATGGTAATATCCCCTTAAAAATTATTTGAACACCAAACTAGATTCGACATAACCCTTTCCTCTATATTTCAATCTCCAATAGCTTTGAATAAATATAAATCATCCACACCACCTAAATAACCTCCTCTATGTCACAAAATGTTTTTTATTTGTGTAATTCTTCACTTTAAAACAACTATGGCATAGAAAATTTGCTACAACATGGGAACATGTATACTTGGAAATCATCAAAAACATTTATGCTGCTCGAATTACATATTCCACATCTAAAGGAGTTTCTACACTATGGATGTCTCCTCTTCAACTTTACTATAGTATGGCCTATGGTGTGGTGTCTAATAGTCATCTGTTTTTGTTCAGATGACCCATATGTAAACTAAGTTTTAACTTTTCATACCCTAGGTATTCCCTTTACATAAGGTAGAATTATGATTTTCTCATCTACCCTTATGATAGGTTTTAGATATATTTACGTATATCCATTGTCTGTGGTGGTAAAAATTATAGATCCTTGCAAATCTATCACTATGGTGTAGTCCATTGCATTACAACATAGGAAACTTAGAAATGCGGAATCACCTTTAGGCATGTTGGGTTCTACCCTTATGTGAATACCCTCATGTTACCCTTATAGTGTATACCTATTCACTATGTTATAGAAATCACACTTACACAAACTTCACCATGACCTGACACTTATACATCTTTAGGTACACCTTTACACAACCTTACTTTACAGTGTATCCAATATCATTATGGCATGGTCTATTTCTATGTAGAAAATTCCAATATCCTAGAGAGACTCATTCAACCAAATTATCTATATGATAAAACCTTGGATAATATGGTTTGGATGGTTCTATCAATCAAATTCAATGACATAGCCTATAGTTTTGTGGCATAGTTTATATCCTCCAAATATATATTATCCTCTAGCTTTTTCCTCTAGAAAAATGAAACCTTATTATTTTAACCTTATAGATTTAATGAATACATAACAATCCTCAATGCATAACTTCAGCCATCTAAAACATGTATTATCAATAAATCACCTTGGTCTGTCATCTATTTATATTGTCAAAAAATATAACACTAACTTATATGATTCCAATAGATTATCTGGAATAAATCTATGAAATATGTGACCAACAAGATAACAATATTGAATTTTTCATGACAAAAATTCTAATAAAAACACTATTGGTTACTCAAGTTAAGAAAGTTAAAAATGAGAAAGGAGACTTTTCCATTCTGTTTAAAAAAAATCATGTCAAAAAAGAAAGACGAAGAAATCAAAAGATACTGCATTTTCTATAAGAAGATAAGAAATTACACATAAAGAATCTAAATTTCAAGTGTGGTTATCATAAAATGATAAATAGGGATCTCATAATATTCTATGTGGGAGGAGAAATTAAGCTAGAAATAACTTATAAAACTGTTAAAAAATAATGTCAACTCAAGTTGAGAAGCTAAATAAGAAGAAACAAGCACTTGAAGATGCATGTGCTTTTATCGAACACGCTAAAAAGTAATTCTCACAAAAATAAACAGTTTAATAGATGAATTTGTTCATGTTACCTATAAAGACCCAAGATAATAAATTTGTAAAAGGAATCACGAAGAGTTCTTCAAATATTGGTTAATAAAGGAAAAAAGTCTATGGGTTGAGATCCAAGTCTCAACACTATTTCTTTTATTAAGAAGATTATGAAGTTACACCTTATTCCTAAATATGTTTTGTTTGTGATTATTTTCAGGGAATTAAATGTGATGAATTAATGGGGATAGATAGATATAATGTTTTACTTTTTTTTAAATACAGAGAGTTTACCATCAGAGATTACTTTAACTATCATAATGAAGAGATATTGGATACTGTTGGTCAGAGAAAGAAGAGGAAGTGATGGCAAGAGGGGGGGTGAATTGCCTTTTAAAAATTAATTAACAATTTAAAAACAAAGTGAAAGTGCAGCGGAAATAAAAAAGGCAAAACACACAACTTGATAACGGAGTTCGGCTTAAACCCAAGCCTACGTCTCCGCTCCCAACTCAACCGTTGAGAGATTTACTACCGCTTGCTTTTCAATGGTTTTAGCAAGAAACCCACTAGACTTTAAGGTTAGTCTAGAACCTATTATAGCTTGCTTTTATTGGTTGAGCAAGAACCCACTAGCCTTCTTACAGGTGAAGGCTAGCTCACCTATTGACTCAAGCCTTTTAAAAGGGAAGGCTTGACTAACCTCTTCACACCTTAAAGGTGATGTGAAAACCCAAAAGAATTGAGGTTGAGAGAAATGGGAGTTTGTAGGCACAAACTCAATTTAAATCTCAAAATGATAAAACAAGAAAAACTGTAATGGGGAAGTCTTGGGTGCCAATGGATTGAAGGAGTTGATGAAGAGCGCTCCCAAGCTTCTTTGGTGGTGCTCCTTGGATGTGGAATTGAGTTGGAGCAATTGGAGGATTCCTTGGAGGAATGCGCCGGAGGTTCGCCAAATGATCAAAATGTATCCCGTGGGCTTCCGTATGATTCGATAGAGTTCCGGGGCTTCCTAGTCCTTTATTTATAGAGGGGGAACCCTCATATGGCCTTTGGGAGGCTTCGGAGCCGTTGGAGAGGCCTTCGGAGCCGTTGGGAGGCAAGTGGACAGGTCTGGTCAAAGGCCCAATGGCTAGTTTGACTGGGTCCACCGGCTGACCGGTGCTAGGCCACCGGTTGGCCGGTGCTTGCAAAATGGAGATCAATTCTGCCCAAGCTCCACCGGCTGGCCGGTGAGGAGGCCACCGGTTGGCCGGTGCTGAGGCAGTAGCTCAGCCTTCTGCCCAGGGTCCATCGGCTGGCCGGTGGTGAAGCCACCGGTTGGCCGGTGGACTGAAAATCAGTCCACTTTGGCTTCTTGCTTTCTTGGCCCAATTCCTTGGCCACCTGAAATCATGCCTATTAACAAAAACACTTGAAACAAGATTAGATAAAGATGAGAGTGATTGTGATCATGAAAATTAAACCACGAGGGGTACGAGAGGTACAACAATCTCCCCCTATTTTGATGATCACAATCACCAAAACAAACAATGTAAAAATGAAATGAAAGACATGCTTTAAATTGATTTACTTTCCAATTTATCCGTTAAAGCATGAGAGAAATATTTCTCCCCCAATCAACCAAGAATTTCTCCCCCTTTGTGATTATCAAAATAGCACGGGGCATAGAACTTGATTGAGGGATATGTTGAAAAAACGAGATAGAGTTTTTTAAACCAATTGAAATTTTTGAAATTTGAATTGAAAGTTTTGAATCAAAAATTTTGAAATGAAAATTTTGAATTGAAAGTTTTGAATCAAAAATTTTGAATTGAGAATATTGAAATTGAAATAAAAAAGGCTTAAACAATCCTAACTCCCCCTAAATAAAAACAACAAATCACCGGGGAGAAGTTTTTGGAACCGAGACAAATTTTGGTCCGGTGAGACTCGCTAAAAGGGATTTTTCAATCCACACTTGTCTAGCGGCGGGTCTTCTCCTATAAAATTCATCGTTAAGGAAAATGGTTTTGGGCCTACCATACCGGGCATTTTTGCAATCGCACTCATAAATTAAGTGCCCGGGTTTTTTGCAATAATTACAAAATTTATTTTGAGAGCTCCCCCTTACAAAAATAGTGGGTGCATGGGAAGAGGAAGCTTGCTTGGAATAGCCAAGCCCTTCGGTGGTTCTAGATATGCGTTGGGAACCGAGGAGTTTGGTCAAATTTTGTTCCCCTTGGGTGAACTTAGCAAGATATTCCCTTAAATCTTTGATTGTTGATTCCATAGAATCAACATCGGGAAGGTTTTGGACTTTGAGGGACAACTCCTCCTTTTCTTTGAGAAGTTGTTCCTTTTCGGAAGAAAGTTTTTTGAAATTCTTTTTTAAAGCAACAAATTTGGAAGAAAGTTCATGAAAACCTTCCTCCAATTGATCTATCGCATGTTGGAGATCCTCATAAGATAAATGATTGAAAGAATTGGAAGAACAAGAGGAAGAGGAGTCGGAAGATGTTACCTCATGGAATGCCATTAGGCATTTTTTACCGTTGTCGCTCGAGGAGGAGGAGGAGTCGGATGTGGAGTTATCACTCCATGTGGCCTTGAAAGCCTTCTTCTTTTCCTTTTGCTTGGCCTTTTTCTTGTTGAGTGGACAATCGGGCTTGTAATGGCCTTTCTTGCCACACCCGTAACATGTTACCTCGGGCTCGGATTTTTCGTCGTGTTGAGCCTTGCGGGATTTCTTCTTCTTGTGCTTCTTCATGAACTTGTGCATTTTGCGGGCAAGATTCTCCATTTCGAAATCGCCGCTTGAAGAGGAAGAAGATGAGGAGGAGGAGATTTCTTCTTTTTGTACCTTGAAGGCGATGTTCTTTGGAGTTTTGATCGGTTTGCCTTCCTTTTCAGCTTTCCTCCTCATGGTAATCTCATAAGTCATGAGTGATCCGATGAGCTCTTCGACCGACATGTTCTTGATGTCTTTAGCTTCTTGGATTGCCGTGACTTTCGGTGCCCATGAGCTTGGAAGGATCCATAGGATCTTTTTGACCATCGTTTCTGCAGAAATATTATCTCCAAGGGATTTTCTACCATTGCAAACGTCAGTAAAGTGTGTAAACATTTCAGAAATAGATTCGGATGGATGCATGGAAAAAGACTCAAAATCTTGACGGTACATGTCCAATCGAGTATCCTTGAATTTGTTGGTCCCCTCATGGGTAACCTCCAATAGTTTCCAGAATTCATGTGATGTAGTGCATGTGGAAACTCGATTGAACTCATTACGATCAAGGCCACAATGAAGAGCATTCATGGCTTTGCCATCAAGCTCGAAATTTTTAATATCGGCTTGGGTCCATTTGGATTCATCGGGAGAGGAGAGAGTGTAACCATGCATGACAATTTTATAAATAGGATAACCTATGATTCTAAGAAAAGTGGTCATGTGGGTTTTCCAATAGTTATAGTCGGTTCCATCAAAAAATGGAGCACGACCCAAAGAATATCCTTCGGGGGCGAAAGAAGTTGAAGCCATCACAATGGATCTTGAATTTGAAACCGGTGAAGGTATTACTCAAATTTTGCCTCTGATACCAATTGTTGGTCGGAGAAAGAAGAGGAAGTGATGGCAAGAGGGGGGGTGAATTGCCTTTTAAAAATTAATTAACAATTTAAAAACAAAGTGAAAGTGCAGCGGAAATAAAAGAGGCAAAACACACAACTTGATAACGGAGTTCGTCTTAAACCCTAGCCTACGTCTCCGCTCCCAACTCAACTATTGAGAGATTTACTACCGCTTGCTTTTCAATGGTTTTAGCAAGAAACCCACTAGACTTTAAGGTTAGTCTAGAACCTATTACAGCTTGCTTTTATTGGTTGAGCAAGAACCCACTAGCCTTCTTACAGGTGAAGGCTAGCTCACCTATTGACTCAAGCCTTTTAAAAGGGAAGGCTTGACTAACCTCTTCACACCTTAAAGGTGGTGTGAAAACCCAAAAGAATTGAGGTTGAGAGAAATGGGAGTTTGTAGGCACAAACTCAATTTAAAGCTCAAAATGATAAAACAAGAAAAATCATAATGGGGAAGTCTTGGGCGCCAATGGATTGAAGGAGTTGATGAAGAGCGCTTCCAAGCTTCTTTGGTGGTGCTCCTTGGATGTGGAATTGAGTTGGAGCAATTGGAGGATTCCTTGGAGGAATGCGCCGGAGGTTCGCCAAATGATCAAAATGTATCCCGTGGGCTTCCGTATGATTCGATAGAGTTCCGGGGCTTCCTAGTCCTTTATTTATAGAGGGGGAACCCTCATATGGCCTTTGGGAGGCTTCGGAGCCGTTGGAGAGGCCTTCGGAGCCGTTGGGAGGCAAGTGGACAGGTCTGGTCAAAGGCCCAACGGCTAGTTTGACTGGGTCCACCAGCTGACTGGTGCTAGGCCACCGGTTGGCCAGTGCTTGGAAAATGGAGATCAATTCTGCCCAATCTCCACCGGCTAGCCGGTGAGGAGGCCACCGGTTGGCCGGTGCTGAGGCAGTGGCTGACACTGTTCGGGCTGGGTGCCACCGGCTGGCCAGTGGTGAGGCCACCGGTTGGCCGGTGATGAGGCAGTAGCTCAGCCTTCTGCCTAGGGTCCATCGGCTGGCCGGTGGTGAAGCCACCGGTTGGCCGGTGGACTGAAAATCAGTCCACTTTGGCTTCTTGCTTTCTTGGCCCAATTCCTTGGCCACCTGAAATCATGCCTATTAACAAAAACACTTGAAACAAGATTAGATAAAGATGAGAGTGATTGTGATCATGAAAATTAAACCACGAGGGGTACGAGAGGTACAACAGATACAACCCTTGAGGGGGGAGAAGAAGAAAAGTTTCAATAAAAAAATTCATATGAATATAGAATTTCTAGATATAACTTAAAAACAATTAAGTTGAGTTTTGATAATAATATTTCCTATACTTTTTTGAATATATCAATTTTTGTTATTAAGGGGGAGTAATGATTGAACTGATAAATAACTTAAAGAGTATAAATATTCTTACACTCGAATATTTTTTATGTGTTTATTGAGATGAGTGTAGGTATAAAATTTCATGACAAATATATTTTAACAAAACCTGAATAGAGATTTCAAAATTGGTACCACATGCTATAATATTATGGATAACATTCATATTAGAGTTAATAACTCCTGTTTTATACACAAAGTATGGCACACATATACTTAGAGTTGGTTAATTTTGGATCATTACTAAGTTATATGTGATGCAACCCTTATCCCAAGATAATAAGGAAGATATGAGTGAGATATAACCTTAGTAATTTTTTTTAATTTATTATCAATGAGGGGGAGAAAATATTTAATTTAGAGGTAAACTAGGTATTAACAACAAATCTAAAAGGGGGGATTAAAGAGCATAAATTAGATTACGATGAAGAGATTAATTGATTGTATTTATTATTAGTATATTAATGAGGAATACAGTTAATATAGGTTAAATTTGGGTGATGTGTAAGAGCCCATGAATAAGGAGGTTCAATAATACTAGGAGTGTTTCATTAGATATTGAGATTTATGAGATCCATGGAGATGACTTGAGATACCACTCATACAAAAATGGGTAAAGAAAGTTGGTTGTTACTTTAAGTTCTTAAGAAAACATATTCAATGGAGAAACCCTTTACATCAGATGATTATTAAACTAATCCTCATTTAAATGAAAAAAATTATGAGGATAATTCATAATCAATAATAGGTTGGTCATGAATATTGAGGATATAGCCACTAAAAATCTTGATAAGTTATGTTTGAAGGAGAAAAAGGTTGGATAAAAGTTTATAGAATCCATATATGGAATACAAAGCATGAATACTATTTAACAAGGTGAATAATATCCTTTGGATGATGCTATGAAGTGATTGGAAATTCCATGGGGTGTTTTAGTTGTGTTACTACTAATAGAGATGAATTTGGGAACTGAAGGTTATTGAAACATATCTAAGTGAATGATATGTAATATTTTTCTCAAATTTCAAAATAAGGAAAAGAAAATATCATACTTTAGATATGTAAGATATTTGGTATGCATATGCATTGGAAAAAAAGGCATTTCATATATATGATTTTTGTATATTCATAATATATTTTCCTTGGAATGAAAGAATCAAAAAAGTTCTATGTTTCACCCCGTATACATAACATTTTCTATTAGGATGGATAAAGAATTTATTGAAGGAACTATATATGTTACATATTTATATGTTCCATAAGATATTTTTTTATGATTACAATAAAATATGAAAAGTGGAAAACCTTATACAATACTTAAGATAACTAGATGCATGCATGATATATGTGCCAGATCATGAGCTCAAGTATCTAAGTCAAGAATCTTACATGGAAAGTAAGAGTAACCAAAATCTTATGTATGAGGAATTTTCTTGAGGAAATATGAAGAAGGGATAACTCAAATTAGGATATTTAATATTTTTCAAATCCTATTCAAGTTTTAAGAATTGGTAAAATGTGAGAATCATGAATTTTTCCAAAATATAAAGGATTTCAAAGTTAAACTTATGGAAGAGGAAATCAGAAAAAGAATAAATATGATGATATTAAAACTATTATTTATAGGAATAAAATATCAAAATTATTCAATTGAATTTTGATTCAAGATGAGTTAAGAAAATGTGCTTCATTCCATGAGGAATAAGTACACACCATGAAGCGAGCTAAGGATGAGATATAGGCCAAAGCTGGTTCTATTGTGTATTAGTCACACCATAAGGAAGAGATCATGTTTTGGTGATTGGTCAAGGAAGAGATGAAAATAGATATTTGTTCCACAACAAATTATTACATGACCATGAAAAATAAACACTATATGATGACATGAAAGTGTAGAGGTTGAAAATAAATTTTTTGGATGGTTTGAAAGAATAAAATCCCAAGTAACTTGGATGATTAAAAAAGGATGTCTTTGACTCAGATTAAAAGAGATTAAATGAGAATTAAACTAAAGAATTTTGATGACCAGTTCAAAATATGAGAAGATCACATTGCCAAAAATAAAGGATATTTATATGATAAAATATGAAAAATATATTCATAATATTTTTCACAAGTATTAAATATAGTATAAGGAGAATAAATTTACTATTAAGAACTTGATACCACTACTTTTGTTGAATATTGAAGAGTATCAAAAAAATAAGAATAGGAGTTGATAGAATTCAGGGAGAGTAAGCATGTGCATCGAGGAAAAAAGGGAGTCCTGTGATATATCAATATTGTAGAAGACGATTGAGAATATGAGGAAGCCAATAATGTAGTTATTGTTGTAATACTCTAATAAGTGAGAAGAAGGAATAAGAGACTTTTCCTATGATATTATTATATCACTTGGATAAGAAGTGGGTAAGGCCTATGATCCCAATTTTGAAAAAGATATATTCATTCGGATTTGAAGAGAAAGTCTAATGTAATTTTTCTCCATGAGATAGAAGTAGTCAATGTTTTATTCATTGGTTATTTAGAAAGAGCCTTTGAAAAACTACCAGGATTCGATATAAAGAACCATTTGGAAGACTTCTAGGGCTTTTTTAGGTAATAGACAACACTGGTGGGAGCTAGTATAAAGAACCTATAATGATATAGAAAGGTATTTTAGGGAGATATCACTCCACTATATTCACCAGTGTTTAGAATTTTAAAGAGATATTATGTATTGTACTCACTCATGTCTAATAGTGGAAATATATGTCTCATACTTGACCTGAATATAGCAAGAAGTTAGTACCTACATTGGGACCAAACCTTTTAAAAATCCTCGTGTTCTTTGAAGTTATTTATTTAGTTGTATATGGTAAATGGAGATATAATAAGGATTGAGATGGTAGATATTTTCAAATTAAATTAAAATGAACCATTTTTTGAAGGTTCTAAGTCACATAAGAAGTGGTTAGTTCCATGATCAATAATTCTTTTCTTTAATTTTTTTAGAAAAATCCTCACAACACGATGAAATAATCCAAAAATGATCCAAATAGAGTATTTTTCACATCTAATTTATAATTAACATATATATAATAGAAAATAACATTAAATTTTAATTCATTATTCATTTTTAAATTGGTTTACCTCTTCTGGTCATATCATCATTTTTTCGAAGGTTCCTTGTGTAGAATCCCTCTAGAAATATCCAAACTTGCTTCACAAACCTTGGAATGCCATCGTAGAATCACTACGTGCTATCACAAATGATTATCATAGCTTGCATCATTCATCGTTGATCTTAACAAGAATCACTTATGAGATTAAAGGATTATTTTTATTCTCTTGAGGAATTAAGATAGAGGAGGATGATTGATGCTCTCTATTCTTGAGGTTGTTCTAATGGAATTTCTCCCTAGGTAATGAGAGAATTCTCTCTAGGGAATCTTATGCACAAAAATACTCTCTCCATAGAAATAATATAACCAGGTTTATATAGCTAGGTTAAAGAATTTTCTATTTCACATATGTCCTTAAACATTTTTTTAATACTTATTAAATTTCACATCGAATAATAATAATAATAATATTTTATGGACACATTCTGACTCATGGATAATCTAAATATTGTCTCTTAAATAAATAAATTAATATTTATTTTAATGATATTTAATATATCATTCTTATTGGACCCTTGACTCGGTCTGTCAATCATCTTATATATTTATCAAATCTTGAATAATAAATATTTATTTAATTAAATAAATATCAATACATTATTCATTCAAAAAATAGATAAATATTATATTCCTTAAAATTTTGAATAAATATATATTTAATATTCAACTCACATTTTTATTATCTTAAATAGATGGTGACTGAATATTTGTGATCAGCATAACCAAATAAATATTATTCCTTAAAAATTGAGCATAATTAGAATTCAACCGAGGTTTTGGATACACATTGTGTGTGCCCCTCAAGGCCTATTTCTCAATAGAATTAGACTAACTCGCCTAAAGTCCTATATTAGAATCTAGAAACACATCTTGGAACCCATAGAGAAATAAGTTAAATGTACAAATGACAATAACATTCTATTAATGTTCACTATGTAATATAATCACTTTTTCTCAATATTTCATCGAGCATGTTGCATTTAATTGTTTCATAAATATATATGTTTGATATATCTTTCTTTAGATTTATGGAAATTAACTCATAGATAAAATCACCATTTCCCTAGACTAAATCAAACGGTTTTATTTCCATCAAAGGGACTGAGATGTCTACTTTCATTAACTCAAAAGGTATAAATCATGTATTGATTTATTCGTTAATTTCATATCACTCATGAAACACCCAACATATCCTAACTCGTTGTGAGAATATGTCATCATGGTTTTTATCAACACATCAAAGTATGTGACTTGTGATATGAAACAATAAGAATCCCAAGTCTAAGAACCAATACATACATGCATATATAGGAATATCAAATGATAGATAAAACATATAGAATTTCTACAGGTGGGTCTATTATCATATCCTACTTTCTTATAGATTACCATGAGATAAATTCATGGGAAGTGGTCTTAGTGTCTTATGAGCCTCCTACCTCAGATAGATTATATTATTATGTCCAGTTAGATGATATTATTTGTATATAGAAAATGTATATAAGAATATATTCATATTTTTCAAGGTTCTCATCATATATGGGAATTTTTACGACCTTTCGATGCAACTGATACTCTAAGGATAATTTCATATTAATGTTACATATAAGAATAATAATCATGTGATAAGATGCTTATTAATATTCAAGACTATGAATATACAAGTAATCAAAAGTGAAAAGTAGTTGATTTTATGGAACCAATTCCAACATTTTCTATATAAGATTAATTGAATAGGGTGTTTTGTATAAATTATACAATAAGAGAGACGAACATGAAGAAGTTTGTGCAAGATAAGTATGTATAGAGAAATGTAAAATAATTAGGATAATAATAAGAGTAAACACTTGGTTTGTGTGTGATCATCACACTTGTGTTGTGTGTTGAAGAAGAATATGGTTTGTACTATTAGGTCTAAAATGGGCTTAGATACCCTAAAGGGGGGTGAATCATGGTATGGATTATTTTCAAAGTTACTCCTTCCCTGGGGGATATTGACCTCTTAATTATATGGGTTACTTTTTTACTCTATAGTGTTTGTGTTTATCTAATTACCTGACTAGTCTTTCTATATCAATTTAACTTTTTATTATCATTATCAACTTTATTTTATGATTATGCATAGTGAGTAAATAAAAAAAATCACAAGGACACATGGGTTTTTACTTGCTTCACCACAATGTTCTAGCCCAAGGATCATGCTACCAACATTATGTTGGTTCACCAAAACCACTAAGCTCACTACATGTTGCTTTAGGCTAGGTTACTCTTGCCTGGGATCACTACCCTACAGTGGTTTGGGGTAGATGCACTATCTCCCTAGGATCACATCCCTCACACTTCCCTCTTATGATCACTGCTTTAGAGGAAAAAACAATTGGTACATGAGACAAAGAACAATATCACCTATTATTTGTGAGTTTCCTTGAATGTAGATCGGTGCCCTTTTAATATCTAGGATACCCTTTCACAAATATAGTGTGAACCCCCCCATGAACAGTGTATTCATCATTAATCATTTTTCCAAGATATTTCATTGATATGATTCAATCTTTGGCTAGTTCTTCATGGAAAAATATGACACCTTCTTTCTAGAACAATTCTATAACCCTTCCCTTTGCAATATATAAATTAGATTACCTTCAATTTTTTTAGTGTAACAAATATTCTTCTTCTATGATTCTGATTTCACATTTAAAATATAGATATATGATAAATATTTTGTGGAAGAACCCCCCACCCCGGCTCCCTCAATAAGGATCCTTTTTTCTTCTTATATAGGCATGGCTCATTTTGTACAGATTTTCTCTGTATTTTCTTCCGGTCTTCTTATACATCAAATTCATTCATCCCATGTGATTTTTGATTTAATATTTTTAAATGACTCTTAAATTTTACATTTGTATTGGTTTATAACATCATAAATATTATCATATTTGAAAGATATAAATTCCTGATAAAATATCCATCTACAAGCATGAATTTCCACATCTAAAAATATGAAAAAATGAATATGCAAAACACCATGATCCCTTTTTAAACACACCAAGATTTTGGACTTCCTATTTCAAAACTTTTAATTCTTTATAACCCATGATCTTATTAGATGAATTTGAACCTCCATTTATGAATAACTACATGTGTTGATTCTTTTTCTAAAAAAAATCAAGTCTCCTATAATCCGCTCCTTCAATCAAGCATGGCCACTGCATCATAGCCATTAATTCTATGGTTCAAGCTTCTACTTACAATAAATCTGAATTCATCAATGTAAATGATTCTACAATGTGATCTAAGTCCTTTGGCATGGATATGAGTGATTTTTATGGATGACACACATCGAACCAATTTCTATGGAGTGTTTATTTCTGCTACATCATAGTCTTCACATCCTCTATCTTTTACTGTGGATGAGTCTCACTCACTATGGAATATCCCTCTATAGGATTAGATATCCTTGAAATATTTATTTATATTAAATTAATACCCTCCATGAAGAAATGCATTGATATGAAGTGGGATTCTCATCTTCCATGGGACTACAGTGTGGTGAGATGGTTGGTGCTTGGGTTGATGCATAACTCTCAAGAGAGAGGATGAAAATGATTGGGATGTAATCATTTCATTTGGTAGGTCACACATGTTCAAAATTTTAAATGACTGATGAGAAATGTCACACTACTCCCAAATTCCACATCGGATTTCTGCTTGGATGGGAATTGCTTAATAAGAATCTGTATCCCAAAACTGCTCTTTCAACATAGATTTGTGTCGATTCACATCCACTGCTTCCTGTTACACCCTACATGGGAGAGGCTAAGGACCTCATTTCTCTTTCTTACTAACATGTGCACCTGCTCCCTACCATCACACACATTTATGCCTCTATTCAAGGGTTCTTACATGAAAATTCACCTACCTACCACACACTCGGCTATGTGGTTCCTTTGATCTTGTCCACCATATTTTCTAGAGGCTTTATATGTATTGGAGTGGGATAAACATTTTTTTTGATAAATCCTCATCTCAATACTTAGCCAAAAAACAGACTCCATCATTGAGTTCCACCAATATAAGGCATAACCAGAAATCCATTAGCACAATTCCACCATACAAAACTTAAGGCATCACCTCTACATATATATTTTTTACTTCTTAAAGAACATAAACCATAATTCCTCAAACTTAAATATTGTGTATTTAATGAATCCATAACTATCCTCTAGTTAATTTTCAAAAATAAATCCAAAATTTTGTTTTCAATAAATCTATACATCACATATTTTTGACAAATTCACTTCAAACTCATAGGGGTTCAATAATATCATCATTGGATTTAGTTGAAAATATAAATTTAAATCCGACTACATTTTAACTCTTCCCATAATTTTCAATAAAATAAAAGGTAATATTCGATGTGCTTATACTCCCCTTGTACTTTTAAATTGCATAGTAAAATTTCTATTGGTGCTTAAAATTTATCCCCCTATATCAATAGCTTCTTTACATCATTCCTTAATGACAAATATTAAAATTCATGAAACCATTTATTCAATAATAGATGCATCACTCACATAAGAAATATAGTGAGTATGATTAACAGTTAGTGTTGGGAAGTAAGGCCTTGTGGTTATGAAAAGCACACAAGAAAAGAATAAAAATGATGAACGCACAGAATTAACATGGTTTGGCAATATGCCTATGTCCATGGGAGAAGGGAGAATTTTCTATTATTTATCTCCATATGAATTCATCTGAGGATCAATCAACATGTTACGGTGTATTTTTTCTATATTAAGTATGTGGGATTCAATCCCGTTAAATAGAGGAATGAAACCGATTTTCTCCTTTGGTTGGTGTCACAGACCGAATCTGGTCGCCATCAAAATCGGCACCCGACTCAGCCCGTGGAAAGGCCCGAAGGGTGTTCACAATCCCCATGATCTGACAAAAGTTCCTAGGTATCACAAAATGGAATTTGGGAATGATTTACCTGAGTTTATAAACATAAAACAACAAACAAATCCAATATAAAAAATATAGATTTTTCAAAACAAACCATATTTTACAAAAAATAAGAATAGAATTACATAATTTAAATTTTTTTTCAAAGATTATAATTAATGAAGAAACCTAAAATGGACAGCCCAAGAACCTTATCATGGAAAGGGGCACCGCCCTCAAGCCATCTCCATGACACTGCACCAAGAAGGACCGCTAGAAACCCAAACCACTGGCACTAAAAGTTTTAACCAAACCTGCAACAAAATAACCAAGTCTACTTACACCCAAGGGTGTAAGTATGGTGTGAGAAAAATACCAATAGGATGAAACCACTAAAATATTCCATGTGATAAACATTCAAGGATGGAAATCTTGCAAGTTTTCATAAACATGAAATGCTAATAAGAATTTTAAAGAGATGCAACTTTAAATAAAAATAATTTTCAAGTGGACTACTTTAAAGAATCAAAACTTTTAAATAGAATGTAAAAACTATTTAATTTTCCATCCAAACATACCATATGACAATGGTAAGCATAAAGTATAAAATGAGCACAAGCAACAGGAAATAACCCCCAGACACTAGCTCACTGTGGGTCCCAGATACCTCGTATCTCGGTAAAAGTAACCAAACAAATATTCATTATCATGCACACGAGCTACTAGTAGGGATCATAACCATAACCTAGTGGTCCCCCAACATCATAATTATCATCATCATAGTTTAGTTAGTGTTTTCATCATCAAAATTTCTACGTGAAACTGGGGCCAAACCCCATGGGATCACTAGCATACTAGTACACGTCCACCCACCTAGATACCCGAGTTTTCCCTCTAGTGCTCAAACAAGTTACACAAGCCATGAAATACCATTTTTACATTCAAATATCATTTCCACATCCCAAACACACCAAACATATCACAAAAATGTCACACAATCCCCTTTCTCATTCAAATTCATTTTGAAACCACACTCACACCAAAATAGCCTGTAGCATGTTTCATATCTCTTTCAAAATTTGATAAATCCTTTTAATAAATTTTATAAAACGTTTCAAATATGGTAAACATCACATAATAACTCTTTCACAACAAAATGGACCATTTTAAAAACATTCACCCACCCAAACAACACATAAACTTCCTTTTCACACTTTGTGTAACTCAATAACCCATTTACAATTTTCATAAAACACTTTCAAGAAGCATGACAAGGTTTTGCACCTAAAACCCATACAAGACCCTCTATTAAACCCAAAAGAACACCAAGACCCTACCCAAGAAAAATTGGTATCCCAAAAAACATTTAATAAACCACTTGCATATGTTATACAATGAACCCAAATATTACCACAAGAGTTACACATGGAAAACACCCAATTTAAAACAAAAATGTAACTATAAAATTAATCACTTAATGAAATCCATAAAAAAACGCTTTTCTAACCACAAAAAACATATGAGTAACATAAAAAATAATCAAATAAAGCATGCTAACTCAACAATAGATTCTTACACATGGAATCACCTATGTTTTGTGTCAAAACCCCCAAATATTGGTGCGAAACTTCAACCGATCCACCAACGCACCACAAGGAAGTGAAAACGAACCCTAAACCACAATATTTAACAAACAATACACCAAATAAAACCCTAGGTATGAACCCTAACTTCTACAAATTTTATAACTTCATGAAAGAGGGAGGAAACCCTAAGTAGAAGGAAGGAAATGAAGAGAGATACACTTGAAAAAATATTGAATAAAACCACCCAAATACACTAGTAGATTAATTTAAAAATAGAAAAAATGAAAGTGAGGTTTGAATAAAGATTATGAGGTCATTTAGGAACTATAATGGAGGAAAAGAATAAAAATTGAAGGAGTTATGAAAGAAACAATTTACCTCTTAAAATCTGGGTGATTTGAGAAATCCAGAGATCTTTCGCCCAAATTCGCGATGAATATGAGATCCAAATAGGAGGAGGAGAGAATCGGGGTGCGACTTGGGTAAGTGGGCTCAGGTGAGAGTTGGAATCACTAAAAAAACATAAAAATTGAATGAGATGTTAAATAATTAAAAAAATTAAAACAGGAAATGGGATTTCGGGCTGGCCTAATACTTTAATAAAAAACCAAAATCCATCATGATTATGGATTCCTATGAGATCCAAATGGATATGGTGGTTTTAATATACCCGGTTATTCCAATTGGGGAGTGGAATGAGTGCAAAATGTTGAAAAATGAAAGATTTATAAAAGAAACAAAATTAGTTTTTAAATCTGAAAATGGGCTCACGGTTTGGCCCAAATCATTAAAAATCACCCTTTCCTCCAAAAATGTATGGGAAACCCCCACAACAAAGAAATAATGGAAATTAAATGAAAAATACCTTTAAAAGAAGTCATGTATGTGATAGTTGGTGGTTAGTTAATCTACCCCTGAAAAAAACTTCCTCGCCACTGGCTGCTTCAACGATGGCTGCTTCAACGGAGGTGTTGCTAGGTTGGCTACCAACCCAGAGAAGAGGTTGTCCACCAAATGAGACTTCTTATCCTTTCCAAAAGAAATCCTGTGAATTATTACTCTACAAATAACTCCCTAATTTGGAGTGTCCCCCACAAATCTTTCCCTCATGACCAATTTGGGGTAGAGGTTAGACCATCCATCTCCTTATAGGCATCCAGCTTCTCTTTCGGTAGAAACTTCATCATCATGTCTTCCCATTATCATTGATTTGGATTTTATCAACATTAAAAAAAATTCTTCTGACACATTTTGGATCTAGTGACATTGTGAATCGATTTGTTTGGGCCTGGAATGAAATGTTGGGTTTTTTCCGAGATGAATAACACTTTGACTATCGTAATAGAGAATATAATTTTCCTTACTATGTCCCTGATCCTGTAAAAACTTTTTCATCCACAACATCTCCTTGAATCCCTTAGTTTCTGTGATATATTATTCTTCTGTGATGGATAAGGAAACACACTTCTAATGTTGTGATTTCCACGAGACTTCTCCCCCTGCAAATGATATCAGGTATCCGGATATGGATTTTCTTGTGTCAGCATCTCCAGCCATATATGAATCTGTGTATCCTTCCAAAATAGGTTTATCACTTCCAAAACATAAACAATGACTAGATATACCTCAGAGATACCTCAATATCCATTTGACCACTGTCCAATGCTACTTTAATGGATCTGATAAGAATCTGCTCACAACACCAACAATGTGAGCAATGTCTGGTCTAGTGCACACCATAGCATACATAAGACTGCCAATTTCTGACTGATATGGAACTTTTTCCATGTCTACTTTCTCCTTCTTAGTTAATGGAATCTGACTTTTCGTGATCCTGAAATGACTCACAAGTGGAGTGATAATCGGTTTCACCTTGCTCATATTAAATATTTCAAGAACCTTCTCAATGTACCACTATTGAGATAGCCAAATCTTGTGATTCCTCCTATCACAAGTAATCGTCATAACAAGAATCTGAGCAGTGTCTCTCAAGTCCTTCATTTTAAAAGATTTGTTCAACACTTTCTTCAACCTGTCAATCTTGGTGATATCTCTACCAATAATCAGCATATCGTTAACATAAAGAAACAAGATAATGAAATCACTATTAGAAAACTGTTTAATGAAAACCCAGTGATCATCGGTTGTCTTCCAGTACTCATTTTTCTCCATAAATGAGTCAAATTTTCTATACCACTGCCTTGGTGACTATTTCAAACCATATAAGCTTTTATTAAGCTTGCATACCGGGTTTTCTTTTTCTTTCATCTGAAATCCCTCTGGTTGCTCCATGTATATATCCTCATCAAGATCACCATGTAAGAACGTTGTCTTTACATCAAATTGTAAAACCTCTAGTTTCAGACTATCCTCCAATCCAAGAACAACTCTGATAAAAGACATTTTAACCACAGGAGAAAAAATTTCATCAAATTCAATACCTTTCTTCTGACCAAAAACCTTCACAAGCATTCTGGCTCTATAGCGCGGTTTTGAGCTTTCATTTTCTCCTTTGATTCTGTACACCCACTTGTTCTTGAGGTCATTATTTACATGTGGTAACTTTACCAAATCAAATGGGTGCTTCTTGTGCAATGATCTCATCTCCTCTTTCTTGACCATCTTCTATTCCATATTCTGCTAACTCCTGACCACATCATCATAATTTTCTGGATCTCCCCCGTCAGTGAGAATAACATACTAATATGGTGAGTATCTACGACTCGGTTGTCATTCTCTAGTGGATCTCCTCAACTGTGATTCAGGGGGAATTTTCTCTATAATATCATATGATGGAGACATATTACCTGGTAGTGATGTATCATCAGTGTTTCATATCTCTCTCATGCTAGCTGGTGCTGATGGTGTTGAGACTGGTTCCAGACTAACTGGTATTTCCTCAAACTGTGACTTCTATGCACTTTCTAGATTCTCAAAATCTTTAATCATATGATCCTCAAGAAACACCACATCTCTTCTTCTAACAATCCTCTTGCTAATAGGATCCTAGAGTCGATATTCAAACTCCTCATGAGCGTATCCCAAAAAGATACACTGCTTTCCTTTTCCATACAGCTTCACCCGCTCATCTTTCGGGATGTGTACAAATTCTCTGCATCCAAATACTCTTATGTTTTTGTAAGAAACATATTTACCTTTTCAAACACTTTCTGGAACATTTTAGTTCAGTGGAAATGATGGAGAAAGGTTAGTAATATCAATTGCGGTCATTATTGCCTCCCCCCAAAAGGTGTTTGGCATCTTTACATTTGAGATCATACATCTGATTCTCTTGAAAATTTTTCTATTCATCCTCTCAGTGAGATCGTTATGCTAAGGCGTCTTCGGTACCGATTTTTCTAGCCTGATGTCAAAACTCCTACAGTACTCCTAAAACGAACCACAATACTCTCCCCCATTGTCTTCCCGCACACAATTTAATCGTCTATCTGTTTCCCTTTCCACCTTCACATGGAACTTCCTGAAAACATCATGCACTTGATATTTAGTTTTGAAAGAAAAGGCCTAGAATTTTCAAGAATGATCATCTATGAAGGTAACAAAATAAATATCACCTCTCATTGTCTTGATGCTCATCATGCAGACATCTGTGTGAATCAAATCTAAAACATTTGATTTTTTGGATGGTATATAACCATGAAATGCTACTCTGTGTTGTTTTCCCATAAT
Source organism: Viscum album (assembly GCA_963277665.1). Lineage (NCBI taxonomy): Eukaryota > Viridiplantae > Streptophyta > Magnoliopsida > Santalales > Viscaceae > Viscum > Viscum album. The sequence continues at coordinate 1,559,916,330 of OY728129.1, forward strand.
GCAATCAACATAAGTATCCAAATGTGTACCTTTTATTCCTGGAAATAGATCCTTCTTGGAGATAATTCTGATTCCCCTCCCACTCGTGTGACCAAGTCGCATGTGCCAAACTTCTGTAGGAATATCTTTTCTGGATGCATTGACTTTTCCTCTATAAGGTCTGACATCTGTGAGATAAAGAGAGGTATCTTTATTCACTTTAGAAATTACTAGGTTACCTTTGGTAAGCTTCCATTTCCCATCACCGAAGTAACTGACATATCTCTCATCATCAAGAATTCCAGTGGATATCAGATTGAGGCGAATATCAGGAATGTGCCTCACATCCTTCAACAATAATCTGCATCCAATATTAGTTTCTAGAAAAATATTACCAGTACTAGTGATTTTGGATGCACCATCATTTCCCACCTTCACATGTCTGAAGCTCCATGAACAGTAAGATGAGAATAAATATCTTCTGGCAATGACATGGTAGGAGGTGACGAAATCCATCACTCATGTCGAGTCTTGACTTATAAGACCGACCTGATTGTTTTCCTAAAAAATAACAATATCTCCATTGACAAATGCAGCATCATTATTTCGTGTCTTAACATCCTAATTCCTCTGATCCACCTTCAACTTTCTATACTCTCAGATGAAGTGTTTGGGCCTACCACAATGGTGGCACTTCATGTCATATCTTGATCAAGATTTTGATCTCTTCCTCCTTTGAAGACTTTGGTCATGAGGTTATTTTCCTCTACTTCTTCCCTGCCATTTTTGTTTCCCTTGTATTTTAGTGACAAGAGCTTCTGATTCCGGTGTATGTCCCTCATCTTTTCTTCAGGACTCTTCATTCAGCAGTCTATCTTTCACCATCTCCATGGTGAGAGTTCCATCTGGAGTTGTATTACTATCCGACACAACTAGTTTGTCCCACGTCTTTGGTAAAGAGCTCAACATTAATAGTGCCTGAAACTCATCATCAATCATCATTTTAATGGAATTTAACTGATCAAAAGTACCTTGGAACTCGCTCATGTGCTCTGATATGTTGGTCTCGTCTTTGTATTTCAAGTTGACAAGATGAAGTATTAGGTTTTCTTTGTTCTGCATGGTTGTCCTCACATACATCTTTTCCAATTTTCACAAAATAACGAAGGCATCGTGTTCATTGACAAAATTTTAGAAGATGCTTTTGTCGATCTACTGTCTGATTTGAGCAGTGAACTTCCTATTGAGTATGACCCACTCCACACCAAATGGAGGTATACCGATTGACGTATTCTCATCAGGTTTAGCACTTGTTTATTATTCCTCTTCTTTCACTGCAACAGGCTTAGTGGTTTCCACTATAGGCTTCCACAAATCTTTAATATACAAAAGGTCCTCCATTTTTGGTTTCTAGATGACATAATTAAACATAGTAAGTTTAATCATGTTACCAGTATTTTCTTTCATTTATGGAATAAGAATTTCAAAAAAATAATCGTACAAATGTGTCTAAAACGATCAAAATACCAAGAATCGACTCCTGGATTGCTAAAAACGAACTCTGATTGGACAAGTTATGACCAAAATAGTTTGAATGGCCTGGATTAAATGATGACATGGCACTGATGTGGCGTGCTAAAACAGTCACCAAAAAGTCTCCAAAACTTCACCGAAAATTCGCCGGCGGCATGAACAGTGATTTCTTCTCCGGTACAGGTAATTGTAACACCCACGGTTTGACCAAAATTTGATCGAGCCTATCTACTTCATTTAAGCTTTGTTTTTGATGCCACTTGCGCCGTTGGAATCATCTCACTGTTCTCTTCATAGATCTGGCCTTAAAAAAATCAACCACGTTCAATTTTCTGGTCACTAGAAAATGTTGCTACTGATTTTCTATTTCGAATCTGAACCCTCTGATACCACTTTGTTGGGTAGTGGAGCCTCATGGCGACCAAAAACACACAAGAAAAGAATAAAAATGAAGAAAACACAGAATTAAAGTGGTTCATAAATATGCCCACGTCCATGGGAATGGGGACTTTTCTATTATTTCTATTCGGATGAATTCATTAGAGGATCACTCAAGATGTTATGACGAGTTTTTTCTATATCAAGTACATGGGATTAAATATCATTAAATAGAGGAATGAAAACAGTTTTCTCCTTTGGTTGGTGGGTAGTTTATCTACCCATGAAAAAAACCTCCTCATCACCGACTGCTTCAACGATGGCTGATTCAACGGAGGTGTTTCTGGGTTGGCTGCCAACCCAGAGAAGAGGCTACCCACCAAAGGGGACTTCTTCTCCTTGCTGACAGAACTCCTGTGAATTCTTCCTCCGCAAATCACTCCCTAATTGGGAGTATCCCCCACACAGTTAGCACATGAGTTGAAAACAAATTCTCTAAGACTACTGAGTTTGGGATCCGTGTAGGAAATATGTAACACCCTACAACAATGTCCTAGTAACTCACTAGGTCCAATAAATTCATAGTATCCTTTGCATCCTATTTTCTCAACACACCCTATTATCCAAACTTACAAAAAATTGTTAGAATATGAGATTTAAATCACAAGGGGGGAATTAAATACCATTTGTAGAATTAGTTATGCCTCTTGTTAACATTAATAAGATAATTCCATTTGTTTTCCAAGTAAAGATAGATAATTAATTCCAATTGTTCAAATATAGAAAAATGATTATAGGATCCTTCCTTGTTTCAATTTTTTCATGTTATCTATATGTGTCTTCAAGGTTTTTCTAAACTTGAGAGGAACTAAAATTAACAAGGAACTTCCAAAAATATGTTGACAACATTAGAAAGTACCAAGCCTTGTCGTTGACACCTTTTTCAACTCTAATTTCCCTTGATTTCAGTATTGTGTATTTGAAATGTTTTCCATTTTTCAGGGAGATAATTTATTGAGTAGATCCTTTTGTTCAACATCATTTAATAACCTGAAAGATGACATAACTAATACAATATGTTAGAATATGTATAGGTATACTCAAGATCTATCCTTATTTCAACCTCAGTCAATTCTACTCTCTTTGTGGTTCTGTTTTTGTTTTCCAGAGTCCGGTTCCATCAATTGACGATTCTCCTCTACCCTTTTGGCCTTACCCTTCACGCACGTCCCCATTTTGGACTGGTTTGAAGGTTTATTTGGAAAATTGGGATGGTTTTGGTGGATCTGATAATGGAGTTTCTGATCTTGGAGGCTTTTGGGTGCGGTTTTATTGTGTGTTGCGACTTTTTAGTTTGTAATGGGGGTTCTCACTTAACCAAAAAGTGCTTTTCAAAAATAAAAAAAAAATGAATTTTTATTCAGTAAAAGATTAATTCTTCCCTCCAGTAACAAATTTCATTGAAATAAGTCCTATCATTATCAAATTCAAAAAGAAAACTTCAACCTTTTATGAAACTTCATGATTGACACCAAACTGATCCTGAAAGACTTCCATCACCACTTTTCTCATGAAATTCCCACCTAAATTCTAGATCTAATTTCAACCTCAATTCAAGTGATTTTTTTCAGACTTACCCCATGGATTTTGTCTTCTACTGAGTCCTTCACATCTTTAGATGAGTTAGTATATTTAGAGCATAAGGGGAGGGGGAACCTTCCTTATTCCTCAAGATGAGGAGGATGGTGAGTCACCAAGGACCACTATTTTCGGTTTACAATTCACTTTGGAGTCCAGATTTAGGTTTAAACTAGTTTTAATGTAATATAGATACTTTTCCAATCCTTTGGGCTTGTTCTCATCCACACAACCTAGGTCATAGTCTTCTCCTCGTTGAGAAAAATTTTCACCAAGGATTTTTCCTTCAAAAAATGTTGACAACCCAACTTTTTGCTTTTCTTTTCCCTACAAGGATTATTTATTTTCTCAGTACATACCTTACTTTGAGACATCCCCTTCTCATGAACATCTCTAGTATTGGGGTTATGTGAGATATTTCTATCTTTACTAAACAAACTTCCATTGTTTCTCCAAGAGACTTGTGATTCAACAAAGGATTTATAACACCTTTGTTGATTCCTTTCAGTATGAGAGTACTCTTTATGTGGATTTTGAAATCTATTTTTCAATGAGACCAATTAATCATTCTATGAATGATTATTTCCCCTTTTAATTCCTACTGTATATCCCCCAAATTTTTCTCTTGATGTACGGTTTGTATGGTAAGAATAATTGGAACTATAGCCATTTCTTTAATGCCATGGTTGAATTATTTTATTTATATATTTTCTATCTTCCCAGTATGAAATATATTCCATATCCTTAAAGAAAAAACTTGAGATGTGGCCCTGCATCCCATAGAAAGAGAACATGTTTCCATACCTTCTTGTTGGGATCTTTCAATTGTCATTACCTCTTATAGGGATCATTTTAGGTATGTTTCCAGCACCATTTTTATTTTTCTTTTACTTAGGAATATCCATAGATTTATTCAACTTATTCATGGGAGAGGGTTCATCATATCCATTTCAAGATTTTCCCATATTACATGGCCTTTGAGTCATCATAATATTTTCATTTTTTTATATATGGAATACTTATCCTTATTTACTTCCTCATCTATTTGAGAATGGTTAAATAATAAATTCAATACATCCTTTAATTTAAACTTACCCTTAGAACTATATTGATCCACTTATTTCCTTCCATATTTAAGCTCTTCACCTAATTATTGAATATTTTTTTCCCTGGATTCAAGTTGACCATTAAGTTCATTCTTGAGAGTATTCCCAAAATTTATCTTATCTTTCAATACTTAGGAGATATTATCCAGAAATACACTTTTCTACATCATTTTAAAATTCATTTGAGCAACAGAATCTTTAAGGCATACCTTCTCTTGTTATAGACTTTAAATCGCCACAACCAGTTCTGTCAGGTGTGATGCAAGATCATTATTCTTTGATTTTTGAGTTCAAATTATACCCCTAGAAATAAATTTTTTTTCCACTTCTATGGAAATATTCTCTAACTCTTCATCTTGGGATTTAATATTTTTCCTTAGGTTATTAACAACTTTAACAACCCTTGTGTTTAGAATTTTAAATTTGTAAACCTCAATTATCAGCACTTGAATCTAAATATCTTAAGACTTGTTCTCCTCCTTCAGCTTCATATTTTATTTTCATGATTTATGATCTATATACTTGTTATCATAAGTTCAAAAATCACTTTGAATATTAGGCTATTTATTTATTCCTATAGTTTCATTATAAAGAGATTCACAATTTGAATCATTTATTCCTTCCTTTTTTAAGCTGATGGTTTATTCTAACTAAATCACAATCTTTCTATAGACGCTTCCACACTAAGGAATTCTACTAGAATTATATTATTATTTGAAGTTATTCCTTTTATCATGGAACACAAAAATATAAAGACACACTTCAACTTTAACTTCAATAATTAGATTAAAAAAGTCATAGAAAACAAATTCAATAAAAGGAACTCACCCTTTGATACCAATTGTTAGAACTAAAAAAGGTTTAGATACCCTGAGCGGGGGGGGGGGGGGGGTAAATCTAGGTATGGATAATATTCAAAGTTCTTCCTATCCCATTGGATCTTAAACTCTTAATTATAAGGTTTTATACTTTACTCTGTAGTGTTAGTGTTGATCCAATTACCTGACTAGCCTTTATATATCAATTTCTCTTTTGATTATCTTTATCAAATTTATCTGATGATGATTCATAGGGAGTAAATAAAAAAAAATCAAAAGGAAAAACTAGTTTTTACTTGGTTCACCATAATAGGCTAGTCCAAGGAGCTTGCTACCAATATTGTGTTGGTGCACCAAAATCACTAATCTCACTGCTTGTTTCTTAAGGCTAGGTCAATCCTACACAGGCTCACTACCTTACAATGGTTTGGGGTAGGTTTACTATCTCCCTGGGATCACCTCCATCACACTTCATTCTTATGATCACTACTTTAGAAGGAAAAATAATCACCATGAAATCACCTACTATTTGAGAGTTGCACTGAATGCTGATTGGTTCCCTTTGAATCTCCTAGCTTCTCTTTCAAAAATAGTGTGAAAATTACCTTGAATAGTTTCTTTATAATTCCTCTATAAGATGTCATGGAAATGATTCCCTCTTTAGCTAGTTATTCAAGGAAAAAAAAGATGCCTTCTTTCTAAAATAATTTTGGAATGCTTCTCTTTACAATTTAGAAATTGGATTACCTTCACTTCTTTGTGATGTAATAAATATTCCTCTTATGTTATTCTTCTTTCAACTTTTTCATATAGATATATACTATATATTTCATGGTTGAACTCCAAATCTATCTACTATTTTATAATATCTCAATAAGGGTCCCTTTTTTTATTCTATAGGCACATATCATTTTGTATAGATCTTCTCTGTATTTTATTTTTGTGACCTTCTGGTCTTCTTATATATCAAATTATATTATCCCAGGTGACTATTAATTTAAGAGTTTTAAATAACTCTTAAATTCTCCACGTGTCTTGGGTAATAATATCATGGATATTATCATATTTGAAGGATATAAATTCTTGATAAAATCTCCATCTACAAGAATAAATTTCTATATCTATAAATATGGAAAACTGAACATGCAGAGCACCATAATCCCTTTTTGAACACACCACTATTGTATTCTTCCTATTTCATAGATTTTATTTCTTCGTAACCCATGATCTTATTAGATTTCATTGACCCTCCATTTATGAATAACTATATATGTAAATACATTTTATGACAGTTTTTAAGTCACCTGCTTCTCCTATCATGTATGGACACTGCAACAAATCCATTAATTCCACATTGTAAGCTCTGTCTTACAAGAAATTTGAATTATTCAATGTACATGATACCACAATGTGATATAATTCTTGAATCATAGATATCAGTGATTTCCATGATTGACACACATCAAACCAATTTATATGGTGTGGTTATTTATATTACGTCATATCCTTCACTTCCTCTGTCATTACTGTGGTTTAGTCTCACTCACTACAGCGTAGTCCTCTCTAGGATTAGAGATCCCCAAAATATTTTTTTCTGTTAAATCTAGACCCTCCATGATGTAAGGCATAACTGTGACATTGGAATATAATTTTCTATGGGACTGTGGCGGGGTGTTCACTTCCTATAGTGTGGTGAGATGGCTAGTTCTTAGGATGATGCATGCGAGAACTCTTGAGGGAGAGGTTAAAGATAATCAAGACATCATCATTTCATTTGGTAGGCCACACACATTCAATATTTTAAATGATATACAAATAGTGTCAAACTACTCCTAAATTCCACATTGAATTGCTGCCTGGATGAGAACCTCTTAATAAGACTTTGCATCCCTCAACCGCTCATTCAAGATAGAATGGTGTAGATTCTCACCTAATGCCTCCTGTGTCACCCCTCATACAAGAGGATAAGCACCTCTTTTTCCATTTTTTCTAACACATTCTCCTGATTCCTTCATACTTACATGTGCCATCATGCATAGGTGCTCACATGCACCTTCCCCTGCCTACCATGCACTCGGCTATGTGGTGCCTTTGAGCTTGGTCACGATCTTATCTGTAGGCTACTCGGGTGCTGGTTTTGAGTGGGCTAGCCCATTTTTTTGATAAATCCTAATCTCCATACTTATCCAAAAAATGGTTATCATCATAGAATTCCACCACTACAAGGCATAACCATAATTCCTTTATCATAATGCCACCAGACACAATGTATAGAAGAACCTCTCTCTCTATATTTTACTTCTTAAATAACATCAACTAGAATTCCTCTAACTTCAATATTGTGGATTGAATGAATCCATAACTATTATTCAGTTAATTATCACTAAAAAGTCCAATCTTGTATTGTCAACAAATTCATGCATCACATATTGATAATAAACCCACTTCAAACTCATAGGGTTTCAATACACACATATTCTAAATCATGAAGAAGTGTGGGAGCACTAAATTTTTTTAGGAAAAAATCATTTAGAGGAAAAAAGATAATCCCTACCTCACTGAAAACAAGACAACACTAGCAAAAAGGTTGATCAAGGTGGAATCATTTCTTATTGTGTTAGGTGACAACTGTGTTGATTTCTTGTAATATGATTTTATGGATATTACCAATTTTTTTTATCAACATGGGGATTCTAGTGGACTGTATGCAAAGAGGCAAAGTGAGGAATATATTTTTTGTCAATGAGAAAGGATTTTGTTATGGAGTAAAGCTATCAATATGTGTTGTAAAACCTTATTGTTGCTTATAACATCTTGTTGGATAGGTTCAAAGACAACAACCCTTAAATGTGATTATTTTTGAGCTAGTTTAGAATGATTTAATTTTAAGTTCTTATGAATGAGGAATGTACTGACTATAATAGTTTCTAAATGAGTTGTTGAGTAGATAGATAAAGGGGAGATTGAAGATTTGGATTTAAAAGGAGAAAAATCTAGCTGAAATTATTGAGAAACCATCCAAAGGATAATTGATATTCAAGGCTATTGAAGAGGATATCAGCACTGACATAACCGATTCAAACCAGAGCCAACCTCAGATCTGGAAAACCATAACTCTTCTGGAAAAGCCACCCCTGATCTACAACAACTGAAATAACACCAAAGTAAACCGGCCATGCCAGATCTGTTATCACTGCTTGAAGATGATTGAAATCTGAAATATTTTAGGGACACTGAACCTCGATGAAGAGATTTTAAGGATCTAAATTTTTTAATAAGAACCTTCATCCGAACCCCCACAGTGCTACTTCCACCGTGATCCAAGGAGAAGGGTTTCCACCGCTCGATCTTGCTGGACACTGTTGGGGAGAATCCCGATTCGGGACCAATACATGGCTCGATCATTAATCACGTTACTGCTGCTTCACACTTGTAGAACACCGAAACGCCGCACATGCTACCGCAGACACAGTAGCCCCCTTCTTTCTCTCGGTGGACTACATCTTGAGCAGCTCTCTCTATTCGCCACCGTCAGCTTCCCCATTTAAAGCATTCACTATTTCATTTTTCAAATACAGATAAGATATGAAGTATTATATCTTATATCTCCAAATCACCATGTATCTACCATGTTAAGATTTAAACACTTATCTCATCTAAATAGATAAGATATATCTCCCCATGAGATACACATGAAGCCTTATCTCTGTGATATGATAAAATATATCTAATATTCAAAAACATATCTTATCTCAAATCTGGAAACACCAAAATGCGGGCTGAACCTCAACAGACACCGAACCAAATCCGAGCTCACCAGATGAAGATGAAGCTTTTGATGACATAGATGACCACTGTTGTATTGCCACATATCTCCTATGGAAGAACTTATTCCGTCAACTGAAGTGCCACCCGAGCTCGATGAATGAGCCTTCTCACCGCTGACTGAATCGAAACTGAAGAAGAAGATGACCAAGCCTGATGATATTCTATATATTTTTTATATTTGATATATGATAATTATTATAACAATAATACTATTAATATATATATAATAATATATATAATAATAATAATTCTAATATATATATATTTATTTAATAATAATAATACAAATATATATTTATATAATAATATTAAGTACATAATTATGTAAATATATATATCTTAAATACTGATAATAATATAATATAAATGTACATAATTAAAAAATTCTCATACATCAATTATGTTAGAGCCCAAAAAAATTGGATTTAGGATGTAGGTCCAAGTAGTGTGAAGCTTAGATCATTATTTCAAGCTGGCCCGCAACCATACTTTTTTATTTGATTCACCAAATTGGAGTTGTAATGTGCTTGAAATATTTCCATATTTGGGGGGGGGGGGAATGTAAGAAGCTTTAAAGCAAAGGAGATCGTGGGGAATGTAATATGATCATGGGCATGGAGGTTCATGGAGAGAACTGCTTGTTGGGGGAGCTATGATCAAGTCACTGAAGGATGAAAATGAACGGTGATGTACGTGCCACGTGGAAGTTAGGGATAGGTTTCTGAGTGGTGACCATGAGAGCGCATTCACGAGGCACACATAAATTTTCATTTAAGAAGAGATACTCTTTGAGAGGACTCTCCTCACACCAAACTGCATACAATAGGTAAAAGCAGAGAATAAGGAATTCACATTGGGAGCTACTAGGAATTGAACAGGAGCTGTCTGAGAGAATACTTTTATTTATTTTATTATTTTTTTTCATTACTACTGGATATATTTCAAAATATTTTAATATGTTAAATGTGATCATGATTTTCAGCAAATCACCATTGGGGGAATAGGTTGAGATGGTTAATTCATTTTACATAGTTCATGCATTTTCCCTACTGGATGCCTCTCTTTGGATAATCAGTTTTTACAAAACACCAAGTATCAATGAAAATTTATCTTGAATGGGCTTTAATTCATATTTTCTTCAATCTGAGAAGTTTATTAAAAATTAAATCAAGCTCAGAAGATATTAGAACATTGTTTTCAATTGACAAATTTAACTCAGTGTTAACTGATTTTTTCTCACTCAGTGATCGAATGATTTATGCAATTTATAAATTATAGGGGCTATTCAGTCATAGGTTGACCTGATGAAAAATCTAGTTAGCATATTTCAATCAGTTCCAGGTGCTTAAATTAAAATTCATGAACATGGGAAAATCATTATAAAAATTGGCCAACAAATTTCTCCATGCTCATCAATTGGTTGTTATTATTGTTTTTTTATAATCTTATTTCTTTCCCAATTATCTTCCCTCACACTCACTTTCACACTCACACAAATCTTCATTCTCATCACTAATTCATCACCATCCTTAACTGTTACTTGTGATGTCTTGTTTTAATTTTTTTACTTGTTTTTGGTCACTGACAACTTATTCATTCCCTATGGTTTAACCATTCTTACCAAAATACTAGTTATAGCCAGTAAGTAAATTTATAAATAATAAATTTTCACGAGTCTAGTAACGCACATGTAAAATTTTGGCTTCATTTCCAAGGAAGGTGTGTTCAAGAAAGAACAAAAACACAAAAAAAATTACATATAAAAAAACAAAAAAAAACATAAAAACATAAAAAAAAATCCAAAATACAAAAAACTATCAAAAAGCTTTACAATAAAACTCAAACAAAATCTGTTGAATCTACTGCTGTATGAAAACTAGGTCTAAACCTGAGACCATAAATCCATTTATTCCAAAAATTGAGAGACACCTTAGATATTTGAAAAATATAAAAGAGAAAATAAAAATAGAGGACAATAGATAAATTAAGAACATTAATAATCCACCACCTAGAAATGAAAATCAACATAGTAATGAGATGATTGAGAGGTGTATTTTGATAGAGTTCTTGATTCCTACAGTCTCTAGTAATGCTTCATGAAATTTTCTCCCACCTAGGTCTAGAAATTATGAAATTAATAAATCCATGTTGTCCCAACTACCTACCTTCAATGAAATTCCCAATGAAGACTCTCTTGAATTCATTAGGTACTTTTACTGAAGTGTCCAGAAGCTACCGCTGAGAGGCCTGAGTGAGAAAGATCTTAAGAAGAGAGCGTTCCCTTTTTTCCACAAGGAAAACGCTAGAACTTGGTTTCAATATTTATAGGAGGAAATATTTGCAACCTAGGATCTAGTTTACAATTTCTTCACCATGAAATTTTACCTTAAGAGAATGACTTGAAATCAAGCACAAAATCACCGGTTTCTTGTAAGATGAGAGAAAAATATTCCTTGAATATTGGGATAGATTTAGGGTAATACTTATAAAATTTCTAAAACACCAATACAGTCCCCAATTCTTCATGGAAAATTTCTATAATAGTCTCACCCCTTACCACCAAACATTGTTGGACCAATCTACTAGAAGGGATTTCAATGATAGAACTTCCAAGTAAATGAAGCAAATTTTTAACACACTAACACAAAACTCAAAAAATAAATTCTCTAGGATAAGAACCATTGTGAGTAAAGAACCCAATCCTATTATACAATATAAGGTACAAGATTCCATATTTTTCAATAAAAATATTCAAAACACTCTTCAGGAGAAATTCCACCACTCTATCATGATTTTGCATTCTCAAACATGTTGTCCAAATTTTGATATGACTACCCAAGATCCTAAGAATTACATTTTTTATGGATATGGTCCTAGGAAGTGTAACAGCCCGAGATTTTATGAAAAATATTTTTTTTATTTCACTAATGTCTTGTGTTGTACGCTACACCAAAAGGAGCTTGCACAACACGCATCCTTGACTTGCCTTGCATTACACGCAATCGCGACCTTCCTCGATAGCGTGTGTAGTACGCAATACCGAATTTCACTAAACAACGATATGCTATTAAAATATTATTATAACTAGCCGCTATGAATAGTAATAACCACCTTTTAAAATTTTAGAAATTTTAGCTCTCAAAATGGAATTCATTTTTGGATTCGGAGTATCAAATTTAGCCTAAGGTGAAATTTTGGTACTTTTCGGATAACTTTCATATTCTGATGAATATTGAAAATTAGTAAATTATAATTAAAAACAAATTTTTTAATCAAAATAATTAATAGTGATAAATTATTAATTTGAGTTGTTTTAAAGTATATTTAGAATATATTTTTACAATTTAATACAATGTTGGTCATTGGATGTAATTTCACATTTAAACCAGACATAAACAAGTGTCAATCTTTTGATAGATATTGTTTCTTAAAAACACGCTATTTGTTTTAACAGCGGGATTTAATTATAAAATTAATTAATGCAACTTCTATGTTATGAATTTGATAAAATAGACTTCATTTTTGAATTCGGAATATGAAATATAGCTTAGGATGAAATTTTGGCATTGTTCTGAAAAACATCAATTTTTGATAAATAGTGAAACTACTAAGTGGTAGGTTAAAAACTGAATTTTGCATAAAACTTAATTTTACCGCTTCTGTGAATGGAATTTCGAAAATCCGACAGACACGGTTAATATCAAGGACTAAAATGTGGTTCAATGAGATGAAAATAATTTTTGGTGAATAGTAACTTTTTACTTTTTTTTACCACGGTTAATAGTAAATAGGGTAACTAAGGGTAAATATGATATTACTATTACCCTAACACATGTCCTAATTCTATTGGATAAGTGTAATTCGACCAAAAACAACCTTATGAATATAATATGACCATTTAGGTCCACTTGGATTGGATTATGACATTTAATATTATTTTATTTAATGAATAGTTAAAATAGTTAAAATCAAAGTTTAATAACTAAAACATTTTTAATATGGGGTTATACATAAGATAAATTCGACTATAAATATTCATTAGAAAGCTAAAAAGATTTCCTACATAATTATAGTTTATTTATAATTTTTTAAACTTTAAATAAATTTATTTATATATGACACAACGATGATGCAGTAATTACCCTTTTAAGGAAATATTAACATAATTGATGTTATAAATGCTCAAATGAATGTAATTTGAGACTTTTTATTAATTCCACTAATTTTCTAGGTTACTATGATATATTAGTGTTGATTTAATCAACTTGGTTCGAACATATAATTCTGTTATGACTTTCACAAAAATCATATATCAAATAGTGTCAAAATTGACACAAAATAGTTTTTAAATCAAATATTATATTATTAATTGTTATTTTATTCCTAAAAATCTAAGGTTAGGCCAAATGACTTAGATAAGGATATATATATTAATAATAAACAATTTGGGGTTCGTTTGGCATGTTATAGTAAGTGTATTAACCATATAGTGAAAGAAAACAAAAAGACACGGTAAAAGTTAAATTATTTAACTTAGAGTTAAATCTAATTGATAAGGTTAAAATAATACCCTAAACTTGTCTAAATCCTATTGGTTGATAGTATTTCGACCCATTCCCACTTTAGCTTCGAAATAAGACCCTTTGGAACCATTATAAACCGATTTTGACATTAATATAAAATAATATTTTGAGGTATTCCTAAGGTGCCCCTCTCCTCCCTTATAAAAGGACACCTCCTCCCCCTCCTCCTCACACCAATTTGAGCACTCAAGCTCGGACAACCCCTGCCAAAATATCTTCTACACTTCCCTAGCAACATCCTAGAGGTTCTGGTCTACCTCAAAGACCAATTTTAGTGCCCTAAGAGGAGGTCTCAAAGAGGCGCTTCAAAGAAGAGGTAATTACCGTTACCAATTCTTTCATCTTTATTTCTTCTTCCACTTCTTCTTCTTAGGTTGTTTCATTATGAAGTAATAACATCAGTATCACTAATATACTGATATGTTATTATGAGTATGAAACATCCCTATTTCACCATCTGTCCATCCTACGGAAAAAGAAATCACCGCGCGTGCGTACGTACAGAATACCGTCTCCACGACGCGATGAGATTCATTCTCCATGTTAACCATTTAAGAATGATTATAAAGTATATATAAGAAATAATAATGAAATATATGACATTATAAAGATACTGGATTTTTGTATATATATATATATGTTTGTCATCTACTTACTTCCATTCAAGACAATAAGGAAAGGAAAACAGCGTTCATGCGTACGTACGGTCTACCGTCTCCATGAACGGTGTTTTTCATTTCATTTATCTATCTATTATATATATATATATACTGAATATATATGATATATAAATAATATTTTATATTCTGGAAGTAAGTAAATCATTATATAAGTAATAATAATGTCAAGAACAACAAGTCAAAACACCTACGATAAATGAAACGATTTTACCCAAAACGCTTCTTTAACATGGAATTTACAAATGAACGGGTAATATAATGTCATAAGTGAACCATATATGATATCATAACAATGAATATGATTCTTTAATAAGTCAATGACATTATTTAAATCATTATACAGGAGGTTCGGACACATACGAAGCAAATCGGACCTAAGGTAAGGGAAATATCACAATCTCATTTTTATCCGAGATTGTTTATACTTTGAATTTTACTGGGGTGTATTTTATCATCCACATCCATGTTTCCTCAATATGTAATATTATTTCCATTCACCTACAAATGTTTAAATCCAATTTTACCCTTTGGTGAGTTTTTAGTAAAGAATGTGAAAGGAATCTTTTGCCGTTTTTCGTACGAGGTACTTTTTGACTTTTCTGACAAAAGTACGAAGAATGTTTTTTTTAACTTATATGGAAAGAATGTATTATTAAAAAAATTATTTCCAAGAAGCTTCCTTTACAAGTTTTCAAGTTTATTTTTAATCAACATCTTTTAGTTTAAAATTTAATGACATGTTAAGAAATGAAAAGTGTTTTTGAAGTAGAAAGGATATTTTCCTCAAGAATGGAGTTCAAGTGTTTTATCAAAATTATTTTCCATCTAAGATAATATTGGGTTCTGTTTCTATCCCTATTATTACATGGATTTGATTATGTTGTGATTGAAATATTTTTATGAATCCCTTTATCTTATATGAATTGTTTTATGATGTCATGATGTTTAAGATTCCCATTTGTATTACATGGGTTATGCAATGATGTATGATTTATGATTTTGTGGCACTCATAAGAATGGTATCATTATGAGATGGGTGGGACCTATATCTCCCTCCAATGCATTGGGTAAAGATTTTATATCTCATGAGATAGATAGGGCTGGAACGGTAGGTTATATCGGTTCAGTGAAACAGGACTGAAACGAGGGTTACTCGATTCAGAAAGGGACTTTGTCCACTAAGATAGTCTTGGCAATGAGTCTTGACTAACAAGAAATGATTCTCTATGATTATGTGTAAATGCCACAAAGTTTCATGTTTTAAGTTATGATTATTGTGATTACATTTCACTGCCATGATTTACCCAATGTTATGAAATTATGATCTCTTTTGCAGGTTAAGATTTCCAAAAGTTATGTCCTTATGTATATGATGTGATTGATATTTCTTTTTTTACCCTTACTGAGCATTTGAGCTCACCCTTTTATGTTTTCTTTTCCCCAGGATATAAAGAAAGGTTTTAGGTAAAAAAAGGAAGATCTTTATGGGAGATTTTGAAGATCTTTCACCACGATTAGAACATTATATTCCGAGTTTCCAAAGACACTAAACTATTACGATCCTTGTGTGTGTGTTTTTTGTTATGTACTAAGTATTCCGAAAATGTAATGTAATGTCAATGTACGTCAGGATACGGGTCTCTACAGGAAGTATCCTAGTGATGAAACATTTTTTAACACTTATAATCAGGGGTCTTGGACCCGCCAGAATATTTCTTGGACGGAGAAGGGAGCTACTTGACTTGCTGCTCTCCATAGTTCCAAACAACCACCAAGGCAGTAGTACCATCCCCAACCAAAACCTGAATCATCCAACTCAAAAGATAAATTAAGAGGTATTTTCAAATATATGATAGGTAAAAATAAAATAAAAATTGTTTTGACAAAGTAAAAATGTATTCAAGGATGAAAAATATGGAAATTCAAATGGGGAAGTTGGATAAAGAATTTAGTATTATAGATAAGGGTAAGATTCCAAGTATTATTAAAGAGAACCTAAGAGAAAATTACATGGATGTGACCACTATAAGTGGTCTCAAAACCCAACAAGAATCTAAGAAGGTACCCCAAACTTCTGAAAATGAAAGACTAAATAAATCGAAAAATTCAAATCTGAAAAATGTTGAATTTGTAAATTTGGATAGTAGCACCTGAGGCACTCTGAACCCTACTATATCAACTAAAAAATGATAATAAAATGGATTAAAAAAAATTAAAATAAAGGGAAGAAAAAGAATAAAGTTTCAGTTGATGGTATACCTAAATTTGTGAGGCATTTTTTTCTAACAATCCCTTTTACATAGAGAATAAAAAAGGAAAACCATGATTATGAGTTGTTGAAATTTCTCAAAGTTGTTAAAACACAGAACATTTAAATCCCCTTCTTGAAATCCTTGATTCAAATTCCATCTTTTCTAATATCCCTCAAAACAATCTACTCAAATAATAAGATCCTGGAAGAATTTTCTACTTATAGTCTTACAAAGGAGTGTAATGTTGTGTTGCAGAATATGATACCTTCTATACTTCTAGATCCAGGGAGCTTTGTCATCTCTTTCACCTTTGGGGATAGAGATGTACAGTTTAACTATCTATGTGATCTTAGATAAAGAATTAATTTTATTCCACTGTCTCTATTTCATCACTTGATATTAGGAGTTCCCCAACCCACCATTAGTGTTTTATAACTTGCTGATCAATCCATCACTCACTTAGTAGGTAGGGTAGACAAATTTCTAGTGGAAGTATGAAGGATATTTCTTCCTTCTGATTTTCTAATACTGGATATAGAGTGTTACTAGGAGGTACCTATCGTCCTTTTTATACCTTTTCTAGTCATAAGGGGAGCTATCATTGATATCTCAAAGGGGGAATTTATTTTCAACCTGGGTGAACAAAAAGAAGAATTCAATATTTTCAAAAAAATTAAAGAACCCACCCAAGAACCAATCTATCCTAGAGATGTGATTTTAGGATCTAAAGAATCTGTTTATGAGGATGAAGATGAGATTTTGAGGATGCTAGAAGTAATCAATGGTGCACCTGAGATCTCTGTTGAAACCTTATCGGGGATCCGTTCTATTAAGGAGAAGGGTCCTTTAGATGAGTTTTAGGGGGAATTATTGGAACACCACGATGAGTTTTCCTTAGAACACATCCAGTCCCCAAAAGAAGATTCTAAATGTGAGGATTTGTTTTGTAAATTATAGTGATGAAGAGGACTCTTTATTCACAACCTTTTTTAAGAGGTAGCATGATGACCTTGGTTGATCCAGACCCAAGTGTCTTCTCTCAGGCCAAGTGCCACCAAACCTGGAGCTCAAACCTCTCTATTGCCATTTTAAATATTCCTTTTTTGGTGAGTAGTCCACACTACCTACATTTATCTCATCCAAAATAGTGTAAATTCAAGAGGACAACCTATTGTGTGATTTGAGGAAATTCAAATCTATTATTGGTTGGTAAATTGCTGGCATAAAGGGTATAGGTCCATCATTCTACATGCATAAAATCCCAATGTATCCTGAGTGTAAAACAAGAGTGGAAGCACAAAGAATGCTTAACCTAAATATGAAAGAAGTGGTCCAAGAGAAAGTGATAAGGTTCCTTGATGTTGGGATAATATTTCTTATTTTTTGAAAGTCCTTGGGTAAGTCCTATCTAGGTAGTCCCTAAGAAGAGTGGAGTGATAGTGATAAAAAATTTAAAGAATGATAAAATTCAAAAAAGAACTATGAAAAAATGGAGAATTGTATAAATTATAGAAAAATCAATGTTTCCACATGGAAGTATCATTTCCCCACACCATTTTTGGATCAAATTATAGAGGGGAAGGCTAGCAAGGATTATTTCCATTTTCTTGATGGATACTTTGGTTACAACCTAATTTCCATTTCTCTTAAGGATTAAGAGAATACCACCTTCACTAGTCCACTTGGGATATTTTCCTATAGGATACTACCTTTTAGATTATGCGGTTCTCCAACCTCTTTTCATATATGCATGATGGAAATCTTCTTGGACATGATCGAAAGGATTATTGAAGTGTTCATGGATGATTTTTCAATTGTGGGATGTGATTTTGAAAACCTTTTTGAGAATCTGGAAGCTATTTTAGAAATATTACAAGAGACTAATCTTATTTTAAATTGGGAAAAGTAGCAGTTCAAAGTTACTAAAGGATTTTTTTTCGGACAAAATGTTTCTATGAATTAACTGGAGGTTGATAATTTCAAAACCGATGTGATTCAAAAGCTTCCACCACCAGAGAATTTCAAGGAGATAAAAAGTTTTTTAGGCTATGTTAGGTTTTAAAAAATACTCATTAAATATTTTTCCAAGATCACTAGGCCACTCTGATCTCTTCTTTTTAAGGACACACCTTTTTTTCAATAACAAATGTCTAGATTCCTTTAACATTCTTAAGGATAAAATAACTACTTCAATAATGATCACTTCCTCAGACTGGCAGTTCCCATTTTAAGTATGTGCGATGCTAGTGATCTTTCCATATGAGTTTTTTAAGGTATAGAAAGGATAAGTGTCTAAATGTCATTTATTATTCTAGAAATATATTGGATGACGCTTAGAGGAATTATTCCACCACTGAAAAGGAATTTGATACTGTTATGTTTTCTTTTGATAAATTTCTACAGTACTTGATAGGGTTGAAGGTGATCATTTTTATTGTACATTTATCCCTCAAGTAACTATTGGTTAAGAATGACACAAATCCAAGGATCATAATGTGAAAACTTCAATTGTAGTAATCTGATCTGGTAATAAAGGATTAAAATGGGGATGAAAATGTTATTTCAAACCATTTTTTTAGGATTACCAACACCCAAATTAAGAAACCAAGGGAGATAAATACCACATTACTAGAAGCACAATTGTTTTCTTCTTCTGTGTAGTAATCTTCTTGGTTTTAAGATTATGATAATTTTTTGGATGTGCATGTTACACCCAAGGACCTTTCATAGAACCAAAGAAATAGGTTTATATCTGAGTTGAAATACTACTTATGGGATAATACTATTATTTTTAGAAGTTGTGATGATGGTATTTTGAGGAGATGTGTGGATGAGGAGGAAATGTTACCCATGCTTGAGAGCATCCATTTATCACCCTGGGGTGGTCACCATGGAGGGTAAAAGACTTCTTGGAAATTTTTACAGGCTAATTTATACTAGAAAACATTGTTCAAGGATGCTAGGATTTTGGTGATTGGCTATGATAATTTCCAAATGCTTGGAAATGTAGGAAGATGACATGAGATTCCACAAAAACAAATATTAGAAGTTAAAGTTTTTGATGTATGGGGAATGGATTTCATAGGACCCCTACCATCCTATTATGGCAATGAATATATTTTTCTTATTGTTGACTATGTGTCCAAGTGGGTTTAGGCAGTGGTTATGCCCAACAATCTTGTTTCCAACTCAATAATAAATTTTATTAATAAAGGAGGATGAGAAAGAAGAGAGTAAAAAGTCGTGGTGGTCTAAAGAAGTGTAGACTGAGTGCATCCCAAATAACATGTGACACCCTAGCAGGAGGAAAAGAGTCTAAGAAGAAAAAATAAAAGAGTTGGAAATCCTAGGTAGCCAGAGTAGCCAATAAATCCACCACATGGTTGCCTTCGTACCAAGTATGCAAGACCACCATGTAATCGGATAAGAAAGCCTTACACTCTCAGATAAGATAGGTGATGTAACACATAGGGGTAGAGACTCTAGTGAGGGAGATTGAAATTATATTGGAATATACTTACACACAAGATAGGATAATGTTATTTTATCTACAGAGAGTAAGATGATTGATCATTTCCATATCTTCTACCCTTAAGGAATTATCAAGCCCAGAGAAGGCACAAAATGCAAAAAACACTGAGCCGTTAGAGTCACAGACCATGCCTCCACCACACATGCAACCATGAGTACATGTACCAGAGATTGAGGAAATTTGTGGGAGGGGACCATCAAACCCAATGGACCATATGGATGGGTATAATAAAGATCTAGGGTGGACTACTTAGAAGAAAATGCCTTAGGGAAGGAGCATCCCCCTACTTCATGAGCCCTGCCAGCTCCACAACAATGCACCTAGCTCTCAAAAAAACAACCATGTTAGAGATCCAAGAGCCGTACTGGACCTAATTATGAGTGTTCCATAAGAACTATTGGTCAGAGTAGAGTACTCAGGGGGGGGGGTGAATTGAGTATCTATAAAAATTTCTGTTTAAAATGTATTCTTAAAAAGGGTTCACCAGTAAATTTAAATACAGCCCAGTTAATCAAATTAATATAGTTATGGAAGTTTGAATGTTTAAATAACTTCTAAAAAGATTGAATAATTCTTAGTAATCTTAATATTAGTTATTAATATTACTTTTGAAGCTCTCTGAATAAGGAAAACAGTTATAAATTCTTTCTAAGATTAACTATCAATGTTAATTTAGTGATTTCTGAATTATACAATAAAGTAGTAAAACATAGAAGACTAAATTAAGTAACACAGTGGATGTAAAACAAGTGGTTCAGTCTTAAACTGAGACCTAATCCACTCCACTTGGTGATCAACTGCCACCAAGAAGTTTATATAGATAAAATTGATCCACACCCTGGATCGGGGTACACAACATTACACAAGACTATCCAGGTCACACGACCTCCTCCACAGTTCATTGTGGGTATAAACTACCAGGACACATAGGGACCTCTTCCACACTTATATGTGGGTATACACAAGTATAAAAAGATGCTTGAGAAATGATATCGTGTATCCTTTAGTTTAATGCAGGAGACATAGTGTGTTTTTATATAGATACACACACTACTCAAATGCTAATAAAATGATACACTATAGAGAAGAAGTGTTCCGATAGGGTTATAAGTTCTCTGAGTGTTAGTCTATGCATCTCTGGACTTCTGGGATGAAGTAGATACATGAATCAAGTCCTCATGTGGAAAAAAAGTGTCGCAAGTCAGACATATCTGACTTGTGTTCTTCGTGGTGTTGTCAGTGCAAAGAGGTCCTCAACTCTAGAATTTGATTATGCTTCATATGTTCTTCAATAGTGTCGAGTTGCATGTATTAGTTATTTTCTCAAGAAATCTCTAAGTGTTTCTTTGTTGTCGTGCTCACACCGGTTTGCATGCTTAATTTGTTTCTAGGCTGCACTTCTCTTTTATTTTGGAGTGCGTGTGTTGAAGCCGACATGATGAATGTATTCTGCACCTCATACATCATACTTTCAGGTGAAATGTCTATAAAGAAACATCAATTATGTTAGTGAATTTAAAATCTTCCAATATGACTGTTAGAGATTAAACTAAAAAAATGATAAAATAGATTAAGAAATGGTGTCACAGTCTTTCTAGAAATGGTGTCTCCTTTTTTTTCCTTTGAGAGATGAGACATCTAAAGTTAGAAAAGGATTAGGAATAGGTAGCACAAATGCAGTGTTAGGATCACGATGTCTGTTCACGGTGTCTGAATGGTCATGGTGCCTAGTCACTGTGTCTGTATGGTCACGATGTCTGGTCACGATGTCTGGTCATGGTGTCTGGTCACGGTGTATGAGTCCTTTTCCAGAAAACACAACCGATGGGAGACTCATGGTGTCTCAGACTTAGCCAAAAATATGTATTCATACTTAACCAGTGATATTCATAGAATGGGTTTTACTTAATCATTCATTAAGGAATCATTATAAAGCAAAGTAAATATAGTGCACAATAATCAAACATAATGTAAAGAAACTAAGATCTTGGATAGATTTACTTGGAGCATAAATATACTAAACAACTGTACACATGATTTGAGATAATTTACATAGTATTAACAGGTTTGAATAGGATTTGTGATCATTAAAACATGATTAACACATGATGAGTCCAACAATCTCCCCCTTTTTAATGATCACAAATCATGTCTATGTAGAGTGTATATTTTTCAATGTACATATAAATTACATATTTCCAATGTGCATATAACATCTATAGATTTCTCCCCCTTTTGGGATTATAAAAAAGAGTGAATAAGAGATAGACAATAAAGTGCACAATGCATTAGAGAAAAATATTGTCATTACAAAGAGTAAAACAAATGAAAAAATATCCCTATAAAAATATTGTAGTCATTGTTCTTCATCACTGGATGGTATTCTCCTTTCCCTTAACAGTAGCATTAGAAGAAGAATCCATAGGAGCAGAGGTTGAAGTTGAAGAAAGGATTGAACTGGTTGATAGGGAAGGTAAAGGAAGACCTTTAAAGACATAGGGGGACAAGGTAGAGGTAGTAGAAGACCGAGGAAATTGTTGATCAAGGATTAAATGCCTAATCTGACTCAAATCGTGAGATACAGATAGATAGGTAGAGGAAATGGCTGTAGAGGAGAAGGTAGGAAAACCAGATCGTAGAGGTGTAGCTGCAGGAGCAACAATGGTAGTACTCTGAACATGAAGATAAGGCCTTAGAAGCTTGATAAAATCAGCAATAATCTCTCCACCTTAATTCATATCATTTTCAAAGTCATCCTTGTTCTCCATAAACTTTTCCAATATACAAGTGAACTCTGTGAGCTTTTGGACTTGGGTTTTGAAGGCTTGAGTTATAGGAGGAATCCTTAGATTCTCCACAAGGTACTTGAAGTGAATGGTCATGTCAGTCTTAGAGAAGATCCAGTTGAAGTAGAAATCCACTTTCTTGTAAATTTATTATTGAGAATCATTAGAAATCTTGGAATTAATTGTGACCAAATCAAGAACTCTGTCACCTTTTTTGATAACTTCATACAGATATTCTTTATTAAAACCACTAAGCATAGCCTAAAGTTCCTATTTGACAACTGTTCTGAGTAGATCACTATCTAAGGAAGGTTGAGTTAAATTACCAGAGGCATTAGAAGTAGTGATAGTTGAGGTAAGAGATTTCAGTTGATTGAGGACTTTATGAAGGCACCCCTTTTACTCATCAGTTAACTTGTTAAGTCTGATAACAAGTTCATGAATCTCTTGAACAATTTCCTTGTTCCTTTCTGCTAACTTTTTATCTAAAGAGGTTAGATGAGGTTGAATCAGAGAGGCTACTTCCTATGGGGTCTGAGTAAAAATATTCTCAATAGGATGAGAAGAAGGCTCTGGTCTCGAGTTCAACATTTTCTACATATCTTCAACCATACCTCTTAGAGTATTTACTTCATCACTAAGTAGTCTGTTCTCAACTCTGACTTCCTGAATCTCAAGAAGAATTTTGCGTTGAATCTACCAAATAATATTTTCTAATAACAAGGAAGAATATCTCTCACTTAGATTGGTTACATGAGCTGGTTGGGTATTCAGGAGGTTTTTAACCCCAACAAAAAGGGCAGTTCCAAATTATTTCAAGTCATCCTTATTCACCAAGGTTGGAGGTTCTTATGAAACCTCAGATATAGAAGCTGAGATAGGCTTAGGTTCTTTGTCTGAGATATCTTCAAGAGCAGATGACATTTTCAATTGAAACATAGTAGAAAGGTCAAGACCTTTGACTAAGACTTCCTATGAGTCAGTCACATCATAATAACTGGGGTACTTATACCATGTGTCCACTGAGTTCAGATCAATTTTATTTGGAACTTCAACAGATTCTAGATTGGGGGGCTTCTCCACCTCAACAGGTGCATCCTTCTCAAGACTAAGAGGTTTAGATCCTTGATCTACTTCCAGGATTTCATCCCTTATTTCCTCAACCATTTCCTTTCAATCTAATTGAAAGGCTTGTTCTATTCTCTCTTCAGCAGAAATAATGACTTCAGGAACAACTTTTTCCTCTGGGAGTTCCTCAAGGGAAGCTTCCTGCATAAAAAGAATATCTTCTTCTATATTTTCTTCCACATCATCTTTTTCATTTACCTAAGAAATAGATTCTTCCTCTACATGTTCCTCAATAGAAGTTTCTTTCACAAGAGACAAATTTTCTTCTATATTCTCTTATAAAAATTCCTTTTCTCTTTCAACAGCAACGGAATCTTCTTCAGTAGTGGGTTGTTCTTCCAAATCAACAACCTTTTCAATAACAAGTATTTCCTTCTCAATTATGACTTGAGAAGCAGGTGTACTGTCTTCCTCATCAAGAATAGTTTATCTCGGAGGTACAACAACCTCTCCTTCTTCTTCCTCATTATAATATTCAACAAGTTCATCTGGTTCCAATCCAGGATTAGAAATACCTTTAGGTCTTGAAGGGTGTTCCTATGGATTAAACTTTTCATATAATCTATCAGTATCTTCCACCCATGAATTTCTCCAAGGATTCCAATTGATTTTCTTTCTATTTATAATAACTTTTGAGAGACAGAACTCATAATCCTTTATAAATTATTCATTTGGTCCAATTAATCCTTTGACAAGAAGTATGGATGAGATAAGCTGAGAATAAAATAGGGAGGTTGACTTGGAGGTGGTTTTGATCAACTCACACATATGGTGTATGACATACTTAAAAATATTGATCTTATGTCCATTTCTCATGAGATGTATCAAAAATAAATCCTGATATTTGAGTACAGTGAAATCACCTTTTCTGGGGATAATTAAATTTTGAATAAATTTAAACAGAAGTCTAGATTCTCCATCCAGCTCGGTAGCTATGACTCTCCTCTTAGTTCCATTTCTAGTTAGACTTCTCAAAGAATCTTCCAAAACAAATAATTCACTTGTAAGTGGAGGAACTCTCTGATAGTCCTCAAAAATATCTTCATGAGGTATCCTAAGGCATGTAGCCTATAAACTCAAAGAAAAAGTTCATATTTGGCCATTTATCCAACTTCTTACAGCATAGACATCTTCATAATCAAAATAAAATTGAACATATTGATAAAATTGTGCAACTAGATTCAGGTAGATAGGTCTATCTTCCTTACTAAACCAATCTATCTAACCCTTCTATGTTAGCACTTTCAACACCAAAGATTTACTTTTCAGAATCCACTTAGGGAATTTCTCTTTCTTAGGTACTACTATTCGGTTCACCAGATTTGGATTCAGAGGACCCTCGGGTGCTAACTTCGGTGTTATCTTCAACTTCTTCTTTGAACTGCATTTATCAAGAGTCGACGATGAGGGGCATTTCATCCTGGGCATTCACCAAAGGTTAGAGAAAGAGAAGGGTTGAAGAGGGGTTACAGTTTGAAAGAGAAGAAGTGAGCTCGAGTGAAGAACAAGTGAAAATTCTTTTATTTTATCATTTAGGAATACCAATCATCGCAAAAACAAAAACGCAAGAAATTAAAAATGGTAGAATAATGAAATACAGTGATAAGAGTTTTAATTTATGAATGAAACAACAAAGAATTCTTAAGGTGATACCATAATCAATTTTCATGGTGGAATCATAAAAAGCGTTCATGGTGAGACCATTACAGACATTCATGGTGAGACCTTAACAGTGTGATTTCTAGACCGTGCGACCGTATTGTTTGAGACACTAAGTGTCAGACAGTAACTAGTGTTCACAATGAGATAGTGAGTGTCAGAAAGTAACTAAGAAATAGTAACTGTGAGACCGTAAACATGAAATACTAAGTCTTAAGATAGTAAAATATGAAACAGTAAGATATGAAATAGTAAGTTATGAAACAACAAGATATCTACTTAAGGTTTATCATTCCCAATTCATGTATGACGTAATTTATTCTTTTAGAATTTAATGGTTTGGTGAATATATCAGAAAGCTGATATTCAATTCCAATGAATTCCAAAGTGATATCACATTTTTGATAATGATCTCTCAAAAAGTGATGTCTTACATCAAAGTTCTTTGTCCTAGAGTGTGAAACAATATTTTTAGAGATGTTAATAGCACTTGTATTGTCAAAATTTATAGGTACATGCCTGAATTGATATCCATAATCTAGTAATGTGTGTTTCATCCACAAAATTTGTGCACAACAACTACCAACAGCTATGTACTCAGCTTCTGCAGTAGATAATGAAACAGATTTTTGTTTCTTGCTACACCATGATACTAGTGACTTGCCCAAAAAGTGACTTGTTCCAGAAGTTATTTTTCTATCTAACTTATAGCCACCAAAGTCATCATTAGAATAACTCACAAATTCAAATGATTTCCCTCTAGGATAGAACAATCCTTGATTGGGTGTATGCCTGAGGTATTTGAAGATTATTTTAATAGAATTTAAATGAGATTCCTTAGGATTTTATTGAAAAAGAGCATGCATACACACACTAAACATAATTTCATGTCAGCTAGCAGTTAAGTAGACTAAGCTTTCAATCATTCATCTTTAAGTGGTTTGATCAACATATTTTCCATCTTCATCAATATCCAACTTACAAGTGGTACTCATTGGAGTGTCACTACCTTTAGTGCTATCCAAAACAAAATGTTTTAGAAGATATTTAGTATATTTAATTTGATTTAAAATAATACCATCATTATTGTGAAGGATTTGAAATCCAAGAAATAATTTTAGTTCACCCATTAGACTCATTTCAAATTCATTTTGCATCATTTTAGAAAAATCAATACATAAAGAATTTCTTGAAGATCCAAAGATAACGTCATCTACATAAATTTGAACAACTAAAACATCATTGGAAATTCATTTTATAAAAAGGGTAGGATCAGATATTCCTTTTGTAAAACCTTTGGAAATAATAAAGGTACTTTGTCTATCATACGATGCTCTTGAAGATTTTTTTAAAACATATAAATCTTTTGATAATTTAAAAATATGATTTGGAAAATGAGGATTTGTAAAACCATGGGGTTGCTCAACAAATACATTCTCAGCTATATACCCATTTAGGAATGCAATTTAACATCTATTTGATATAGTTTGAAATTCAGATTTACAGCATAAGCAAGAAGAATTATGATGGCTTTAAGTCTGGCTACTGGTGAAAATGTCTCTTTCTAGTCAATTCCTTCTTCTTAACTATAGCCTTGTGCAACCAATATAGCCTTGTTTCTAACTATGTTACCAAATTCATCTACCTTATTTCTAAACACCAATTTAGTGCCTATGGTGAATGTGTCTTTTGGTCTTTCGACAAGTTTCCAAACTTTTTTCCATTCAAACTGATTAAGTTCTTCATGCATAGCCACTACCCAAAATTCATCATTGATAGCATCATTAATGTTTTTGGGTTTAAGTTGTGACAACAAGACTTGATGTTCAACCTGATTTCTAAGATAAGCTCTAGTTTTAGTTCCTTTATCTAAGTCTCCTAGAACAACATCTAACAGATGGTTCTTAAGAGTTCTAACAGTTCTAGAAAAAGAAGGACTAGTGACTTTAGGTTCATCAATGAGTTCAGGTTCATTGTGACTTGAGTATAAGTAATTTCCAGAACTAGAAGTTTTCACAGATTCCTTCACCGGATGGTTAGAGTATTTTGAATTATTTTCCAGATTTGATACATCATCCTCCGGGTTCTCTAGAATGGTCTTAGGCTCATGTGGATCTATTTCATCAAATTTTACATGGACAGATTCTTCCACACATTTAGTTCTTTTATTAAACACTCTATAGGATTTACTAGAGATGTAATATCCTAAAAATATTCCTTCATCACTCTTGGATGAAAATTTGTCAAGATTTTCCTTAGTATTAAGTATATAGACTTTGCAACTGAAAAAATTGAAGTAGCTAACTTTGGGTTTTTTACTGTTCCATAAATCATAAGGGGTTTTCTTAAGAATAGGTCTAATCAACACTCTGTTGATTTTGTAGCATGCTGTATTTACAAATTCAGCCCAAAAATAAACTAGTAGGGAATACTCACTAAAAATGGTTCTCGCAATTTCTTACAGGGTTCTATTTCTTCTTTCTACAACTCCATTTTGTTGAGGTGTTCTAGGGGAAGATAAGTTATGAATATATCCATTTTGTGAGAAAAAAGGATTCAAAATCTTGATTTTCAAATTCATGGCCATGATCACTTCTCAAGGTCTTAATTATAAGTCCACTAAGATTTTCTACAGAATTGGAGTATTTAATGAAGTAATAATATGCTTCACTTTTGTGATCTAGGAAGTATACCCCAGTGTATCTAGAAAAATCATCTACAAGAATATAAAAATAGTGCTTCCCATTTAAACTAGAAACTCTAGATGGTCTAAACAAATCCATGTGAACCAGTTCGATAGGTTGAGAAGTTGGCACTTCTTTCTTTGGTTTAAAGGAAATTTTGTGTTGCTTTCCCTTTTGACAGGGATTACACACTTTATCATTTGGAAACTCAAGTTTGGGTAGGTCTTTGACTAAGATTTTTATAGTTAGCTGTCTAAGGGAGTGAATATTACAGTGTCCTAGTATCCTATGCCAAAACCAAGAATATTTATGAAATACACTTAAACATGAAGCATTTTGAGAAACTAAAGAATCTAAGTTAACAGAATATATATTTTCATTTCTTAATACAAAAAACACTAATTCTTTTTTAGAATTAAAGACATTTCAAGAAACATTTTAAAATATAACATGAAATCCATCATCACATAGTTGTGAAATACTAAGAAGATTTTATTTCAAACCATCAACAAAAAGTACATTGGAAATTAAAATTGAGTTATAGTTACTGATTTGGCCAAGGCCAATGATTTTTCCTTTGGCATTTTAACCAAAGGTGACATGTCCTCCATAAATTTTTATTAGGTTCTTGAAACATGAGTAGTATCCTATCATGTGTCTTGAATACCCACTGTCCAAGTACCATAAGATTTTACAGGAACTCTTTATGAAATTTACCTACAAAATGATCATGAAAAAATAGATTTTGGTTCCCATACTTGTTTGGGTCCAGTAATATTAGTGACTAGTGATTTAGGAACCCATATCTTCCTTATAGGTTTCCTATAAGAATTGTGTAAAGTATTTGAAAAATAAACTCTATTAGGTCTAGAAAAACATGAAATAGTGGAGAGTGTATCATAAATTGAACTGGTGGATTTTTTTCCTGAACTGGGAGTAAAGCTGTATGTTTTGGATTTAGAAACAAAGTTTGTTCTTCCAAAATTTCTTTTACAGGGTTGATAGCTAATGCCAATATTATATTTAGGATCAATCTTTTTACCTAGAATTTGATTAAGAGTATTTTTCCCATTGGTAAACATTTCTAATTCATTCTTCAATTTCTCATTAGACATTTTTAATTCATTGTTCTCTTTGATTAGTTGAGAATTTTTCTCTTTTGTAATTGTAAGTTCAGGTTTGATAGTCACAATAAGAGCATGTTGTTTCTTCAAAAATTTATATTTATCTTTTAGTTCATTTCATGTTTTATCAAGCATATTACAGTTTTCAAACATTTCTTCATTATACATATTGTCGAAGTCACTCTCATCTCAAGAATAGTATGAATTATGTGTAGAAGAGTCCAATGTTACCTTAGATGTGTTTTTCATAAAACACATATTTTCTTTGTTATAATGTTCATCATGTGAAGAGTCTGAGTCACTTGAACTTTCCTAAAAAGAAATCCATATTGCTTTCATTTCGTTTTTATACTTTCCATACTTGTCCTCATATTTCTTTTTGTACTTGATCTTTGGACATTCAGCCTTGATATGTCCTTTTCACTTACATTCATAGAAGATAATGTTATCAGACTTGTCACTTCTTTTCCAATCTTTCTTCCAACTTCCTTTTTGATCATATTTTCCCTTGAAGTTAGGCTTTCTGAAAAATTTCTTCTTCTTGTAAAATCTTTTGAATCTTCTGGCTAATTGAGCCATCTCCTCATCACTATTAGGTGATGAATGTTCACTGATAGAACTCTCTACAAAGGCTTCCAACTTCCCTTTTTCTTTGAGTTTAGAGGTGGTGGCTTTGAATGCAAATGATCTTCATTTGGGTTCACCATCCTCTTCCTTGTTGACTTTTAGCTCCTCTTGATACATCATCAGTTTCCTAAAGAGTTATTTTATAGGTAGCTTGATGATATCACATGATTCTCTAATAGAGACATAGGTTCCTCTCCATCTTTCAGGCAGACATCTGAGAATTCTCATGATCTGTTCCTTGGCAGTGACTTCTCTTCCAAGAGAAATCATCGTGTTGAAAATTTCGTTGAACCAGAGATACATGTCAGAAATAGGCTCACCGGGTTTCATTTTAAAGTTATAATATTTAATATTATAAGTATTAAGTATCATTTATTTCACACTGGAAGTTCCTTCATGTGAAACAAACAAATTATCCCAAATTTCATTGGTAGTTTTACATGCAGAAATTCTATTGAATTCCTCATATCCTAAGGAGAAATATAAAGCATTCATATCTTTGAAATTGTTATTATAGGAAGTTTTGGTAGGCTTATCCCAAGTGATTCTATCAGTAGAAGGAATCTTATATTCATCTATAATAGAAGACCAAATTTCAAAACCCATACTTTCTAAATTCAATTTCATTTTGTTTTTCCATTGAGCATAATTGTTTCCATTAAAGAATGGTGGTCTATTAGTTGAAACACATTCCCATATATTATCATTAATAAAGAAATACTTTGAAAGAGCTAGAAATTTTGAATTAACATAAATTTACAGATCTTTAAAGTACAACTACAATCCCAATTGAATAAAGTTAAAAGAAGAGTATTAATAAACAACCATCTGATACCAAATGTTGGTCAGAGTAGAGTACTCAAGGGGGGGGGGGTGAATTGAGTAGCTATAAAAATTTCTGTTTAAAAATTATTCTTAAAAAGGGTTCAAGAATAAATTTAAATACATCCTAGTTAATCAAATTAATACAGTTATGGAAGTTTGACTGTTTAAATAACTTCTTAAAAGATTGATTAATTCTCAGTAATCTTAATATCAGTTATTAATATTACTTTTGAAGCTATTAAAATAAGGAAAAACAATTATAACTTCTTTACAAGATTAACTATCAAAGTAAATTTAGTGATTTCTAAATTATACAGTAAAGCAGTAAAACATAGAAGCCTAAATTAAGTAAAACAGCGGATATAAAACAAGTGGTTCAGTATCAAACCGAGACCTAATCCACTCCACTTGGTGATCACATTCCACCAAGTAGTTTATATAGATAAACTTGATCCACACCCTGGATTAGGGTACATAATTGTACACAAGACTATATAGGTCACACGATCTCTTCCACAGTTCTTCGTGGGTACAAACTACCCGGCCACAAAGGGACCTATTCCACACTTAAATGTGGGTATACAAAAGTATAAAAAGATTATTGAGAAAGGATATCTTGTATCCTTCAGTTTAATGTAGGAGACAGAGTGTGTTTTTATACAGATACACACATTTGTTGAAAGATAATAAAATGATACACGATAGAGCAGAAGTATCGAGATAGGGTTATAAGTGATCTGAGCACATATTCAGTGTTAGGATCACGGTTTCTGGTCACAGTGTATGAATAGTCATGGTGTCTGGTCATGATGGATGGTCACAGTGTCTGGTCATAGTGTTTGAGTCCTTTTCCAGAAAACACAACTGGTGGCAGACTCACAATGTCTCAGACTTAGCCAAAAATTTGTATTCAGACTTAAGCAATGATATTCATAGAATGGATTAGACTTAATCATTCATTAAGGAATCATTATAAAGAAAAGTAAATATAGTGCACAATAATCAAACATAATGTATAGAAACTAAGATCTTGGATAGCTTTAATTAAAGCATAAAGATACTAAACAACTGTACACATGATTTGAGATAATTTACATAGTATTAACAAGTTTGAATAGGATTTGTGATCATTAAAACTTTATTAACACATTAGGAGTCCAACAAGAACCAACACCCCATTTCCAACATAATCGCCTGGTATTTTTCCTCCTAATTATTTCCAAAACATCCGCAGAAATAGTTAGTGAGAAATGAATTGAGGTAATCCATAGCTGGGGATATATTCATGAACTCGCCAAGGTTCCTCTAGATAAGGCCCACCCATACTCTCTAAAAAAACAAGTGCAACATGGAATCTTCTACAGGATATGAATAACATGTAGATTTCAAAGACAAATGAACACCTTTACCTTTCACTGCCAGATCTGTAGGTAGCGCATGGTATTGGATTCTCCACAGCATGAAGTTATATTTGGATGGGATTTACTTACACTAGAGTTGGGTTCCCCATGGGTAACTGTTGGGATGAGAATTCATTGTCTACCTATAAGCCTTGGCTGAGAACCTCCCACTCACAGATCTAGAGAAGACACATTGGTATGGGGACTCCTCAAGCCTGATGCTATCAAACTCCACTTGTTGAGTAGAATTAGGGACCTCCTGGATAAATGGGGGGGGGGGGGGGTGATAACTAGCCTCCCTAAATGATATGTTGGGGGAATGTCATACTAGAAAGTCCAGAATCCCACATCCCCAGTCGCATTGCTAGAAACTGGACTCACCCTAACCTAAGATCCATTGGGAATGTTCACTGAGGGTAGGAATATAGACCCAAAAAGCCTTCCAAAAGTGGGAAGGTGGTTATCCATTATCCTGGGAGCCAAATCCATACTTCCTATTGAAAGTGGGTTCCCTATACCCAAATTATATTGTACTTTTATTACCAATATATGTATGTAGTTTATTATAATACATGTGTCACACCCCAACTTCTCACATCAGTAATGATTTTAATTTTTACCTTTATCTGATAATTTTATTTGATTTAATTGTTTTTTTGAGGTGCATGATGGGCCTAACAAGAGTTTTTGTGTTTTGATTATAAATGAACATTTGTATTAGCAGCACTCAACACATGTTCTTGGCTCGGTCAAATCCGTGTTGCTTTCCTTAAGTGATATGTTCCCCGACCGATGCTTTATTTTATTTAATTATTTTGGGGCTCACTTTTGAGTTGTGGTTTGAACCAGTTCTATTTTAAAGGAAATTTGGAATCTTATATGGGTGCGCAACCGTGCGCACGACCGTGTGTAGTGCCCAACATTAATAAGAAAACATTTTATGAATAAATTTATTATTTCACTGGCACACGGCTATGCCGCGACCACGCACACGTCTGTGCGCAGTGTCCAGACTCAATAATTAATTCATTTATTTTGCGACTGATTTTATTATTATTTTTTGTTATTAATATTATTATTATTTATGTTAATGTTTTAATTAGGTTATTATTATTATTATTATTTCAGTTGATACTTTAATTTGGTCATTTTTATTATTTTGGTTTTTATTATTTTTGGTTTCATCATTAGTATTAAAATTTTATATGATTAATTAGAATTTTGTTTTGTTTTGTTATTTTATTTTTTATTTTATTTTCTCTTTTTTCCCTCCATTCCTCTCTCTATTTTTTTCTTTATTTTTTTTTCTTTTCTTTCTCTTTTTTTTTCTCCTCTACTCTCTTACTCTTCACTCTCTCCCCGCGCGAACACCCCCCTTTCCATTTTTGCACAGCAGCCCCCTCTAACCCTAGCACGCTGACTTGGATGCCCTAGTCCCTCTACCTCCTTGCCAGACCACCCCTCAACCCTCCTTCAGCGTACCGCCATCGCGTTACCTCCTCCTTCCAGTCAGATACCCGTGCCCAGCCTCCCTACTAAACTGCCTTCGAGCCACATCATCTCTCTCTCAACCGAACCACCCAATGACAACCTCCTTCGGTGAACCAGACCACTACGCCCTGCCGACCCGCTCCCCCTGCACCCCGGATGACCTCCTCCGGTGCACCGGACCACCACTTGAAACCCTACCTTCTGGTTTGAGACCGCAACACACCTCCCTCCTTTAGCCACACCCCCCTTCTGGCAAGCCTCCAACTAGCACAATGCAACTCTGGCACCACCACATCTCACTCATCTAGACTTCCGCACCCTCACTGAAGGTGATTTTTTATTAATTTTGTTGTTTCTTCATTTGGTTGGTTGTTGGGTTAGGGTTTGGTGTTTCTTTAGTTCAATTTTGGGTATAAGTGGTTTGATGTTTTGATTTTAGGGACTAGACAAGTTTTTTGAGGTGAAATTAATGTGTGATGGAGTTTGCACACCAAGTTGTGATGTTTATCTACATAGAGGTAGGTGGTTCCGCTTATAATTATTGTCTGATGAATTAATTTGCGTGTTTAATTAATTTAGCATATTATTTAGTTAGTTTTCATGGTTCTAAGTTGTTTTGTTTTTTATTGAGATTTCATACGTATTGATTTATTAGTAATGTGTTTATGAAATATGAGTGTGATTTTCTGTGAAAACCCATGTCGTTAGCTGGTTATTAGTGTTTTATAAATTATGAAATTGACTTATTAGATCATGAAATGGATCCATATTATATTTTTTATGGAGTTAGTGTTCTTTTGATTCTTAAATGAGGTGTTGGGTGTGTTTTTGACTTAAGGTCATGTGGTGCTTCTTTGGTATATTTTTATAATTTTTCAAAATGTTAAATTAAATGATATCAGTGGTGAAAATCATGTTTTGATAAGATTGCACTGTGTTTTTGGTTCTAAAGTGTTGTTTTAAATGAAACCAGATGTATCTTTAGTGAAAAATGTATTGCGTCGTTTCTTAACACTTGTTTTAAACTACTCAAATGATTTCTTAAATTGGTGTAAGTGGTGTAGATCGAACTCTTGATGTAGCGTTGTGTGTGCTTGGATATGAAAGAGGGTTTGGGTCGATTTAGTGTGTAAGGCGATGTTATTCTCATTAAAATTTATTTATAAAAATTTCAATTATTTTATTGAATAATTATTAAGGGTGAAAGAAATTGTTTTTGTTAAATCATGTAAATGTTTTTTGTGCTTAAAGTCATGAGACGTGTGTGGAAATTGTTTAATAAATTCTTTTAATGGGGAGTTTGATGATGAAAGTGATTTCTTTGACTGTGCAACCATTTTAATTGGTTGTTTAAGTGATGCGGATTTAGTTTTGGGATATTTTTAGTGTGTGTATTATTTCAAATGGATTTTGTGTGTGAAAATTGTGGTTTTGGTGTGTGTAGTGTCTTGGTTTATTTGAGTATATGATTATGACTTATGCCATGAACTCTGAACCACTTGAACACAAACGAGAAGCCTGGGTACTAGGTGGGAGGACTAGGACTAGTGTGCTAGTGACACATAAGTGGAATAATCCCAATTTCACTTATCTTGATTGATGACTACAACATTAACTAAACTTTTGGATGATGTTTGGAGACCACTAGGTTATGGATGTGTTACCCTACTAGTGGCTTGTGCATGAGAACATATATTGTTGTGTTTCATAACCATCGTTCATTAAGATTTGATGTTCTAGGGTCCCACTTCTTTCTTGTATATTTAGGGCCTCTCTCATGTATTGTGATCTTCTTTTGCTTTGCGCTCACCATCGGCACACGATGTGACGTTGGGGTTACTATGAAAGTGCGTGTGTGTGTTTTAATTTAAGTTTTTTTAAATTAGTTTTCCTTAAAATTGTTTTCATTAAAATTGTTTAAGCATTTATTTTTTTTTCTGTCTTTTAAATTGCAAATGTATTTTCCATTTAGTAATTATGCGTGGAATATTTTCTCGGTGGCATCCTACTGGGCTTTTGGATCTCACCCTACATACACCTCTGGCTATATGTAGATCCTGTTTCTTTTGCATTCTAGGTTGAGGCATCAAACTTAGCAATGATGGTCCGTGTTTTATAGGTTTCCTCATGCAGGTTGGTGGTAGTGTCTTGGGGATGTGACATCTCATGTTGCACGGAGGTTTGACTTGGAGTTTTTGTTTTCCTCTGATGTAGTCTCTTTTGGGTCTTTTAGTTTAAGTTGTAAAATTTAAATCTGAACTTGGTTTCAATCTATTGAAGTTTTCCTCTATTGTAGTCCCTTTTTGGTCTGTTGTATTAAATTTATTCATCTTGTTGTTTTTTATGTTTATTTATTCTAGAATATCATTTCCATGTCTTATTTTTGATACATGGGAACTTGTGTCAGCCCGTGGGGATCGAGAACGCCCTTCGGGACTTACCGCAAATCAGGTCAGGTTCCACGTCGGATGATGACCTGTCTTGGTTCGTGACAAAATGGTATCAAAGGGCAGGTTTGTTCATGTTATTTGGGATGTTAGGTAGATCGGGGATAAGACTGTCAGTACATGAGGGGTTGGTATGGGAAGAGCGTCGTGAACTATTACTCATTCCAATCCTCGAGTAACCAGGGGTAGTCTGAGATTTAAGTTTTTGGCTTTGGTATGTGTGGATGGGGGATGATAGTAGGAGTAAACTGGTACTACGAGCGATCTCACATGGAGTAGAAACCCACGTGATGCCTGAGAGTACGGTTCAACACTCCTAGTGGTTGGTGCTTTCCTAGGGCATGGTCTGCTAAACCATGTAGATGGGTTAGGCACGACCACTTGTTCTCTGTCTAGGTTCTTTAGTGTTCATGATGTCTTGCTTTAGTTTTGGGTTGGCACGGAAGTGTTTTTTTAAAGGAAAGCAGACTTTTGGGTTTCTCTTATTTTATTTTTGGTGTGAGTTTGGCATGTTTTTTGGGGTGTGTTTCTTTTGAACCTTGTTTCTAGAAGTTGGAATTTAATTTTTTGGAGATGAATTTCTGAAAGAACATCTTGGGTTGTTTGAAATTGAAGTGAGTTATTTTGGAAATGGGAATAATTTTGAAAATTTGCCTTGAATTTTTGAAATGGTTTTGAAAAAAAATTAGTTTCTGAATATTGGGAA
The DNA here is from genome assembly GCA_963277665.1 of Viscum album. Classification (NCBI taxonomy): domain Eukaryota; kingdom Viridiplantae; phylum Streptophyta; class Magnoliopsida; order Santalales; family Viscaceae; genus Viscum; species Viscum album. The sequence continues at coordinate 1,559,953,534 of OY728129.1, forward strand.
TGTTTTGTTTTGAAAGTGGAAGCGCCTTGGTTTGTCCAATGGTATTCCTATGGGGGCTTGCATGTGCATGTGGATGTGATTGATGGACAGTTGGGGGATCATTTGGATGGGTTCTTAAGTGGCACAAAAATGCATATTTGCAAGGAACCATGGAATATCTATGGTGATTGATTGATTTCTAAGGCTGATTCTTATTTCCTAGAAAGTGGGCTTTTCTCTAAAATGGGTTTTTGTGCTTAAATGGTTTTGGAAATTGTAAAATGACATTGAGTTCAGAGTGAAGATGGATTTTTCAAAAGAGATTTTGGGCTTATTGTGTAGTGCTTGGTTTTCAAGCGAGTGTTTTACTTTAAGAATGAATTGATGTTTTAAATTGGAATTACGGTAATTGTGTCTGAGGTGTGGATGCTTGTTTTGTGATGTTTTTGGATTTGTGGAAGGCTTTTTTGTGTTTCTTGTTTGGGATGTTCCCCCTAGAAAGTTCTCATGGGTTTCCATTAGGTTTCTCATTTTTTGGAGTGGTAGAGTTGGGTTCTTCTCGATTGTATCTACTATTTGTAGATGTTGAGGTTGGCTAAATATCATTGAGTGATTTGGGAAATTTGGAAGTGTCTCTGGTTTTGTAAAAACTCCAAAAGTTGTGTGGGTGTAAGTTGTATCGGGTATGCCTGGTGGAGCCAGACTAAACCAGTGAACGGTGATCGTTTAATTTTTGTTGCGAATAAGGATTTATTGAGCAATCCTTAAGACTAACCTCATGCCACGGTTGTACCTAAAGAAGTGAAGGCTCCTCATCCGATGAGGAGTGTGAACCGAAGGGGCCTGTTTCTGGAGTGCTCCTTCCATCAGTTTGTGTTGCATGTCAGAGATACCACTCAATCTCTTATCTCTAGTGTGGTCAGTCGAGAAATCTACGTCATTCACTGCAATTCTCAGTGGGTATGTTGACAGAGTGGCCACTTGGGATATGAGGATAAGTATGTTGGTTTCTTTTCTAGTGGAGGAAGTTACAGTCAAAGGTGGTCAACTTATGAGTGTGAGGAGGTAGATGTTTCATACATCAGGGACCCATCCATAGGTCTTAAGGTGAAGCTTGCATGTGGTCAAAGATCATTGGATGTGGGATGGGCTTGGTCCGACTTAGATCTGCAGTGTCAGGATGGGGACAGCTTAAATTTCCCTATCGCGGTACTGCCTTTCAAGGATTCATTTTTGTTGAGAGGGGCATGGAGCCCTTTTCTCCTTGTTGTGGTCTCAATTTGTGGGAGTTCCTCTTAGGCCTTAAAAAGTTTTAGAGAAACCGTATTCCTATAAAGCTGATGGGTGTGCTCCGTGAACCTTCTTGTGGTTTGTTATGGATCAGAATTATAATCGTCTTTGTGATGCTCATTTATTGTAGAATTGATGCGCGCCTGTCTGGTTCACCTCCTGGTTAGGGGTTTCCACTGTAAAAACCCCTCTAATGTGGCAGAGTATTGACCAATGTAGAAATCATCCATGCAGGTCAGCCCGTGTTAGAAGGTTCATGAAGTAGAGTTCAGTCTGTATCGCTCAAAGTAAACTGGGAATGTCCACATAAGTGTCTTGGTGTTAGGACAAGTATAAAATGGTGGGGAGACCGACTACAGGTCTCGTCAGTGTCTCCTCATGTGTTGGTTTGGTTTAACTTATGGATATTGGAGGGTCAATCCAGTGTTAGAGGTTGTTTGGGTTTGTGAGTCATTTTGGTTTGGAGAACCAATGTTTGAAAAGAATCCTAATATGTCGGGGAGACCACCATAGGATGAACTTGTGAAAAAACTCTGTCTTTAAAGTGCGCTTGGTAGGGAAACCCCTTACTTCCGCTCTACCCTACCTCGACCATGATAATTGGTTAGATCGAATAGTGGGTCGCTTGATGACTATTCTTGGAGGTCTCAAGCGGCCCTAGTGATCCCTAAGTTAGGGGTCAGGGTGTTCTATGTTGTAGTTCTGTTTGAGGTGAATTATTTGTTACTGGTTATTTTTCATGGTGATTTTGTTTTTGAGTTATTTGAAGTTTCCGGTCATGGGTGTTTTGAATGCCTGATCTTCAGTTGATTGAGGTTTTGTTTTAGTTGTCTTCATGTTCTTTCTTTTAACCCTTGGTTGACCTAGTCTTTTGGGACTTTCTGGGGGCATAAAGTGTCATGGTGGGGAGAAGTTTCATGCCCTGACTTTGCACATCGGTAATGATTTAAATTTTTACCTTTATTTGATAATTTTATTTTATTTAATTGTTTTGTCGAGGTGAATCCCGGCCCCGACGAGAGTTTTTGCATTTTTCTGATAAATGAACATTTGAATTAGCAGCACTCGACACATGGCCATGGATCGGTAAAAGACGTGTCACATCGCTAAAGTGATATGCACCCTGAATGATGCTTTATTTTATTTAATTATTTTGGGGCTCCCTTTTGAGTTAGGGTTTGAACCGGTTCTATTTTAAAGGAAATTTGGGATCTTATATGGGTGTGCGACTGTACACGCGACCGTGTGTAGTGCACGGCATTAATAAGAAACCATTTTATGATTAAATTTTTTATTGCACCGGCACACAACTATGCCCCGACCATGCACATGTCTGAGCGCGGTGTACAGACTCAACAAATAATGCATTTATTTTACAACTAGTTTTATTATTTTAGTTTTATTGTTAATATTTTTTTATCTAAGTAAATGTTTAAATTAAGATATTATTATTATTATTATTTTAGTTGATACTTTAATTTGATTGTTTTTATTATTTTGGTTTTTATTATTTTGGTTTTTATTATATTTAGTTTCATCATTAATATTAAAATGTGTTATGATTAATTAGATTTTATGATTATTTATTTTTATTTTTATTTTATGTTCGCTTTTTTACTCCATTCCTCTCTCTCTCTCTCTTTTTAATTTTTTTCTTTTTCTCTCTCTTTTTTTTCTCCTCTCCTCTCTTGCTCTCCCCTCTATACCCGTGTGGACACCACCCCCATTTCTGTTTTTGAACAGAAGCCCCCTATAACCCTAATGCACCGACTGGGCTGCCCTGCTCCCTCCACCTCCTTGCCAGACCGCTCCACTGGCCTCCTTCGGCGCACTTCCGTCGTGAGCCCTCCTTCTTCTGGTCAGATACCTGCACCCATCCTCCTTGCCAAACCGACCTCGAGCCACGCCACCTCTCTCTCAGCCGAACCACCCGTTGATGACCTCCTCTGGTGAACCAGACCACTGCGCCCTCCCTTCTGGTTTGAGAGCGCAATACACCTCCCTCCTTTACTCGCACCCCCCTTCTGGAAAGCCTCCAACCGGCGCGGTGCACCTCTGGCACCTCCCCATCTCGCTTGTCCAGCCTTCCGCACCCTCAATAAAGGTGAATTTTTCTTCAGTTGGTTGTTTCTTCAGTCATTAGGTTTTCAGGTTAAGATTTTGTGATGCTTTGGTTTGATTTTGGGTATAAGTGGTTTGATGTCATGAATTTAGGGACTAGCTGAGTCGTTTGAGGTGCAATTAACATGTAGTGGAGTTTTCACACCAAGTTATGAAGTTTATCTACACCGAGGTAGGTGGTTCCACTTATAATTATTTTTTGATGAATTAATTTGCTTGTTTAATTAATTTAGTATAATATTTAATGAGTTTCCATGGTGTGAAATTGTTTTGTTGTTTGTATTGAGATCTCATACGAATTGATTTATTAGTAATGTGTTCATGCAATATGAGTGTGATTTTTATGTGAAAACCCATGCCAGTTGATGGTTATTAGTGTTTTATAGATTTTTCACATGGCTTATTAGATCATGAAATGGATTCATATTATATTTTTTATGGAGTTAGTGTGCGTTTGATTCTTAGATGGAGGTTTGGGTGTGTTTTTGATGTAAGGTCATGTGGTGCTTCTTTGGTCTGTTTTTATAAATTGTTAAAATGTTCAATTAAATGGTATCAGTGGTGAAAATAATGTTTTGATAAGATTACGTTGTGTGTTTGGTTCTAAAGTGGCATTTTAAATGAAACCATATGCATCTTTAGTGAAAACTTTATTGCGTCGTTTGTTAACACTTGTTTTAAACTACTCAAATGATTTATTTAATCGGTGTAAGTGGTGTAGATCGAAATCATGATGTGGAGTTGTGTCTGTTTGGTTATAAAAGAGGGTTTGGGTCATTTTAGTGTGTAAGGAAGTGTTATTCTCATTAAAATTTATTTATAAAAATTTCAATTATTTTATTGAATAATTAGTAAGGGTAAAAAAATTGTTTTGATTAAATTGTGTAAATGTTTTTTTTTCTTAAAGTCATGTGACATGTGTGAAAATTGTTTAATAAATTATTTTAATGGTTCTTTTTATGATGAAAGTGATTTCTTTGGCTGTGTAGTCATTTTAATTGGTTGTGTAAGTGATGCATATTTAGTTTTGGGATATTTTTAGTGTGCGTATTATTTAAAATAGATTTTGTGTGTGCAAATGGTTGTTTTGGCGTGTGTAGTTTCTTGTTTACTTTGATTTTATGATTATGAATTATGACATGAATACTGAACCACTTGAGCACAAATAGGAATCCTGGGTACTAAGTGGGAGGAATAGGACTAGTGTACTAGTGATACAAAAGTGGCATCAGCTCGGTTTCACTTAGCTGGATTGATGACTACAACACTAACTAAACATTTGGATGATGTTGGGAGACCACTAGGTTATGGATGTGTTACCCTACTAGTGGCTCGTGCACGAGAATGAATATTATTGTGTTTCTATACCATTGTTCACCAAGACACGATGTTCTAGGGTCCCACTTCTCGCTAGTATTTTTAGGGCCTCTTCCATGTATTGTGATCCTCTTTTGATTTTCACTCACCGTCGGCACACAGTGTGACGTTGGGGTTACCATGAAAGTGTGTGTGTTTTAATTTAAGTTATTTTTTAAAGTAGTTTTCATTAAAACCATTTTAATTTAAATTGTTTAAGAATTTATTTTTTTTCATATTTTAAATTTCAAATTTATTTTTCATTTAATAATTATGCGCGGAACCTTTTCTCAGTGGAATACTATGAGGCTTTTGGATCACACCTTACATCACCTTTGGGTGTATGCAGATCCTGTTTATTTTTCATTTCAGGTCGAGGAATTGAGCTTAGCGATGATGGTCCGAGTTGTATTTGTTTTCTCGTGCAGGTTGGTGGTGGTGGATTGGAGATGTGACTCCTCATGTCGCATGGAGGTTTGAGTTGGAGTTTTGATTTTCCTCTACTACAGTCTCTTTTGGGTCTTTTAGTTTAAGATGTAAAATTTAAATCTAAACTCGTTTTAAGGGCCTATTTGGTTGTCTGATTTTAGTATTAAATTTATTCATCTTGCTGTTTGTTTTATGTTTATTTATTCAGGTAAACTGTCCCCAAGTTTTATTTTTCATACCCGGGCACTTGTGCCATCCAGTGGGGATCAGGAACGTCCTTCAGACCTTTCCGCGGATAGGTCGTGTGCCACATCGAATGGAGACCCAGCTTGGTTCTTGACAACATGTGTTTACCTTGCCATAATAGTGTAGATGATTTTGCATCCACTTTGTTTATGGTAATGTCATTATATTACATGTCGTATCAAAGGGTTATAACAGATCCCTGGATATAATGAGAACCCCAAGATACCATGACAGTAATCTTAAAGTATGTCCTATGGTTCAGTTACATAATTCTGAATGGACACAGATGATGGGTGACCATCAGTTGTTGGGGGATCATAAGAATTGAGACTTCTCATGAAGTTCGCACTTGATGATCTCTAGTAGTTGAGATCACGAGGATAGACCCACATAAAAGGAACACCACATGTTACAGGTGTCATTGGTCATTCCCATCTAGAGACATGTGTAATGGTCTTCAGACTTGAGATCATTATCAATGGAAGTCATTTAATTACATACTTTGATGCAAGGCGAAAAACATGGTGATAGAGTCGTGGTGAGGTAGTTTGTGTTGGGTATGTCATTGGGGACATGGAATTGATTGAATGATCAAGATAGGATTTGTTGCTTTTGAGTTTAGGAAGAGATATCTCGGGCCTGGTTGATTAGGATGGTTACACCTTCATTAAATCCATGGCCATGGTAGTGGAAGGTAAGACCATTTGGAAAAATCAAAAAATAAAATAAAGAGAGATAAAGGATGACGACACTAGTGTGCATTCTTCTTTATTGAGATGTCGATGACGAAGAGATTATATTACACAAACCATGTATGTAAGAAGGTAGTCATTGCTCTGACTTTACCTTGTCTCTATAGGGGCCACGATGGGTTGCTAGCCCCTGCTCTTGGTCGGTGGATATTATTCACTACTATTGAGATAAGGGCCTAGAGGGTCACACACAATAGTGCTTTGAGAATCTATCCTATTCTGGGAATAGGAATACAGAACTTGGTGGGACACGCCAATGGGTCTGAGTATTATCCAAGTTCTATTGATCACCAAGTAATAAATAAATTCTTTAATTATTCAAGCTTGGAATAATACGTTGAATTTATTTATAACACGTATTTACAAGTGATTAAGTAAATACAAAGATAAAATATTATTCGAATGGATTTTAGTATCCAGGGTTTGTTTAATACTTTTTAGGAGAAGTGAGTCGAGTTATAGACTTAAGTTTATCACGAAATATATATATATATATATATATATATATTTAATATTTAATATATATTGCAGTAAGTGATAAAATTATAAATATTATTTATGGAATAATTTAATTTTACATAAATAAATATTTATAATACTTATACAGAGAATATCTATTACACGGGGGCCGAGAACCCATACTGGGTATTTTAGATATTCCCTATATAAGTAAGAGATAGGCTCTCCCCTTGTAACTATTCATGTGTCAAATTTGAGAGACTTTCTCTCCTCTTGGATTCTATAGATAGATCCTCTCAAGAAAGGAAGAACTTCAAGATCATCCTTCATGGATCGAAGTTCCTTGCCTTGTGGTGATCATTACTACGTTGAAGAGATAATTGGTGTACTGCACTAGCTCCCAGATTCCAACGAACGACGCACATGCAGATTCGAAAGGCGCATGTGACATTCTAGAGGACTTTGACATCGGAGTCTTCGAGAAACGGTCGCTGACAACCTGCGACACACTTGCGCACGTCAGATCCGAACAAGGTACTTGTTCATTTTATTTTTTGTGCTCTGTCAAATCCACGTGTGGTCCTTAGACTGTACCGGGATAGCTCATCGGAGTTGACGTTATAACGTTGCTCCAATGATGCGATTTTTTTTAATTTCCCTGCCCATCAGCTTCCGCTGCCCATCCCGGTACCTAACAGTGGTATCATAGGGACGCATGATTTCTTAGAGTCAAAAGAAAAATTACATTTCATTTAAATTTTGTACGAGGCATTAAATTGGTTCCAAATAATCCGACTGCACATCATTCTGATTCTGAATGGCCAAGTTACGACCATTTGAAAATTTTCATGGGATCGATGTCATCGATTTTAAAATTTTCGGATTAATTTTATTAATAATGCATTTTAATTTTATTTGTTCATTATTCAATGGCCATAATCTGGTCTCTAGAATTAATCCGGTAATTTTAATTTTAGGAGGTAAATAAAATATATTATATTATAATATTATTTTATTTTTCTCAAATAAAATAAAAAATAAAAATATTAACTAAATGGGTCAATGAAGACTTGGGGCCAAGTCTTGCTTTATTTTATTTATTTAAAGTCTTTAGGCTTCAAATTTAAAAGAAATTTTTTTAGGAGACTAAGACCCCAAGTTGGGTCTTCTCCCTTTTGTTTAAAAAAAAAGAAAAGGGAAATGTGTTGGGGCTTTTTTTGTCCAAATACAAAAATGGGGGGGGGGGGGGTGGAAGAAGACCTAAGTCTTCTTCCACACGTAAGAGGGAGGCACACCCCCCTTGGAGAAACCCTAGTAGCGCAGAGGAGATGTACCCGGCCACTGGTCCGCCTCAAGCTCATGCCTCCCTTTTCCCCCAACTGGTCCGCCTTAAGGCCATGACCTCCTCGCTGTCATCGGACCTCACCGCCCCGCTCACCCGACCACCTTACCGATGCCAGAGCACCGCCCCTATCTCATGCAGGCTGAACCCCAGCTACCCTACCGCCTTCTTACTACCGGACCGAGCCGCCCGCCCTACCTAATACTGTCCTGGAAGTCCCAACCTGGACCGCCTCCGACTCCCCGCACCGGACCAGGCCACACCGAACCTCACCACCGCTGGAGAAGACCACACCGGACCGGGCCGCTACCCCTTGCAGTTGGCCGGATTGGTGTTGCGCCACCTTCTCGCCCTACCAAAGGAGTTTTCTACTGGCTGGAAAACACTGCCGCTGTAGTTGCTGCTGGACCGGGCAGATATGCTGCGGTCATGCTGCGTTCACACCGCGGTCACGCCGCCGTTATGTCGTGATTTGGCCCTACTCCCGGACAACACCCCGTGGCGATTCTCAGTCCTACTAGACTCCTCCCGGCTGAATGTAACCCTGTCATTTAGTTTTAATTAATTTAATTTTTAAATTAAATTAATTAGAATTATAATGGAGTTTAAATTTAATTTAATCCGAAACATTAATTTAATTAGAATTAGAATTAAATTAATTGTTTAATTTAATTTTATAGTCAAATTAAATTAATCGTTTAATTTAATTTTTGGAATTAAAATTAAATTAAACAAATGGAACTGATAAAAATAAATTAATTGAATTTATTTAATTTCATTTAATTTATTAAAGTGCCCTCATAAAATTTAAATTTTATTGCAGTTTAATTTTAATTATGTGTAGTTTATACCGATTGGTCTTGAGCAAGAGACTGAACCATGCATGTCTGGTTTATTTATTTATTTATCTAATTATTTATTCATTGTGTGCGATGATTGTAATAATTAATTAGAGAAATGATAGTCTACAAATCGTATTTTAATTGAAATATGTATAAGGTCCTACATGTCTAATGCACAAGCTGTATTTTGTACCCCTAGACGCCGTCGCCTGCGTGCGAGTATATTTGTAATTAAACAATGATGATTCGAGGCGAAGACCCCGCCAATTCGAGGCAGTAAACCAGACGGGAGCCGAGCACATTGCACTGGGGATGGTTGCGACGTGAGTCAGGTATCGACTCAGGTATGGATGCCCCTAGGTCAATATTGATTTATTATGGATCGATCATAATAGAATGCTCAAGACCAATCAGATTGTATTATTTACCTTTATGCATTATTTTTTTTTATGTGAGTGCATGATTATTTCTTGATCACATTGAATAGTAAACAAGATAAAAAATTCATAAAGAAGTGATGAATATATTTCATTTTCATGTTTAGTTGTGAGCACGACAATCTAGTTTGAACATATAGATAGAAAAATGATTACTCGTCAATAAATAATAAAATCCCTCAAAGATATTTTAAGTCCAAATGCCTTTCATTTCTCATATCTAAACAAAACTGGGTGTTTGGGGTGCTCATCACCCATAGTTGAGAGTACCTCTTACTACCGAGGCATTTTTCATGAGAGAAATGAGTCGACTTAACTAAAGTGAGTAGTCAAGGTTTATCCATAGCTAACTTTCTATCACTTTATAGGCAATATGTTGAGGGAATCAATTTCAGATTCCAAAAGCTGGGACTATACTCAATAACACAAGGAACCAAAATTAAAGTGGTTGGCCAGCCTAGAGCCTACCTTGAAACCCTCCAAGTAGTGGCGTAGCCACATCTTGTAGACTATGAGGGAGGTTTCGAGGATCCTTGACACTATAATAATCAAGCGACAGAGTATTCCGAATATAATAGTGAGGGCTATTAAGGTTCTCTAAAATAGTGGGAGACATTATGATGATATAATAATTTATTAATCATAAATGTCAAAAAGGTAATCAAGACAAAGTACTAACTGATAAATGTTTATCTGATGTAGATTTAAGATGGAAATCATCAACACCACAATTACTTTATGACTGTGATCGATTTTGGATAAAGAAAATATCTTGACCGACAATAACTTCCAGGAGTGGTGCAGGCGCTTGCGTATAGTACTATGCCAAGAAAGGAAGTTATATGTGTTGGAATCCCCAATTCCTGTTGAGCCTCTTCAAGGATCAAGCAAGGAAGAAAAATATAAATGGAGAAAGCATGTAGATGATGCACTTGATGTACAATGTATCATGTTGTCATCCATGTCCATCGAATTGCAAAAAATTCATGAGGATGAGGACACCTACAAGGTTCTTTTACATCTCCAAGAATTATATTAGGAGAGGGCCAGGCAAGAAAGGTATGGGATCTCAAGTTCTCTTTATAAGTGTAGGCTAGAAGAAGGGCACAAGCTGGTCCTCATGTACTCAAGATGATTGGGTATATTGAGAGGCTTGAAGCCCTTGGGTTCAAATTGAACCAAGAACTAGCAGTGGATCTCATTATTTCCTCTTTACCATCAAGATTCTCGACTTTTATTGTCAATTATAACATGAATGATATGACAAAGTCACTCTTGGACCTTTTGGATTCTGTTCACCAAGCTGATAAGGATATGAAAAATACCAATTCATCTGTCCTTATAGTGAACAAGAAAAACAAGGGAAAGACAAAGGGGTCTAAGGCCAAGTCAAGGCTAAAGACAACAACGCATTGTCTTTCAAAGAAGCAAAAGATTCACAGGAAAAGTAATGAGCAAGAAGCTATCTGCTATGGATGTGGCACAAAAGGACACTAGAAGAAGAATTACAGAGTTAGGAAGAAGAAGCAAACTAATGCTTCTACTTCAGGTATTTTTTTCATTGAATTCAATCTATCTTTATCTACAAGTTGGGTATTGTATACGACATGTGGCTAACACATCTGTATTTATATACAGGAACCAAGTAGGTTCAAGAATATTGCAAAAGGTCAAGTGGATCTCCAAGATGAAAATGGTGCAAGTCTAGCAGCCTTGGCAATGAGAGACTATCACTTAACATTGCCAACTAGTTTGGTTCTAGTTTTAAACAATTGCTATTATGTACCGTCTGTTACCAGGAACATTATCTATGTGTCGAGTTTAGACACTATGGGTTTTTATTTCAAGTTTGGAAATAAATGTTTTCGCTTTTATAGGGATAAAATATGATATGGTATGGAACATCTTAACAATGGTTTATATATACTGGAACTTAAGAACCACATAATGGAAATTAATGACAAAAATATCCAACATGACTCATATATCACCCGCTTATGGCACTTCAGTCTTGGTCATGTAAATGAGAAGCAATTACAAAGATTACATCAAGAAGGGTATTTAGACTCGGTATAGTTTGAACCCTTGGATGTATTTCAATATTGTTTACAATGAAAGATGACCAAAGCACCTTTCTCAAGAAAGGGAGAAAGAGCCACTACAGTACTGGAATTAATACATACTGATGTATGTGGTCCATTTCCAATAGATTCAAGGGGTGGTTTTTCATACTTCATTACTTTTACCGATGACTATAGTAGGTATGGATATATCTACTTAATGTGGTATAAGTCTGATTCCTTTTCGATTTTTAAGGAATACCAAAATGAATTAGAAAACTAATTTGGTAAAAAGATAATAGTAGTTCACTCAGACTGAGGCAGAGAATATCTTAACCAAGATTTCATTAATCACTTGAAGGAGTGTGGGATAGTATCCCAGCCCACTCCTCCTTATACACCATAATGGAATAGTATTAGTTAAAGGAGGAATAGGACCTTTCTTAGCATGTTAAGATCAATGATGAGTCATGAAACTCTTCTATTACCCTTTTAGGGATATGCTTTGCAGGCAACAACATATACCCTTAACCAAGTACCAACTAAAGCTGCAAATGGGATTCCATATGAGTTATGGTATGGAAAGAAACCCTGTCTGACACACATATGTGTATGGGGGGTGCGATGCATTTTTCAAGACTTTACCAAGTAAAAAATTAGCATCCAGAAGTACCAAGTGCATCTTCATAGGTTATCCTAAGGAAACTAGAGGATATTACCTATATAACCCTTTAGATAGAAAAGTTATTATGGCAAGATATGCCATATTTCTAGAAAGGGAACACATTTCTATTGAAAATAGTGGGAGAAAGATTGACTTCGATGAAGTTAATACACCAGATGCACAAGATTTGGTAGAGGAAAAATCTCTATAAGAGAAAGCGGAAGAACAAGTTGTTCCTAAGACAAAAATACCTTGTAGGTCTACTCTAGAGGTTAGAGAACTAGAGCTTTATAATTTTATTATCACCGAGTCAGGTGACACATTAGTCCTTGAGTATGATGAACCTCTAACCTATAAGGAAGTAGTAGAAGTCAAAGATGCTGATAAATGGAAAGAATCCATGAATTTTGAGATGGAGTATGTGTACCAGAATCAAGTTTGGATTTTGGTAGACCCTCCAACTGATGTAAAACCTATTGGATGCAAATGGGTATTCAAGAAGAAAATGGAAATGGATGGTGAGGTTAATACATTTAAAGCAAGACTGGTTTCAAAGGGTTTCAGGAAACGTCAAGGCATTGAATATGATGAAACCTTCTCACCAGTATCAATGCTTAAATCCTTCAGAATATTGCTCGCAATAGCAGCCTTTCATGATTATGAAATTTGGAAAATGGATATCAAAACTACTTTTCTAAATGTGAAGTTGGTTGAATATGTCTATATGACTCAACCTAAAGGGTTTTTCAAGTCAAAGAATTCCAATAAAGTATACAAGCTGTAGAGATCCATTTATGGATCGAAACAAGCATCAAGATCATGGAATGTTCATTTTGTTGAGGCCATAAGAGAATTTGGTTTTGTCAAAAATGATAGTCAGCCGTATGTCTATAAAAAGGTTGAAGGGAATGCCATAGTTTTCCTAGTATTATATGTTGATGACATATTAATTATGGGAAATGGGGTGCAAGTCTTACAGTCAGTTAAGACTTGGTTAAATGAATGCTTCTCCATGAAAGACTAATTTGAATCAGCCTACATTCTAGGGATCAAGATCTATCGAGATAGATCACAATGGATGCTTGGGATAAGTCAAAGTATATATATTGACAAGGTAATCAAACGGTACAGTATGGAACAATCCAATAGAGGATTGTTACCTATGTCACATGGTATAAATCTCTCCAAAAAAATTTGTGCACAATCACATGATGAGATTGAAATAATGAGTAGATACCCTTATGCCTCGGCAGTGGGTTCTATCATGTATGACATTCTATGTACTAGGTTTGATGTTGCCTTTGCTTTAGGCATGGTGGGTAGATACCAAGCCAATCCAGGAGAGCTGCATTGGAAAGGTGTTAAAAATATCCTAAAGTACTTGAGGTGTACTAAGGATATATTCTTGGTGTATGGAGGAGATGAGGAACTAGTAGTGAGAGGATACACTGATGATAGTTTCCAGATAGATCATGATGATATAAAATTGCAGTCAAGATACATCTTTTTCCTGAATGGTGGTGCAGTGAGCTGGAGAAGCTTGATGAAATCTGTGGTTGCTGATTCTACAGTAGAATCCAAATATAATGCAACTTCCAATGCAGTAAAGGAAGTAGTATGGATATGCAAATTTATCTTATAAATTGGTGTTATGCCTAGCAGTGAAAACCCTATTCCAGTGTATTGTAATAATACTGCTATAGTGGTGCTTGCCAAGGATCCCAGGTCTCACCAGAGGACAAAGCATATTCTTCAGAAGTTTCATATCTTGAGGGATTTTACTCAAAGAGGTGAAGTCACAGTTAGCAGAGTATCCATAAAGGACAACGTGGTAGACCCCCTAACTAAATCCATTTTTTAGCAGAAGCATGATTCTCATGTGATAGATAGCAGATTAAAACCTGTTAGCAGTTGGCTCTAGTGCAATTGGGAGTGTTGAAAGTGGGTGCCCTAGACCCAACGTGTATTGTACGTTTATTACCACTACATGTATGTAGTTTTTATAATACATGTGTTTATCTTACCTTAATAGTGTAGATACTTTTGCATCCACTTTTTTTATGATAATGTCCTTAAATTACATGTCGTATCAAAGGGTTATAGAAGATCCGAGGCTATAATAAGAACCCTGAGATACCATGATAGTAATCTTAAAGTATATCCTATGGTCCAATTACATCATTATGAAAGGACACAGATGATGTGTGACCATCAGGTTCTGGGGGCTATAATCATTGAGACTTTTTCTCATGAAGTTTTCACTTGATGATCTCTAGTAGTTGAGATCATGAGGACATACCCGCATAATAGGAACACCACATGTTACATGTGTCATTGGTCGTTCCTATCTATGAACATGTGTAATGGTCTTCATACTTGAGATAATTATCAATGGATTTAATCTAATTACGTACTTTGATGTATGGAAAAAACCATGGCAACAAAGTCATGGCAAGGTAATTTGTGTTGGGTACGTCATTGGTGACATGGAATTGATTGAATGATCAAGATAAGTTTTTTTTCTTCCAAGTTCAGGAAGAGATATCTCGGGCTTGGTTGATTAGGATGGTTTCACCTTCATTAAATCCATGGACATGGTAGTGGAAGGTAAGACCGTCTGGACCAATCAAAAAATAAAATAAAGTGAGATAAAGGATGATGACACTAGTGCACATTCTTATTTATTGAGATATCAATGATTAAGAGATTATATTACACAGACCATGTTCGTAGGAAGGTATTAATTGCTTTGAATTTAACTTGTCTCTATAGGGGATTGATGGGTCGCTATACCCCTCTCTTGGTTGGTGGATATTATTCACTGCTATTGAGATAAGGGCCTAGAGGGTCACACACAATAGTGCTTTGAGAATCTTCCCTATTCTAGGAATAGGAATATAGAACATGGTGGGCCCTGCCAATGGGTCTGAGTATTATCCAAGTTCTATGGATAACCAACTAATAAATAAATTCTTTAATTATTCAAGATTGGAATAATACATTGAATTTATTTATAACATGTATTTATAAGTGATTAAGTAAAAACAAAGATAAAATATTATTCGAATAGATTTAAGTATCCAGGGTTCTTTTATTATTTTTTAGGAGAAGTGAGTCGAGTTATAGACTCAAGTATATCATGTAATATATATAAATATATTTAATATTTAATATGTATTTTAGTTAGTGATAAAATTATAAATATTATTTATGGAATAATTTAATTTGACATAAATAAATATTTATAATACTTATACCGAGAATATCTATTACACGGGGGCCGAGAACCCATACCGGGTATTTTATATATTCCCTATATGAGTAAGAGAGAGGCTCTCTCCTTGTAACTATTAATGTGTCAAATTTGAGAGCCTCTCTCTCCACTTGGATTCTAGAGATAGATCCTCTCAAGCAAGGAAGAACTTCAAGATCATCCTTCATGGATCAAAGTTCCTTGCCTTGTGGCAATCATTGACAGGTTGAAGATATCGTTGGTGCACCGCACTGGCACCCAGATTCCAACGAACGACGCACACGTAGATTTGAAAGGCGTGTGTCGATATTCTAGAGGACTTCAACGTTGGAGTCTTTAAGTAACAGTCACCGACAATCTGCGACACAATTGTGCACGTAAGATCTGAACAAGGTACTTGTTCATTATAGATTTTGTTCTCTATCAAATCCACACGTGGTCCTTAGACTGTACTGGGATAGCTCACCGGAGTTGATGTCGTAACGTTACTCTGGTGATGCAAATTTTTTTAATATCTCGGCCCATCTACTTCCAATTCCTGTCCAGGTACCTAAAAATTCACTCTAATGAAGAGGCCCTATAGGGAATGACCCTTGATAACCACCCAAGAAATCATCCCCTGAAGAAAGTGCATAACTTTTTCACATACCTAGCTCCAATACCCCCATGTTCATCCGGCCTTATAAGATTACTCTAAGAGTAACACCAAAATTTTCCCTCCCCTTGGGCATCCCAGATAAAACCATTCAAAGTTCACTCAATTTGTATGATGGTGTACTTAGGAACCTTAATTATGGAAAGAATGTGCATGGGAATCAAGGATATCACATAGTTAGAAAGGGTAATTCTACCACTAAATGATAAGAATCTATTCTTCCAATTATTGACACAGTTAATGATCTTACTAACCATGCCTTCAAAGTGACTAATACAGATCCTTCTAGGGGAGATGGGAGCACCCAAGTAGGTCATGGGAAGGATCTTGTGCAATATGCCAAAGCTCAATTCAGTATTATTCTTTCATCTGTCCGGGCAGGAGGTTGGTAAGTAGACCCCACTCTTGTCCCTATTAATGATTTTCCCACTCTAGCAGGTATACTCCTCCATGATGCAGTTGAAGCCTCTGATGGAAGAGCTGTGCCTGTTAATGAAGAAGATAAAGTCATCTGAAAAGAAGAGATGCAACACACTAAGGTCATGGGCCCTGAAATGATAAGGTAGAATCATATTATGTTGTAAAGAGGTGAAAAAAACTCACTTAATACATCTCAAACTATAATAAAAATGCTAGGAGAAATTGGGTCACTTTGTTTAAGCCCTTTAATCAGTTTCAGGAAAGCACAGTGACTACCCATAAAGGACACATTGAACCAAAGATAACTATAGAAATGAAACAACATGTCAATAACCCATTTTGATAATCCCATACATCTCATTGGTTGGATAATAAAAAACCATTAAATTCTACCATAGGATATGTCTATGTCCACCCTGACTATAATGTTAAACCCTCGGGACTTCTTTTTGATGTCACTAATCATCTCCTCGACCAACCCCATTTCCCTTCATATGGATCTGCCTTGAATAAAAGAATCTAGCTCTTCGGAAATCTAATGGTGAAAAAACTGATAGAGCCTTCTTTTGATTATGTTGGCCAACACTTTATAAGTAAAGTTTCACATACTGATGGGGTGATGATGAGTAATGGAGGAGAGGTTAAGAACTTTGTTCTAGGAAGTTGGATGAGGATATGCGGGCCTATATAAATGCTTATAAGACTCCCATTGTGATTTCCTCATACATGATACTCTTTGGAAGGAATTTCCAGATGCATGTGGAATTATATTAGAAGTATTTTTGGGCAGTGAAGGCCCTAAACTTTGACTTCAAGTATGCCAATGAGAGGAGGTTACTGGAGTTGAGTGCGCTAGAGGAAATTATGAGAAGATCATATGAAAATGATGAAATTTGAAAAGAAATATCAAAATATTTTTAGGACTCCATAATTTATAATTGGGATTTCAATGTTGGTTATAGAGTCTTTCTATTCAATTCTAAGCTGAAATTTTTCCTTGGAAAATTTAAAATCAAGTGGTCGGGACCCTTCACCACTCTGAGCTTTCTTGTTAACGGATCCTTGTATCTATTTGGATAGGAAAAATAAAATTCTTAGTCAATGTAAAAATAATAATACACTTATATGAAGATAGTCCAGTGGGATAAAATTCCATTTCTTTTCTTAAAGGATGAATCTATCTCAAGTCTATCAGAGGACTATAAACTCAGTGTTACATGGGAACTAACCCATGGTTATTATTTAGTTTTCTTTTTTATTTCTCATTTTTAATAAATATAACCCCCATTTTTGATTTTATGGTATGCGATCCCATGTAATATTACTCTAGTTGATTTTATTGGTACTGAAATATTTGGATTTTCGATATTCTTTCAAGAACAAAGGGAGAAATTCACTGTATCATCTGAGATAAGGCCACTGGGTACGTTAAGAAACTATAATTTTGAACTCAAACCTAGGGGACCCACATTTTGAAAAATTAATCACCTTAGGGAGAAAAATCAAATGATAATCTTATAAGTCCTTTTAAACCATAGTAAAATGGGTCATTGGGATCCCATGGTGAGTCTCTGAGACAAGGCCATTAGGTACGTTTCTATAGATAAATAAAATCTATTTTCAAATTCAATAAGTGTTTTATACAGTGTTTTTCACATGAAATATGGATGAGAAAAATTAAAATAAAGGGCCTTGTCAAAAATGAGCGCATTAAGGTGAGGTGAATTTTGAACCCAGATGAAGAAGGGTAAAATTGACTTGTATGAAAATTATTTGAGTTGTATCAATGAAGTGATAAATTTAAAAATTATTTTTTTGAACCTAGGAGAATATGAAAATTGAAGGTGCCTTTTGTTAATATATTATTTCCACTTATATCTAACCTATCATCACTCTTATAATTGGAACTTGAACTAGAATTGAATTAAGATAGTTGGTGGCTTCATATAGGAGGCATGAAATTTTCAATAGTGAATGAATCTTTGTTCCCTTGTCTTCTAGTGTGTATGTGAATTTTGGTAGGACCTACTATGTGAATTCTTTGAAAATATTAACCCACCTCAGAAATTTTTCCTCTATAATCAATCACTTAACATGAATCATTTTGAGTTAACTGTAAAAAATTATTGTTGTCTATTTTAAAAAGCGAAAAAGTGTGGAATTATTTAAAAAATATATATTTAAGATTGGGGATGTTTGATGTTGCATGTGTTTAAAAAATTTTCCACATCTATTTTGATAAATTAATGTAGTTTTTGATAGTACAACTCTGTTTTTCATTATCAAATTAGTGTTTTTATTGAATTAATTTCAATTACTGATAATATTTCATTTAATTATTAAAATTTTTATTTTATGTTTTAATATCATTAATTTCTTATCTATGTTGTAAATTTTTATTAAATAAATGACTTACCTGTAATCATTTATCTTTCTCCTATGAGATTGTTTAAATTTGGTATCAATTATTTATATATTCATTATTTATTATTCATTTTATGTTTTTCAAAATAATAATATTTAATTGTTAATCATCCTTCATTGGTTTTATTAATTTCATATTCAAATTGTATTTCAAAATAATTTTTTTTAGGTTTTTAATATTTTATTTTTGTTTAAATTATTTTTCTATCAATTAATTAATTATTAATTGAAATTAGTTATTTTTTAGCATTTGTATTTTATCTTAATTTGATACATGTATTCAATTAATTAATTTATAATTTTTTTTGTTTAATTATAATTAACATAAATTGTAATAGTAATAATTTTATTTCTTTTTAAATAATTATTATTAAAATTTAATTTATATAATTTACATGTGTCTTATTTTATTTTTTATATAGTAATAGTACATGTGCGGTCAATCAACTGACTGCACCATGATAAGTCTAATTACTGCAACTCTGTTGATAGTGTGAACCCAGTTTCGATCTCCTGTACCTCCTAATGGTCAGAAAACTGACCACGAGGGACCCTACCATGTCCACCTTACCATACCTTGCCTCCACCTTACTGTGAGAAGGTAATCAGCCAACTATGAAATTCCTACAAGGATCAACAAACTTGAAGAATAATCCTCATCCAAACCCCCAAAACATTGCCTCCTCCGTGAGCCAAAAAGATGGATGACCGCCACTCGATCTTTCGAGACATCGAACTAGATCCAAGCCCGCTAGATCTAGATAAAGCTATTGATGCTAGGGATGACCACCACTATAGTGCCTCAGATCTCATATGGAAGAACACACACTGTCAATGGAAGGCGCCGCCTGAGCATGATGAAGGAGCCATCTAACCACTAGCGAAACTAAAACTGTAGAAGAAGACACCCAAGAAAATTAATATTCTTATATTTTTTTATATTTATATATGATAATTTTTATAATATTTATATTTATATAAAAAAATACAAAAAATATATTTATATAATAATATGAAGTATATAAATATGTAAATATATATATATATATATAGTAAATAATAATAATAATATAATAGAAATTTTACTAATTTGAAAATGCTCAGATGTCACTGATATCTGAGTCAAAAAAAAACACATGGATTTAAGATGTGGGCCCAAGCAGTGCAAAGCTTGGGTCATTGTTTCAAGCATGCTTGCGACTTAAATTTTTAATTTGATTCCCCAATTTGGAGCTGTGGTGTGCTTGAAATTTCTCTATTTTTTTGGGTGGAACAAGTAAGAGTTTTGAAAGTGAAGGAGATCATGGGTAGTGAAAGATTATTGTGGGAATGGAGCTTTGTGTTGAGTGCAGTATTTTGGAGAAGCTATGTTCGAGTCACTGAAGGATGAGGATTCATGGTGTTGTACATGCCACATGGCTATCAGGGATAGTTTTTTTGAGTGGTGTCTATGATCATACATTCACGAGGTATGTAGAAATTTTTATTTAAGAAAATAAGCTCCCTGTTAGAAAGAATCTACTCACACTAGAGCACACACTGCATACATGAGCAGAGAACAGAGACTTCACATTGGGAGTTACTGGGGATCAAGAAAGAACTGTAGGAGAGAATATGTTTCTCTATTTTATTCTTTTTTTAATTACTACTACATGTATATTTATATTTCATAATATTTTAATATGTTAAATTCAATCATGATTTTCATCTAATCACCATTTTGAGAATAGGCTAAGCTAGTTAATCCATTTTACTATATCCATGAATTTTCTCTACGGGATGCTTATCTCTCTATCCATCTCTTCAGGCAATAATTTTTTACATAACATCTAGTATTAGTAAAAAGTAATATTGACATGTATTTAATTAAAATTGTATTGAAACTTAGGATTTAACTAAAAAGGGAAACAAGATCAAGATAGAGTAGCACAATGATTTCAACTAACAAATTGACGGTGTTAACTATTTTTTCCCACTCAGTTATCAAATGATTTCCGCAATTGATAAACTATAGGGTCTATTCAGTCACAGTTTGACCTGATAAAAAATCTGGTTAGCCTATTTTAATAAGTTCCAGGTGCTTAAATTCAAATGCCCGAACAAGGGAAAATCATTATAAAAACTAGCTATCCAATTTCCCCCTATTCATCAATTGGTTGTTCTTGTTCTTTTTTTTCTAATATTATTTATTTCATAATTTTCTACACTCAAACTCATTTTCACAGCCACAAAAATATTCATTATGATCACTACTTCAACACTATACTCAACCATTGCTTATTCTTCCTTGTTTTATTTTTTGTTTTCCTTCTTTTTGGTCACTCACAACTTAGTCCTTTCCTATGATTTGACCCTTCTTACCACAATACTAGTTATGGTTTATAAATATTAAATTTTCATGAGTCCAATGATGCACATATCAGCTATTATAATCAATGATGAATGTCTATTGAATGATGTTTTGAGTTGATTTTAAGTGACTGATAAGGCCTTGAGGTTATTCTAAGTGGTTGTGACTTGTTTTATATATTCTGAATACTTTGAACAAAATTTTCCTAAGTCAAGGATCATTATGAATATGATGGTGTTTTATATTTAATAAATTTATTTGAGGCTCAAATCTAAAAGAAGAAAAAGGATGTATATATAGGATAATTTTTAGTGAATCTCTCTTAAATTTAGTAAAGGTTTAAGTGCATAAGAAAATTAAGGAATACATAAGATGTTATGCCTCCAAAAGATGGAAAAATTGAAAATGAAGTGATATATAAGAAGTTAAAGTTATTATGTAAGATGTTTCTAATTGATGTATAAGATGTTTGAGAGTAAAGGAGAGATATATAGAAGTCATGATAGGTTTATAAGAAGATTAATGAACACTTAAGATGTTATCTATGGGAAGATAGAAATATGAAAAAGGAAAACATAATACAATGTATAAGATGTTGGGTTCTCACTAAGGTGATACGTAATATGTTATACATATTATGTAAATTCATATTCTTTGAAAATTTTAATTTTTTTTCCAAATAAATTTGGAAACTTAATTAAAATGATACGAGACCAAATATTTATTGATTAAAACATCACAATTACTAAATGATAAATGTGATTCATGCAGTTTTAGATTCAAGAATTAACCAAAGAAGGATGGTATTTGAGAGTTCCAAGAAATAAGAGAGGTTTTGTATGATTATATTCACACATAGAGGATGATTTAAATTGAATATTGTGTATTTTTAGAGGCTTTTTAATAAGATAAATATCTAAAGTATAATGGGATATTTAAATAAATAATTGACTAGGAATTTATGTGAGGAATTAAAAATAGAAATATATCCACCAGTTTTTATGAGAATATTTTTTCCACAAAGAATCAAGGATAGTTTCAATATTTCAAATATAGAAGCAACATTCATGAGTTTTTAGTGAATTTTAAGGAAATATTTTAAGATGATTAAAAATAATTTACCTTAATACTATTGCTATTAAATATTTTCATGTTCATCAAAGAAGGAAGATAACCCGACTGCATCCATTAGTGAACCTATGCATCAAATAATAGAGTAATAATCCTATGATACATCAACATAAAAAAAATAAAATTGAGTGTATAAAGTGACCAATACTATGATTTCTATTTGGAAATCAAGGCATACATTGAAGTAGATTGAGAAGAAGAGGAAGGAAAACATAATACTACATAAATTAGATAAAACAAGATAAAAATTTTTATAGAGGTATGTTGAAAAGAGGAATTCAAAGAATGTGTGAAGCAGTCCAAACTAGTAGGAGTTTGTGCTAGTTATGATGAATAAATACTATTCAAGGTTTTATAATGGTATTCTAGAGTGATGTTAGAAAACATGTTAGAATATTTTGTAAGAATTGTGTGAGGCTATACATAGTGTGTAATGCATTGTAGGGTCTCGGGTGATTCTTTCCTATTTTTAAAACTTGGATTCATAGTGGAAGAATCTATGATTTGGGAAACTGATAAATTATAGGATATAGTAGGTTTTATATAAAGGGGATGAACCGTATAAAAACTGACTATGTCTTGTGCCATTTATTTATGGAAATATTCTAGCAAGGATGATAAACACACATTGAGAGGAATGTCTAGGTTCTGGGTGCAACGAAAGTAGGTTGGGTCCATACCGAGTGATTTTTTTCATTATATTCAATGGATAATTCATAATAACATGATGAATAATCATCATTTTAAATGAATTTAACTGAAGAAACTGGATGAAATAAATCACCGAATATAGAGAGTATCTTTTCATATCAAATTTATAATTTATTTAATAACAAGAATTACCTAAGTCTTGAGATTCTTTATTCGATGAATATATTAATCATTCAAACCTCATTTGAATTATACTATCATTTTTCTAAGAGGATCCAAAGTAGAATCCATCTAGAGGTGATCCACACTTGATCACATATCATTGAATGATGTTGATAGAACTCCATGTGCTAGCATGGATGATTCAATCGTCTTTTATTTTTCATCTTGATCATGACACAATACTTCAAGCTTGATGGATTATCTCTCTAATTCTTCAAATCTTGAGAGGGAGGAAGGAGATTGATAAAATCTCTTAGTCTTGAGAGTAACCCTATAGAAGTTATTAGTGGAGAGAAATATCTAGGGAGTAGATACATTGTGCATAACACAAATGATTTTACACATTATATAAAATGATATAAGTGGGTATATATTGAGATAAGGTTTAATATTTATAATTATACAAATTACCTTAATCAAATAATAAACTAAATATATTCCACATGCCAATAATAATAATAATATTATTATTATAAAATGACATATGTTGACATGCCCAAATAAAAATCATTTCCTTAAATAAATAATTTCTTATTTATTTAAATGATATTTAATGATTATATCATTATCATTATTGAGTGTATAAATCAGCCCATCCACCTTCATTGGTATTTACCCAACCCCAAATAAAAAATATTATTCATTCAATAAATAAATAAATATTTTATTTAGAGTATTGTGAATAAATATTTAATATTCACATAACTAAATAAATATTTATCCATTTAATAAATATTATTTAATACCATGTGAATAAAATAAGGGAAAAATAAACATTCCATTCGATAGTCCTATGAATAAAGATTTATTTAATTATTCATATCACACTAGTGGATGAATAATTATCATTAGTAAATCCTGACTAATTATTATTTATTGGTCTCAAGAATAACACTTATTCCAAATATTAAATTTAAATAGAATTCAACAGAGATCAGTGGATACACTAATTGTGTGTCCCTCTAGGGATATACATCATTATCATTAGGTAGGTTTTCTAAATCCCAATATCAGTGTCTAGAAACATGTAAAGACATCCATAGAGAAATAAGTTAATGCATTAATGACAAAAACCATATATGAATATTCACTATGTAATATAATCCCCTTTTCATGATATCTCAAATCAAGCAGGTTGTATACTCTTATCATCGAACTATGTACTTGATATATCATCCTTTGACTTCTTAAAATGAACCAGACAATCACCATGGCTAGGTAATTTTAGTTTGATAATTCCATTCCAATAAAAGGGCCAAAGATATCCTCTTCCTTAAATGAGAAGGGAGAAAACCTATATTGACTTATTCATTAATGTAATATAACTTATGACACACCCAATATACCCTACCTCACAGAAAGTATATTCTATCAAAATTTTCATCAATATATAAAGTATATGACTCAAGATATTTATTAATAATAATATTAAGTATAAGGATCATTACACACATTTTAATATAGGAATATCAGATAACACTTAAATTTGTGGAATTCATTCAGGCGGGTATGTCCTCGTAATCTCCCCATCTTGAAGATTACCAAGTGAGAACTTCATGAGATGAATTATCATCTGCTTATGAGTATCAAGAACCCAAAAATCAAATATAATATGTATCCCAGTATAGAATATTATCCTTGTTATAAGACATAAGTTTAATAATATCATCAAATCACACCATAGCGGGGAACTACTATGACCTTTCAATGCAACGTATACTCTAGGACATTATCACATTTAATGTAACACAAAATAATAATCAATATGTGATAAAATATTTTTTAATATTCAAGACTATGAATATAGAAGTTATCTAAAGTAAAATTAGTTGGTTTTAGGGAACCAACTCCAATATACTCTCACTTGAACTGAAGAAAACTTCTAATGGATTTTAGTCAGAAAACTCTCACATTATATTCAAATTTTTGTTGAGATAAGGCTATATTCAATGGGG
The DNA here is from genome assembly GCA_963277665.1 of Viscum album. Classification (NCBI taxonomy): domain Eukaryota; kingdom Viridiplantae; phylum Streptophyta; class Magnoliopsida; order Santalales; family Viscaceae; genus Viscum; species Viscum album. Next base: position 1,559,978,572 of record OY728129.1, read on the forward strand.
TTTCCATGTTATTCATTGTGGGATCTCTTATTACTATGATCTCACATATCTCAAAAAAAAATCCCTCAATATATTATACTTCTGAATTATATGATTCATCCACTGATGATACCTTAGTACCTTTTATAGAGCCACTGATACAATATTATCATAGTATAGTGTGAGGGGATTTTAATATTAGGCACCACATCAAACTCCAAGAGGAAGTTTCACACCCAAACTTCTTCCTTGGCTAGATAAAGAGCCACAATATACTTGTAATCTAATTTAAAATAAGAAACCACTACTTTATTTAATCTTCTACAGATCACATATCTTCTATTAAGGGTGAAAATATATCTCAATTGTGATTTCTAATCATCTATATTTGTTTTGAAACTTTCATATATATATATATATCCCCTGATGACTAGACCCTCATATCCTCTATAAAACAAGAACATATCCTTAGTATGCCTTAGATTCTTTTAGATAGTATTTACTACCATCCAATGGTGTTATCCTAGATCTTCTTGAAATCTTCCTACCGTGCTCAAGGCATAGTCAACATCTATCCTAGTACATAACATGGAATACATGAATGAACCTATTTTTAATGAATACATGGTACTTATTATTCCATTTTCAATTCTCCTGTGACTTAGGACACATTTTCTTAGATATTTTTATGCCATGTTACATTGAAAAAGATCACCACTTGGATTTTTTATTATTAAATATATTCAGTATCTTGTCAATATACATACCCCAACTTAGTCTAATAAACCTCTAAGATCTATCATGATGAATATTGATCCCAAAAATGTATGTTTCTTCTCATAAGTGCTTCAGGGAGAATCATGTGTTAACCACATCTTAACAGATGATAATATCAGTATCTTATTTACAATCAATAGCATGTCATAGCACATGAGCCTTAGCCCAGTTGTTAAGGACTCTGTAAGTGCATTTGGGAGACCTGGGATCAAATCCAGGTGGAGACACCATTTCTGGGCTACTGTAGCAGTACTGTAGCGGGGACTGTGCAGTACTGTAGCAGGTACTGTTTGGAACTGTAACATCTGGGAATATGCCTCTGTTTGGGCCTTTGAGCCACCCAGGCCTTTGGGTCAGTAAGGCCTTTGCGCCACCTCAAGGCCTTTGGGCCACCTTAAGTGCAGATGCAAACCAGACGACCTACAAGGAACAAGCTCTACAAGGAGGATGAGAAAGGATCTTTCACCATAGCAGAAGCTAAAAATATTGGAAGAATGAGAGGGTATGGCACCTACCATTGGGACAATCCTATGCATTCCCGAGAATGCTTAGCCGAATAGCCATGTGAAGGTGGGGAGATGATTTCACGATAAAGATGCTGGGGAGGAGCAATTCCAAGTAGTTATTATGGGTTGTATGTAATATTTGAAGCCTACGGGAAATGAATTCCTCTAAGGCCTACGGGCCATGTAATACTTATGCCTACAGGCCTTATAAGGGTTCCACCTGACCCCTTGAAAGGTGGATTATAAAAAATCAATAAAAAATGAAGGCCTTCGGGTCATTGGACTAGGATGACATAAACATATACTATTAAGAAAATTATTGTACTCCCACTAAATCACTTATAAACACAAGCCTCACATTCTTTATTTTTAAAACCAAATTCCCCTATAGATTCATAAAAGAGAATATTCTCTGATCTAGATACATTCTTTAATCAATAAACAGACCTATACAACTTTCATACCTTATTTTCATCTTTTGGAGTCACAAATCCTTTTGGTTGTGCCATATAGACATATTCCAAAAAGTTCCCATCAATTAATTATTTCTTAATATCCATTTTTCAAATATCATAATCATGGTAAGATATTATGGAAAGTAAAATTTTGATGTATTTTATTATATAAACTGGTAAAAATGTTTTATCATAGTCTATGCCTTGACATTATTCAAAATATTTTGAAACAAAACTAAATTTATAGGTACTGACTCTACCTTCCATTTCAAGTTTTTACTTGAATACCTATATTAAAAAAACGAGCTTTACATCCAATGGAGGATCTACCAAAATCCATACTTATTTTTGGTATATGGAATCCATTATAAAATTCATGGATTTTTTCCGTTTAGTATATACTGTTCCACTTACTAATTATTTATAGGAAATAAGTTCATTATTATCAACTAATACTGAGTAACCATCCTCAGTGACTAGAAAGTAATATATTCCCAATTCTCTAACCTCTCTTATTATCCTATATAGTACTTGTTTTTATATAATAGCCTCTTCTATGGGACTTTTAGAAATGTTTTCTAATGCTGACTCTTGTGTATGTTGATCCATGACTTTTTTAAAGTCAATATTTCTCTTGATATCTCTTTTAGATATGTGATCCATCTTAAGTAATATAGATTTTCAACCCATTATTACATTCTCATCTGAGGTTTCATATAAATAATACCCTTTATCTTCCTTAGTATATCCTTTAAAGATAAACTTAGTGCCTCTAGGTGAAATTTTATTACCCAAAGAGGCCATAAGAACTACTTCACATCCCCAAGAATGCATATTTGAAAAAACATGTTTCCTTCCAATCCTTAATTCAAATGGAAAACCGTTTTCTACTTTATCTAGAACCAGGTTTATAGTGTATATAGATTTATTTAATGTGTATAATCTAAAGGATAATGGAATACTTGTATGACACATCATTAATCTCAACATGTATAACAAGACATGATTCCTCATTTCACTTAAAATATTCCATTATAGTGTATAAGAAGGAGTGAGTTGAGATAGAATCCAAAAATCCTATAGATAATCCATGAAATCTTGGTTCAGATATTCTACACCATGGTCTAAGAAGAGTTTCGTAATCTTATTACCAAGTTGATTCTTAAATTCAATCTTTTATTCTTTTAATTTATCAAATAATTCCAACTTATAACACATTAAGTAAACATATCCATATCTAATCATTGGTAAAAGTAATGAAGTATGAGTATTCACCCCTTTATTTAACAATAAATAGTCTACACAAATTTGTATAAACCAATTCAAGAAGCTCTATGGACCTTTCAAACTTTCCACTAAATAGGGATTTGGTTATTTTTTCTTACAAACAAATGTGACATGTATCAAGTGGTTTTAGTTTAAAAGAATCTAAATATACATCTTTATATAATTTCATCATGTGCTTTTAGTTTTCATAAATTAATCAGTGATGTCGTAGTTGGTTGTAATATGATATATGGAAACTCGATTTGTTATCCATTTTCAACACTTGTTTTTTGTATTCCAATATATAAAGACCATTATTTAGATGTGTTATAGAATAAAATATGTTATATTTATAAAAGAAGCAACTTTTATTCTAAAATTTAAAAATAAAACCATTTATATCATGATATTATATTTAAATAATCTTTTTGGTAATGTTTGGAACATAATAACAATTATTTAAAACAAATATCAATCTGGTTGGAAATGTGATATTTTAGTCTCTTATAGTCCTTGTAGTGATTCTATGTCTGTTTCCAGCTCTTAGATTCACCTCATCTTAAGAAACTCTTCTAAACAAACTTGTTTTATGAAATTGGATACAAATGTGACCACCACATGTTGTATCTAATACCCAATTTATAGAAATATAAATATTTCACTCAATAATAAACATATATGAATATTTCAAATAGATCAAATATTTTCAATAATATTAATTTGAATTTAAATGTTTAAAAAACCACTAATTTATTAATTTATGGTTGATTATTACATTTTCAATTAAAATAATAATTTGGGTTGGATTTTAAAAATGGGTTAATTATTTATTATCAATTTTTTTATTCATATTTTATATTAATTAGTAAATCCATATTTTTTAAGTAATGATTTTAATAAGAATTTTTAATTAGAGCATGAATTTTGAAGCTGTATGAAAATTCTAGTTTTTCTCTTTGAACTACACTTTAGAATTTTTATTATGAAATTATTTATGTTTCAACTTCTAATTTTAATTTTTTTGAAATAATTTTTTACATATGGAGTTATATATTTTATTTTAAGGCTATTAGTTTGATCTCAAATTTTTAGGTAGATAATGGGCTCCGATGTCAATGTTGGAGTGGATTCTTCAAAATTCACCTTAGATAAATGATTTGGCCATAGCTTTTTCATTGGTGTTTTGGATTGGGGTGAAATTTTAAAAAAAATATAGAATACTAAAAAACAAATATTTTTGTAAACTAAAGAATAATTTTATTTTGTGGTTTTAAGGTTCAAACTTGCAACACAAAAATATAGATTACTTTTGAATTAATTTTAAAACTTTCCATGTTGTAATCGTTGACCTAATCCTACCATTCACTCTATAAATTAGGGAAATCACTAATAAGTGGGGGGATCATCCACTAAATAAAGAAATCAGGCCAAAATTTTACTATATTTTCATGTTTTATTTTTATTTCATGTTTTAATTCACACTTATATAATTTTAATAATAGTTCTATCATTTCATTTTCACTATTCCTCCATATCTCCCTTCTCTCTCATTTTATATCCATATTTTATTCTTCACTATGAACTCTTATAATCATGAGAAAGAGTAACCAACTAGAGAAATCTCTCGAGTAAGTAATCCTATGATAAACCTAATTCATTTCCCATTCATGTTTAATATTTATTTGTTTTCTTAGAGTTATGTGGAGAGAAATACTTAGAGGGATATTTAGTGAAACTAAAGTTTTAGATTTATTTTCTGTAGTATTATCCCTCAATCAAGGAGGTGAGTGTACAGAGTACATGATGGGTGTATTGTATATTCACAACCATAGTACATAAGGGTGGATATGCATAAAATTGGATGTGATCCTTAAGAAAATATGAGACTAATTAAAAGAAAATATAGGTTTACACAAGGTGATTCTCTTAGGGGAATCTAATTTATTTCTAACTTGAATTCATTCAATTTTCATCTATGAATTTTATTTTATATTTTTTATTACACAAACAAAAAAACAAAATTTTTATTACTTTCATAAAATATAAAAACCCCAAAATAAAATAAGTGAATTTAGAAATAGTGAGTGGTTTACAGCAACAAATCCTCAAGTGAGACAACCTTGGTCAGCCTCTATATTTCATTAATAAAAATAAATTATTTATTTTTTACCACCCTATGACTAGTTAATCAAGAATTTGAACCATTTTTAGTGAGCTAAGTGGTCCTTTTCTCACTATTTTGTTTCATTTAATAAATAAATCTTTGTATTTTTCAAATAAAAAATCTAAAAAAATAACCATCACCTATACTATTTCGATATTTTAACATAATTGAGGAGTGCACAAAGTTGAATTTTCTTATAGTATGAATTCAAAGAGATCATCCAATTCCTTAAAGGATACATGGAGTACCTAATTATAGAATCATTGGCTTGATAATTAACTGATCTCCATGATTAACTCCTAAAGCTCCATCAAGAAGTATTTGAGGCATAAAAAGACTCTCTTGTATCTTTTAAATTTTGTCAATAATTTCAAGATATTGGAGACTTACTAGGAGACCATCCATAATCCAACCATCTTAAAAACATAATTAAGGCCTTCCATGAAGATCTTGAGGAGAGTGATGAAGAATACTATCCTGTTGATGTATATATGAGAGATCAATAAGATAAAAATGAATTTTGTAATAAGATTGAAAGTATTGAAATTCTATATGATCTTCACATATTTGAAGAAGAAGAAACAACACCAATGTACCACTCTATGGACTTTAAGGTAGAAACCACTCAAGTAGTAGAGTTTAAAGAAATACTCGAGGAGCTTGAATACTTACCTCCATCCACCAAAACCCGAATCCAATAGGAACATTCCACTAAACAAGCAATTAAAGTCAAACCATCTAAGAGATATGATCATTTATTGGAACAAATTTAATTTAATTTTATTGAAACTAAATTGAGAACTAAATAACCTTGTTTTAATTTAATAGAATCATATAAATTATGTTTTTCCTTGTAGTATGAAGACAAAAATTAAAATAATAGTGATAAGGAGTACATAGAGCTCCCCAAACCCATTTAATATCTAATTATGGGAGTACATGAGGAGTCCCAAGTGGATCTTCTTGAAGAAACAAAATTGAAGGATGACTAAATCGAAGGGTAAGATATTTATATTGACTCTTCATGTTTTAATTCTACTCAAATAAAATTATTATCTAACTTTACCTTTGAAAATTATATTAATGAATAAATATGTGAGCATTCCCTAGAGGCGAATGAATAGGTTTTAAAAGTTAAAGTTGCAAAGGAGAGTCACACATTTTAATCCTATCCCTGTCATGTAAGGTGTACCTGATAGAGATGGGGATGGACCTTTTGTAATTTATGTATGGGGACCTCAACAAGTAGTGAAAGATGATGTACAAATTAAGGAAAAACTTTTTGGTGTTTTATGTCACACAAACCCCACCCACCATATGATTTTGACCAAAAACTATACTACCCATATGGGGGAAGTCAAAACCCATGGCCCACATGGGAGTAAAACCAAGATCTATCCTTGTTTTCTTTCCTTATCTCTTCCTATTTATATTTATTTTGATTTCAATAAATATATTATATTTAATTTTTTTATTTTACTTTAAGTTTTTAATGATAATCACCTAGGAACCTAACTCAAAGTAGTCCCTACCAATAAGTTAGGTTGTATTTCTCTTTTATACTAGATTGGTTTTCCCAATTTAACTTTGCATCAAAATATAATTAAATCATTTTTGAATAAAAAAGGGGGTAGTAAAAGTTTAAGCATGGGGGAGTGGTGTCCATATGTTTAGGGTTTTAATGTTTTATTTTATGGTTTTTATTTTTGGTGTGTTTTTAGGTTATATAATTTGAACTTTATATATTTTCCTCTAGAGAAAAATTTGATTCCGATTTTGAGGATTTCATTGATTTTGAAGTTGTTTAATTTATATGATTTCTGAGTGAGTTTTTTACTAATTTCATTGAAATTTTTGATTTAATACTAGAAAAGGTTTTTAAATTGAAAATAATTAAATGGAATTAAAATTATATCATGAGGAAACTATAATTTTGAACTATATCATGTGCAACTTCTTCATTGTGAAAAATAACACTTAGAGAACTATCTAAAAAGAAATTCATTCAAGTCTATTCAAACTGGAGTAAATTGGAGAATATGGATCATATATGAAGTTATGGGATAGTAGACACTCAAAAAAAAACAAAAAAAAAACAAAAAAAAACAAAAAAAAAACAAAAAAAAACAAAAAATGGGAAAAAATAAAATTCAAAATTATTATAAATTAATGGATGTATGTGGTGGAATATTTAAAACCAGATAAATAAGGGGAAATTGACTTATAATAATGTCATCTAGGATGTACCAATGAATTGTAAAATGGAAATTTGGTACAATAAGCTAGGGAAATAGGGATTCATGATAGTTTCACTTGTTATAATATTAATTCCACTAAATGAAATTATATTAAAAAATCTAGAACTTGGAATTTTACTTTAATTGAAGTGGGATAGAAGATGGGAATTTTATAGGAGGAATGGTATTTTCAATAATGAATAGATATTTGATTCACATCCTTTCGGGTTTTATCTTTGAGCCTAAGAAGGATAATTATTTTTTTATTAGATTTCATAAAATTTCTTAGTATTGTAGTGTTTAAGTGAGAGGAAATTGATATGGATGATATTTTCAATAATTTTACTTTGAATTTAAATGTTTTAAATGCCACCAATTTGTTAATTTATGGGTGACTATTAAATTTTCATATTAAAAGAATAATTTGGGTTGAATTAATAAAATGGATTAATTATTTATTTTCAAGCGTTTTTATTCATCTTTGATATTAATTGGTAAATTCATATTTTTTAATTGATTTTTTAATATGAATTTTTAATTAGGGTATGAATTTAGAAACTGTATGGAAATTCCATTTCTTTAATTTTAACTACACTTTAGTTTTTTTGTTATGAAATTTTAATATGTTGAATTTTAATTTTAATTTTTTTGAAAGAAATGTAAGAGTATGGAGATATATTTTTTATTAAAGTTCATGAGTCAGATTTTAATTTTTCAAAGAGATAATGGGCCTTGAAGTCAATGTTTGACTATATTCATAAAATTAAACATTACTTCACTGATCAAACCATGAATTTCTCAATCATCCTCATACTACACTGAAATTTTGAAAAAATATAGAAACTTAAAAACTAATGATTTATTTCAAATAAAGTAATATTTTATTAAGTTGTTTTAAATGTCAACCATGTGAAAAAATAGGGATTACTTTTGACATGATTTTCAAACTTTCTAAGTTGAAATATTTTACCTGAGTCCCCCCTTCACACTATAAATAGAATATATAACTTAGAATTGGGGGGGGGGGGATTGGACACTACATAGAAAATCAGGGAAAAGTTCTATTTTAGTTTCATTTATTCTTTTCCTTTAATGATTTTATTCACACTTAGATAATTTTAATAATAGTTATATCATTCCACTTACATTTTTTTTCATATCTCCCTTCTATATTATTTTCTCACCTTGATTTATTCTTTACTATGAAATTTTATGATCATAATCATGAGTATCTTACCCTTGGAATATCCCAAATGATTAATCCATTACTGAACCCAATTAATTTTCCATTCATGTTGAATATTTCAAATTTTCATAGTGTTAGGATGAGGGGGGTATTTAGTGGGATATTTAGTGCCACCCAAAGTTAATCTTTCTTTTATAAAGTATTATCCCTCAATCAATGGGGTGAGTGTGAAGTTGACTTTATATTCACAAACATGGTAGAGAAGGGTGACCACACATACAATGGAGTTTGATCATTAAGTAAGTATGACACTAATTAAAAGACAATGAAGGTTCACACATGGTGATTATATTGGGGTAATATCTTTTCATGTTAACCTGAATTCATTCAATTTTCATCCACATATTTAATTTTATTCATTTCATTCCATAAATAGAAAAACCCTAAAATTTCATTGATTTTATAAAATATAAAAAACCAAAAATAAAATATGTGAATTTAGAAATAATTAGTACTTGAACACAACAATTCCACAAGTGAGATGATCATAGTCATAATATTTTCTACATTAGACAAAATAAATTATAGATTTTATACCACCATATGATAGGTACATCACTTCATCTAGCTTCTTTATCATGGTGAAATTATTCTTCAAATGTCCCTTTTTTCCACTTGAAAAATAGACGGTGTTGAGGCGCCCCAAACCCAAAATATTGGGTATGGTGCTAAAAACACTTTCTTTAAATACTATATTTGACACCAATTGATATGAACCAAGAAAAACATACATATATTTCACATAATTTTTCATAACTTAAACATTCACAGTAATATCACAATCCCAATAATGTAAGGTTTAGTTTCTTTGAGAACTAGCTACATGAGAAACTTATTTTATATCAATTGTGAGAATTTCTACAAAATTGAGCCACACTAAACTCCCATATATACTTCTTATAATATATAATCATCTTCATAACCTGGTGAATATAAATATAATAAAGGGATGAGCTCAAATGTTCAGTAATAGAAAAATTACCAACATGTCATTAAGGTTTAGATCATAATTATAAGGTAAAACATGAGTAGGGGATAAATATATTATTTAAATAACATATAAGATTAATAATGTTCCATAAATCATAGTATAAGGATATGTAATCTATATTGAACAAACATATACCATGATTAAAAAGTGTGGAATCATGATATAATAAACATGATCTATGAAGAATAATCATAGTCATATTTCATGGAAATGTAACGTTCCTTTGAAACATAGCATAAGAAATAACTTTATAATAATCATAAGCATAGGGTATCATCATATTGTTGGCATATCCAAGAAGTACCTCCCTTAAGTTTGTGATAATATCCAAGAAGTATTTCCCTTTAATTTGTGATCATATCAAATAAAACCCATAAATTTATATTTCATGAGATATAAAACCTTAAACAATGCAGAGGAGGGTGATATAAGACCCCACCCATCGTCATTCCCACGTATGTGTATCATAAGATATCAATCATTCAACATATCATGAAAACCTATGGGAAGAAAATGGCTTTCACATCCATTCCAAATGGTGTTGCATAACATAATATCAGAAGTCAATCCATTTATACAAAATTTTTAAGGACCAAAAAAGAGTATTTTATAAAGGAATTTTTATGGTTATTAATAAAAAATAAATATACAGGAGTTAGATTTTTAAAAATAAAATTGGAAATGAAACAATAAAAATGATTTTTTTATAAAAAATTTCTAAACATTATTGTATATATGTGAAATTATTAGTCACCTTAAAAAATAATTTTCAAGAAGGTAACATGATTTTTTTAAAAAAAACACTCTAAAAAACTCCAAATAATAGAGTCTTGAATGGTACATAAATATTTTCCAAAAGTAATGTAGATTGAAAGATAAAAATTATAACTTGAATGGGAAATCCTTTTTAATGTATTGAAAATACCATCATTGAAAACCACATTGTTAACATAGTGATAAATAATTCAATTGAAAATAAGAAAAATATAAATTTGATGATTAACATAAATAAATCATATTTGGAATTCAAAATAAGAATAGGGGAACATTAGTAGTAAGAGTAAATATAGATACGGAAGAAAAAGATCTTATTCGAAGAGAATGAGAATTTTTATTAACATCACCAACTTTTATTAAGAAATAAATCCACCACAATAATTACTCAAAAACTAAATAGGAAATTAATTATAATGTTTACATAGAATATAATAAAAACATCTTATAAAACCATAGTCAAATTGGAATCATTATGACCCAAGAAAAGAAGTTGAGTCAATAAATATCCAATAACTTTAATCTTACTTATTTGAATGTTCTCTAACCTCCATTATAACAAAAATAAATATATTAATCAACTATTTAAAAACCCTATTCGTGCCTACAAAATTTTATAAACTTAACCAAAAATCATTTATTACAAATATATTAGTTATTTATATTTTATTTTCATCACTAGATGTTATTACTTTTGATCGTTAGTTTAGTACTGATTTCATAATGGTGGTGTCAATTATTTTTTTAGATTCAAAGTTAATCATTCCAAGATCATTAAAGATACTAAAATAGATCTTTTATAATTATTTAAAATATTCAAATTTTATTTTATATCAATTTTTGTAAGATCATGGTTTTTGGAACGGTATGTTTTTCATTGTGTTTTGGTTAAATCCCTTGTTTTGGGCTTCAAGGGATGTCTTCTGAAAGTATGAGAGGACTTGGGGGTGTTTCAGGGGCTCGGGGCATGGAATAAAGGAAAACTGAGCAAGACAGGCCAAGGCGCACAGCCTCTGCACGGACAGACAAACCGTGCGGCCTACCCAGGTGAAACCGTGCGACCACTCCTCCTTCGAACAGTAGAATGCACACGGTTTGCGCATGGTTTTCCAAACCATGCGGCTAAACCATGCAGCTACTTAAAGTTGGAAAAAAATTATAGTTTTTCCACTCTGGGCTTTTAAACCCCACTCGGGATTTTCCTCTCCTCCTCCTCTCTCAACCCTAGGACAAACTTGGCTGACCCAAGCTTCCTAAGGGTGGTTCTACTTTGATTCTAAAGCGTTATTGGTGCCATTGGTTGTGGATTGAAGCTTCAGGTAAGGCTAATCCCATCCTTGGTTATCTTTTTATTTTAGGGTTTGTATCTTTCCTTCCTCTTCTTCCAAAGATCTAAAACCCTATCTTTTGGATGGGTTTTAGGTTGAAGCTCCAAAGGTTGGTTAGATCTAGGTTTAAGGAATCGATTGAGAGTACGTTCAACCGTAGATTCAATGTAGGTAGGTTACAAGTGATATCCCATAGTTATTTGGGTGTTTGTGCATGTTTGGTTATGTTCTTGTTTCTTATTGGTTATGTTTTGAATAAACTTGGCATGTTTGGTAATAATGATGCCTACAATAGAAAATGGGAGCCCTCACGATCCCTGTGGGATGTGTTCGGATTGACTTGACCTAATTAGGGCCATCCATGGGATATTCCGGATCTCCCAGATTTAGGGACTGATATTAAACAAGTGACCTTGTTGTAATAAATGGTAGAGCCCTTGATGGATGTGTTATCATGATTGGTTGAACTTGGAATAGAAGTTAGGTGATTCACCTAGACTTGGTAACAACCCAAGGGGTTGTTGGAATGGGTTGAATGGTTGATTCATGGAAATGATGAACGAGTTAAATGGGTTAAAGTGTAAATTGATTGAAGACCATAATGGAATGGGTTACGGGTCTAGTGTCGAATGCTTAGTGAGATAGGCATAACACATGGGTATTGGGTGAATGGTTAAATGATGTGAAATAGTAATGTGTTAATGTGTTATGGCATAATGTGAATTCCCATGTGGGTTGTTTTGAGTAGTGGTTGCCGAAGTGATGAATGATTGATGGTTACTTATGTGCACATGGCTTCGTAGAGTGGGGTATGACTTGAGGATCTACACCCACGGGTCGAGTGAAGACTGAGGCTCTGAACTCCACCCTAAATGCATGGGTTAGGAACGAGGACTGATGATCTATTCTTCTAATGGTTGCATCCACCCGGACAGAGGCTTCGAGGTAAAGATATGGTTACTATGAGGGAGTTAGTCATAGTGAGATAGGATAATGATGTGTTTACCCTCTTTCATGTGAATTTTCTCCTTAGACCCATGTATCATAATATATGTGATTAACCCATGGGAATATGATGAATTGGTAAATGGTGATAATTGGTGTGAAATGAATGGTAAAGGAAGTGGAAATGACTTTTGATATAAACTGTTTAATGGAACCTTGATTAATTACTTGGCAATTATCATTCATATTCCTTTTACATGCACTATCTATTTGTACTGGATATTTTGTAGACACTATTGGTGGTGGTCTACTGAGTTGTACTCACACCCTGCTCGAGCTGCCATTGGGTACTTGAGAAGACTTCATGTTTGCAGGTCAGGAGAAGGGAAAGGGTCCTTTCTAGATAGTGAGTGGGGATGGGTAGCATTTGGTGGAGGATCCGGACTTGGAGTTGGAACCATTTTGGGTATTTTGGTCGTTGTCCTTATTTTTCTGTTTTTTTTCACTCTTGCACTTATAGTATGACATGACATATTTACTATTGGAAATGTTTGTTATACATGTTCCTTGTTTATTGGTTATTATTTCTGCTATTTGGTTTATTTATGTTGTGTCTTACTCTGATAAAAAGGGGGTATAGTCTCCCCACTTGACTCTATAGACCCTCGCTTCTAGTCGGCAGCCTTTAGCGTACGGGGAGGCGCGCTTAAGGTTATGTAACCAACCGGATCAGAGAACCAGTTTAGTAGCTTCCAGGATGGGGACGTTACAAAGTGGTATCAGAGGAGGTCTTTCTTCTCCTTCTCCGAGGACTTGTTATTTGGGATTGGTAAACAAGGGTTAATATGTGTCGGGTATTGGTAATGAGCTCGTGCTTGGGAGTAGCTAACCCATATACGAGGGAAAACCTAAGTCACCCTGGGTGGGAAATGTTGTTCTTGATTATGTGTTGTTACAGTTGATGATATTTCACCATTGGGTGATGCACATGTGGCTTGATGTGACTGTTTTATGATATTTGGCTTGTGGCCTTAACGACATGTGGATTTTCATTCATGCATCATTTTAGGCACCTAGGGGGATAGGTGACATGCATTGTATTAGGCACATGCACGAGATGGGTGCGTGAGGCAGGAAAGTAGGGTGCATTATTCATTTCATGAAACTAAGAAATAATGAGAAAAATGAAATAAAACAGGTGGGTAAATGATATTTAGTGAAACATAAGTGTTTTAAATGAAGTGGAAAATGTTTTTGTAAAATGTTGTGTGAGTTTGGCAGTAGTGCATGTTTTTTTACCCAATGAGGACCCTGTCCCATGGTAGGGATGGTCGGGGAGGTGAATTTGAGGTGTTAATGTTGTTGAAAATGGGTTTTTGTAGCTAGTGAATAGTTTTTGATAAAGTTGTGAAATTTTTGTGGTATGTGTGCTAAATCTCGTGCTTGGAAATGTAGAGAGATGCCATCGCGACGTCGGGTTCCAGTTGGGCAACACGAGGATGTTGCTGAGAACACTCCTCCAATAGAGGGGCAAGAAAATGGGGTGATCAATGAAGGTGGAGAAGACCAGTTCCTGGGGAACTTGGCTTGCCTTATGCAGATGATGGGTTGGGACCCAGGGTCGGTCGCACCAAGTATGTTTGAGCTGAACAGGGAGTTCCAACTGCAACACCCTTTGACCTTCACTAGAGAGGGTGGGACAGAGGTAGCAGAGTTCTGGTTAGAGTCTGTACAGACGATACTGGATCATCTGGAGACCCCTGTTGAAAAGTGAGTAAAGCTGGCCGTTTATATGTTGCGGGTCCAGGCTAGGCGTTGGTGGGAAATTCAGGCTCAAATTGAGCAGGTTGAGGAAATGTCGTGGAAGGTTTTCTAGGAAAAGTTTCTAGAGAATTTCTACCCAGAGACCTTGAGGCAGGAGCGGGCTGCATAGTTTATGAGCCTGACTCAGGGATCACTATCAGTGATGGACTATGCTAGTCACTTCACTGATTTGAGTTGCTTTGTCCCAATGTTAGCAGGGGATGAGGCAACGGTGACAAGATGCTTCCAGGATGGGTTGAGACCTGAGATGAGGTCTCAAGTGAATATATTCCACTTGAAGAGGTTTGTAGAGGTGATGGATCAGACACTCATCTCTGAAGGAAACCTGAAGGGAGCTTCAAGTAGTGGGCCTGTGGTGTCAATAGGGCAGACGAGCGGTGCAACTACTGAGGGTCGGAAGCAACTCCATGAGAGCTCACAGCATGGAGGTAGTGTGCAAAGTGTATGGAAGAGAGGGTCAGCCTCTCAGAGTGGGAATCATGTGTTTTGTTATCAGTGCGGTAGGTCGGGGAATATGCGTGGTCAGTGTCCTAGACCTCCAGTTGAGTGCCATTCGTGTGGCAGGATAAGACATGTGCAGAGGTTCTGCAGGAACCCTCAGCAGATGGGTGAACATGATAATGGAAAGCAGGTACCAGATATGGGAAGGGGATTAGTTTCCCCATATCATGCAGGAAGTTGGAGCTCCACGGGCCGTATTGGTAGGGGCAGTGGACGTGGAACTCCAGGTCAAGATCGATCACGACATCAGGGCAGTGCGGTAGAGGGTACTCAGGCTGGAGCCCAGGGTATAGGGGCAGGTCAGCTTCAGGCAGTTTAGTTCGCGCCTGGTGATGGTGAGGTCGGACCATCGACTATTTGAGGTATGATCCTTGTAGCTTCTACTTTTGCTAGTGTGTTGTTTGAAACAGGTTCCACACAATCTTTTGTTTCTTCTCAACTTGTGGTAGCACTGGGTTTACCTGTGGTAAGAGCGCATGGAGTTATGTCAATTGACACTCCGTTGGGGGTGTGAGTTTAGGATATCAAGCAGTTCAAGGGATGTGCCTTGGAAGTTGGCGGGTATCATTTTCTATGGGACTTGTTCGTTCTCAATATGTCAGGGTTTGAACTAATCTTTGGAATGGATTGGTTGGTGTTGTATCGGGCACACATAGACTGTTATCGTCACAGAGTATCGTTCAGGTCGCTTGAGGATGACACTTATGCCCACCGTGGAAAATGGGACATTCGAGCAGGTCGTGCTTGACCGATTGGTCAGCTGTTTAGTGGAATCACAGCTCAAGTTTCATGTCTCAAGATTGATTATGATGAGGGAAGGTAAAAATATAACTTTATTATTATGGTGGATCGGTTCCAGGATGTGTTTCCTAAGGATTTATTGAGGTTACCACCCGAGAGGGATGTTGAGTTAATAATTGAGTTGCTGTCGGGAGCAGAGCTAGTTTCTATTCTGCCATACCGAATGGCACTGGCAGAACTTCAGGAACTGAAGGTTCAGCTTGAGGAGTTGGAGCGTAAGGGGTTTATCTATCCTAGTACATCTCCTTGGGGATCTCCTGTGCTTTTTTCTAAGAAGGCCGATGGGTCGTTGAGGCTGTGTGTTGACTGTCGAAAGTTGAATTAGATGACAGTGAAAAATCAGTACCCTCTTCCTATAATTGATGATCTGTTTGATCAGTTGAGGGGTACATCGGTGTTTTCTAAGATTGATATGAGGTCGGGTTATCACTAGTTGGGGGTGAGGTCTTCTGACATACCACAAACAGCTTTCCGGATTCGGTATGGGTTGTTTGAGTTTGTGGTAATGCCTTTCATCTTGACCAGTGAACTGACAGTTTTTATGGCTTTGATGAACTAAATCTTTCATCCCTATCTAGATCAGTTTGTGGTTGTCTTTGTTGACGATATCTTAGTGTACTCAAAAACTCATGACGATCATGCCCGACATCTTAACATCGTCTTGGGTACACTAAGAGAGCATCAGCTATATGCCAAGCTATTAAAGTGCGAGTTATATATAGGTGAGGTGCATTTTCTGGGTCACATCATCTTGGAGGCAGGTGTGTCAGTGAATCCAGAGAAAGTGCAGGCAGTTGTATCTTGGGAGTAGCCCAGGGGTGTTTCAGATGTTTAGAGTTTTCTGGGTTTGGCCGGGTATTATCGAAGGTTCGTTTTGGATTTCTCTCGCTTGGAAGCTCCACTTTCGGGCTTGATCAAGAAGGGAATTAGGTTCAAGTGGTCTGAGGCTTGTGAGAATGCCGTTCAAGAGTTGAAGAAGCGGTTGACGATTGCACCTATCTTGACCTTACCTAAGCCGGGTAATAAGTACATCGTGTTTTGTGATGTGTCCAGAGTCGGACTTGGGGCTGTGTTGATGCAGGATGAGTGGGTTCTGGCATATGGGTCAAGGAAGTTGAGACCCCATGAGAGGAACTACCCCACTCATGATCTTGACTTGGTTGCGGTAGTGTATGACTTGAAGTGTTGGAGGCACTATCTGTTGGGGGAATGGTTTACAGTGTTTACTGACCATAAGAGTTTTAAGTAAATCTTCTCACAACAGGATTTGAATCTTCAGCAGTGAAGATGAGTTGAATATCTCCAGTCTTTTGACTTTTAGTTGGTTTACATGTTGAGAAAGGGAAATAGTGTTGCTGTTTCTCTGAGCAGGAAGGTTCAGAATCAGGTGGTTTAGGAGTTCAACACCAAGTGGAAGGTGATGGATTTGTTTGCTGAGATGCACCTGGAGGTGCAGGAGGAGAATGGTTAGGTCACTCTTGCTTCCTTAATGATGGAGTTGACGCTTTTTATTTGAGTTAAGGAAAGTCAGCTTGGTGATCCTGAGTGTTTGAGCATGAAGGAAAAGATTAAAGGTGGGGAGCTACCTTTTGGCTGGGCCGTCGGTGTGGATGGTGTTATTTTTGTTCGTGATCGTGTGGTTGTTCCAAAGTGTGCGTGGGAAGAGTTGATGCGTGAGTTCCATGCATCAAAGTGGGCAGTGCATCCTAGTTTGACCAAGATGTACCGTGATCTCCGAAGGCAGTTTTGGTGGCCTGGAATGAAGAAGGAAGTTGCGGGCTTTGTGGCATGGTGTCTTACCTGTCAGTAGGTGAAGGCCGAGCATCAATGCCCATGTGGTTTATTGCATCCATTGCCCATTCTGGAATGGAAGTGGGATGATTTAATGATGGATTTTTTCGTGGTTCTTCCAAGTATGCCACAGAAAAATGATGCAATTTGGGTGGTTGTGGATCGGTTAATGAAAGTGGCTCATTTGTTACCGATTCAGGAAACCTTTATAGTCCACCAGTTGGGTGTGCTGTATGTTCAGGAAATAGTTCGATTTCATGGTGTTCTGTGGACCATAGTTTTGGACCGAGATCCGTGTTTCACATCACGTTTCTGGAAAGGGTTGCAGAAGGCGCTTGGTACGCAGGTGTTTTTGAGTATGGCTTTCCACCCACAGACGGATGGGCAGTCGGAGCGTACGATCCAAGTGTTGGAAGACATGTTGAGAGCTTGTGTCTTGGACCTTGGTGGTTCTTGGGAGAAGCACCTATCATTAGTTGAGTTTTCCTATAATAATAGTTTTCAGGCTACAATTCAGATGGCACCATTTGAGGCACTCTACGGGAGGCCATGTAGATCTATGTTTTGTGGGCTAGAGGCCGGTGAATCTGAGTTGTTGGGGCCAAGTCTCGTGCAGGAGACTTTAGATAAAGTTAAGTTGATCAGGAAGTGGATGACTATGGATGAGAGTAGGCAGAATTCATATGCATATCAGAGGCGTATACCTCTTGAGTTTGGGGTGGGTGATAAAGTGTTCCTTCAGGTGTCGCCAAGGTTGGGTCCCCATCAGATTCGGAAGTAGGGAAAGTTGGAGCCCAGGTATGTGGGACCTTTTGAGATTGTGGAGAGGATCAGACCATTGGATTACCGATTGGCTCTTCCACAGTGGTATCGTCAGATGCATGATGTGTTTCATGTGTCGTATCTTCGATGGTATCACCCTGACCCTTCTCACGTGGTTGGTATTGAGGATGTAGAGCTTGAGGCTGATGCGTCCTTTGAGGAGCATCCGGTTCATGTGGTGGATCGTGGTGAAAAGGTCTTGCGAGGTAAGGTTGTTCCATTAGTGTGAGTACTATGGTAGCATGAGAAAGTTCAGTAAGAAACTTGGGAGCGGGAGTCAGATATTTTGGCTCATTGGCCCGAACTCTTCTCTTCGGTGGGTCAAAGAATCTTGGGAGCTCGGCTCGAGGACGAGCTGTTATATGGTGGGGAGGTTTTAAGATCCTGGTTTTTGGAACAATATTTTTTTCATTGTGTTTTCGTTAAATCCCTTGTTTTGGGATTCAAGGGATGTCTTCTGAAAGTATGAGAGGCCTTGGGGGTGTTTCAGGGGCTCGGGGCACGGAAGAAAGGAAAACTGGGCAAGACAGGCCAAGGCGCATGACCTGCGCATGACTAGGCAAACCGTGCGTCCTGCCCAGGTGAAACTATGCGACCCCTCCTCCTTCGGACAGTAGCATGCGCACGGTTTGTGCACGGTTTTCCAAACCATGCGGATAAACCGTGCAACCACTTAAAGTTGGAAAAAAATTACAGTTTTTCCACTCCGGGTTTTTAAACCCCACTCGGGATTTTCCTCTCCTCCAACTCTCTCAACCCTAGGACGAACTTGGCCAACCCAATCTTCCCAAGGGTGGTACTCCTTCGATTCTAAATATTTTTTGGTGCCATTGGTTTCAGATCGAAGCTCTGGGTAAGGCTAATCCCATCCTTGGTTCTCTTTTTGGTTTAGGGTTTGTATCTTTTCTTCCTCTTGTTCCAAAGCTCTAAAACCCTATCTTTTGGTTGGGTTTTAGGTTGAAGCTCCAAAGGTTGGTCGGATCGAGGTCTATGGACTCTATTGAGAGTGTGTTCAACCGTAGATTCAAGGTAGGTGGTCTACAAGTGATATCCCATAGTTATTTGGGTGTTTGTGCATGTTTGGTTATGTTCTTGTTTCTTCTTGGTTATGTTTTGAATAACCTTGGCATGTTTGGTAATAATGATGTTTAAAATGGAAAATGGGAGCCCTCATGATCCCCGTGGGATTTTTTGTGATTGACTTGACCTAATTAGGGCCATCCATGGGATGTGCCGGCTCTCCCGGATTTAGGGATTGATATTAAACAAGTGAGATTGTTGTAATAAATGGTAGAGCCCTTGATGGATGTGTTCGCATAATTGGTTGAACTTGGAATAGAAGTTAGATGATGCACCTAGACTTGGTAACAACCCAAGGGGTTGTTGTAATGGGTTGAATGGTTGATTCATGGAAATGATGAATGGATTAAATGGGTTAATGTGTAAATTGATTGAAGACCATAATGGAATGGGTTATCGGTCTAGTGTTGAATGCTTAGTGAGATAGGCATAACACATGGGTATTGGGTGAATGGTTAAATGATGTGAAATGGTAATGTGTTAATGGGTTAAGGCATAATGGGAATTCCCATGTGGGTTGTTGTGAGTAGTGGTTTCCGAAGGGCAATGGTTTGAATGATTGATGGTTACTTATAGATATAAGCATGTGCACATGGCTTCATAGAGTGGGGTTTGACTTGAGGATCT
Organism: Viscum album; assembly: GCA_963277665.1. Classification (NCBI taxonomy): domain Eukaryota; kingdom Viridiplantae; phylum Streptophyta; class Magnoliopsida; order Santalales; family Viscaceae; genus Viscum; species Viscum album. The sequence continues at coordinate 1,559,998,686 of OY728129.1, forward strand.
ACGCCCATGGGTCGAGTGAAGACTAAGGCTTCGAAATCCACCCTAAATGCATGGGTTAGGAATGGGGACTGATGATCTATTCTCCTAATGGTTGCATCCACCCGGACTGAGGTTTCGAGGTGAAGATATGGTTTCTATGAGGGAGTTAGTCCTAGTGAGATAGGATAATGATGTGTTTACCCTATTGCATGTGAATGTTGTCCTTAGACCCATGTAACATAATGTATGCGATTAACCCATGGAAATATGATGAATTGGTAAATGGTGATAATTGGTGTGAAATGAATGGTAAAGGAAGTGGAAATGGATTTGGCTCTAAACTGTTTAATGGAACCATGATTAATTACTTGGCAATTATTATTCATATTCCTTTTACATGCACTATCTATTTATACTGGATATTTTGTAGACACCGTTGGTGGTGGCCTACTGAGTTGTACTCACACCCTACTCGGGCCACCGTTGGGTACCCGAGCAGACTTCATGTTTGCAGGTCAGGAGAAGGGCAAGAGTCCTTTCTAGATAGTGAGTGGACATGGGTAGCATTTGGTAGAGGATCCGGACTTGGATTCAGAACCATTTTGGGGATTTTGGCCATTGTCCTTATTTTGGGTTTTTGTTCACTCTTGCACTTGTAGTTTGACATGACATATTTACTGTTGGAAATGTTTGTTATACATGTTCCTTGTTTATTGGTTATTATTTCCACTATTTGGTTTATTTCTGTTGTGGATTACTCTGATAAAAAGGAGGTATAGTCTCCCCACTTGACTCTATAGACCCCCGCTGTTAGTGGGCAGCCTTTGGCGTACGGGGAGGCGCACTTAAGGTTATGTAACCACCCGACTCGGAGCACCAGTTTAGTGGATTCCAGGTCGGGGATGTTACAAATTGGTATCAAAGGAGGTCTTTATTCTCCTTCTCTGAGGTCTTGTTATTTGGGATTGGTATCCAAGGGTTAAGATGTGTCGGGTCTTGGTAATGAGCTTGTGCTTGGGAGTAGCTAACCCATGTACGAGGGAAAACCCAAGTCACCCTGGGTGGGAAATGTTGTTCTTGATTTTTTGTTTTTACAGTTGATGATATTTCACCATTGGGTGATGAACATGTGGTTTGATGTGACTCTTTTATGATATTTGGCTCGTGGCCTTAACGGCACGAGGATTTTCATTCATGCATCATTGTAGGCACTTAGGGGGATAGGTGACATGCATTGTATTAGGAACACACACGGGATGGGTGTGTGAGGCAGGAAAGTAGGGTGCATTATTCATTTCATGAAACCAAGAAATAATGAGAAAAATGAAATAAAACAAGTCGGTAAATGATGTTTAGTGAAACATAAGTGTTTGAAATGAAGTGGAAAATGTTTTTGTAAAATTTTGTGTGAGTTTGGTAGTAGTGCATGATTGTTTACCCCATGTGGACCATGGCCCATGGTAGGGATGGTCGGGGTGGTGAATTTGAGGTGTTAATGTTGTTTAAAATGGGTTGTTGTAGCTAGTGAATAGATTTTGATAAAGTTGTGATAGTTTTGTGGTATGTGTGCTAAATCTCATTCTTGGCATTGTAGAGAGATGCCACCATGATGTCGGGTACCAGTTGGGCAATGAGAGGATGTTGCTGAAAACACTCCTCCAATAGAGTGGCAAGAAAATGGGGTGATCAATGAAGGTGAAGAAGACCAGTTCCGGGGGAACTTGGCTTGCCTTGTGCAGATGATGGGTCAGGACCTAGGGCAGGTGGCACCAAGTATGTTCGAGCTGACCAGGGAGTTCCAGCTACAGAACCCTCCGACCTTCATCGGAGAGGGTGGGCCAGAGGCAGTAGATTTCTGGTTAGAGTCTATCCAGAAGATACTGGATCATCTGGAGAACCCTGTTGAAAAGTGAGTAAAGCTGGCTATTTATATGTTGCGGGGCCATGCTAGGCATTGGTGGGACATTCAGGCTCAAATTGAGCAGGCTGAGGAAATGTCGTGGAAGTTTTTCCAGGAAATGTTTCTGGAGCATTTCTACCCAGAGACCTTGAGGCAGGAGCGGGCCGTAGAGTTTATGAGCCTGACTCAGGGATCGCTATTGGTGATGGACTATGCTAGTCGCTTTAATGTTTTGAGACACTTTGTCCCAGTGTTAGCAGGGGATGAGGTAGCGGTGTCAAGACACTTCCAGGATGGGTTGAGACATGAGATCAGGTCTCAAGTGAATATCTTCTGCTTGAAGAGGTTTGCAGAGGTGATGGATCATGAACTCGTCTCTGAAGGAAACCTGAAGGGAAATTCAGGTCGTGGGCTTGTGGTGCCAGTAGGGCAGATGAGAGGTGCAGCTACCAAGGGTCAGAAGTGACTCCATGAGAGCTCGCAACATGGAGGTAGAGTGAAAAGTGGCTGGAAGAGAGGGTCAACCCCTCAGAGTGGGAATCAGGTGTTTTGTTATCGGTGCGGTAGGCCAGGGCATATGCGTGGTCAGTGTCCTAGAACTCTAGTTGAGTGCCGTTCGTGCGGCAGGATGGGACATGTGCAGAGGTTCTACAAGAACCCTCAACAGATGGGTGAACATGATAATGGGAAGCAGGTACCAGATACGGGAAGGGGATCAGTTTCCCTATATCAGGCAGGCAGTTGGAGCTCCACGGGCCGTACTGGCAGGGGTGGTGGACATGGAACTCTAGGGCAAGATCGCTCATGCCAGCAGGGCAATGTGGCGCAGGGTACTCAGGCTGGAGCCCAGTGTAGAGGGGCAGGTCAGCTTCAAGCTGTTCAGTTTTCACCTGATGATGGCGAGGTTGGACCATCGACTGTTCAAGGTACGATCCTTGTAGCTTCTACTTTTTCTAGTGTGTTGTTTGAAACAGGTGCCACACACTCTTTTGTTTCTTCTCAACTTGTGGTAGCACTGGGTTTACCTGTGGTAAGAGCACGTGGAGTTATGTTGATTAACACTCCTTTGGGGGTGTGGGTTGAGGATATCAAGCAGTACAAGGGATGTTCCTTGGAAGTTGGCGGGTATCATTTTCTATGGGACTTGTTCGTTCTCGAGATGGAAGGGTTTGACCAAATCTTGGGAATGAATTCTAGGTGTGATATCATTTCCCTCATAATAAGAATATATTAATACTCCCAATAATTTATTCAAAATATACATATATAGCTAAGTTTTAGGAGTTTCTATATATACCAATCATAGATTCATTTTTATGATCCTGTTACAAACCAAATAATAAATCCAAAAATGGTTATGATACTAGCCAATAAAATTAGAATAAAAAATCTTATGAAAACTCAATCCTAACATGTATTTTAAAAAAACTTTTATTTCAACAATGATACTTTTATTTTAACTATGATATAATTGGGTTGACCTTCAACTCACTGTGTTTAACCTTGATGGTCTATGTTCATTTTCTTATCAGGTTTTCTACAGTAGCTAGTTACACCATCATATTCCATTTAAATATCCATAATGGTTTGTAAAGGGTATTTTATCAACCAAAAAATATCCCCAATGATTTTATATTCTTGTGTTCATTCTTAGGACCACTTATCATGCGATGAGTATAGATCGAATTAATAATCAACCAGAAATTTTTATGGTGATTACCTCAAGGTTAATCTATGCTATTGTTGCATCTACTTGACAATATCTAGACTAAGATGTAATTGTAAGGGATCAAATAATCTTTACTTTACCAATACTTTAATATATCATCCAATACTTATTATTATAACTTAGACTTATACCTAGGGTTTTCACTAAATATTTTTATCTTAATCCCCAAAAATAACTAAACTAATCTCAAAAATTAATCCAACATTGATATGATTCCAAATAAGTAACCCTAGACCCACACTTCCAAATTATATGAAAAAATAATCTATTTAAATACTATATTTGATAAAAATGTGATATGACCTAAGATAAAGACACAAATATTTCAACTGCATAACATAGACATTACACTTTACAATAATCTCAAAATCCCAAGTATGGAAGGTTTATTATTTTTTGAGAACTAGCTACATCAACTAATTATTTTATAACACTGGTGAACATTTATCCATAATCTATCCTCAATAGATACCCCTTTAATAATTATCATAAGTTATACTCATCTTCATAACCAGGGGAGTTGAAAAATAAGAAATAAGTGAGCTAAAATGCTTATTAAGGGAAAACTTAATAATATGTCATGAAGGGTTATATAATAATAATAAGATGAAACATTATAATGGGAGAAATATATTATTAAAATAATATAAAATAACAATATTTTTACATAAATCATGAAATAATAACATGTAATCTCAAATAAACAAATATATACTAGGGGAAAAAGTGTGGAATCATGAGATAAAAAACATGAGCTATAGAGCATAATCAAAATCATGTGGTATGGATATGCAACATTCCCTTAAAATACAGTATAAAAAATAACTTCGGAAAAAACATAAGAATAAGGTATCAACATATTACGAGTGTATCCAAGAAGCATCACCCTTTAGTCTATGACTATATCCAAGAATAATCACCCTTTAATATTAGAGTATATTAAAGAAGGATCATTCTACACTATCTAATGAGATATAAAACCTTAAATAATGAATTTATGGGAGATATAAGAACCCACCCATAATAATCCTTACACATATGTTCCATAAGATATAAATAATTCAATATATCATGAAAACCCAAGGGAAGAAAATGGGTTTCATATCATTTCCAAATGGTATAACATAACATGATATCAAAAGTAGACCAGTACATATAAAAATTTAAATTATCCAAACGTAGTTTTTCATTAAGGATTTTAGTAGGTGATTCATAAAGAATAACTCCATTGCAGTTAGATATTTAAAAAGGAAAATGGAAGAAAACCAATAAAATAGATATTTTTTAAAAACATTCTTATCATTTTTGTATAGAGATAAAATTACGAATCACATTAAAAAACCATTATCAATAAGGTAACAAGAATATTTTTTCAAAACACCACTATAAAAATAAATACAAATAATTTATTCTTGAAAATTATATAAATATTTTCCATAAGAAATGTGGAGTGGAAGATAAAAATAGAAACTTGAATGGGAAATCCTTTTTAATATTTTGAAAATTCCTTTATTAAAAACCACATCTTAAAGATAATAATAAATCATTCATTTGAAAATTGGTAATGATAATTTTTTATATTTATAGAAAGAAATAATATTTTTATTTCAAAACAAGAGTATAAGATAATTATTGGTAAGAGAAATTATGGATATGGAAGAAAATGAGTGCCTTTAGAAAGAATAAAAATTTATTCTCAACATCCTTAAATTTTATGAAGAAAGAAATCCATCAATGTAATTACATAGAAAAAATATTAAAGGAATTATAATTTCAACATAAAATAGAATAAAACCATTATGTAATACCATAATTAAAGAGTAATCATTATGACTTAAGAAAAGAATTCGAGTCAAGAAAAACCCCTTATCATTAATCTCGCTTAGCTGAATGTTCTCTAACCTCCCATATAATAAAAATAAATATATTAATTGCCTATTTTATAACCTTATTAATACCTATAATATTTTATTAACTTTATTTATAATAATTTATTACAAATATATTAGTTGGTTATATTCTATTTTCTTCATCGGATGTTATTAGTTTCGATTATCTATTTTGTACTAGTTTCGTAATGGCGGTGTCAATTATTGTTTATAAATTCAATTTTTATCATCATTATATTTTGTATAGGTACTAAAATATATTTTTTATAATTATTTTCAATTTAATGATTTTATTTAATTTTTATTTTAGTTACGATTTGTGATGATGAAGTCGGTGATGTGCTTTATTTGCTAATTTTCAAAATATTATGGGTGGTATCTTAATAAAATGTTATCTTTTACTATTATAATTTTAGAACAAAAAATAATAATTATTTACATATAATTGTACAATATCACCAATAATTACATTTCCTTCATTATCTATGATAAAGATTTATCACATTGTTCATGTAGGTGTTTAAACCAACCCAAAAAAGAACATGCTATAATCTTTGGATGAGTATGGTAAAGAAAGTGATTCTTTTAGTGTAATATAATTATAAAAAGATAATAATGATGTTAGTAATATTATATTAATTTTTGAAACCATATTTTAAGATATTTGGGTACATAATGAAATACTAGAGTGGAAAAAGTACATCACTTTCATGGATGTGGTTGTCCGCACATATGCATGGGAAACATGTTTATTTTTCATAGATCAAGAGGAAGATAAGGAATGGTTTATAATTTCAGAATATTAATAATGTTATAAATATCATATTAATACTTTAAATAGTCTTTTATAACCATCCATTTAAGGCGGTGATGAAAAATCAAGCACACCATTTATAGAGGCGAGAGTCCGCACATATGCATGACGACGTCTTCATTTTTTTAATGGTTTTGGAGGAAGGTAGAAAATATTTATTCTATTAGTATAATGAAATTTAATAATATTATTAATAATTATTTTATCATATTTTTTTGATATAATAGTTTATATGGGGTTATAAAAGAAAATAATTAAGAGAGATCGGTAGAGAACATTACCTCTCCCTTTAGATGTTCTCCCATGGGTAAAACCTTAAGGATCCTTAGCTTGATATTTGGGAAAGGAAAAGGATTCTATGAATTATGGAGAGAGTTGAGAAGATAATAGATCATATTTTTGTTTATATAATTATTTATAATTAGTATAGAAATGGGGTGTAAGTGAGTTCCTTTTATTGGTGAATGGAATGATTTTTTTATAAATAGAACTTTTTAATATAAATATAGCACATGATTCGTAAGAAATCTGAAGAAAAAGTGGAAAATAATGGATTAAGGGACGATTTAAGGTTGATAATCCCTCAAAAATTATTTTTAACATATGTTTTAAACATATTTTAAAGTATTTTACTCTTAGATTTTCCACTTTTACCATTTTTGGTTTTTACTATGGTAATGAATTTTTACCTAAGTAATTTACTTTTAATTATTAAAAATAAAATTAGCCTTTTTGAATAATTTATACCAATTGAATAAAAATATGAAATAAAATTTATGAAATAAAATTTATATTTGTAATAAAAATTAATTTTAACATTAGAACATGTAACGTGTAATAACACATTGTTAGAAAAAGTATATTTTTGAGTATGGATGTTATGTTTAAGAAATAATTATCAATATTTTTGATTTTAAGGATATAAATTGGTTTATTATTAACTAAATTATATTTATCTAACTTTAAAATAAATCCAAAACCTAATTTCTTTATTGAAAACATAATTAAAAGAGAAATACTAAAAATAGTTTTCATTAGAAAAAATATTACTTAATTTTTAAAATGTTACACATGGTTTTTATAAATTAAAAATAGTAATTTTAAATGAATAATTTCACTAAATAGATAAATTTTTTATCATTAAAAATTATTCATAATTTTTTAATTTATACTTACTTCTTGATATAGTAATAAACCCTACAGTTTTAGTAAAAACTATATTTTTTCACTATTCATCTAAAAATCAATTATTTCAGAAAAACCCCAATAATTAAAACTAAGAAAATTTTTAAATTATGAATTAAATATGAATTTAATTTTATAAAATCCATATTATAAAATTTATAAATTTATTTTTTTAATGATAATTAAATATATAAATAAAACCCGCTTTTTTTAAAAAATGTAATTTTTAAACATTACGTTTTTTCAATATTTTTTAATACTAATTTTTAATTTAAATAATATTATTATATTAGTTCATATATTTCATTATTATATATTATCATAATAAAAATTAGTTCATTTAATTTATTAATACTTTAAATAGTTATTTGAGAACGAATAGTCCTTTCAAATATTAAATCATATTAATTATATATCCACTAAATGTAAGAATTTTTGATTGGTTAATATTATTTTTTATTTTTTAGAGGTTTTATTATTAATATTTTTTTAATAATATACATAAAATATGTTGTGACTCATTTTATTTTAGTGTTGTGTGTGAAAAAAATCTATCAAACATAGAATTAATTAATAAGAAAATATATTCCAAAGTCTCGAGGCTTTACAGGAATCATGCTTCCTTTCTTTTCCCTTGATCTTCCTACTATTGGTCGGGTGTTACAAAGAGGCCTTAGACTTAGAGTTAGTCTTGGGGTCTTTTTCCTTTCCCTTCCCCTTGATCACCATAAGTAAAGAAGGCTTCCCTCACTTCATGTCCTTATCAACATAACAGATCACAGTAAAGATATTTGGGAGAGACTTCTCAATGATGTTTATATTAAAATTTATAATAAATATTGAGATTCTATGAGATAATGAGGAAATTATGATATTTTTATGCAATTCATCTAGTATTTTTAACCCTAGAATGTCTGGACTCCCAATGTAGCCAGTTATCTTGACCATATGAGGTCCTTATGGCACATCTTCTCATTGTTTTCATGTAATGAGTGCCTTAAAGTTCTCAAAATACTCTTGTCTATCTCTCTAATGATAAATATCATAGAGATATAAGATCATGCCATAGACATCCATGTTCTCATGTGAATTCCAGAGTTCATCGATGATTATTATAACATCAAACATTGTACATATAATTCATCATAAAAGTGTTTTAAATGGATAGAGATCATCCTCAATCACCTCATTGGCAGGTAGATTAATAATAGGGGCCTCTGGAATGTAAATATTATACTCCTAGTCTAGTAAAATGTGCAAGCTCCTATAACATTCTTGGAAGATATTGTTGGATATGAGGTTGTATTTCCCAAGTATAGATCATAAGTATATTGATGAAATTTTAATTTTCTAAAAAAATTAATATCTAATTTTAATACTTTAAATTTATTATAAAAATATATGAGATTTAATAATTTTAATTATATTATTAATATCCCACTAGTATATCAAGGCATAATATCCCTCACCATTGGACTCAGTATTTCCTATCGCATGGACATTCTTGCAACAAGAATCCATATTTCCCCCCTTATAACCCAGAATTTGGCCTCACAAGTTATTTAAAGGTATTTAGGCAGGTGGTCTTTCCAACTTCTAACTAACAACTCCTTGATCCAATAAGTGGAATCACCAATCCAAAAACCAGAACTCATATTTCCCCAACACTTATCTCTAAGTTACACCAAGTCCTACATTAGCGGTAAACCCTTGATGTAAACTTAGTTAAGTGGTCCCAAAACTTTAGTTATAACTCTTAAATAATTGAAAGTACCATGAATTTGGTCATACAAACACTTTTAAATATGGTTATATTCATAAATTAAGTAATATAAGGCTTTTGAATTAATATTTACCGAAATAATTCTGATTATTATGCATAAATTTCATTATTAAATCCTTTACATGCCTTATTAAAATTATGTGAACTCCATATAATTTATAAACCATGCTATGATAAAATATTTATGCGTAATCCATTTATTTTAATTTATCTTTCATTCCTTATTATATTATTTAATATATGTTATTTTATTTAACATCATATAAACACGCATCACATAAAATAGATAACCATGCATAAAAAAAGTGACTTGATCATGATCTTTATAAAAGTTTATTTATTGTGTGGACAATAAATCAATCTATAAACCTAGGGGAAAAACTCATTAGGATGGGATTTGATTGACTTGTAGCATTCCAACATCAATCTTAGAATCTTCCTGGTTTATTTCACCTTGACTTGGGTTATAAACCACCTCCTCTCTCTGAAACATCATCCTTTATCTATTTTACTCAAAAAAAGTGAGGGGAATTTGGGGTATGAGATATATAAAATAAACCTTGGAAACACATGATCTACATAATAAATTTGGGAGGGATGACATGTAGTCCATCATATTTAATTTATTAAAACTTAAGCACATATAAAATACCATGCAATAATATTAAATTAAATAGAAATATAACAGATACATTGGTTAGTCAAGCTCGTTATTAGTCACATACATGCAATGACATCGAATTCATATATGCTCGAATACATTTAAAATCTCACTTTTAATTAAGATAAATTTATATTAAATTAATAATTAATTATATTTTTAATTAATTAATTATTTATCTTAATTATTAATCTAAGAATCCCTAAAGATACATGAGATTCTCATCGACTACAATTTTTAAATAAATTAAACAAATTAATTTTATTTAAAATTACTAAAGTACACGGTGTGTACTTAGAGTCAACATAGATGCACCCACATGGACCACCTGACACCTTTTATGGTCTTGTAAAATGTATTTACATGGAATGTAGTATACAAGGTGTATCACATAGTTACACAAAAAATAATTTTGAATGTCAATATGAGTAGTCAACAAAGTGGGTATTGTCACAAAACATGTGTTTAACATACTTGGTGTTTACCACTTTAAATGATTGTGTAACAAACATGGTTTATGACCACCACACCATGTGTAGTCCTAAAATTTATCAAAAAATTAATTATGTGTTTAATATTATTTAAAAATTTATCACACATAGTTTATATTAGCTACACATTGTGTAGTTTAGTTTTAAATTAACAATTAATTTAATTCAATGTAATTAATTTTATATGGTGTGTAACCTAACATAGTCTGTAATTTACATAAACATGTACTAATTATAGGGTGTCTACACCAGATACATGGTGTGTAATTATTTTTCATAATCCCCAATACATTCCTAGGGACTCAGCATATAACCTGTATGAGTATTTATGTGTTACGTAGTGTGTAAGGGAGTTACACACCTTGTAATCATAGCTATATCACATTTCACAACTTATATTCAACACATGATGTGTAATTAATTACACTGTGTGTGTATTAATTAAACCCATGGCCATAGATCAAATGATAATCATGTTGTTCTGGTTTTACATGATGTGTAGAAAATTTACACACTTTTTAACCCTACAAATCATGTTCCACCCTGGAGATCAATACATGGTGTAATTGTTATACAATTAAACCCCACATAAAGATATACTAAACGACTAGCTATGATTAGAGCTATCATGTGGTATTTATTTGATCAAGACTAAATGGCCTGTAATTATATTACACATCATGTAATTAGGTTTCACTTTATGTAATCACATCATACAGCTAGGATCTATGGGAACATCAGATGGTATCTCTAAGTGTTCTTCACCTATTTTTAGTATGTTCATGGTCACATGATAGTGAATGAAATTCATATCTAAAATTAATTTATTGAGAATAAAAACCAAAATAAAAATATAAAAAAATAATCATGATATTGATCAAAAAAATAATTATAAATTTTAATGTAACCTCTATGATGCCACTTGAAGGTTCTGAGTATAACATTAGTTGATTGGATCCATTCCCAATGACGATTATTTATTAGATTTGATGTATAGTATATAAGAACATAATGAATAATCACCATGTATAATTAATGAAACCAAAAGAACTAGAAAAAAGGAATATTATATTTATAATTAATTTAATAAAATAATTACCTCAGTATTTGGATTATTTCTTCACTGAAGAAATTGATTGCTCAAACCTCATTTAATTTGTACTGACTTTATGTTAAGAGGATTGAAAGTATAATCCCTCTAGATGTGATCCACACATTCTCATTAATCTATAAACAGGGTTGATGGAACTCTGTATTCTAGCATAGATGATCCACTAATCTATCAATTTTATCTCAATCGTGACACAATCATTCAAGCTTGATGGTTCTTCTCTCTTATTATATCGATCTTGAGAGGGAGGAAGGATATAGAGAAAATATTCTAATCTTGAGAGAAACCCTAGCGATATTCTTTGTAGATAAAATTATCTTAGGAGAGGATGTGTTCTGAATAGTATAAATGATTTCACACATTCTCTAAAATGACATAAATAAATAAATAAATATATATATATTTATATATATATAACTAAGGTTTAATATTGATATTTACACAAAGTCTCATAATCAAATAATTAACCTAATATATTCATCACATGAATAATAATAATATTATCATTATTATTATATAATAGCACACACCAAATTACACAAATAAATATCATTTCACTAAATAAATTATTCTTTATTTATTTAATGATCTTTAATGATTATATCATTTTTGTTAATAAGTGTATTCCTCGGTTCATCCACCTCCCTTGATATTTAACAAACCTCAACTAATAAATAAATATTATTAATTTGATAGATTAATAAATATTTTATTCATGGTCATATGAATGAATATTTGATATCCTCATAACTAAATAAATATACATTAAATAATAAATATTATTTATTGCCTTGTGAATAAAATAATAGATAAATAAATATTCCATTTTATGGTCTAATGAATAAATATTTGTTTAGTTATTCAACTTAAACTAGTTACTGAATAATTGTGATCAATAAATCCTGAATAGATATTATTTATTTTTCTTGAATATAACTCTTATTCCAATATTTAAATTCAAATATATTGGTTAGATTATATGGAAAGATGGGGGTTAATCTCTCTTTTAAAAAATTAAGAAAATGAAAAAATAGATTTGAATTTAAATAATATTGAAACAATAAGGTGATAAAGAGATAAAGTGATAAATTTAATAAATTGATAGATTGAAAAATAAAATCTTCATTAAAAATTTAATTTCAATATTGATTAAGTGAGTATTCATAGTGAAAAATGGAAAAATAAAATTTATGAAATTATTCATAATGTATTTAAATGATGTAATGCAAAAATTTAAATAGAGAGATAACATAGTTTAATAAAAGAGTTTAGTAATAAATTGGTGTGAATCCCTAATTCTCCTCCCCTTAGGTTGAGATATTTAAGTTATTACTCTATTCATATTAGTAGTGATCAAGAAACCCATCCATCTAGGTTATGGTTATGAGAACCCTTTTGTGCTTCATTGGAAGTTAAGGAACTTGTCTCTCACTTTTTTGGTACTGAGCACCCATTGTAGAACGAGATGAGAATGAAACAGTTTTCTTGTCACAAGCCTGTTACAATTCCAATACCTAAATCTCTCTAAATTATGTGTAAACATTGGGATGAGTGATTGATAGAATATGTGGTAAGAGAACCTTTAATATTTATGAAGAATTGAAGATTATATTTTCCTCTTTAAAGTAATTATTTGAGGATGATAGATATTATATATGAGGACGTCATCGATTTTGATCTCAAGAGTTGTTCAAATCTACTATTTCTCTTCAAGACTCTAATTTCATCCTTTTATAGCCACCAAAAGAGCTAGAATGGTTCTAGAATTCACTAAGGAAATTGAAGCTGAAGAAGACCGAATTTATGGATTTTTTACAACATTAAATGTAACCCCATATGACCGTTCTCAATGCCATCTATTACCTATTGCACCTCATAGACTAGTCCGTGGGTCACCTATAGAAATATAGTCCTAGAAACTCTCTACTAGAGAGATTCTACTAGCCAGTAGCTAGCTGATGGCATTTTGGAATAATTCTAAAACACTAAAATTGTCACTGGCTGGCTAGTACACCTCAAATAACTTGCTGGTGGTCTTCTACTACATGAGGAGCCATTGTCTACTTACACCAGCTGGCTAATGATATGATCTGACTATCCAGTGAAACCTTCAAACTTCAAACTCCACCATAGTCCTTCAATATTTCTTCTAAACCTTTATTTTATCTTGTAACATTCTTTCAAGATACTAAATCATGATAAATGATTGGTCTAATACTTTAAAAATATTATTAAGATTCATTTTAAAATACCTTAATATCTTCATTTAATCCATCAAAGACATAGCCAAAATTCTAAATAATGAGAATAAAATTCACTCAAATGAGAATGTTAGAAATAAAAATGAGCTTTTATGATCATGAAAACACTCATAGAGGGGTACGATAATATCCACTTTTTTTATGATCTTAGAAACTTAACATAAAAAATAAATATCAAGTGTAAATATATAAATTTTAATTAATATTTCAATATAATATATTCAATATTATCATGAATTAAATAAATAAATCATGTCATATATCAAGTAAGATTAAAAAATTTAACACAAATTTCAATAACTCACACTTTTTTAAATAACTAAGTAATAAAAAACAAAATATTTCAATAAAATTTTCACCTTTTAAGTTTAAATAAATTTAAAAATAAAGCAATTATGCATGAAAATTTAAAAACATATCCCCCTTTAAAAACTACCCCCTTTATAAATAAAACCTCTCGCTCTGTTTTTATTATCAAAAATAAAACCAGGATATGTACGAAAAAATCTTAAAATAACAATATTTTTTAAAAACTCAAAATAGAGGTTTGAAAATATAGTTCAAGAGAGAAAAAAATAAAAATAAAATTAAAAAACAATAAAATGGTTTAAAAAACACAAATTAACTTCCAAACACCCCTTTAATAGGATAATTAGAGATAGATATAGAAAAACTAAGAAGATTTTTTAAGATAATAAAATATTTATAAAAGATATATAAAGACGAACAAATATAAAAATTAAAAATATATAGAAAGGAGAAAAATAAGTGAAAATAAAATTAGAAAGGGAAAAATTAGTATATAACTTTTCCAATACACCCATTCCTTCCCTTAAAGAGTGGTTTTTCCATCATCAAAATATCACTTCATTGAAAAATCTTGAATAATTTTAATTGAATGATAAAACAAACCTTGAAAGCATCCTTTAATTTTCATTTTGAAAAATACAACTCAAAAAAATTATTAAAGAGACAAGTATATATATAATTTTACTCATTACTAATATTCATTTAAGAGTGAAAAATAAAAACATTTAAAAACTTTTAGATCACATGAATAAGTTCCCATATATGTTTAAAAAAATAGTTTAAAAATTGTATTAATATTCTAAAAATACTTGCTTTAGAAAATATGAATTTGGAATTTTCAAATAAGAGAAAGTATTTTTAATAAAAATTAAAAGTAATTTAAAAATAAAATATAATTCCTAATAAAAATTTCAGAATTTAATAGATAAGGAACCCCCTGAAAAGAATAAACAAGTGAGATATGGGGATCATAACCAAGAGAGAAATTGAATAAAATAAGAATTTAAAGATACTAAAGAGATTTAAAACTAGATCAAGATTTAAAATAAATTTCAAAAAGATTAATTAGGATAACCAAGGTTAAAAGGAGATCATCACAAGAGACCCATTACTAATTCTCCTTAAAGATATCACCCTTTTGGAAGTGATATCTTAAAAAATATTACCTAAGGTAAATGTTTTTTGGAATGATAGTGTTGAATAAGATTTATAGAGATATTTATGGAACTATTATTATTGCAATTAATATGGATATGGCCATATATAATCCTGAAGTCTAAGATAATATATTTCATAAATATTATTTGGTAATGGATATTTATTCTGCTTTGGATATAGAAATAGAACCAAATTTTTTTTATTATTACTCTATATAATGAGGAATTTCACAAGTAGGTGAAAAGTCCAACTTTTATTTTTCTTATGTAATTGGAATCCATCCAAATCATTATTGAAAAAACTATTTAATTTAAAATATGTTTTATTTAGATAAAACAAACTAATATTTTTAGTTCCTTTTAAATATGGAAAATACTTTAAATGTATTTTAGATTAGATTCCTTTTGATTTGATTTAAAACAAGTACAAAGGAAAATAGTGAACATGATTTCAATATGGGTTGTAGTAAGGAAAAGTAAACTATCAAGCATACTTCTATAAATATTTTTATCAAATAGATTACCAAATTCTTACAATTTAAGCTTACAATTCATACTCATAGGTGTACTAATTTCTACATCTTGATCCAAGATGGATCATTTTAAGAGTTCATTAGTGTATTTTCCTTTATTTTAAAAACTTCCGTCATTTATTTGAAAAATTTTAAAACCAAGAAAGAGTTTGAGTTCACACATAAATATCATTTAAAATTCATTTTTTATTAAATAATAAAATTCAAAACACGTAGATTTATTAGTTGAGTTAAAATCACATCATCAATATAAATCTATACAAGTAAAAAAATAATTTGATATGTGTTTTAGAAAAATATTTCAATCTATAATTTTTCACTTTAAAACCATTTGATAAAATAAAATTAGATAAAAATATTACCAATCATAATTGGTCACTTTTAAACCATAAAGAGATTTAGATAATTTTAAAACATGATTGGGAAAAATAGGATCTTCAAAACTAGGTAGTTATTCTGAATAATTTTTTTTCTAATAAAAAAATTTAAAATTTTGATCTTAATATCAATTTTAAAGAGTTTTAAATTATTTTTAGAGGTGAATTCTAGGATTCTAATGGATTCTAATAGTAAGACAGGTTCAAAGGTTTCACCATAGTCAATTTTTTCTTGTTAGTTATAACCTTTAACTACTAGATAAGATTTATTTCAAGTGATGATACCAAGCTCGTCTAACTTATTCTTACAAACCCATTTAGAAAATATGGAAGGATGGTAATTTTGTCTTTACATAAGTTTCTATACATCATTCTAGGAGAATTTATTTAGTTCCATTTTTATAGAAATAACCTAATTTTCATCCATCCAACGTTAAATTTTTTATTTCGATTTTGGTAGAGCCCAAGTCAGAACAATGTCAAGGTGGTGTAAAATAGTGAATACCAAGTTAATGCACTCTGAAAAGCCTACCATATACATGTGGAAGAGATCCCAAGTGACAAAATAATAAACCCTCATCCTTATTATCCACCCAAGAAGAAAGGAAGTCTTCAACCTTATTCCCCTCATGACAAGTATGACATAGGTCCACCCATTAATAAATAATTATTTTGAATTTTAGAATGAGGTATATGATGGACCATGGAATTTAAATATTCTACTATATTGATCTATGAATAATAGTTGAGTCTATTTCCACCAACTCTGTCTTGATGTTGTGTGAATGAAAGAACTCAATGCCCTTTAGAATCGCACAAGCCTCCTCCATAAGAGATTCCCCATATCCATAGTTATCACTGAATGGAATAATCATCAGTCATGGGTGATAAAAAAATCACCCCCATTAAACCATCCATACAAAATACATCCACATTGAGTTTATATCCATTATTCAGGGGCCTCCACCTCACCCATATCCCCTACCTAATAAAATTATTAGAAGGATAAGTTTTATATTTTCCATCCATGATCTTTATAAATGAGGATGAGCATTACCACCATTATTCAGGGACCTCCAACTCACCCATCTCATTATATTCCTATGAATTATACTCACTCTCTATAAACCATGATTTAAGAAAATTATCTTGATTTATGTCTTGATCTCCCATCCAGATGAACTCTCACAGGCCACTCTAGTCCACCTCAGCCCAATCACTCTCAAAGAAAAGATGATCGGATGATTCCTCTTTAGTATTCCTGCAGGACAAATATTTAGAAGCAAGTGTGATTCCTTTTCCCCTAGACATCTCATCAATATTAATGTCATGCTTATAAAGATGTAAAACCAGGAAGTTGAATTTCATAGGTATTTCGTTGCACTATATGGTTCCATTCCACTCATCCTACATTCCATATGCTTGAATGTTTTTTTAAAAGTTAAAATATCATTTCAAAAAACATTTTGAGAAAGATATTTTGTAAAATTTTCATCGAAAACAACATGGATTGATTTTTACAACATTTTATCCCTTTTATTAAGGATTATATATGCCTTTATTGAGTTGGAGTACCCAATAAAGATACCATCATTAGATTTTGAATCAAATTTTCCATGACTGTCTTTGGTGTTGAGAATAAAACATTTACAACCAGAAACTTAAAATAATAAACTTTAGGTTTTTTATTTTTATTAAGTCTATTAAAGGTATTTTTTATAAAAGGTATTATGAGAACATAATTAATGATAAAATAAGTTGTATTAATGGCCTCATCCCAAAAATATTTAGGCAAATTAAATTCATTTAATTTTTTTGATAGATTTATTAGATATTTTCATTTCACATATCTACTACCACATTTTTTAAGGGGTTCATAGAGTAGAAAAATAATGATTATGACCTTGAGAAGATTATAAATCATTAAATTCCTTATTTTTAAATTCTCAACCATGATCAATTTTAATAGAAATGATTTGATAACATTTTTCATTTTCAACTTTCTTTTTTGAAAAAATGATGAAGTTTTTATAAGATTCACTTTTATGAGATAATAATTAAGGCCAAGTGAATCTTTTAAAGTCAATAAAAATAAAAAAAATATAGGATTTTCCTCTAATAAATTCAATTTGAGAAGGTATGAATAAATCAAGATGAATTAATTCAATATATTTAGAATAATAAATTATTTTTTTATATTTAAAGGAATATATTTTTTACTTTATATACTATAATGCTTAAAAAACCACGTATTTCTCAAAATTCATTTTGGGTAAATCTTGTCATAGTTTATAATAGTTTAATTTGAAAAGTAATTTTTTGCTATAGTGACTAAGGAATCTAAGCCAAATCCATGACCCACAAACTTTTTTCACTCAATAATTTATGATTTTGGATAGATAGAGATTTTAAATTGATTGTATAGCTTCTTAAAATCAAGAGGTAGTAAATAATTGGTTTCCTTTTGAGTTAAAAAACATTAAAAATTCATTTTTGAAATAAATTTTAAAAACACTATAACATAACTAAATAATTCTTAGAAAATTTTATTTCAATCCTTTTATAAATAAAATATTTTAATGAAATTTTAGTTAGAAAAAATTATTGTACATGTATTGATTATCTCACCCTTAGTGTTATCATTGAAGGCAATGTGACCTCCATATAGTTTTTTTATTTGATTGAATTTAGAGAGTTTGAAACACATATTTCTTTAGAATCCACTATCTAGGTACGATAGGGATTCGTGGGTTTTTTTGGAAGTAACTTTTAATACAAATTAAAATGACTAGTGGATTTAGAAACTAAACAAACTGGGTTTGTTAATGATCTCTAATAAAGATTATAGAATCTATATTTTTTTAGTATGATATTTTATTATAGAAATATTATATGAAAGTTTAATTAATTTGGATATCCCTTTCATTAATTTTTTCAATCACAATAATAAATTAAATATCCAATTCTTTTATAATAATTGAAAAACGTTTCTTACAATCATTCTTTAACAAAAGTGGTTTTCAATGGATTTTGAGTGGACCTTGCGTGATTTTAGAAATCAAGACCAACCTGGTATTTTATATGTTCTTGAGAGCCCAAAATTTTATTTAGATCATTTTAACCTTGATTGAATTTTTAAATAGATATTTTGATGTCTTTGATAGTATATTCGAGTTTGTTAATATTGGGTTGATTCTTAACTTTCATGGATAATTCTTCCTTTTACTTGAATACATTTTTACTTTTATTTTAGAATAAGTTGTTTTTCTATAATAAATTTCTTTTATTTCTTATAAATATATTTTTATAATGAATAAATTTCATGAAAACCATTTTTTATTTGACCACTATTGTATTTAAGGTCTTCGTAGTTAAGGTAACTTTAGTAATAAGAGGAATACGAATATGGGTAAAAATTAAGAGGAGAAGAGGAGGAGGATGAAATAGTAAGAGGGATACCAACCTCTATGTTTTCAAAAACATGTTCCATAAGGCACTTATCACTTGATATACTTGAAGAGGTTTAGGAAATTTAGTTCATATAGTCATATCTTACACTCTTTGTAGTAGCTTTGAGTTCCTTCTTTCCAAGTTTATTTTCTTTTACATTCCTTTTGTAGATGGGGTTTTCTGACATGATGCGGAATTTTTGTGTATTTGTATCATATAACTTCTAGTTAAATTTTTTGATTTAACTTCTTTGTTGGGGTATTTTTCATTAAGGATTTCTTTATGTTTTTGGTGAGTTTATAAAAATATTTCACTTCACCTTTTAATGAATCATCATTGGTAGCTTTGAAGGTGATAGTTTTATTTATATATTTTTCTTCATTGTCTTCTATCTCAACTTATCATTTAATCATAATTTCATATTTCATTAGAGATCCGATAATTTCTTTGACCTATATTTCAATAACACATTTATCTTGCTGTATAGATGTGAATTTTGGTTCCCAATTTCTTGGAAAGACCTAGAGTATATTTTTCACTAGGGTTTCTATAGAAAAATCATCACTAAGAGACTTTATACCATTTAAAATATTAGTAAAACATGTAAACATACTATTAATGGATTCATTTAGATGTATAAAAAACCTTCAAGGTATTTCCCATATATGTCAAATATAATATCTTTAAATTTTTTGGTTCCTTCATGAGTAAATTTTAGAAATTTTTATATTTCATGGGACATTTTACAAGTAGAAACATTATTAAATTCATTTCAATCAAGACCACGATGTAGAGTATTCATGGATTTTTCATTAAACTCAATGTTTTTAATATCATCAAGTGTACACTTATCATAAAGTTATTTAGTAAGAGTATATTCCTTCATACCCATTTTTGAAACAAGAAAACTAATGCTACTAAGACAAGTCGACATATTTTTTTAATAAGAATAATTTGTTCCATAAAAAATAGAATCATGAGAATAATAATTAGATGTCATCTAAAAAATATCACACATTGAATTCAATTGATATTTAAAAACAAAAAATTAAAAATAACCTTAGTTTTGAAAACAATAATTTTTTTAATAAAAACACAAATAACCCTAAGATAAAATTTTTTATTCAGAGTAAATGGAAAGAGGGGGTGAATTACACTTTTAAAAAATAATTAAAATGAAAATGTAAGTTTTCATTTAAATGATATTGAAACAATAAACTGATAAAGTGAGAAAATGATAAATTTAATAAAGTGATAGATTGAAATTTTTGATCCCTATTAAAAAAATTAATTTTAATATTGATTAATTGAGCATGCACAATGGAAAATTATCAAATAAAAAGTTTAAAATTATGCGTATTAAATTTTAATGATGAAATTAATGAATTAAAAGATGGAGAAAACACATTTTTATAAATGAGTTTGGAAATAACTCATTGTGACCCCTATATCTCCTCCCCTCAGTTTAAGAGGTTTATATTATTACTCTCTCAAAATTGGTGATGATAAATAAACTCATCCTTCACAAATCTTGAGCTTCATCGATAACCAAGGAACCTATACCTCACTTTTTCAATAGTGAGAACCCATTATAGAAGAAGATGAGAAGAAGAAGGTTTACATGGAACAAAACCATTGCAATTCAACTCAATAAATCTAGAGAAAGGATGTGTACAAATTGGGATGAGATACTGAGATAAGATGTAAGAATAGAACCTTCGATATTAATGGATATTTGAAGATTGGATTTTTCTATTTGAATCAAGTATTTGAGAATGATATAGCTTCGACACGAGGACTTCATTAATTTTTATCAAAATAGTTGTTCAAATCCACCATCGATATTAAAACCACCTAGTTCATCCTATTATAGTCTCCAAAAGAGCCGGTAAGGTTACATAATTTTTTAGGATCATTGAAACCAAAGAGGACCAAATTTATAACATTGTTACCACATTAATTACAACCTTATATGACCTGTCTCAGTGCCACCAACTACTCGGTGATCCTCACCGGCTAGATGGTGGGTCACCTGTAGCAATACAGTCTTGGAAACTCTCTACTAGCCAGACTATACTAGCCGATAGACTTCTAGAATAATACTGGAAGATTGGAACTATAAATAGCTATCCATCTATTGGCTGGTGGTCTTCTACTACATGAGGATCCATTATCCCCTTTCACTATTTGGTTGATACAACTTACAACCTTGAATGTCCACTTAGGAATTCAAGATTTCATCCATGAATTTATTTGATCTTCTAACTTCCTTAAAAGATCTAAAATCATGTCAAAATATAGGCACAATCCATTAACAAGATCATTAAGATTCCCTTTAAAAGAATTTAATATCTTCATTTAGTCCATCAATGACCTGACTAAAATTCCAAATAATGAGACTAAAATTCACTCAAATGAGAATGCTAGAAACAAAAATGAGTGTTTGTGATCATGAAAACACCATAAGAGAGATAGGTACAATAGAATATAATA
Organism: Viscum album; assembly: GCA_963277665.1. Classification (NCBI taxonomy): domain Eukaryota; kingdom Viridiplantae; phylum Streptophyta; class Magnoliopsida; order Santalales; family Viscaceae; genus Viscum; species Viscum album. The sequence goes on from OY728129.1 coordinate 1,560,020,808, forward strand.
AAACTAAGATCAATGGATGCAATAGGATTGGGACCATCTTGGTATCTTCCTTAGTGGCATTCAGAAGGCTTTCCTAAAGTCAAATATCAGCATCTATCAATACATAAAGGCACCCATAGAATAAGAAGTTAAAGTCATAATGACAATAACCACATATTAATTCTCACTATGTAATACAATCCTTTTATCTTGATATATCAAATCAAGCATGTTTCATACTCATGTAATCGATTTATTTTCTAAATATATCTTTTTTCATCTTCTTGAAATGAACCCATCAATCACAATATCCATGGAATTTTAGTTTAATAGTTCCATTCCAATTAAAGTGATTGATATATCATCTTCCTTAAAAAGGAAATTACAAATTATATATTGAATTATTCATTAATTAAATATCACACATGACACACCCAACATATTCTTGGAGTTGGTGTCCTATGGAAAACTATTTTTACTTTGATTACATATATATTCAATGTATTTAAAATTAATAAAACTACCTATTATATATTGTTCCTTTTTCTACATGACTCTAATATAATAATGTACTAGATTATAAGTCATATTAATAAGGTCATAGTAGTTCCCCATTATGATGAGAGCCTTGATGTGTTATGACGATATTATTAAATAAGGTTTTGTGGTTAGATAACATACTATGAAAGGACACATAGTACATAGACTGTGAAGTGCGAGTACTTGAGAGAAAATGAGGCTTATTCTCATGAATTTATCACTTGTTAATCTCTATGACTAGAGATTATGAGAACAGACCTGCCAATAGAAATTCTGCATGTCTTGGAATCACTGGATATTCCTATCTACGAGCGTGTGTAATGGTCCTTATACTTTAAGGTTATTATTAATTAATATTAAAACTCAAATACATAGATTTATTTCATAAACTATGATGATAAAAGTTCATGGTGAAGTTTGATATGTGGGGTGCATCATGAGTGACATGTATTTAATGATTAAGTTGAGGAAGTATTTTCCCTTCCATCTTTATGGAAGCTGATATATTGTCCCTTTGATTAGAATAGAACCATTGAATTAAATTCCATGTCTATGATTTAACAACATGTTTATTACAGATAGTCAAACAAAAAAAATCAAGCATATAGGTTGGGGATATGGATAAGAAACCTGCTAGATGAGATATTGTGATAAGTGGATTATATTACACAGTGAGCATTCATATGTGGGTTTCAACATTGCGACATTATATTCTTTCTATTGGGTACCTAAACCCATTTCTTGACAGTAATATTGGACTTTAGGAAAGTCCACCTAATATCAACGAGAAAGAATCCTAGAGGGACACAAACTAAGTATTTTCATTGATCTAAATTAAATTCAATCTGAGTTTAATTAATGGAATAAATATTATTCTCAAGTTTGAGGAATAATTTTATCCAATTTTTATTGACCTTATAAATTAAATAAATATTTATTCACCCGCTTGTGAATAAATAAATTATTTTTTATTGAATATTTTAACAAATATGTATTCCCTATATTGTGAATAAAATATTTATCTGTGAATAAAATATTTATTCAGTTGTTCCATAAATTCTAGAGGATTTTGAATGGACCCAGACCGAGTTCAGTGATGAATCTTAATTAGTATGACCATTATATAATATTTTTTAGTACACAAGTTGGTGTTCATGATAAAATAATAATAAAATTATTATTATTATGTGGAATGGGGTTTATTAAAGGTGATAAATGTTATTTAATTTTCGGTATGTAATTAAATAATATTTTTACTTAAATCTAAACTCTATAAATATATGTATTTGTCTATTGTGTAGTGTATCCCAAAATTGAGAATAGATATTTTTTGCAAACAAAATATTCCCTCTTAACTCCTCTCTACATCTCAAGAACGAGAAGCATAAGCGAGATTTATTCTACATTAAAGAGTGTGTGATCAAGAAAAAATAATGGAAGATATTTGATTCTCTACGCTAGTACTCGGTGATCGATTGGTATTGCTCAGAGATCATTGGAGAACGTGTGGATCATCGCTAGAGGGATTCTATCATTGGATTCTTACTATTAAACAAAGGTAATCTGAAAGGGAATTTATTGAATGATAAAAAATCATCCCAGAATAAAGTTCTTAATCCTAAGTATTTATTTCACCCGATATTAAATAAATTAACTATAAATTTTACGTGAAAAATTATCACTCTTGGTTTCAGAAAAAGATTGTTAAATGAAATATTAATATATCTCCCACCACCACACATTTTTTTAATACTTGGAACCATAAAGTGGTATCAGAGCAGTCACATTTAAATTTATAATTATTTATTTTATTGCTGATATATGCACAATTGTGGTTATATTTTTAATTTCATGTTATTAATTCTTTAATCCTTTTTGAATTAACATGTTATCCACATATTAATTATGTTTTTTCACTATTTCATTTTATTAAAGTTTTAAGAGAAAATGAAGAATGACCAAATATTACATTAAGAAGTTCCAAATCTTTGGCCGGTAAAGCTGGGTTACACAGTGTATAGCTGGAGCACACATCGTATACCTATACACATTGTATCTAGAGGCTCTGAGAAATTAATTAAACGCGGTGATTTTTTTCACACCAGATATTGACCGGGAAAACCTAGCACATGGAAAGTAGATATAGGGCCTGTAGCTGGCATGTAAAGGCTATTTAGTCTGGATGAGTTAACATGCAAAATCCCCATGCATGTGGCTTAGATACACAACAACTGAGGTATATCTAAAGTAGTTCTATGTACATTCCATGTAGTCTCCAATTAATGACAATATTAAAATTACATTAAATTTGAAAATTAAAGTATCAAAACCTTATTTTCTTTATTTTCACACTATTATGTTTTTGAGAATATAATAATGGTTATAAATAATTTTAAATGTTTGATTAATTTATTGAAATTAATATTTCAATATTGGTTCTTCCATTTATTTTCAATAAATTCCAAAAATGATGGGTATCTCCAATTAAAATTGAGTGATCATTAAGATGAAATATAATTAATTTATTAATTTATTTATTTATTGATGCAATCATTTTTATCTTAAGAATAAAATAACGAATAAAGAAATGAATACTAGTTGGTTACTTTTTCATATTCATTTCATGTATGACTAATCATGAGATTTACCAAGACCTATGTGTTTGTTGGAATTTATTTATTTTAATTTATTTCATGGGTTTTCAATTATTTAATTTTAAATTAAATGATTCCTCTAAATTTCACCCCTCCCTCCATTATTATGTAGGACCTGTGTGTCCAAGTATATTTATGTAATCCCCTTTAACCAATCATTTGATTCCCCTCACTTGTGTGTAGGTAATAAATACTTGTAATCAATAAAGCATCCCAAGGTACGTGGTGGTAGTTCAAGACAGAACCATGATGATGCCAACTTAGTGATACATAGATATATAGGTGGAATCATTCCATGATCAAAAAATGGATTTATTCCCTTCGTTCATAGGTTGATTTAATGTCTTCTCATTAAATCAACCATTATATAATTTCATGATTTCAGTATTTAATTTATTTTTTTTCTATTAATTATTTATTTTATGTATGGAAGATTGTAGTGACATAAATTAATCAATTAATATGAAAAGACTAAAATTAAATAAGTGATTCATGTGTAAAATTTTATCCAACATGGTTAATTAATTAAGTAAAATTCACTTAATATTAACAGTACATGTAAAGGATAAAACAATATAAAATTTATGTATAAAATAATTAAGATCCCCCAATTAAATATTAAGTTAGACTAAACCTTCCATTACTTTATTGGGAATGAAACCATATAACTAAGTGTTGTACATGTCCAAAGTCTGAATACTTACTTTTATTAGGGAGTACTCATGAGAGTTTTGGGTTGACTTAACTGAACATGAATTAAGTTTAACATAAAAATTATATACAATAAAACTTTAGAGGCAAGTGTTGAGGAAATCCAATTTTGGATTTTAGGATATGGGAATCCACTCAATGAATCAAGGAGCTTCAAGTACACAGTTGGAAAGACTGCCTATCTAATTACTTTATTATAGTTTTCATGGACAAAGTCTGTATCATTAAGAAAAGTAATGGGGATACTTTCCACTAGAATGTTAAAGTAGCTGTATATTCCATGTTTAATGGTGAGTTCTATTAGGACTTGATAAAATCATGGGATATTTAATTAAAACATTTAATTTATTATATCTCACATAATTTTTAATCAGGAAAAGTACTAATAATTTGAAATTTTTAATTGTAAAATAAAATGAAAATTTTTCCATCCACACTATCCCTATGATCAATATTGGAGAAAGAAAACCTCCTAACTACTAGTAACTTATAAGAGTTGTTTAAAAACCTTTAGGTTTTTCTACCCCATGAATGGAAATATTATGTTCTAGAATATTTAATAGTTGATCCACATTCTAAAGAGACGAGTGATGAAGAGTTCCTTTTCTATGAAAAATATTTGAGCGACATGATCAACATTTAATTTTTGATGTTTTTATCGATGTCTAGTGAAATAATGAAGTCCCAAAAAAATTTGTATGTGTATAACATGCTTGAGAACCTCTATGGTCTTTTATAATAGAGAGATATATAGGAACAATTTGATATTTCAAAGTCACTCTTTTAGATAAATATTGGAGAGGGTGACCCAGTTGGGCCGCATGTAGTCAAGCTCATTGGCTGCATTGAGTGCTTAAATATTTTAGGGTTTAAACACCCTAAATAATTGGGCACCAACCTAATTCTGAATTTTAATATAAACAACATTGATAACTCTATTCCATATCTTCTAACTCTTCTTTTCTATGTAGATAAGGATACGAAGTTTGAAAAACCTTCCATCCTCATGGTGAACAAACAAAAATGGAAAGAAAAGAGAATTAAACTCAAAGATTCTTAATGCCATTCCAAGTATAGGATGATCAAGGGGAAAGTGAGGGAATATGATACTATCTGTTTCTCATGTGGTAAGAAGGTCACCTGGAAGAAAAACTGCACCCATACAAAGAAGAAAGTTGAAGCTTCATTTGTGTTTGTTATCGAGTGAAATTTATTTGTTTCTACAAATTTGGTATTAGATATAGATTTTGGTGCTCACATATATATTCAAATATAGGAACCAAATATATTAATAGAGATTGACCAATCAGAGGTAGATCTACGAGTAGCCAACTGAGCTAAAATTTCTATTGTAGCTATCAAGGACTACCACCTCACGTTGTTGACCAGAATAATGTTAGTTTTAAATGGTTGTTATTATGTGACTTAAATTACCAATAAAATTATTTCTATATATATACTAGATACAGATTAATTTACTTTCAATTTTTTAAATAAATATTGATTATTTTATAAAGATAACATTTTTTATGGCAAGTAACATTTAAATAATTTTCTTTATGTGTTGGATTACACTTACCAAGTAATAGAAAATGATAACGAAGTTACTTCACATGACTCATACCAAACCCAGCTTTGGTATCACCAGATAAGTCATGTAAATGAAAAGTGCTTAACTAAATTACTTCAAGATAGATATTTATATTCTTTTAAACTAAAACCAATTGGTATATGTCACACATTATTACAAGGGAAAATGACTAAAGCCCTATTTAGTAGGAAATGTGAAAGGGATAAAAGCTTGTTGAATTATTTCATATGGATGTGTACGGACTGTTTCCTATTGATGAAAGTGGTGGGTACTCATACTTCATAACTTTTACTAATGGTTTTAGTACATATGTATACGTATAATTAATAAGGTATAAGTTAGATTATTCTTATAAATTCAAGGAATACATGAATGAAGTTTAGAACCATCTTGGTAAGAAGATTAAGAAACAACACTTATACTATGGTGGAGAATATCTTAATAAAGATTTAATTGATTATTTACAAGAGTTTGAGATATTTTCTCAACTCACTCATCCTTATATACCTCATTGGAATGGTGTAAGCTAAAGGAGGAACTAAACCTTGTTAGACATGGCGAGATCAATGACGAGTCATTTGATTCTTCTACTATCCTTTTGAGTATAGAAGTTACAAAAAACAAAATACGTACTAAATTGAGTGCCAACTAAAGAAAAAATGATATACCATACCAATTATGGAAAATAAAGAAACTCATGTTGTCTTACTTATATGTGTGGGGTTGAAAATTATTTGTTTAGTGATTTTTAGGTAAAAATCTTCTACCTCGAGGAACAAAGTTATTGGACCCTCTATTCTATAGTATTTTTCATAATCACAAATAATTTCAATCTACAGTTTCTACTATTTATACTACTGGAAAACTAACCTATACCAACGGTTTGGAACTGTTGGTATTGGCCTCTAAACCGTTGGTATAGCCTATACCAACGGTTTGGAGGACCGTTGGAAAGTAAGCTATGGGGATAGGTCTATATCAACAATTTTTGGAAAACCATTGGTATAGACCTATACCAACAGTTTTGTAAACCATTGGTATAAGTAATATGAAAATCTATACCAATGGTTCCATAAAACCGTTGGTATATGTATTTCAAAAAAAGCATTCGGTGGGATTTGATCCAATGACCTCTAGTTTATCATTGAACGACCTAACCACTAACCTAACATGTATTTTGTGAACATAATTTCATAAATATATATATGTATTATCATAATTATTTTAAATTTTGATTTATATAATGTTCTCGGTAAGAAGATTCGATAAAAAATCAAAGGACCTATACCAACGGTTTTGACAACCGTTGGTATAGGTCCTTGATTTTGGGAGAAACATTGGTATATGGGGGACCTATACCAACGGTTTGGCCAAAACATTGGGATAGGTACCCACCCTTTTCAAATGGTTTGGCCAAACCGTTGTGAAAGTGGCCTCAAATTATACTTTCCCAACGGTTTGGACAAACCATTGGGAAAGCCATACCCTTTCCCAACTGTTTTGGAAAACCATTGGGAAAAGTGACCTCAAAGTGGGCTTTCCCAATGGTTTGGCCAAACCGTTGGAAAAGGGGAACTATACCAACAGTTTTTACAAACTGTTGGTATAGAAGCGTTGGGAAAGGTCAACTTTCCAGTAGTGTTCATTCCATTTAATATCTCTAAGTAAATACACTATTTCATACATAACTATATACTTCAATAAGTCAATAATTTATATATATATTAACCAATATGTTTAAAAGTGTATTCTTACCTATATTTTTGGATGTCACTTAATCTAGTAATGTTATGTGTAAGAAAGATACTTCATAAGATTTTTAGATTCACTAACACCGATCTTCGACACACCGATGTTCGACACACGGATGTCCGACACACTGATGTTCGACACACCGAAGATAACACAATGAAGATGAAACACCGAAGATGACACACCGAAGATGACACACCGAATATGAGACACCAAAGATAACACACTGAAGATGACACACCGAAGATGACACACCGAAGATGACACACCGAAGATGACACACCAAAGATGACACACCAAAGACGACATATCAAAGATGACATACCAAGATGACACACCGAAGATGACATACCGATACTTATGACTCACCGATAGTCTTAAATAACTGTTTCAAATTTATTAATTCAAATTTATTTATAACGGTCATATTTAGACAAATTAATGTTTATGACATTATTTAATGTTGTTTGTAGTACTATCCATAGATAGTATGAGGTACATGGATGTGAGGAGATCTTCTTGTCTTGTGGAACTTGAATTATAAAAGGATTAAAAGCTCATCCTTAAAGATAGCTCGAAAAACACATGACATGAACTCTCTAGAAAAACAAAATGTTGGATATGCGAATGTGAAAGGTATTGAAAATATAAAAAATCAAAGCTTGAGTATACAAGAAGTTCAATATTACAAGTTGTATCCTGTTGAAGCTCACTGAACATCCATACATCGAAGAGATGAACCTTTACACACCTGAAAGCTAGATTATAGAGACTATGATACTCTATTTTGGAGCCAGATTTTAAAAGAGGACTCGAATATCATTTTCTCTACATCCATTGAGTCCAGAGCTTTACTGTACAAAACACAAAGATTTCTAAACACTTTTCTTCTTTTATAACTTTGTTGTGTTATTGTGTTTACTTTTTGAGAAGTGTGTGCATCTGTTTGTTCATACACACTATCTCCTAAGAATAAATGGAGGATAATAAATATCCTCACACTCAATCCCTTTTTACTCTTGTATCCCACGTAGAACTGTAGAAGAGATCCTGTGTGATCTGTTTAATAGTATTACCACAAATAATTGTGGTAGAGGTCAAGTGTGACCTGGACAGCCCCGTGTTCTATTGTGAATCCTGATCCAGGGTGTGGATCAAAAGTTTATTAATATAAACTGCTTGGTGGTAGGTGATCACCAAGTGGAGAGGATTAAGTCTCAGCTTGAGACTAAACCACTTATTTTATCCGCCATGTAGTTTTTCTTGTGTTTTAAATCTGATATGTATGTTTCACAATAAGATAAAATGAACTTTGATAGTTAATTTAGAAAGTGTTTATATCTATTTTTGAATTAGTAGATTAGTTTCAAAAGTTTGACTAATCTTTATATTGTTAAAACCAAGAACTAATAAATCTTCTGAGAAACTATTTGAACTTTCCAGATTTTTATAAATTAACTTCAAATTGACATTGATTTTATTTTCATAGGGGGATGTTATTTTAAAGAACCAATTTTAACCGAAATTTTTATAGATACTCAATTCACCCCCCTCTTGAGTCATATACTCCGACCAACAAAAGTGTATCTTTATAGGATATCCCAAATAAACAAAGAGATGATACCTATATAATCCATAAAAAAAAGGTTTTGGTCAAAATAAGTCCCACATTTCTTGAGTAGGATCTTATCTCTAAAAGAGATAGTGGAATAAGATAGACTTCTATGAAGACTAAGCTCAATATAAACAAGAGTTGACATAGTAAAAAATTCCACAAATCCTTTTAGAAGAAGAAATTGTTCCAGATACACAAATACTATATAGGATTACTAGAGAGATTAGAGAACTGAAATGGTGTGGTTTTCTAGTCACCGGGGATGGTGACTCATTATTAGTTGATAATAATGATACTCTAACCTACAAGTAAGTAGTAAGTGGAATAGATGTTTCCAAGTGGTAATAGGCCATGAATTCAAAAATAGATTCAATGTACCTAAACCATGACTAGATTTTGGTAGACCCTCCAGTATATATAATGCCTATTGGTTACAAATGGGTATTCAAGAAGAAACTAGACATTGAAGGATAATTCAATGCCTATAAGGAATGACTGGTTGTGAAAGGGTTTAAATAGTGTCACAACATTGACTAAAAAGAAAAATTTTCACCAGTTGAAATACAAAAATCCATCATAATTGTACTTTCCATTATGGCTTTCCATGATTATGAGATTTCAAAATGGATGTCAAAACAACCTTCCTTAATGAGAACCTTCAGTAAGATGTATATATGACACAACCTGAAGGATTTGTGATTCCAAAGGATGCCAACAAGGTATGAAAGTTGCAAAGATCCATTTATGGATAAAATAAAGCATCTAGGTCATAGAAAATTTATTTTTATGAGGACATAACAGAATTTGGTTTTGTAAAGAATGAATGTGAGCCCAGGGATGGTAAAAATTTAAGTGGGAGTGTAGTCATTTACTTAATAGTATATGTTGATTACATTGCACTCAATGGAAATGAAACAACAGTATTATATTATGTTAAGGTGTGGTTGAATAAATGCTTCTCTATGAATGACTTGGGTGAGGTAACATGTATTCTTGGGATCAAGATCTGTCATGATAGATCCAATAGGTTTCTCAGCATATGTAAAAGTACATACATTGACAAGATAGTGAAGAGATTTAGTATAGAAGAATATAAGAGGGGATTGTTTCCAACATCACATGACATTCATATTTCTATGAAAACATGTCCTAAGACACATGATGAAAGAAATAGAATGAGAAGTATTCTGTATAAATTAGTGATTGGGTCAGTCATGTATGCCATGCCATGTACTAGGCTAGATTTTCCCTATGCATTAAATGTGGTAGGAATATATCAAGCTAATCCAGGTGGCTGCCATTGTATGGAAGTCAAGACTATCCTTAAGTATCTTAGGTTTACTAAGGACATGTTCCTAGTTTATGGAGTATATAAGGAACTAGTCATCAAAGGATATGAAGATGATAGTATCCAAACAGATCAAGATGACATGAAGTCACAAATGGGATACATCTTCTTCTCAATGGAGGAGATGTGAGCTAGAAAAACTCAAAGTAGGCTCTGGTAGTAGATTCTGAGTGTATTAGGGATTTTTAGGTATTTAAAGAAGTGGTATGGATGTAAAACTTCATCCAAGATCTTAACGTGGTATATAGAAGAAAATATCCTATCACACTATATTGAGATAATACTATAATGGGGGCTCTTACAAAAGAGTCAAGGTCACATTAGTGGATGAAGCACATACTTCAGAAGTATCATCTCTTGAGGTATTTTTCTCAGAGAGGTGAAGTTGTAGTGAGAAGTATTTCTAAGAAAGACAATATAATAGAGCCCTTGACTAAAGCCTTGACTTATTAGAAACATGACTATCATGTGAGGTCTAGTTGATTAAAGGTTGTATACATTTGGCTCTAGTCCAAGTGAGAGTTCATTGTAGTTGGGGTCCTAGGACAAAATTTTTGTACTTTTATTACACGTGTATTCAATATATTGAGTATCAACAAAACAAATTATTATGTATTGTTCATTTTTCTTCATGAATCTAATGTAATAATTTCTTAGAGTGTACATCACATTGATAAGTTCATAACAATTCCATGCTATGATAAGAAACATTATGTTCTATGATGATATTCTTAAATAATGGTATGTGGGTGGATAACATATTATGATGGGAAACATAGTATATAGACTGTCAGGTGTGAGTACTCATAAGCAGATGAATCTTCTTCTCATGAATTTATCACTTATAAATCTTCAAGAAAAGAGATTATGAGAACATACCCTTTAGTAGGAATTCATCATGTTTTGGTGTCATTGGATATTACTATCTAAAAGTATGTATGATAGTCTTTAGAATTTGAGATTATTATTAGTTTATATTAAAAATCATGTACCTAGATATGTTTTTTAAAAAATGATGATAACTGTTCATGGTGACATTAGATACGTTGGGTGTGTCATGAGTGAAATGTTATTAATGAATAAGTCGAGGAAGGATTTGTCCCTTAAATATTTATAGAAGATGATATCTCAACACTTTTATTGGAATATAAAATTTACACTAAATTCCATGGCCATAATATAATGATGTTTTTAATTCCAATAATCAAAGAAAGATATATTGAGCATATAGATTGCTGACACAGATGTGTAGCCTACTTGATGAGATGTTATGATAAAGGGATAATATTATATAGTGAGAATTCGAATGTGGTTTTCGATGTTGAGACATTATATTCTTTCACTTGGGTTTCTTGACCTGTTACTAGTTAGTAATCTTGGACCATAGGCAATCCTTCCAGATGCCAACAAGAAAGAATCCTAGAAGTTCACACACTAAGCATTTTTGTTGATCATGATTAAATTATATTTGATTTTAATTAATGAAATAAATAATATTCTCAAGTATGATGAATAATTTTATTTAATATATATTGATCACAAAAATTAAATAAATATTTATTCACAGATTTGTGAATTAAATATTTATTTTATTTATTAAATATTTTAAAAAAAAATTATTTTCTAGATTGTGAATAAAACAATTATTCAGTTGTTCAATAAATTCTAGAGGAGTTGTAATGGTCCAAGACCGTGTTAAATGTAAAATATTAATTAAAAATACCATTACATAATAATTATTATTTCCCAATTTGGTGTGAGCCACAAAATAATAATAATATAATTATTAATAAATGGCATAGGGTTTATTAAAGGTAATAAATTTTATTTAATGCCTCGTATGCAATTAAATAATATGTTAAATTAAATCCTAACTCCATAAATGGATGGATATGTTTATTGTGTAGTGTATCCAAAAACTGAGAATAGAGAACTATTGGATACAATGAATTCTCTCTTGAATCCTCCTTTTCTCTCCCTCTTAATAATGATAAGCGAAAGATATATTTCTTCAAGACCAAAGAATGAGTGATCAAGAGAAAACAAAAAAGACATTTGACTCACCATGCTAACACCCAATGATCGAGTGGTGTTTCTCAGAGATCATTGGAGCATGTTTGGATCACTACTAGAGGGATTATATCCTTGGATACTCAGAAAAATGAAGTCAATATGAAAGGGTCTTATTCAGATAATCTAAAATAATCAATGAAGAATGTTCCTAATCCCAAGTATTTATTTATTTAAATATTAAATAAATTATTATTAATTCGATGGGAAAGATCCTATCTAATGGTTTTGGGAAATGATTTTTAAATGAAATATTAATATATCTCCCACCACTACATGCTTCCACTATTCCTAGAACCGTCACATATCATACCTCACCGTAAGTATATGGTATCATAGTTCTTTTCAATACATCAAAGTACATGGATCATGATATGCATTAATAACAATATCAATTCAAAGGATCATTACACACATTTTCATATCGGAATATCCAATGACATGTAAACATGAAGAATTTCTATAGGTGGGTTTATCCTCATAATCACCCCATTTTAGATATTGAAAAGTGAAAACTTCCTGAGATGAAGTCTCATCCACTTATGAGTATCGATCACCAGATAGTAAAACATACCATGTTTCACATCATATAATGTTATCCTAGATATAGGATGTAAGTTTAATAATATATTCATAGCACTTCCGTGTTCCCATCATTTTGGGGAACTTCTATTACTATTCAATGTTACAAATACTCTACGACATTATCACATTATTGTGATATAGAATAATAATCAATATGTGGAATTATATTTATTAATATTTAAGATAATAAATATATATTGGTAATCTTAAGTACAATGTTGTTGGTTCTAGGGAACTAACTCCAATAGATCATACTTTAACCAAACTCAATCATAAGATAATACCACTAATTCATAAACTCCCCCTCTCAGTGATATAACCAGAATTGAGAACTTCATTATGATATTAGGTTTCTGAATCATCCCAAGGATGTATTTTCTCATTTTTAGTTTTGAACTTATTGGGAAAATCCGTCAAGGTGTTTTTTGATGTTTTTTGGTTGTTGTGTTTATTGAAAAAGTTTATTGACAAAGTTCCAATGAATTTATTGATAATTTAGGTTGGAAAAGTGGTTTTATAAGAATTTAGAGGTGTATGAAGTTTTCATAGAAAAATAGAAAATGAATTATTTTCATGTAGTAAGTATGTGAAATTTCATAACATGTAGAAGTACCTCATAGGAAAGCGATAGTTCATAAATTTATTTGTGACTAAAAAGTTCATTGAAACTGAGTTCCCATAGTAAGTATGTGACCATTAATTATGTATGTGGTTCCCTCATTATTTTAAGTTATGAGGATGACCGTAAAGTAATCTCATTCTACAAAATACCACAAAGGAGGATTAGTAGGCATCAGGGGTTCATTGCATATTAAGTTCATAAATCTACATTATTTCCCAGTTAAGGAAACATGGAAACAAAAGATCATTCACTTAACAGGTACACAATCATGAAGGTAGTTTTTGGTGGTTTCATCATTTATAGTCAAAGTATGGTAATTGAAGGAAAATCACAAAGGGAGTTTGTGCTACACACTACTTTAAAGGGGAATCATACATGAAGTGAGAGTGTTATGCAATAGTGAAAAGGAAATTCAGTACGTTGATGCTTTGGGTGAAGGGATGCATAGTAATTTCATGATTAATAGATTTTTAGGGTTTTTTATTATATAAGTTACCCCCAATTTCTTAATTTAGAGAACTAATCACTTACAGAAGATAATCACTTGAAATTTTACTAAGATATAAGGTAGTTCGTGAAGCACAAATGAGTTCGTGAAGCATAGGGAGTTCATGAAGGGTAAAAAAGTTAAAAACAGAGGATATTCATAAAGTAAAAAGGAGTTTATAAAGTGTAGAAATTTCATGATGCATAATTTATTCATGAATCATAGTTGGTACAAGAAGTGTGAAGGTTTTCATGAAGAATAATAAATTTTTGAATAAATGTAGTATACGAAGAAGTATAGTTCACAAATAAAATTTCCATGAATCAAATTTTATAATGTAAATCCTATTTCATTGCATTGATGAAAATGGTGCCTTTTTTCAGACCCATTTTAATGTAAACCTACTCAGAACTAACATATATCATCAAAATATTCTTACATAGTAGTAGTGATTTCTTTTAATAAGAGAGATCAATGCATTCTCAAGTGTGAATGGTTGTAATCTAGGAAGGATAATGACTCTACTATGAAAATTATAATAGTATTACACTTTATTTAATATATTAAATTAGAACATTTCCTTTGTGTTCTCCTTTTATTAGCTTATTTAGGGTAAAACAAGTAAAAAATTGTGTCTTTTGTGTAATTTCATTTTATTTTATATATTTTTGTGAGAATAAGAGAGAATGGAGTTTTGTTTAACAATGAAACAATACAAAAGGGGAATGTGTTTTCATTTATCATGACCTGATCTCGCCCCTCCTTAGGGTATTTAACTTAATGGGTCCAATAATTGGTATCAAAGATAAATGATGAAGTTATAGGTATTCTCTCTCAGTGAAAGTAATGGTAATATTTAATCATAAAAGAATTTTTATCTTAGAGAGAAATAAGTTTCAACTATGGAAGAATCAGATGTAGCATTAATTATGATCTTTAATAATGGTTGTGTATACATATGATATACATGGAATTTTGGTCAATATGCATAGAGGGGATTTATCATCAGGAGATTAGAAATATTTTTATGCTAAATCTATATATATCAATGCATTAGAGGGAGATTTATCCAACACAATCTACACAAAAGTGATGTCATGTAAATCCTCACATTTTATATTGTAAAATATTATCAATATCTATGAAGATGATTGAAAAGTATGAAAAGTTAAATTGAATGTTTTTTAAAACAAGTATAAGGGATTAAGGATGTATCCAAACAAATCAGTTGATGCATTTTTGGATTGGGAGAGTGTAATTGTGGAGGACATGTGTGGTCTTGGAGAAACCCTCGATAATGTAAATATATGAAAGTGAATCCTATAAGAATTTACACCCTAGTTCAATCCAAAAGTTTTTATTCTTGAGGATAAATATCCGAAGGAGTAAATTTTGGATATCATTAATTTTACTTTGGTCACATATGATATGAGTAATAATGATTGTGGGATTGTGGAAAAGGGGAATCCTAAGTAGGTGACATTAAAAAGTTTAAAGAATCTTATAATGGAGGATGATCCAAAATAAGAAGTGGTAGATGATGTCATACCATTCCTTTCCTAAAACCTATAAATAGGATAATAAATGTTTAAAGGGAAACTTTTAATAACATACTTTTAGTGTGGAAAGGCTGGGAATCTTACAACAATGTGTTACAAGAAGTTCCATGATAATAATAAGGATGGTGAAGTTTCTATGAATAATTTTTCAAATAATGTGAAGGGTAGGGGAAACACTAAACCTAATTTCTTCAAGAACAAGGAATCTATTTCATAGGAGGATGATAGTTCAAAAGAAACTAAGATAGAAGAAATTGAGGACTATAATGACCACAAAGAAGATACTCCCATGGTTGTTGTTAGTTATTCCCATAAAATGGAATGGAGTGACAATGATGAAGTATAATTGGATGTAATATTTGATATCTAAGAAGAAATAGAGGCTTCCCATGAAGAGATAGATATTAGGAATGATAAAATGAAGAAATACAATAGAGAGGTTCATGATGCCAAACTCTACATGCACCAAAAAAAAAGACAGGAAGTCTAAGTTTGAAGTGGAAATTGAAAAGATAAAATGTGAAAATCCAGAATTCTTAGATAAGTTATTTGAGTTTAAGCTTAATATTGAGGAAAAGGTCGAGGTTATCAATGGTTTGACTAACACAATGAAAGATCTGGTCAAACATTTCAAAGATCTTGAGGATGAAGTTTTCATCTTATGATGAAAAGTATAAGATTAGGAGAGACTCTTGAATCTGGGTATGAAATTAATAAATTATATCAAAATGGAAATAAAAAACATGAAAGCGGTGCATGAAGGTACAAAAAATAGGTAAATGATTTTTAAAAGAATAAAAATACACATTAGAATGATAATGTTGATATGATTGTTGATCACAGATAGAAAGTAGTGATGGTTAACTCTAGGCCACAATAACCCACTCTGAAGATTAAGGCTAATATGGATATAACTCAGAATCAAAATATTTAGAGAACACAAGAGACTATCAGTTGTGTAGAAAATACATGAAATAATGCACCTCGTATCAAATGTTATTATTTTAGAAAGATGAGACATTATCAATATATATGTTCCATATCCAAAGTTATTGTGACCAAAAAATTTAATACATAAATATATCATCTTATTATATGAATATTCATTATATATAATTATGATATATCCAAAAATCATAAAGGTTAGTGCCTTTAGAAACTTGGATACAAAAAAACAGTACATAAAAGATCTATATTATCTCCCACTTATTCCTTTACAACTAGAACCCTTATTAGATATATCCTACTTAAAACCATTCTTCATATCTCAGGGAAAAATAAACATAATAAAGGGTAATATCATATGATCAGTAAGGGTAAACAGAGGAGATATCAATTAATGATTGTTTATAAGAATAAAATGAGAATAAGGGTATGAGAACATGATCATAACATTTGAAAATATTGTCTATGAATTTATAGATCATAATCACGAGTCATGGGATAATGCTTGGTTGTATATAATACTTGAATATTAAATGAATCAAAGAACATGATCCATGAGAGCATAACACTAATATAAGATCATATTATAAAATAGTGTCATAAAATGTGGTATGATCATAATAAAAAAAATCTTATATATACCCACCAGGAAATCCATAAAATGTTAGTATTGGGATAACCACCCATGTAACTATTTTGGAACAGGGATAACCACCTGTATACCCTATTTTATGTGTGGGATAACCTCATGTGTACCCACTTTTGCGATTGGGATAACCTCCCTTGTACCATATTCCTGGCTTGGAATAACCACTCATATTCCATTTGAGCTTATAAAACATTCATATTTATCCAATTAATTAGAGGGCTATAACAGATCCACCCATCACATAAACATAATCCATTCACATGTTTTCCACAAGATCATAAACTATTCATTATTTCAATATATCATAACCCATTAAAAAGAAATAGGTTTCATAAATATCTCATCATAACAAAATTAACCCATTAGAAAGAAACAATTTCATATAATCATTATCAACATAAGTCATATTAAAAAGTGAATTTCATCATAATATCATATCCCTAGTGTAACATAACAATCCATAAAGGATATTTTCATAGATTAAAAATAAATTTAAAAGAACATTTGAACCATTATTTGAAAAAATGAGAAAAATATTATTTTCTTTTTATGAAATTTAAAATAAAAATTCCCAGAATATTGAGAAAATAAATTTGTTTGAAAATAACCATGGAAACCTGTAATGGAAGCTATAAATCAAACAAGGGTCATGTTAGTGGTAAAACCAATTCTTGTCATATACATTAAAATAAAACATTCTTTTCACACTTTTATAAAGTAAAAATTGTATTGTTTGGAAAACATTTAGAAATATTACTTTTAAAACCTTTGTTAATAAAGTAAAAGGTAGTTAAAATGACCATTTTAAGGAATTTCAAGTATAAGTAAGTTCTTTAATTAAATATTTTTGATGAATATAAACATTGAATAAAACATTTGTCAACCAAAGAGGAAATAATGTCAGTTTTTCTTGAAATTTTTTTTCTTAATCGTTTTAAGTACCAAAAGAGGAAATGGTAATAACACATAAAAAATAAAGAAATCACTAGAGTAGAAGAAAATATACGATGTTTTAAGTGTTATATCCATATAATTTACCTCAATAGAAATTTATTATGGAAAATCCCAAAAAGAAATGAGATTGTAACATAAACCCCTTACCACTTAGGTGACTTTGGAATCATAACCCCCATGAAAGAAATAAATTCAAATAAAAATTTAAATAACATGAAAATAATGTTATTAATGATAAAAAATATTAAATGGTCAGTAGATACACCTCATAAATTAATATTGGTGTATAATATAACATATCTCCCAAAGAAGAAAATTTAAGATGATAAACCCTTACCACTTTGGTAATCTCTTAATATAAACATCATGAAAGATATAACCTTATATGAATTTGTAAATCCCCATAATTTTAATAAAAATTAATTTAAAAAAAAATAAATATCATTATATACATCACATAAAAGAAACATGTGATGAATATGGAATGTGTCTCACATAAATAAAATTGAGACCATAATCCCTTACCACACATCTGACTTGATTCATAAGAACTATAAACTCCTGTATAATAAATTTTAATTCATTATAATTCTATAAAAGAATAATATACATACTTAATATCATATATTATCCAATTATAAAATTTCATCACCTGTTTATCAATAATTCTTTATTAAAATCATCATTCATGGGTTTTAACTATTTCATTTTTCATGTAGTTTTTGGTTCAACGGTTCTAGTCCTTGTACTTTGATCATGGTTAAATCATCTCCATAATGTTAATAATTTCATTATTATCATATTTAATCATTCTATAAACTTTTATAGCTATTCATATAAAGAGGTGATGAAAAATTAATTACATCACTTCATGGAGACAATAATCCGTATGTACGCACGAGTGATGTTTCCATTTTGATGAATGAAATGAAAGAAAGGTAAATAATAATTAAATTTTTTTAAAAAATAATTATATTATAAATATCATATATATTTATTAAATCTATCATTATATACATATATTCTAGGTAGTTATGGAAAATGAATCATATCGCTTCATGGAGGTGGTAGTCCACATGTACGAACGAACGATACTTCAATTTCACAATTTATAAAAAAAAGATGAATAAGGTTATTACATTAACATAAAAACATATAATTATATGGTATATGCATATGTTATTATATTATAATGGTTATAATATAATTTAAGGAGGTATAATAAGAAGTAAAATGAAAATGCTCGGTTAAGACAATTACCACCACTTTGAAGAACCTCGTTTGGATCCCTTATAAAGGACTCTAGGGATGGAATTTTAAAAATAAAATAAAATATATAATGTATATAATAAATTTAATAATATGTTTTTTCATGTTTTGGTCAAGATAGGTTTCTCAATAAGTGTGAGGATGAGAGGATAGGTCATGTCCTTATATAAGAGAGGAGACATGCGCCCTTGGAATTACTCCAAGTAATAAATTAATATAAATTAATCTTCATATTAAAGTGGAAAAAAAATTTATATATTTATAATATAGGTAAATATAATTTGAAAAATTATTATACAATAAAATTTAGAAAATTTTAGGTGATATTTTAACCCTTATCTCTTGGTTTTAACCCTTCGTTAGCCCTTTTGAGGATTACTACAATATCAAAGTTTTTTACTATTTGAGGGTTAAGAATGATAATATAAAAGGAAATATGAAAAATAAATGGATAATTTTTGATATTATATACCATATATTAATAAATTTCATGAATATAACGTTTTTAAAAACATTAAATCATTTAATAAATTATTAATTTACATAAGATACTCTTAAAGTCATTTTCAAGATTATTCACATAGCTTGACTTTAAAGACAACAAGATAGAAATTGAATTCAAATAAAAAACTTTAAAAAATCACTAATATGTTATATTTATCTGAAATTTTTTTATAACAAAATAATTTGACCAAATTTTTTACTTTTAATACTTTTAAAATTATTTATTTGCTTTTTTCTACTGCTTGCACAAGCAAAATGTCGGTGTTGTGTAAGTATTCAAGGTAATTACTTCATCATTAAAAATTAGAAATAAATTAACATAATAAAAAATATTTATCTTAAAAATAACCTTTTATAACCGTTCATAACTTATTTTATATCCCTATAATAAAATATTATAGATATTAAAAGTAAGAAAGAAACATTTTGAAATTTTCATTTACTTAAAAATATAACAAAAGTATTTATCAAAGACTAATTGAAAAATATGATATTTTATAATATTTTAAGTTTTTGGTAACATTATAATAATTTAATAAAATATAGGAAATTTTATGGATGATTTTGAATCCTTATCTCATAATTTTAACCTTGTTCTACCTGTTTTACCCATACCGTTGTGCAAGCATTTTTAACAAGGTTACTATTCATTATGACCAAAAATAAAGTTGAACTGTTTACCAAATTTTGAAATGATGATAAAAAAAATGGGATCAATTTTATAAAATTTAATTAAAATAATTGGTAGAAATTACATTTAAAATAAACCTAAAAACGCAATGAAAAATGGGTTTCTAGAAAAAATGTGTGTTTTAGTAAAAAAATGTTTTTATAACAAAATCAATAATAATTTCAATTAAAATGTCATTAATTGGATTATTTATAATAAATATGAACTAATTAATATTTAAAATCAATTAAAAAAATGGGACTTTGTAAACACTTGAATGGAAATGAAAATATTCTATAAAATTGGTATTTTTTTCACTATTCACTAAAAAATTAATCATTTCAAAAAATTCCCAAATTTACACCTTAAGATTATTATGATATGATGATTTCAAAAATTATATCTTTTTTATAAAATATATTTTCTAAAATTTTCAGAATTAAGTTTTTATATTTTATTATAGAAAGCAATAAAAGTAATTTTTGAAGAAAAAGTATTTTAGAATCACAAAAAAACTTTACTAAAAACTGAGTGCTTATTTATTAAGAATTCATTAATAAATGTGTATTTTGTAGGACCATTATAATTTTTTTCATAATATGGTTACTCATATTTATACCAACCAATTCAATATTTAGAAAGTAATAATATTTCAATTGTATATTATGGTTTTTTAAACTCGGCATTGTGTGTAAAGAAAACAATCAAAGAAGTAAAATTTATTTAAAGAGAAATATATCATAAAATATAGGGGTGTTACAGAAAGGTAATATATGTCATAAGTGAAACATAGTTAGCTGAGAAAAATTTAATATTCCAAGAATTATTTTGATGATCTTTAACACCTTGATATTTTTTGATATATTTCTCTTTAAATAAATTTAATTTCTTAGATATCTTTTGATACACGCAACCCCGAGTCTAAACAAACTGTAATGAAGTATAAATTTTTCACCTAGAATTTGTATTGGAGGGTATGAATAGAACTAACTAAATTATTAAAAATTTATAGTTTAAACATGTATAAAATGAATTCATTGGTTGTTAATTGATTATAGATGAAAATAAAAAATCATTTGAAAGTAAAAGAGATGTTTTTTTGAAAAACTATTTTAATGCGTGAAATGTGTTATCATATTAATAAATTAACTTGATCACTATTATATAATTATATTAGTTAAATTTATGTATTATATATTCAATAAAATATTTTAAATTTGATAAAATATTTTTTATATGCATTAGATAAGAATATATATCCAGTTTTATGCCTACACATGTTTATTTCTAAAAAGCGATTTTGGTCACATTTTACACACTTATTTTTAAAATTAATTTCTACAACTTATAGAAATTTAATTTTGAATAAATGGATTACATATTTTTAATTAGGAGGATATAATTTGGTAAATAGGTTTCTATTATTTATTATCAATATAAATAGTAACCATAGTAAATTTTTGTCACCTCGATAAGGGTACAACAGTTAAAATATGGTTAAAATATTTGGATATAGCTTTCAAAATTTTATACTAATATAATTTATCATATTTTATGGGTGGTTTTCAGGAATGTTTATTCAATTATCAAATATATAGCCACTTGGTTTCATATTTCTTTGATTATGACCTATATATTAATTTAATAAAAGAACAAATACAAAATGTCACTCTCTTGACGTTAATATCTATAATATTTTATCATAAGGGTAAAAATAGGTTGTGTTCAATTATAAATTTTTGTCTTAAATTTAAATTAATTTTATTTATCATAATATTTTTTTTAAATTTTACTGATTGAATAATTACCATAAATTCTTACATACCACCGATACAATATTTTTTAAATTAAAAGAAAAATAAAAAAATAATTTTAAAAATATTGAAATTAATTAAATTTTTATGAATATTTGTGTTACATGTATTTTTTAGATAAATATCACATATTAGGGATGTTTTAAAGGATTATATTTGAATTACAACTTTGTCTTTGTGTCTTTAATTTCAGATTAAATGAATAGTGTCAAAAATGACATTAATGATATTTTATGTAAAATAATATTTTATTAAATTATTTAAAGATCATAAAAATATTAAAATATGACAAGTATGATAAAAAAAATGGTAAAAAATTTTATCCATTGTTCATTTATTATCCAAATTTTACCTTATAAGTAAAATTATGACCCTTTAATAGTGAACAAGTCATTACCGCACTTAAGGTTAAAATATGTTAACTAAGGGGTTAAACCATAATATAAGGTTTAAAACACTACATAAACCAATAAAAATTTCATTGGTTGATGTGTTTTTTACCTCACCCTACTGTATCTTTAAATATATGGTCACTTGGAATCATTTTTCTAGATAATTAATTTATTATATTTCAATATTTTAATAAAACCCAAGTGCACTCCCCTCCTCACTTATAAAATTGAACCCCTAATTTCTTATATTTACACCACTTTGAGCCATCTATATCAACCAAAACATACCCAGATCTATTATAAACTTACCTAGCTATTAATTATAGGTTTCGATATTCTTAAAATTCCATTCTAAGGTCCCTAAATATGGGATCTAAAAGAGGCCTACCGAAGAAGAGGTAATCATGTTACCCAATCTCTTTTAATTGGTTTATTCATAAAACTCCTTAAAATATTTGATATTATTAATAAAATAATAACTTAGTTGTCTTAAAAATACTAAAATGTTATTATTATTATGAAACCACCTATATTCTCCTTATTTTCCATCAAATGGGAAGTGAAAGTGTTGCTTGTGCAAACACATGACTTACCATTCCCATATAGAAATACAATTCATTTTCCATCACCATATTTCATGAATAGTTATAGTTATGGATTTAATATTTATGTATGATAATGCTGAAATATGTTTTCCTCTATAATTACAATATCATATATTCCTTCTTTCCTTTCCATGCATAGGAAAACGATAACGTCACTCATGCGTACGTGTGGAATGCCACTTTCCCGAGGTGATTTAATTCATTTTTCATTTTTCTTTGACATAGATGGTAATAAGGTTAGATTTAATGAATATATATTCAATATATGGTATAATAATTATTCTATAAAGGTGAAGAATTATTTAAATTTATTTCATTCCATCTGTCGAAAAATGGAAACAGCGTTCATGCGTATGTATGACCAACTGTCTTCAAGAACAATGTAATTCATTTTAATATATCTACATTTTATAGATGAATATATATATATATATAATGAATATTTATGGTGTTTGTATCATGATAAAAATACTGTATATTATGGATCTATGATCAAAGTACAAGTACCAAGACTACCAGATTGAAACATATATGCAAAACAAAGTTATTACTACCTAGAACAGTGATTTAAATAACTAATTGTTAATAAAAGGATGATAAGATGTCATAAGTGAATCATAAATGTTATTATATATATGATTATGGTTCTTTAATACATGCATAATAAATCTATATTGATTATATATGAGGTTCAAATACATATGAAGAAAGAAGAGACTTGGGGTATGGGATTTATTTTAAAATACTATTTTAATAATTATTATTTATACTTGAATTACCATTGAGAAATATTATATGACCCTTATTTGATAAAACCATTTCATTTAATTATACTCTATTTTTTTGTAGAATGTTTTTTTTATTCATTTTATTCAATTTAAGTACACAAGAGATCGAAATAATTCTTTTAAGGAAAACAGACTCTATTTTACTATTTGATCAAAAATCATTTTTCATCGATGTCCATGTTTTCTCTAAAATATTTTCAGAAATGTTTTTGTATTCTCACATGATTTTTTAAAGTCATTTTTACCAAATTTATTCTTTCTATAAATGTTTTTCAAAGTAATCTTACTATTTTTTTTCCAAACAAGGTACTTTTTGACTTTTTAAAAAGTGTGAAAAGAATGTTTTCTTTTAACTTATATGGTGTGAATAGAATTTCCATATGTCTTGGCAGCTCAATTATTAGAGGATTACATTAAAATTTTCCATATTTATTTTCAAATAATTTTCATTCCATAATATATTTGAATTTTTATATTTCATATAAGTTATTTCAAAATGAAAATAGTATTTTCTTTAAGAAATATTACATCAATTATTTTAAAGGAATTTTCATCTATGACAACAAGAATTAATGTTAATTATGTTTTAATGGGGGTATGATTAAATGACACCATACTTTTTTTATGGTTCATGATTATGATGGTCATATGATTAAAAAAACCATTTATTTTCCAATGGTTATGCAATGATTAAATTATGAAATGTTGAAAAAACCCATTTTATTTGCATGGGTTATGATGTGATGACATAATGTTTTATGATCTTCTATCATAGATATGTACAATATTCATTTTCTAACAAGTGGTCCCAGAATTAGACACCCCTCCAATGCATTGGCTAAATTTTTACATCTCATGAGATAATATGGGAAACATGTCAATACGATTGGTCCACTTTAGGAAACAAATCAATGTGCATGATCTACCATGGGAAACAAATTAATGTTCTTGGTCCACTATGGGAGAAAGTCAATGTGGTTGATCTTCTATAGGAAATAGGTGATGATGAATGATCTACTGTGGTTCCATACTTTTATGATATGAAATTATGGTTTATAATTTATTTATGATGATTTCTATCTTTTATGATTCATGTATTTGGAAATGATAAAGTTTTATTCGATGAATCATGTTTAAAATCCATTATATATTGAACTTTGTAAGTAATGTTCATGATATTATACCCTTATGACTATATTATTCTTTCATATTATCATAGATTGATATCTATCATGTTTACCCTTATTAAGAATCCAATCTCACACTTTATTATATTTACTCTCCCTGTATTATGAAGAAAGGTTTAAGTATGGTGTGTCTATGAAGAGTATTATATGGGAATATCTTTATAATATATATTGAAGATATTTCATGAAATAATAATATTGTGTATCTAGTATCCAAAAAAACTAATCCTTTACATCCCTTAGGTGTATATTTTCAAAATATATTGAATATTAATCTAAAAATATGTAATATTTATATATGAAAAGCATGGGTCGTTATAATTGTTATTAAAGGAACAGTATAGTCAATCATTGGAGATTAGGATGAGAAAACTTTGGTGAAAACCCTAAAGATAAGTATTAATATAGGATAACATCCTAAAGTTTTGGTAATGACCATGGATAACCTAGGTTAAACTAAAGGTTCCATAGATTGAGAAGAAGGTGACATGATTTAGACGTCTTATGAATGATATTTTATCATTATTTGATAGCTAAATCAAATTATTATAGTATGATTATTAACCTTTTATTTTTAGTTTTAGTAGTTGGATGGAATCGGAAGACATCATTCCAACAATTAATGTGATGGAAACTGCGTGATTTTACACCTAAGCAACCAAATTGTCACAACCCAACCCAATAGGGCTCGAGCCACAATTACACCAATCCCGCCTCCATAGGAAAGGGGTAGAAACAAATTCTGAATGACTTAAATAATATAGGAGGCCTTTTCTTAAGCACCCATACACACACACACACACCCAACCATCTCGATGTAGAGGTGAAAAGGAAAAATAATGAAAGATGCAACATCTAGACAATAAACTATGCACGTAAAATCTATATAGAGTATAAGCATAGGACAGTGAAAACTGTGAAGTAAAAAGGAAAAAATTCACGCCCAACCAAAAATATTTCCCAAATTGATAGAATATAAAAATTAAATTCTAAGAGATCCCATCTCTAAATTTCCAAGATCCGACCACTATATGCAGTCAAATGCACTTGGTATCCCTATGCTCTTCTGTAATCACCAGTGACCTATCCATTATCTATATAAGATAGGGAATGTGTGGGAAAATCCCATGGTGGGTGAGTATATACATACCCAGTAGGATACCCTGAAAGATAAAGGGGGATCAGTAAGAGGCATGATAGAAATAGAAATCTAAACCCAAAGCAAAAGAGTAAAACATCCAATGACATGGATACACACACTCACACACATATATTCTTAGCAAAAGAAAACCAAATGAGAGAGAAAGGGTATCTCTATCTCATAGCCCGACCTAGGAAAGAGTTCCAATGGTTTCAAGGTCCATAAATGATGCCTAGATTCTCGTGCATCTATCCAAAGAGACATCCAAGTCAAGACACACCTTTCCACTATGATGCACAGTTGGGGGGAACAATCTCTAGGAAGGGGACCCATTCCCTAGTACAATAGAAGGGTACCACTCAGAAGATAGAGGACCCTTGCCGAGACTCTAGAAGAGGGTGTCACCCAGCAGATAATTAGATGATCCATATCCTATCCCGATTGAAGGGTGTCACTCTAATAGTTTAGGACCCGTACCATGACTCTAAAAAAGGGTACCACTCAATATTTTATGGAGAACCCATTACCTATCCTATAATAAGGGTACCACTATAGTAATCGGTAGGGGACCCATGCCCTGCCTTGCAGGAGGGTGCCACTCTAGTGGTTGGTAGAGGACCCATGCTCCCCCAACAGGAGGGTGCCACTCAGATAGTAGATAGAGGACCCATGACCTCAACAATATGATGGTTCCACTATCATATTGTATAGAGTAATCATGACCCTCCCAATAGGAGGGTGATACTCTAATATCTCTAGTGGTCCTGCCCAATCACCGCCATCGTCGAGCATCTCCTGAAGACACATCATGCCCAAAACATCTCACATAATATCTCAAAATCCACCATGAAGTACACCATCATGTTTTACATGAAAAACAATCAATATAGGCTACTTATGGGCCAAAATCTAAGTCCAAATGAATGAGATACAAGAGGTGAAAGTTTCATCAAAAAGGAAGTAGGGGTACACAACGTGTAAGGGGACCCACAAATCATGTGGTCTCGCTTTGCGGTTGGGTATTTTCCTATCGGTACAAGACTCATTTCTCATGTAACACTAAACAATGTGTAAGAGGACTACACAACATGCCTCATCCACCTTGGGTCTTTCTTATTCTCTTAGTTGTGTTCGTGTAAAATTTCTCATATCTATGTACTTCGATACACGGTGTGTCCTGCTACACAAGGTCCTTCCCATGATCCTAGCCATGTTTGTGTACTCTAGTACATTGAATTTTCTCCCACATGGAGTCATACCTATGTGATCTTCCACACATTGTTTCTACCTGGGGAAGCTCACATGGCATGTCACCTAGTCATACGGTGTGTGATCCTTAACTTTTTTGAAAACCCTGGTGTCGTAGCCATAGTGGTATTACACGAGGTGTGTTCATCACATGCACACCATGTAGTTGGGTTTTGAGTAGAAATGCCAAATATCCTCCACATTCTAGATCCACTTCCGCCACATCTAATCTTACCTTTAGGCCACCAAAAATCGAAGGGGAAGCCTTCCTTCATCTCTTTCGGCCGTTTGTTTTCCGAAAAATAGATTTCCAGCCCTTCCTTCATGAACCATTATGCACTTCCAAATCTTGTGGAACCTCCCTTCTTCTCACCAGTATTCTGATCCATAGTGGAATCAACCGCATCTCACAATCTACCTAAATCCATCCTTGATTCATCAAAACATTCATCTCATGCAAATATGCTGTGAATATGGGGGTCTGATTATGCCCTATCCCACCCGGAAATGTCTAATCATGACCTCATGGTCCAACAATGACTAATGTGAATATTTGAGGGAGAAAATAACAGGAAAAATATGTGAAAAAAATAACTGGACAAGTATTCTTGGATAACAGAATAAATCAGGATGCCTGGGGTGAGAAGAAATGATTAAAAAATTAAAAATTTGTTCACAGTCTCATGCAGAGGCTCAATTTGAACGCAGAACAAAGAAACAGTTTGATCATGATCAATATTTTAATAAATTTGGGAAGAATCCACAAATTTGAATGTCTTAACTCAAGTTTAGATCCATCTAGGATGAAGAACACACTCTCCAATGAAGGAAGAAGATTCATTGAGTTTGTTGTGACTTGATTCACATGGATCTAAAGGCTCATTATTGTTTGATCTCAATTCGATAATGATAGGTGGTAGAAATATCCTCTCAATGATACCAGGGTTATGCATCTAAACCTAAAGATCCACTATAAAAAATATTATAAAGAGGAATTTTGGTTTTAGGTGGTTTAATGAATGAATGAATGAATGAATGAATGAATGAATGAATGAATGAATCCATTGAACACACCTGCCAATAACCATTTTATCTGAACACCTCATGCCGACCAACTTTAGGTTGCACCTAGGGGAAACATCACATTCTGAATTCAATTATAGTATCATATTTTTTATTTAAGACTCTATTTAGGATGTATCCCATTATTTTTTAATAACCATGCATGCATAGTATAAAATATATTTAATATTTTTATAAAATTAATTCCGAGAACACCATACCTTGAAAACACATGTCATCTTAGATATTGGCTCAGAAAATATTTATTGATATATTCCAAAGTCTTAAAATAAAAAATAGGGATTCTACATTATTCCCTCCTTCAATATTTTCATCCCTAAAAAAAGAAACTAAAAATAATCTTGTGATACTAATTCCTCATTTGGCTATCCCACTCCCAGAATCTCTCTCGCATGCTCCCATACTACCACAACACACAAACCATGGGGGGTGGTTTACCCATATAGGGTCCTCTTCTTCTAATCCTCGATCACCATCAGGTGATCTGTAAAAGTGGATCTCTCCTCAATGTCCAAATATCCCAAGTCAAAAATGTGTGTGGGGTCATGCATGTGCCTCCTCAGCCGTGACACATGGAAGACATTGTGCACCCACTCTAACTATGGGTGTAAGGCGAGGCAATAAGAAACCTCACCCACAATTGGAAATATATCAAACAACCCAATGAATCTTAGGGATAACTTTCCTCTCTCTTTGAATCTCTGCAGTCTTCATTGTGGGGAGAGTCTTAGGAAAATGTGGTCTCCCTAATAAAACTCCAAGAGCCTAAGATGTCAATCTATGTAGTATTTTTCTCTGCTCTGAGTTATCCACGTCCGCTCTTGGATGACCTAAACCTTATATTTCATTGCATGCACCATCTATATCCTAACAAGAGATGTCTCTATGATCTCAATCTAGCAGAAGGGTGACCTGTAGGGTCTCCCATATAAGGACTAAAAAGGTGTCATGCTAATAGTAGAGTGGTATCAATTATTTTATGAAAAATATATTAAGGTAAATTGATCCTTCCAGATCCATCCAAATTCTAACACAAAATCCCTCAACATGTCCTATAGTACCTAGATAATGCACTCATTATTCCCATAAATTTGAAGGTGGAAGGATGTAATTATCCTAAACTATGTCCCAAATATCTCCTAAAGGAATCTCCACAACTGTGACATGAACCATGAATCACGGTTAGAGACAGAAGTCGAGGTCACCCTATGAAGGTGAACAATCTCCCATATGTACAACTTCCCCAAACTCTTGACCAAACTCTGATCCCTAATAGTAAGGAATTTCATGAAAATTTTGAGTTGGTCAACTATCACCTAGATGGTTTCATGGCCTATCACAATCTGCATAAGACCTATCACAATTTCCATGGATATTTCATCCTATTTCCACTTAAGAATCTCAAGATGCTGCAATAAACCTATTGAAACTTGGTGCTCGTTAATCACCTACTAAATGGTGAGGCACCATGAGATGAACTCAGCCACACTCTTCCTCATGCAGTCCCACCAATACTATCACTGAATGTATTCATACATCTTCCCCAAATCAGGATGTATAGAAAAAATAAAAATGTGTAACTCTCTTATCACCTCCTCCCACATCATGATTGGGACCACCATCTATCCTTGGAAAATAATGACCTGATTCCCTCCTTCATAAAATCCATCTATTGAATCTTCTGATGATATCTGGTCACATAAGACCTCACAGTAAATGTCTCCCAACTACGACTCTCACACACACAAAAGGATAGAAGGATTAAACACCATCAACTGAAGAAAAGATACATCCTGTTGATGTACTAGGGTTAGCTATAAGGAGGAGAAATGTTTAGATACCACCTGCACCAAACAAGAATGGGACTTCCTGTTAATGGAATCTTCCACCATGTTTCCCTTACAAGGAGTATAAACTATCTCAAAGTTATAGTCTTGTAGGAATTCCAACCAGTGCCCCTGCCTGAGGTTCAGGTCTCTCTGTATGAAGACATACCTGAGGCTCTGATGGTCTGAGTAAAAAACAAATCACTTCCCCAAGAGATAGTGCCTCTACATCCTTAGGAAGAATACTATCACTACTAGATCTAAATCATGAGTCACACAGTTCTTCACATGGGGTCTCAATCGCCTCAACCCACATGTGATAATTTCCTATCTTTTCATCAACACATAGTCGATCTCAAATCCTAAGGCATCACAATACACTATATACTCCATGACCTCATTTGGAAGTCTCAAAATAGGAACACTCATCCACTTCAGCCTCAAATCCTCAAAGTCTCTCTCACACTACTAAATTCTAGTAAAAAACTAACCTTTCCATGTCAGGATGGTCAAAGGGGATACAATCCTAGAGAAGTCTCCCACAAACCTCTTGTAGTAACCGGTTAATCTAAGAAAACATTGCACCACCAACACACTCTTATGTGGATCTCATGCAAGAAATACATTGATCTTTGTTGGGTCCGTAACTAAACCATGCTCATAAATTACATGCCCCAAAAAGTGAACCTCATGGATCCATAACTGGAACTTCAAGAGCTTACTATAAAATCGGTAATCCTAAAAAAATATAGGAAAATACACAATTGATCTAATTTATCATCCTCTAATGTAGAGTATATGAGTGTATCTTCAATTAAGACAACGAAAAAATGGTCCAAGTATAGTTGGAAGATCCAGTTTATCAAAACCATAATCACAGTAGGTGTATTTGTCACACCAAAATGAATCATTAGAAACTCATAGTGTCTGTAGAAAAATTAGATTGCTAACTTCAAAATATCAGCCTCGCGAACTCTCAACTGGTGGTAACTAGACCTGAGATAGATCATTAATAACTATATTTAATCTCACAACTGATCAAATTGGTCATTAATCCTCAAAAATGGGAACTTGTTATTTATCTTGGCCTAGTTCAAGTAACAATAATCTACACAAATTCGCAATCACCCATCCGCCTTTTTCATGAACAATATTAGAGCTACCCATGAGGACATACTGGGTATGATAAAACCCTTCTCTAGAAGGTCCTCTAACTTTAACCATATCTCCCAAATCTCAATAGGGTAAATCCAGTATGCTTTAGAAGATATCATATCAATCTTGGGGTGTAAGTCAATTCAAAACTCCATCTCCCACCTCAGAGGTAATCCTGGAATGTCCTCAGGGAAGACAACCATAAAATCCTCCACAGATGAATGAATATATATGCTTGAATATCATTATACACTAAAGGATACACTCTGTAACTAATGGAAAATCTGATACAACCTCTTGACTGTAAAACCCACTCAACCCACTATGATATCTCTCTCACTCGTGAAGGGTAATTTCGTCCCATCAGTGAGAAGGCATCTGACTCTTCTACAATGACAACCAATCTAGGCTTGGACCATGAAAAACACTCAATACATAATATGATTTCATACTTTTCCATTTTTATGACAAAAAAATGTCCCATGAAAACATCTCTCCACCAATTGATATCTCACACTGCCAAAAGATAAAAGATATAAAAGAAGCATTCCCTATAGGAACCTCAAGACAAAGTTGTTTCGATAATGGCTCAACTAGGAGATCTGTCTACCACACCATGAGTAAAGTGATAAAGGGATAACTCGAACATATTTCTACTAATACCACATCATGTTATAAAAAAATAGATAGTACATTTAATCATCTCATGTGTCACTGGGTCATACGCCTCTATATCCTGCAACTATCCATGGCCCTGACCACCAGCTCCCTAAGCTTAACGTGGGATACCTAGTGGTGGGGTTGGAAGGATCTTGTATCATAATCCACCACCCACATCTCATCCTCCTAGATCTCCACCTACTCCTATTCTATATTTTCCTCCTTGGGGGCCACTCTTCCCTCACTTGGGAGATCCATGGTGGCAGCGCAGACTCTACCATGGTGATCCATACACTATCTACTTTGATTCCTTAGTATATTGGGTTATGAAATCACACTCCATGAGACATGTCTTGTCACATGCATAACACCATCCCTCTACAGGATTCCCCCGACCACATTCTCTAGATTGATCATAGGAAAATCTTTAGTGCTGAGAACCTATTGACTAGAGCCTCATAGATGTAATATAAGACTCATCCCTATAATTACCAATATTATATCCAACTACCTGGATTTCCTATGATGGGAATATCTCTATCAAAATTTCCTACTCAAACACCTAGGCATATGTGGGAATGAATAAAGGTACTACATTGGTAAAAATATTTCTATGGAGACCCTACTCAAACTTTCATGCCTGGAAGTATCCATCCTAAATCATGTCGAGGGAGTACCATGAAAGATTTTTGAACCACATAGAATACACTAAAACAATCATACCTCCCTTATGAAACTCTATAATCTTTTTAATCTAAACTGCACTCAAACATGATGGATAATGATCCTCAAGAAACAACTATTGGAATTCGTTCCATGAGAGTATTGACTCATCATGCATCTATGTAACTAGAATCCACCAACACTCAACTACTTTGGGGAAAATTATGGGTACTAGTTCAACCACCTAATTAATTGATGTTCATATAAGACTTATAACATGGATCACTAACTCTAGCCAATCCTCCACTGCCACCATAGAACCTCAGTGACCTTTGGCACTGGAACTTGTGGAGTCTATTAAGACATGATGTATCCTCAGCCTGATCCGATGGTATTAACTACTTCTAAATAAGTGGGTTTGTTTCTAACCCTCCACCTAGATAAAGGATCTCATAGGATGGACCCTTCACTAAGGCCTCGTCACTCATTAGACTGTCATCAAAATTTGAAATCAGTATCCTGGATGGTTGGCATCGTAGAGGAATCCTAAATTTTTTAATTGAGATGTACCATGGTCATATGAGAATATATATATATATATATATATAATGGAGATCTAACTCAAGAAGGAAATTCAAAAGGCTCAATCTTATATTATCCATGTACCACTGAACCCTGCAAGCAATGTCTCAGTGTACCAAGTTTACAATAATTTAGTTTGTTGTCACCAGAAAAATGCATCCAAAAAGGGGGGAAATGATGAAAAACATCCTCCATAAATGTATTACATTTTTTAGGATTTAATTTGACTAGTCTTAGAGTTTTAATGGAGTTAGAGATCAGAAATTATGTCTATTTGAAGTCAAACTGTCAAAAATAGCCAGCCAGAGTGATGTTGTGGAGAAGTATGGAATTACGCACAAGTGTCCAAAATGTGTGTACAAGACCTTCATGGTCATGAAATAGAATTTCACATAAAAGGAGATGATAATTCCATTATATTCACCATCTTATGAACACATTCCCAAGTTATATGTGTGTAAAAAAGGCAGTTTTGCATGCAAGAATAGAATCTTGGGTGCAAACCCATTGCACAATTATCATTTTACACACCAAAGGTGATGTCAAATGAAAAAATTTGATGCATGAACAATCCAGAAAAGGTGTTTACATACAAATAAACATGACAAAGGAATTTTCACACAGTGTTATGTGACATAGAGAAAACTCCTATAAATATGGAATCGACCCCTCATTCAAGAGAGGACCTCCGGGTGGATATCTCACACACGTAACTCCGAGTTGCACGCATCACATAAACCCCCCAAGTATGAAAGTTACACACAATAACCTTGGAACAATCCCTAAAAGTATGAGCTCCTAATAAGATGTTTTATCACAACTACTTATACAAGGAACACATTTGTGTGAAAATTCCAATAAAAAATGGAGAGTTGCACCTGGACATTTTGGGCTGGTTCGAGGATATTTTGTCTTTCACTTTTATGTAGACCCAAATTCCACCCTAAAATAACATGATTCAAGATACTTTTATACACTCCTTGAAACACCTTGAGTCGATGTACTTCTCTTGGTCCCTTTCCCATATTGTGAGTTTATATTCTCATCTCGGATTCCTTGAGTACCTTGAGTCGATTTATTCCTCAAGAAACTCCTCAAACCCCATCACCTGAATCCCATGATAAGTTGACCCAGAAGGGCTGACCATGGTGTAAGTGCCACACTAGCCATCACTGGGAATCTTCTACCCCAATAGTCCTCACTAGATGACTTTAAACTATAGCATACCCTATCATTAAATAATAGGATGCCTTATGCATAGCATAATATGCATCATGCCATTATCATGAGATGATATTCAATAGTACTCACTACATGAATTTAAACTATAGTATACCCTATCATTCAAAAATAGGATTCCCTATGCATCAAGAATAATATTCCTCATTCCATTATCATGAGATGACATTCAATAGTCCCTACATGATGTTAAACTGTATCCTAACCTATATGACAAATACAAGACACCTCCTATGATAAACACAATATTACTTATGCATCAAAAAGAAGATGCCTCATCACGAGACAACCACCAAACATACACCTAGTCCACTCCCATGTTTAATCCCCAACAAATATCCTTACCACTCCATAACAGCACCTAGAATGATCCCACACATAATACCTAACCATATCCTTGATACTCTGAAGCATCACATGGGAATATTTCATGCATAATCCCCAACCACATGCTAATTTTGGACTCCTCCTTAGGTATAAGCCCCATACCATTCCAAACTACATGGGATTTTATTCCCGACTGACTAGGATATTTAGTAATCCTCCATAAGTTCCAAACCCAAAATCCACATCCATCATGATTTTCTTCGGGTGACATACCTGGTGAGATCATTCCCCTCACTTGAGAGACTATATCTCCTCAAAGTACCTTGGGTAGCTCAATGTGTAAGCCCCACACCAACTCCATACAAGATAAATACTCTTGTGAAGAGAATCTTAAATTCATAATCCTCACACCATCCCTCTTGGGAACCCCCTTTATAGTGTGATCATCATTACCACGCGATGTTAAACTGCATAGACCAGCCCTATCACATGACCATAAACTACGAAATTGAACTATACGGGTTTTGATCCCTATGTTATAAATGGAGTACATAGGAAACATTTCTGATGTTCAATACCAACCAATGGTAAAACAAGATGCTCTCTCCTATGTTTGTACCTCCCTGATCCATCCCAGAGGACGTTTTGGTCAAAATTCATGGTGTGACATCTTCTCTTTATGGGACACACCTCCTAGATCTACCTCCACAGTAATTATGATTCATCCATCAGAAAACCTTTCAGGTAATCCATCCTAGGGACGGACCTCCATGATCCTCCAAAAGGGGTGTTTCGATCAACCTTCATTCCATTAAATCTTCCCTCTATGGGACACAAATCTTGGATTTTTCTCCATGGGGAATTTGGATCCATCCAGCGGTGAAATTATAGGTGTGAAATATTACCTCCTAGGGTCACACCTCCTTGATCTACTGTCATGGGGTGTATTGATCAATCTAATCCATATCAACAATACATTAAACTCATAAACTAAACCCAAATATATACATCAAGCCGAAAATTAGTTGCCTAAGGTGAAAGCCTTGGTGGATAAGTGCCAACAGTGTTAGCTACCTCATGTGAATAATGGGAAGCCAGAGTTGAAATATCTGGAAGATATAAACCTTCAACATCAGAAGCCTTGTAACTGAAATGATATGCCTTGGGTTTTGTGCCTAATACTCCTCCATGACATACCCTCTTAAGAGTAAAAATACATATGAACAATTTTCCCAACATCCAGATGTACCTGACATTACCATCTACGTTGACGAAAGGTTGTTTCCCTGTCAGAAAGAAGCAGTGTAATTAACTGGTGTCCACAAAGAGATGTCACCATGATTGAGTTTCATGAACATAACTCAAATATTTGAGGGAGACCCAAACTAGGTAACCAGTTCAAAAGAAGAATCCATGCAAGGAAAAAATAAAATCCCATCATCCCATTTCTATCAAGGAGCCAATATCATCATCCACGATGGTTGAGGTTGCCTTCATTTGGAAAGAGAGAATGCAGGTAAAGAAATGAACATCGCTATGATAATATTCGCTATAGTTTTAAATGCATCAGAAACATAGTCAGAGTCCTGGTGAATGGATAATTCAACCATCACACCAACACTAGGTTACCTTGATTGAAATTCTCACTCGATACACTTTAAAATAATTTCCCTAAATCACGACCAAATACCCATAAGGGGACGACCTCAAACACCATCCAAAGGAATGAACTACTCTTATACCAATCTATCACTACCCTCCCCAATAGGACTGGAGCCACAAATACCCCAATCCTGCCTTTATAAGCCAGGGGTTGCGACAAGCACCGAAAGGAAAAACTGATATGGGTGTCCTTTTTCTAAATACCTGTACATACACACCCAACCATATCGATGTAGTGGTGTAGATGAAAAATAATGAAATATGAAACATATAGAGAATAAACCATGCATGTAAAACATATAGGGAGAATAAGTTTACAATAGTGTAAAATGAGAAGTAAAAAAGTGAAAAATACATTCCCAACTAGAAATATGTCCCAACATAATAGAACTGGAAAGGTAAATTCTAAAAGAGCCCAGCTCTAAATATCCATGCTCTGGCCACCGTACATGGTAAAATGAACCTAGTATCTATATAATCCTCTATAATTTCCACCAATCGGTCTATCATCTAAATAATACATGACATGTGTGGGAAAAGACCATGGAGGGGTGTGTATATATATACCCAGTATGACTCCTCAAAAGATAAAGGGGGATAATTAAGAGACATGATAGAAATAGATAACTGAATCCAAAGTAAGAGAGGAACAACATCCAAAAAAATTGATACATATACATATATATATATATATATTCTCAATAAAATAAACACAAATGAGAGAGAAATGGGATATGAATCTCACTACCTTTCCCAAGAAAGTGTTCCAATAGTTCCAAGGTCCATGAGTGATGCCTATTATCTCACCTATCTGTCCAAAGAGACATCCAAGTCAAGCCACACCTTTCCACCATAATACACACTTTTGGGACACAATCTCTTGGTAGGGGAACCATCCCATGGGTCAATAGGATGGTGCCACTTGGGAGATATAGGAACCATGCCCTCACTCTATGGGATTGTTCCACTCATTAGATAGCTATAGGACAGATACATTATCCTGATAGGAGGGTGCCCCTCTAATGGTCGATGAACCATGCGCTAACACCATAGGATGGTGACACACTATAGTTGATAGAGGACCCATGTCATGTACCAGTAGGAGGGTACCACTCTTTTAATCAGTAGAGGACCCATGCCCTACCCAATAGGAGGGTGCCACTCTAGTGGTTGGTAGAGGACCCATGCGCTACCCATCAGGAGGGTGCCACTCTAGTGGTCAAGGACCCATGCCCTACCCATCATGAGGGTGCCACTCAGATAGTAGAGAGAGGACCCATTCCCTACCCAACCGGAGGGTTCCACTCTAATAGTAGATAGAAGACCAATGCCCTGCCCAGTAATAGGGTTCCACTCTAATACTTATGGTGATCCTTCCCAATCACTGTCATAATCAAGAATCAACTAAAGAGTTACACATAAAACATCTCACATCGTATCTCAAAGGACACCATGAAGGAAACCATCACAGTTTACATAAAAAACACTCAGTATAGGTTACTCACAGGACAAAATATGATTCTAGATAAAGGAGATATGATAGGTAGAAGTTTCCTCAAAAAGTAAGTAGGGGTACACAACGTGTAAGGGGACCCTCACGACAAGTGGTCCTACTCCAATGCCAAGTCATGTCCCTGCATGTAAATGGATCACTACCTATGTATCCATAAAGGAAGTGTAAAGGGACTAAATAATATACATCATCCCCTAATTTTTCTACTCATTCTCATGGTTGTGTCCATGTAAACTTACTCGTATTTGAGTACTCTGGTACACGGTGTGTGCTCCCGCATGGGGTTTTCCCATACATCTGTCTATGTTCATGTAATTATATACATTTAATTTCCTCACACAAAGGTTCCTTTCCATGTGCTCTTCCACACAACCTATCTACCCATGGAGGGTCACATGGAATATGACTTAGTCACATGACGTGCGATCCTTAACTTTTTCCAAATCCCTAAAAATATAGCCATAGGTGTACTACATGGTATGTATTCATCCCAGTGCATGATGAATAGTCAAGTTTTATAAAAAAATTCTAGATCTTCATCGGTATTCCAAATCCATGACTTCTGCATTGAATCTCACCCCCAGGCCACCTGAAATCAAAATGGAATCCTTCATTCATCATTTTTGGCCTTCCGTTGACTAGAAAATGAATTTATGGAAATTCCTACATGAACTCGTATGTTCCATCATATCTCATAGAGCCTCCTATAACCTCATAGGTATTCCAATCTATGGTGAAATCATCCTCATCTCACAATGTACCCAAATTAATCCCTGGTTCTCAAAACTGTTTGTCGCACACAAATCCACCACAAATTTGGGGGTCCAATCACATTTGGTCCCACATGGCAAAGTTGAATCATGAACCTATAATCTAAATATGAATAATAAAAATAATAAAGGGAGAAAAATACAAGAAAAATATGTTTAAAAATCATTAACCAAGAATTATTGATCAAAGGATACAAATTGGGATGCCCGAGGTGAGAAAAAGTGAATAAACAATTTAAAGTTGGTTCACAGGATTATGCAAAGAATAAATTTGAATGATAATAAAAGAAATAGTATAATAATTCTTAGTATTTTAATATATTGGGATAGAATACAAAAATTTATGATTCCTACCTCGGGTTTGGATCATTAGTCGTTGAATAACATGCTCACTGATGAATGAGGAAGATTCGTTTTGTTCATTGTACCTCGATTCGCTTGGATCTAAAGGCTCGTTGTCATCTGATCTCTATCCACCAATGATAGGTGGTAAAACTCTCCTATAAACAATCCTATGGTTATGTAGTTAACCCTATAGATTCTCCATAACTAAAAATATAAATATGAAATTACTGTTTTATGGGGTTTAATGAATTAATTATTTAATTATTTAATTAATCCACAGAATGCACCTTCAAACAGAAATTTTATACAATCACCCCACACCGACCAACTTTAGCTTGTGCCTAGGGTAAAACACATGTTATGGATTAAACTACATGATCATATTTTTTAATTTGAGACTCTTTTTAAGAGATATCCCATTATTTCTAAAAACAATGCATATGTAATATAAAATTTATTCAATATTTTTATAAAATTAATTTTGAGAACACCGGGTCTCAGAATCATATGTTGTCTCAATGAATACCTCTGAAAATATTTCTTGATATATACCACAGTCTTAAAAGGAAAAAATAGGGTCTATACACAAATGAAATGGGATCTAGAAAGCAGAATCATGTTGTTATGCCCGTGCAAATTTATCAGGTAATGAATCATATTGAGCTTTTAAGTGATAAAAGGAGGGAAAAAATACTATTGAGACTTTAATGAGAGAAAATCAACCTTATTTTAGTGGATCTTTTGATATACTAGTGTATTAATGATGGATCATCACCATTGAAAACATATTTTCTCTTCTCCAATGCTCAAATCATGAAAAAGTTATCCCATCCATTTATTGATTGGAAGGTGAAACAAATAAATGGTGGAACCTTATTAAGAATAAGAGTCAAGAGGAATAAAGTGAATCCATGGAATGGTATGAGTTTAATAATATATTTTTTAGTAAGTACTTACCTAATATTCTAAATGTAATGATGGAAAGTGAATTAATTTAGCTTAAGTAAAGGGAGGATGAATACGTTGGTACATATGAGGAAAATATTACAAGACTTTCAAGGTATGATTCTAGTTTAATAATTAATCCTGAAATAAAAATTGGTCAATTCTATGTTGTATTAAAATCAATTCTCTGAAAGGAATTAGCTATAAGATACTTTAGAAGCTATGAAGAAATTGTTCGATGTGCACTCAGGGTAGAAACTGAAATTGGATATTCCTACCATTCCAATGGTTTTGATAAGAAAAAAAAGATTGAGTATCATGAAATCTTGAATTAATCACATGGTGAAAAGAAATTTTAGCAATATACATGCTACAAATGTGGGTAGAAACATCAAGGGAATTGCTTGAATAGAACTGGGATGTGCTTTAAATATGGAAATATGGGCAATAAAGCTTGTAAATATTGAAAGGTGATGAATAGTCTAGTTAATAAAAAATAAGAAAAGAAGTTTGAACTAATTCAACATCCATTCTCCAATGCTTCAAATACAAGGAGTATTGGAATTATTCCAACCGTTGAATGAATCTGAAGGTTTATGATGATGATCAACAACAACAACATTTTATGATCAAATATAAAGAGAAATCATAAGTGACCAAGACTGATGAAGTGGGTTTCAATAATTACATAGTGAAAGGTACACTTATCATCTATTCTAGAACAACCAATGTCTTATTTGATTCTTTATCTACCCACTCTTTATATATAAGGAATTTTTTATGGGTATTGAATTACCATATTAAAAATTAGATGTTGTGTTAGTTGTAAAACCTCTTAATGGTATAATGGTTTCATCTCAAGTATAAAGTTCCTCTTTGATTGAATTTTATGGGAAAGTGATTCCTGTAAATCTTGTGATTCTCCCTTTAGTTGAATTTTATGTGATTATAAGCATGGATTATATTTCTTTATATGGATCCTATATCAATTTCCATGGAAGGGAATTCATATTTTATATACCAAATGAACTTATGGTCATTTATTAGTGTGAGGATGAATACAAACTCGCAAATAAATTTAAATCTATAATTTGGGTTTTAATTCCTATTCATAATGGGTAATTATCTCATATGGTTGGGGAGAAACTTAGCATTGAGGATACACCTATTGTACTAGATTTTGTTGATGTCTTTCTAGAAGAACTGCATAGTCTTCCTCTAAAACTTGAATTTTAGTTTTCAATAAAACTCAAACATGGTGATATACCTATTTCAAAGACTCCTTATAGAATGGCTCTAATTGAGGATAAGAATTGAAGAAACAAATCAAGGAGAATATTTAAGGGATTCATATGACCAAGTGTGTCACTATGGGGTTGTAATGAACCACCTATTCTCATTAGCTTGAGATCTCAATG
Organism: Viscum album; assembly: GCA_963277665.1. Lineage (NCBI taxonomy): Eukaryota > Viridiplantae > Streptophyta > Magnoliopsida > Santalales > Viscaceae > Viscum > Viscum album. Next base: position 1,560,062,675 of record OY728129.1, read on the forward strand.
AGTCATTACTAGGCCTTAAGAGACATCCCCAAGATGCCAAAGGCTGGAAATAAATGCCGAAGGGTTTCAAATACAATTGGGGGACAATTTACCCTTTAAGAAAATAAACCAAAACATCCACTAACAACCACTATATGATGCATGTCCTTAAAACAACCAACTCATGTATTTCCAAAAAGGGATCTATACTATTCCACAATCCAATACAACCAATACAAATTCAGAGTACCAATCGGAAGACTAACAAAAGACCCAAAACAAACCAAGACACACTCAACAGCTACACACCGAGATCGATGCTCCAAGCACCACCACATCTCCCAAGCATCACCATGAACCACTAGTAATGGGATGACTTACCTGTACCTGTGTCTCATAATACAACATCTACAAAATCACCAAAGTGCCAAAGCAGGGGTGAGTATAAAACTCAGTAGGTTTTCCCCAATGACTTCCCTACTCATGCCACTAGGATAGAAGAGTTAGCAACATTTATATAAAAACAGTTTATAAAATATTTTCTCAAAATTAGTTTATAAATAAATATAAAAAAGTTTCCAAAACCATTCATAAACAAAGGTATTTCAAGATCAATTGAAACCAATTTTTCCAGAAAGTTATTTTTCCAGAAAAATAACCAAACAAGCTTTCAAACCATTTCACAAACATCCCATTTTGGCATACCCAACCATTTAACAAAACCATGAAATCAACCATGCATGCTTCGTTATGATAGTTCCATACTCATGAGTGGTTTCTCATCGATCTTCCAAGTCATAAAAAGGTAATTGTTTCCCATGTTCCATTAATCCTTTAGCACCGATCACAAGGTCATATTTCAACCAAGCCCCGTACATGAAATTCCCATGTGCCATTAAACGTTTGGCACCAAGCATAAGTTCCTTTTTCAACAAAGCCCCAGATATGCAACATGAACACACACCAAATATTCCCAATAATCATTCCAAAACCATACTTTCAATAAAACACCTTTTATTGAAAACAATTTCCATCAAAACCAAGTGTGTTCAAAAAATTCAAATGATTTCAATAAAACTGTACTTTTATTAAAAACCAAAGAATAAACCAATTTCACCAAAGTCATTTCAATAACAAACCATTTCAATAAAACACCCTTTTTTTTAAACTCATCTTTCATCAAACCATTTACTATTACATCAATTCACTGATTTAAAATCAACATTTTAAATTCAAGAAGCTAAATCACTTTGCACAACAATCCACAAAGATTTCTTAATTTCATCAAAACCATAAATCATCACTAAAGAAGATTTATTCCATGATTTTCACAATCAAATCCATTAAAATAAACCAATTTGAATCTAAGACAATCGATTCTAACAAGAGGAGTTGAGAGTGATTCCACCTACCTCAAAGGTTTTGACGAAAACCACAACGGTCGAAGAACGCTCAAGAAAATCGGGTCGATTCTCCAAGGATCCTCCTTAGATCTCTTCTCCTAACACCACCACGACCAAATACTATCATATTTGGCATCCACATACTTAGATATACTCATAAAGGGATTAGATATAAGAAACCGAGAGAAGAGAATAAGTAGATCTAATTAGATCTATGAAATCGATCAAGAACAAAGAAGAACAATCAAATACCTCAAGAATCCGAATTCGATTCGCTAAGAGAAGCCTTCAGATCACCTCCAGAATGATGGGAGAACCCTACTTGACCTTAGGAGAACCAAAATCCCATGTTAGGGCTGATTAGGAGCTTAAACAAGGCATTTAGAGTCAAAAACGCGTGAGATCCACAATTTAAGGATCTCATTTAAGTGCTCCACGGTTAGTCCACACGATTTGAAAAACTATGCGCTAATCGTGCATTAGCTAATACCTTGGCCACCCTTCTCGCATGGTTTGGCCACACGTTTAGACAAACCGTGAACCGCCATGTGGAATATACTCCCTCCAAGACCAACGACGCATAGTCTGGCTGCACGGTTTAGAAAAACCATGTGTCACCCGTGCGACTTCCCCATTTGCCTCAAAACTTCATTCCAAGTTCTCCTGACTCTCCCATTCGTCACCATTAACTTTATAACCATTAAAATCAACAAGAAAGGGTTACATACCAAAAACTGAGTGTACTAAATTCTCCCCACCATTGGTGTTTCTGTCCTCAGAAATTAGAAAACCTTCAGCCAACTGAAAAAGTTCCGGTCACTGCTCTTTCATTTCCTTTTCACAATCCCAAGTCTCTTCCTGAATCTGACCATGCTGCCATAAAAACCACACTAGACTGATGTTTTTTCCATGAAATACTTTACCTTGCCTATCCACAATCCATACCAGGATATGTATCAATGAAGCATCCGGCTCTAGGTCAACGTGATCCCATCTGATCACATGGTCAGGATCATGCTGATACTTTTTCAACTGAGATACATAGAACACATTATGCATCGAACTAAACCATGGTGGTAATGCCAACCAATATGCCACCTCTCCAACCTATTCTAGTATCTCAAAAGGGTCAATGTATCTAGGAGATAACTTTCCCTGCTTCCCGAAACGACGATGTCCAAGTCTTGGAGAGATCTTCAAGAAGACATGATCACTAACAACGAACGACAACGGTCTTTGACGATGATATGCATAAGATTTCTGAAGACTCTGAGATGTCTCCATCCTCTTTTCTAATCAACTGAATCTTCTCCATTTTTTCTTGGATAATTCTTGGTCTGACTAGTGAAGTTTCACTAGTTTCCACCCAGCACAGTGGAGAATGACAAGGATGCCCATACAATGCTTCAAACGGAGCAATGTGTATCGAGGCTTGATAGATATTATTGTATGAGAACTCCACTAAGGGTATATGATCCTCCCATGAGCCATGAAAATCCATTACACAAGCCCACAACATGTCTTCCAATATTTGCATCATCCGCTCAGATTTCCCATCCGTCTGGGGATGATACGCCGTGCTCATAGTTAACTGAGTTCCAAGGGCTTGCTGAAATGATTTGTAGAAACAAGATGTGAACCTCAGATCTCTATCTGAGACTATAGACACTGGTACACAATGACTCTTTACCACTTCTTGGATATAGATTTCTGAAATATCTTCCACCGTATGGGTTTCACAAATAAGGATGAAATGGGACGACTTGTTTAGACGATCCACTATCACCCAAATGGCATCATGTTTCCAGACCACTCTTGGAAGACCTGTAATAAAATCCATTGCTATATGATCTCATTTCCACACTGGGATAGGTAAAGATTGCAACATACCAGCTAGTATCTGATGGTGGTAAGCATGAAGGAGTTGTTCCTGAAAAACCATAGGTACAACCATCCAATCTCTGAAACACAAAACTGAACCCCCATCAAATTTCCAGCCATCAATGGTCTCCCCACCATTGAGTTTTTAACTTACAACTAGACATTCTACATCATATGTTTTTGCTTCTTTGATCATCTTTATTAAATCAGGAACATGCCTAGCTGAAAAGAAAACATCAACATCACCTCAGTCTTCACATTACACATGCATGTAGGATAAGACTGACATCAACTGCCATTCATATGAAGCTTCTTTTGCCAACTGAGCATATTAACTTCTACTCAATGCATCTGCCACTGAATTTCCTTTCCTGGGTGTGCACATCAGGTCAAAGTCAAACATTTGGAGATACTCCATCCACCTCCTTTTCCTCAGATTCAAATATCATTGTGAGAAAATGTGTTTTAAGCTTTTGTGATCTGTAAACATAGTAAATTTCTCACAAAAGAGATAATGTCTCCATGTTTTTAAAGCATTGACGACTGCAGCTAACTCCAAATCATATGTTGGGTAATTCTTATCATGCACCCTCAAATGCCTTGAACCATAAGCAATCACATGGTCTCCTTTCATGAGAACACAACCCAACCCTGAACCCGAAGCATCACAATACACCACATACCCCTGTCTTGATTCTAGAAAGATCAAGATAGGTGCCAATGTAAGCCGAACTTTAAGTTCCTAAAAGGATTTATAATATTCTTACATCCATTAGAAGATATCATTCTTCTTAGTCAGAGCTGTCATTGGTGAATCTAGTCGTGAGAAATCATGCACAAAGCATCAGCAGTAACCAGCTAGACCCAGAAAACTGTGTATCTCAAACACATTCTTCGGTGTTTTCCAAGAGATAACGGCTTCTATATTTTCAGGATCAACATAAATTCCTTTCTCAAAAATTTCATGGCCAAGGAAATGTACTTATCGTATCCAAAAATCACACTTTGATAATTTAGCATACAAGCGATGATTTCTCAAGATTTGTGACACTATTTCCAAGTTCACCTCATGTTCAAACCTTTTCCTTGAATACACCAAGATGTCTTTGACAAACACCACAACAAAAGAATCTATATATCATCGAAATATCCAATTTATCTAAGCCATGAAGACCACTGGTGCATTCGTTAGACCGAAAGGCATGACTACATATTCATAGTGGCCATATCTAGTTCTGAAAGATGTCTTTGGAATATCCTCCTTCCTAACTAGAAATTGGTGATATCCTGATTACAATTCAATATTGGAGAACCATTGAGCTCCCCTTAATTGATCGAATAGATCATTAATGCTTGGATGTGGATATCTATTCTTTATCGTAACTTGGTTAAGCTTACGATAATCAACACACAGTCGAAGAGTTCCATATGCCTTCTTTACGAACAAAACTAGTGCTTCCCATAGAGAAGTAATTGGTTGAATGAAACCCTTTATTTCTAGCTCCTCTAACTAAACTTTCAATTCCCATAACTATGTTGGTGCCATCCTATAAGATGGAAGGGAAATAGGACTGGTCCCTGGAAGGATATCAATCATAAACTCCACTTCCCTTAGAGGTGGTAACACTGAGAAGTTATTAGGAAAGACATCTGGAAATTGATCCACAACAGATAGAAAACTATTTTCCTCAATCTCTTCCATTGATGACAAATTCAACACTACCAATTGGTAAGATATCGTTCCCACCATTGGTTCCAACAATCTCTTTTCACCTTTCTTTACCATCCTCTCTCCTCTGAAGAGATGGTTGATGTCGTCCTCAGTCGTGAAACTAACCGTTCTCCTATAACAGTCGATGTGAGCCTTAAACATTGTCAACCAATCCATACCTAGGATTATGTCATATAAATCATGTCCAACATCGAGAAGTCCCATTTTAACTTAGCTCCATCAACAGTTATAGCACATTCTCTACACTAAAAGGATTGACATTCTCTTTCACCAAGAGGAGTTTTTAGTTTTAAAACATAAGGGATTATTTCCAGTTTTAAACATAGAAAATCAATGGCATGATAAGAAATGAAGGAATGGGGATCAACCATATCAAACAAAGCTTTCATCCACATGGAAATTAAAAGAACCATACCTCACACTCTAGATGGTCTCAACTAATCATCCACTACAACTTTCTCATCTCTAAGTAGATGTGTGCTTTCCATGCTCTGCACTCTATTTTTATACTGACACTTCCCTTTCTGAGGATTGTCATGAACACCCAACCTCAGAGCATTACGGAAAAAGTGCGGAAGATGTCACATCTTGTTACAATTATGACATGTTTGAGGTTGTTCCTTACAATCCTGCTTGATGTGGCTCGTAGAGCCACACTGGAAACATCCCGGCTTACACTCGGGTCTTTGAGGAAGTTTTAAAAATCTTGTGTTCAAATTCTGATGTGTTCTTCTTCCTTGAGAAAAGGTGTCTGATTCCCTCTTGCTCTTAGTGTTAGAGTTCACATCTTTTCTAGTATAGATAACTATACTTCCTCCACTTGGATTTTCAGTAGTGACGAATATCATAAACAAAGTACCTAGTTTCATTCCCAATTTAATGGTTTTAAAATCTTGAGTGATTCTTTGGATCAACTGTTGGTTCACTTGTGGTTCATGTGCAACCACATTCTCACTGGCCTCTTCCGACTGGTTTCTATGATGCCTACCAGGTGCCATTTCCTAAACCAACAACAAACCTCATCAATCTCACTCTCTAGAAACTGATGCCTTAGAATTTAAAATTCTATCACATCATCTATCACAACAATGTTTTACAAAACATCCTTTTTCCCATGTTTAAACATTATTGAAAACATTCCTCATGCCTTTTGAAAATCAACCCATTTTTAAATTACATCAAATACCCTGTTTTCAAAATCTTTTACTTAAAAACAAATTATTCATTTTAAAAAAAAATCACACCTTTCCTGAAATCATAAGTCATTCCTCATAATGATATATGCAATCCTAGTGGGAATTCATTCCCCTATAATGCATTTCATGCTCGTCTCATTGGATAAACCCATGACATTGAGATTTCCAACATTCTAGAAGTGTATCTAAAACACTTATGTACCAACACCCTGGTAACTTGAAGTTCAGCATAAACGGGTTAGCTGCGACCTTTTATGTTGTACATTTCAAGTTCTGAAAATCCTACTCCTATATAAGATTTTGAATCAAGGAATAGACAAAATTTAATTTCAACTCAAAGACTAAGAACATTGATGACCACTTGTTAGGCAAGGACCGAACAAGATGATACCATTTGTAATGACCTACCAATTCTCATTGTCTTGAGAGATCAATGAGTCATTACTATGCCTTAAGCGACATCCCCAAGATGCCAAAGGCTAGAAATAAATGTTGAAGGGTTTCAAATACAATTATGGGACGATTTACCCTTTAAGAAAATAAACCAAAACATCCACTAACAACCACTATATGATGCATGTCATTAAAACAACCAACTCATGTATTACCAAAAAGAGAACTACACTATTCCACATGCCAATACAACCAATACAAATTCAGAGTACCAAGCGGAAGACTAACAAAAGACCCAAAACAAACCAAGACACACTCCACGGCTACACACCGAGCTCCATGCTCCAAGAACCACCACATCTCCCAAGAATCACCACGAACCACTAGTAATGAGACGCCTTACCTTTACCTATGTCTCGAAACACAACATCTGCAAAATCACCAAAGTTACAAAGTAGGGATGAGTATAAATCTCATTAGGTTTTCCCCAATGACTTCCCTACTCACACCACTATGATAAAAGTGATAGCAACATTTATATAAAACAGTTTATATAAAATATTTTCTCAAAAGCAGTTTATAACTAAATATAACCAATTTTCCAAAACCATTCTTAACCAAAGGCATTTCAAGAGCAATTGAAACCAATTTTTCTAGCAAGTTATTTTTCTAGAAAAATAACCAAACAAGCTTTCGAACCATTTCACAAACATCCCATTTTGTCATACCCACCATTTCACAAACCCGTGAAATCAACCATGCATGCTTCGTTATGACAGTTCCATACTCATGAGCGGTTTCTTGTTGATCTTCCAAGTCGTCACAAGGTAATTGTTGCCCATGTTCCATTAATACATTGGCACCGAGCATAAGTTCATATTTCAACCAAGCCCCGTACATGAAATTCACATGTGCCATTAAAAGTTTGGCACCGAGCACAAGGTCCTATTTCAACCAAGCCCCAGATATGCAACATGTACACACACAACATATTCCCAATAATCATGCCAAAACCATCCTTTCAATAAAACACCTTTTATTGAAAACCATTTACATCAAAACCAAGTGTGTTCAACCAATTCAAATCATTTCAATAAAACTGTACTTTTATTTAAAACCAAAGAATAAACAAATTTCACCAAAGCCATTTCTATACCAAAACATTTCAATAAAACACATTTTTATTGAAAAATAATATTTCATCAAACCATTTACAATTCCCGTGATTCACTAATTTAAAATCATCATTTTAAATTCAAGAAGCCAAATCACTTTGCACAACAATCCACCAAGATTTCACAATTTCATCAAAACCATAAATCATCACTAAAGAAGATTTATTCCATGATTTTCACAATAAAATACATTCAAATAAATCAATTTTAATCTAAGACAATCAATTCTAACAATAGGAGTCAAGAGTGAAGCCACCTACCTCAAAAGTTTTGACAAAAACCACAACTGTCGAAGAACGCTCAAGAAAATTGGGTCGATTCTCCAAGGATCCTCCTTAGATCACTTCTCCTAACACCAACAAGAACAAATATTATCATATTTTTCATCCACGTATGATGGGAGAACCCTAATTGACCTTAGGAGAACCAAAATCCCAAGTTAAGGCTACTTAGAAGCTTAAATGAGACATTTAGAGGCAAAATGCATGAGATCCACAATTTAAGGATCTCATTTAAGTGCCCGCACGGTTAGTCCGCACAGTTTGACAGACCGTGTGCTAATTGTGTGTTAGCTACTACCTCGGCCACCCATCTCACAAGGTTTGGACACATGGTTAGACAAACCATGTGCCACCCATGCGGAATCTACTACCTCCAAGAACAATTATGCACGGTTGGGCGCACGGTTTAGACAAACCGTGCGCTGCCCATGTGACTTCCCCTTTTGCCTAAAAATTTCATTCCATGTTCTCCCGACTCTCCCATTCGTCATCCTTAACATTATAACCATTAAAAGCATCAAGAAAGGGTTACATACCAAAAACAGGGGGTACTACAGGGGTGAACCTATTCTTTTAAAAAAAATAAAGATGGGTCATTGTGTCTTTGCGTTGATTATCTGGAACATAACAAGATCGTTATTAAGAACAAGTATCCTCTACCCCATATCGATGATTTTTTGTTCAATTAAGAGGGGCATAATAATTTTTTAAGAATATCCTTTGTTCTGGATATCATCAATTGAGGGTTAAGAGGGAGGATATACCTAACACAACCTTCCATATGAGGTATGGGCATTCTGAATTTATACCGATTCCATTTGGAATTACTAATTCCTCTATGATCTTCATGGATATAATGAAGAGACTTTAGAGATTACCTTGATCAATTTTTGGTAGTTTTTATAAATTATATTCTTATATATTTAAATATAAAGGATGCACATGAAGATTATTTGATAATTGTGTTGGGAACCTAAGAAAAGAGAAGCCGAAAGAAAAATTTACCAACTTTAAATTTTGGCTGCAAAAGTTTCATTCTTGGGTCATATAATCTCAAGTGAGGGCATATCAGTTGACCCTTAAAAGATAAAAGTTATTGAGAAATAGCTTAGGACAACCACAATAACTGAAACCTATTGATTTCTTGGGGTTTTTGGATATTATTGATGCTTTGTTATATATTTCTGATGACTATCTAACACTACTACAAAAACGGGCTTTAACAGCGCTAAAAAAGTGTTGTAAAGCTCGGAACTGATAAAGGGGGTAGCCTTTATCAGTGCTTACTGAGCGCTAATAAAGGGGTACTTTATCATCACTAAAAAATCACTGATAAAGGAAACCATTATCAACGCTAAAAACGCACTGATAAAGGTAGACTTTATCAGCAGTAAAAGAGCGCTGATAAAACAACCCTTTATCAGCGCTAAAAGAGCACTGATAAATGCATGTTTTATCAGCACTCCATTAGCACTGATAAACTAATCCTTTATCAGTGCTTCTTTAGTGATGATAAAGGTGTATATTATAAGCTCTTTTTTAGCACTGATAAAAGCACCATTTATCAGCACTAAAAAAGCGTTGATAAATGCTCTGTCTGCTGCTACAAAAAAAATTGCAGCAGCACACCCGAACACCTGCAAAAAAAACCAGTATCTCAATAATCTAATTAAAGAAAGTATACCCATAAAAAATTAACACATAAATCATAATCTAATTAGACCAAGTATACCCATACACCATTAACACATAATTCATAAGTTAATTAAGTACATAAAGAATTTAATTAAGAATTCAGTGGGTTGGGTGTCTGTTCAAGGGTTTGGGGTGGATGTACGAGGGGATGGGGGTGTCCGGGGGGGGGGGGGGGCTTTCTTGGGGGTGGGCTGGTGTCCAAGGTGTCGGGGGGGATTTATAGGGGGTGGGGGTGTCTAGAGGGGTGGCGGGTGTCCTCAGGATGGTTTGGTGTCCAGGGGGGTGGGGGCGGTCCAGGGGGTTGTTGGGGTTAACTCGTACATGTCACCAAGGACCCTTGGATCGTTCTCCTAAAGGATCAAGGCTATTCTAATGCATTTGGTCGGATTTTCATAGGTTAGTTGTTGTTTTGAATTAAAATTGTGTCCATTTTAAACAAAAGAGAGACCCTTTGAGTGCTAGCGGCCACACCGTGCCTCGGATTGAGGAGGGGTTGACTCGTACACATCACAAAGGACATGTGGATCATTCTCCTAAAGGATAAAGATAATCTGAATGTGTTTGGTCAGATTTTCATATGTTAGTTGTTGTTTTCCATTAAATTGTGTCCATTTTAAACAAAAGAGAGACCCTTTGAGTGATAGCAGCCACACCATGCCTCAGATTGAGGTAGGGATGACTCTTACATGTTACAAAGGACCATTGGATCTTTTTCCTAAAGGATCAATACAATATGAATGTGTTTGGTCGAATTTCCATAGGTCAGTTGTTGTTTTCACATAAAATCGTGTTCATTTTAAACAAAATAGAGACCTTTTGAGTGGTACCGGCCACACCGTGCCTCGTATTGAGGCAGGATTGACTCGTACACATCACCAAGGACCCTTGGATCGTTCTTATAAAATATCAAGGAAATCCTAATGCGTTTGGTTGGATTTTCATAGGTCAGTTGTTGTTTTCAATTAAAATTGTGCCCATTTTAAACAAAAGAGAGACCCTTTGAGTGGTACTGGCCACAAAGTGCCTCTAATTGAGGCGGGGATGACTCATAAACATCACCAAGGACCCTTGGATCATTCTCCTAAAAGATCAAGGAAATCTGAATGAGTTTGGTTGGATTTTCATAGGTTAGTTGTTGTTTTCAATTAAAATTGTGTCCATTTTAAACAAAAGAGAGACCCTTTGAGTGGTACCGGCCACACCATGCCTCGGATTGAGGCAGGGATGACTCTTACATGTCACCAAGTACCCTTGTATCGTTCTTATAAAAGATCAAGGCAATCCGAATGTGTTTGGTCATTTTCATAGGTTAGTTGTTGTTTTCAATTAAAATTGTGTCCATTTTAAAAAAACAAAGAGACCCTTTGAGTGGTACCAGCCACACTGTGCCTCGGATTGAGGCGGGGATGACTCATACACATCACCAAGGACCCTTGGATAATTATCCTAATGGATATTGATAATCTGAATGCGTTTGTTCAGATTTTCATAGGTCAGTTGTTGTTTTCAATTAAAATTGTGTCCATTTTTAACAAAAGAGAGACCCTTTGAGTGGTACCAGCCACACCATGACCCAGATTGATGTAGGGATGACTCTTACACATCAAAAAGGACCCATGGATCGTTATAATAAAGTATAAACACAATTCTAATGTGTTTGGTTGAATTTCCGTAGGTCAGTTGTTGTTTTCACTTAAAATCATGTCCATTTTAAACAAAATAGAGACCCTTTGAGTGGTACTGGCCACACCGTGCCTCATATTGAGGAAAGAATGACTCTTACATTTCACCAATGACCCTTTTATCGTTATCATAAAATATTAAGGCAATACGAATGTGTTTGGTCAGATTTTCATAGGCCAGTTGTTGTTTTAAATTAAAATTGTGTCCATTTTAAACAAAAGAGAGACCCTTTGAGTGATAGTAGTCACACCGTGCCTTTGATTGAGGCAGGGTTGACTCATAAACATAATAAAGGACATTTGTATTATTCTACTAAAGGATCAACACAATACGAATGCGTTTGGTCAGATTTCCATAGGTCAGTTGTTGTTTTCACTTAAGAATCGTGTCCATTTTAAACAAAATAGAGACCCTTTGAGTTGTACCAGCAACACCATGACTCATATTGAGGCGGGTATGACTCTTACACATCAAAAAGGACCCTTGTATCATTCTCCTAAAGGATAAACACAATCCAAATGCATTTGGTTGGATTTCCTTACGTCAGTTATTGTTTTCACTTAAAATCGTGTCCATTTTAAACAAAATAGAGACCCTTTGAGTGGTACCGGCCACACCGTGCCTCGTATTGAGGCAGGGATGACTTTTACACGTCACCAAGGACCCTTGGATCGTTCTCATAAAAGATCAAGACAATATGAATGCATTTGGTCAGATTTTCATAGGTTAGTTTTTGTTTTCAATTAAAATTGTTTCCATTTTAAACAAAAGAGAGACCTGTTGAGTGGTACCGGCCACACCGTGCCTCAGATTGAGGTGGGGATGACTCATACATGTCACAAAGGACCCCCGGATAATTTTCCTAAAGGATCAACACACTCCAAATGTGTTTGGTTGGATTTCCGTACGTCAGTTGTCGTTTTCACTTAAAATCATGTCCATTTTAAACAAAATAGAGACCCTTTGAGTGGTTTAGCATTCTTACATGTTGCCGGTTCATATCATCTGTTAAAATTGGAAAATGACTCATTGGATAAAGGATGTTTTATTTAATAACAATTACAATTTTCCTACAAACATTAATATACAACAATGTTTCATCTTTTGATCCCCTTAACCCCTCTCAAAAATGACCACCAATTGTACATGTCCCCAAGTCAGATCTTCATTGTATTTGTATACAATCTGCGATCAGGTTTGTGGCCCACTCATTTCAGAACACATCTATATTGTCTTGTAGTATGAGGCCTTTTGTCAATAAGATTATTACTACAAAATATAAAAATAAAGAATTAATAAATAACTTAAATGAACTAGTAGTTGTTTTTGGAAATACCTCTTTAGGGATGCTAGTTTGTTGATGAAAAATGATCTCTTTCATAAATTTACAAAAATAATAACCATAATCATTATCGTTTGTTTGTTTTGGACACTGCAAAAAATTGATCCTTAGGAGAATAAGTAACTAGTGTTGAGATGTGTTTGGATAGTGACATTTTATTATATATACCATGATATTTGTCCAGACGTAGTACTTGTTCGCCTCCTTATACTTAGCCCCTATCCTCATTCCTTTTTTAGACGATAATCATACACCGCCATATCATAACAGAATCCTCAGTAAAAGATAATATAAATTATATTACTTGATGTTTATACCTAAAACGTAAGATGTAGTGTCTTACAGATTCACAAACTCCATCATGTGTGGTCAGTTTGATGGATATCCTTGATTTGAATCCAGAAAATAAATCTTTGGAGTATACAAGTTCACCAAAATTAGAAACCAATGTTTCCTAAAAACACAAAAATGAATAATTAATAAAATGAGTGAAAATATAATTGATATTCTTTAATCGTAGAGTATTAGCCCTGCATGGTTGGTATTAGGAAAAGTCTGTCATCTATAATCTTGCTTTCAAATGTTTTCAGCAAGACATTCACTATTTCATCCCTTTTTGATGGCTCAATTTTTGTTAGGTGTGTTGATGTGATATGAGGACTAACGAGTCCATATCTTGGATCATGGGAAAATTCCTTCAACTATTTTTTATAAATGCATCTGTCAACAATATAAAATGCATTTAGTCATAATTTTCACGTTAGATCAGCTTTTAGAAAATCAATTCATGGAAACATACCTCATATATACATTTACAACTATGACACATAGCCAACCGTTTTCAAGGATCTCATTTACATTTTATGCAGAAATGAAATCTTGACTTTCCACTCCGTATATATTCTCTTCAAAAACCACTATATGAATATTACTGTCTTTTAGCTTCATATCCACATGAGTCTTCAATGATAGTAAATGTGGATAGAGAACATGTGGTGTTATTGTGCTTTCAGTAGCTCCTTGGGATCAGTTGGTCGATCCTTTAGATGGTTTTTGAGCCAACGTTTGTCACCCCCTTCCCTTTCTCCGTCTATAACAACAATCATTGGTTCAGACCCTTTTTTCATTAATTGTTAAGGGTTTAGCTTGAAAAAAAGGAAATAATTACATCTTTTTCCGCATGTACTCTTACAAGTTGTGAAAGCCATGTAATGAATGTCCCAATAGCCTTTTTGACCATATGAATATCATCGTCATCAAGTGGAATAGGTAGATCTTCATTTGGCTCATGAGCTACAGTAATCGTCACTTTCAGATGATCTTTCGGAAGTGGTCTATTAGGCAGTGTGGCATCTGGGATATTGAACACTGTAGCCCTCGCTACAAGGTGATAGGTGGGTGTTGATAGATATAAATCAAAATCATTATCACCCTGTAGAAGATCAGTACAGAAAAATTATCATTGTTTCACTGATTCACATTTCCTGGGAACAATTATTAGAATATTGATTACCACGGCTAAGACAGTTCTTTGAGGCGAATGGCTTGCCTCAAAGCTGGTGGGGGGTGGGGCGGTATGTTCACGCGCTGGTTGTTCCTGAGTTGTGTATTCCCTTTGCTTCCCACCCATAAAAGTTTCTAGCAACTCTCCTTACCATTGCAATAGTTTTTCAAGGGTTGCTATTTTTTCACTCATTTGTTCCAATTTTTCATCTGTATCATCCATTTTTTTCTTCTTCTCAAAATATACTCAGGGTGTCAGCCCAAACCCTACACCACTGACACGACCATTTTTTTCTGGCTGCTTCAAAGCCATCGTTAATAGGTCTGTATCCTCTACAAGAGTAGCTGATTCCTGTGATTGTCGGATATAAGAAAATAACTAATTATTTTTATGTAATAGAAATTTAAAACAAATCTTTTTATCGTCATGTCATACTTACACATATTTCCCACACTTTCTATGTGTTCTCATCTACTAACTTCCCTTCTTTATTCACATGTGCCTCTTTCCATAGCACATGACGTGGGATGGAAGTGCATTTGGTTTTAGACTCATCAATCTACATATAAACATAGAAAGATAATTATGATGTTGTTTATTGGCACCTAACAATATTACTGTAAATTTTAAATACATACCATTTTCTTTTCTAATGAAGCATACCCCATCCTTGCTTTACGATATGGGTATGTTGGTTTTGATGCATGTTCCTTATTTTCAGTACAAAGTTTTTGTTTCATAAATGAAATATTGATAATCAAAGTGATGAATACAGGTATCCTCAAACAACGTATTATCACCCACAATGTACCCTAAACTTCTCATCCCCACGGTGGCTAATAAATGCATCCCATGCTTCTTGGGATATCAGGTGAGCGTAGACAATGGGTTGGTGCAGGTTTATTTTACCTTTGGAATATTTCTGGTGACATCTTGTTAAAATAGTGCGAAAACCTCAATGAATCCATCCAGAAATCCTTAGTACATAATCCTTGTGTGAATCGTCTACTATAAATGTACTCTGCAAGAGATTGAGAAGAGTAAGACATTGTTTCATTATTTTATTTTCTAGTAAATTAAATAAATAAATTCATAATGTTACTATAATTTCTTCCCAGATCACAGCCTTCATCCCAGACACAACATGGTGCCATGAATCCATGTAAATCGGCAAGCGTTGCCGAGAGACAACTCCAATGTAGTTGCTAAACATAGCCTTGTTGGGATTCACATGTTGGCCTCATGCATTCCATCCGAATTCAAATTTGATGCCTTTGATTTTTTCCTTAAGAATTTTAGCTAACACCATCAAACTACGACGCACCTGTGTTTTCTGCGACATCGGTCCTTCATTCCTGGACATTTCATCGATATCAACATCATCTATATGTTCATCTGAAATGGTATCAATGGAAAGTTATGATGGTTGTTGGACCTCAACACTAGGAGAAGAAGGAGCCGCAGCAGCAGGAGAAACAGCAGCCGCAGCAGGAGCCGCAGTAGGAGGAGCAGCATGAGCAACTGGAGCCGCAGCAGGAGCAACAGCAGCCGCAGCAACAGCAGCTTGAGAGACTTGTTCAGCCTCAAGGTTAGGAGCACAAGAATGTGCAGAAGTCATTATCTACAAAAGTGGTTGAATAGTTAATTTAGATTACATAAATGCAGTAATTATAAGATAATAACATGATATAACAAGATCTATATTAAAAACAAAATATAACCTATTTATTGAAATCTCTTTCTTTTTTTCAAAGGTTGAAGGGATTTGACACCTCTATCGATTATTCAAATCCCTTCATTGTGGTCTCCTCTAACATACAAAATATCATCTACATTGAGACCGCTCTGAAATGATTGCGACGTACCACTAAAAGGATCTTCCTCAACTGAATTTTCATTGGAACCTTCAATAGTTTTGGATGATAACAGAACAATCATCCACTTTCGGTTTGCAGGATCTGGAACATAAAAAACTTGTACTGCTTGTGATGCCATTATAAACTATTCGTCTTTGTATGATTATTTACTAAAATCAACTTTCAAAAATCCCCATTCATCTATTTTAACACTACAATTGTTATCAATCCATTTGCATTGAAAAATCAGCAATTGGAATGTCATATAATCCAACTCCCAAATTAGTTTGATAATTCCAAAGTATGACATATTTCCATAAATTGGATTTCTATCCTTACTACCAGAAACATGCATCGCTCCAGCCACTAGTGTAACTCCACTATTTTGCATGGTACTATCTTCATCATGTTCATCTATATAGAATGTAAAACCATTAATTACATAACCATTGTAAGATAATAAATACACACTTGGTCCAGTATCTCGCCATCGAAGTCATTCTGAAATTGAATTTGGATTTTCATTCAACTTCTTAAAAATATGGTCTTGAAACCATCCTACAAACTAGTGATTATGTGTATCTGATAACCATTTTTCAACCCTTAATGGATTCAACTGCCTAAGAATTTTTTTGTGAGTTTCAATATATGGAGAAACCTCCCAACTGTTATGCAAAACATAAAGATGGGACTGCTCTCAATCTATAATACTTATTGTCACAACTTCTTTTCCAGAAATTCCCTCACCCTCAATACGTCCAGTGTGATGAGATTTCGGGAGACCAATGCTTTCCACATCAGATAGGTATTCAATAAAAAATTCAATGGCTTCCTTAAAAATATATCGCTCCACTATACAACCCTCTGGAAAACTTCGATTTTTCACATACCCTTTCAAAATCTTCATATACCATTCAATAGGATACATCCATCTATAGTGCACAGTACCACAAAGCTGAATCTCTCTCACCAATTGAATCATCGAATGAACCATCATATCAAAGAATGTTGGTGGGAAGAAAATTTCTTATTCACATAATATGATGACAATTTCTTTTTCCATAGCTGGAAATTTCGCCGGGTCTAAAACTTTGCTACATATAGCTTTAAAAAAGAAACAAAGTTTGGTTAACGTATGATGAACATTCTTGGGAAAAATTCAATGTAAAGCTATAGGAATTAGATCTTGCATCAAAACATGGCAATCATGTGATTTCAAACCTTTTAACTCCAAATTATTCATTAATACAATGTTCTTGATATTTGATGAGTACCCCTCTGGAACCATTACATCATTGAAGAAGTTGCAAAACTAATATCTCTCATCCCTAGAAAGAGTATAAGTAGCTGGAAGAAGAAACATTCAATTTTCACCCTTCACGGGAGCCAACTCTTCTCGTATTCTCATGTCAACCATGTCCAACATTTCCTTAATTCCATCTTTTGTTTTTTCAGGGGAATTTAGCAATGTTTTGATAACACTGTCACACAAATTGTTTTCCACATGCATCACATCGACAAAATTTTTGACGTACAAACAATTCCAGTATGGTAATTCAAAAAAAACTAATCTCTTTTTCCAATCGATTTTCGTAAGGTTTTTCAAAAATGGTTTACCAAAAATAGTGTTCAGATCTTTTACTTTCTCAAACAGCTGATCACCTGTTAGTGGAGATGGTGCTACGCATTGTTCTGAACTTCCATTGAATGATGTCGTCCAAGATCGATACTTATGCCGATGAGGTAGAAATCTACGATGTCCTAGAAACAGAGATTTCGATGAATGTTTCAACCTAATTGATTTTGTATCTTCTTCGCACACGAGACACCCTTGAGTTCATTTAATGCTATAGCCTGAAAAATTTCCATAAGCAGGGAAATCATTTATTTTATCATACAACATCACTCTCAACGTGAAGTATTCACTTTTATAAGCATCATACAACATTACACCTGAATCCCACAATAACTTCAAATCCTCGATTAAAGGAGCCAGATGAACATCAATATTGTTACCTGGTTTTTTTGGTCCTAATATAAGCATAGATAACATGATGAATTTCCGCTTCATGCATAAATAGGGTGGCAAGTTATAATTTACCAACATAACATGGCATGTACTATGAGTGCTGGTTTGAAAACCAAAAGGATTCACTCCATCTGTAGATAATGCAAGATGAAGGTTTATCGCCTCTTTTCCAAATTCTAGATACTCATGATCAATTTTCTTCCATTCAGGAGAGTCAGACGGATGATGTAATTTCCCATCTTTATTTCTTTAATTTGCATGCCACGACAATTGTCTTACTGTTTCTTCACTTCCACATAGACGCCTAAAACTTGGAATGATTGGAAAGTACCGTACAAATTTCATAGGATTGGATTTATCTTTCTTGTATCGAGAAGCACCACACTTTGGGAATTATTTAAGTGATTTGTTCTCCTTGAGAAACATTATACAGTCTTTCGGGCAAGCATGTATTCTTTCAGAAATCATACCCATCGAGCGTAGAATTCTTCTAGCTTCATATGTCTGGATTGGGAGCTCATTATCTTCCGGGATCATGTCATTCAAGAGAGAAAGTAGTTCCGTAAAACTGACATCACACCATTCGTTTCCTGATTTCAATTTATACAACTTCAGTACAGCTGACAATGTTGTATACTTAGTGCAACCAGCATACAATGGCGTCTTTTCACAACTCTTTAACTTCTCAAAAAATTTTGGGAGATCACCGAGTTCATCTTCAATTGTATTTTTCATTTCCTCAATATGATCTTCATCATCATTGACATCTGTAATCACGTCCTCCATACGGTCTTCTTCATTATCCATATTTGTATTCATATATGATGATCCATAAAATGCAGTTTTATCCTAGCCAGTAGCTACATTCTCTTTTTCTCTGTGTTTATTCCAGCATTTATAACTCTGATCTATTCTGTGACAAATCAAATGTTCTTCCAAATTTTATGGAGTAAGTAGTCTAGAATAACAACAATGTAAACACGAAAAAATAATTTGAGAAGGATACCTTGCGCGATCCCTTGAAAAATTGATGAATTCTTTCACTCTGTTCTCGTACTCTATTGTCAAACGATTAGCATCCATCTAATCTCTATTCATCTTCATCCTATTTGAATCTCAAATATTAGTATTTATGGTTCAAGTACACAAAACAAGACTTCCAAATATAGTAGAAGAGAACCACTTCCTTATTAAAATAGATATTAATAGAGCCTAACCATTAGTATTTATTCATCTTCATTAAATATAATTACTTTAGATTCATTATAGTTTCCTCAAATCACCCCAGACCAAACACAAGAATAATCAAAAATGATACATCTACCACTCCTAGGTCTCTTCCCTACATTCAATATAATCATGCCTAAATACCCATATATCCACACATACACATGTCACAAACACATAAAAAACCATATCCACATCAGAACCAAAGTACCAATATGGATTTCAATCAGGTTACTCGACTCAAGTGGTGGTGTGTAAGAAATAATAAGAAAATATAATAAGTATATAGTCACACATAAATCTCAAACTGGTGTTAATAATCCAATGACATTATGCTTTTTGATTTCTATAGTGAGGAAGTCCGATTTAACATGGGCACTAAGACCATGAGCATTACATAGGAAGATAATAATGATGGGTAGGACAGGGCTC
Source organism: Viscum album (assembly GCA_963277665.1). NCBI lineage: Eukaryota > Viridiplantae > Streptophyta > Magnoliopsida > Santalales > Viscaceae > Viscum > Viscum album. The sequence goes on from OY728129.1 coordinate 1,560,082,483, forward strand.
TGGCATTGGATCTAGAGATAGTAGCCTTATTGAAGTGGGAGGATGATCTCTCATCGAGAAACCTTTATTTTGAACATGTTCATAATCCCTTCTGGATGGTAAGATTCATATGAGTGGGAGATGAGGATCCAAAGGGGCGGGGGAAGGATGGGTAATAAAACATGGGGGCTGGTGAGGGAGTTCTCTCTGGATCAATAAGTATTTGGAGCTATATGACAGGCTCATAGCCAAGGGAGATAGAACAAACAATGCTAGGAAGGGGCCTGGACACGACAGAGAAGAAGTCAGTAACCTCAGTGAGGGAGAAGGAAAGAGATGGAGGTATGGGTGGCAAGGCTAGAAAGCTTGGTGGTCTGGGCATCATGCCATATAAGTGCACTACCAGACAAAGTCACTTAGATAGCATGAAGGAAAGAAGGGGGGAACCCCTCGAAGAAAATAGGGTTCAAGCATTGGATGACCTAGAAATGCATCAGAACTGGGTGGTGTTGTCCTTAAAGAAAAAGGTTATCCTTCATTCCTTACTTTACAGTGACATGGTGCTGGATCTAAGGGAATGGATGATACCTAGGAGTAATCTAGTGAAACTGGAATCCAAGTGTGAAGGACCTTAAATTTTTCATAAACTTCACTCTGATAGTGTAAACTCACTGATCTCCATTGATGATGAGAATATCAATATTTCCACCAATACTAGGCTTCTCAAGAGATATTTTACATGAATAAACCATCGCTTTTAAAGAAAATCAAACCATGTCAAACATTCCCCAAAGATTCCACATTTTGATTTACAGTAAAAAAAAACTATACTAATAGAAAATCCTAGAATAATGGAGTAATGATAAAAGAAAAAATAAATATGTCATAGCCACATATGTTCAAATAGTATGTGAAATTATAAAAAATACCCCATAAAACACTACTAAATTCAAGTTTCAAACAAAAATATGCTATTGAATCATGCCTCAAATCATGATGATACTCATGCCTTGATACCTGCACCGTGATGCGTCTGATCAACATCATCATCAACAACTTTACTAACAAGATAACAAACTAGAATTCATCACCTTAGGAACATCATCACACATTTACAACCCAACATAACCTAGTAATATAATTAAATCAAAAAAAATATATTCTATAATTCAAACCAAACCTTCTCATAAAGGTGATTGTCGGAAGAATTTATATATCATATCCAGCCATACCACCATCAAATTTAATGGTTTCTAGGATCTAGAATAAAAAAATACCAAATCACCTAAAAACCCACTGTAGTCATTAGAAAAAAGGTGATACCTTATGAGTAATAGAAATATATTGGATGATCACCCCCAAAATCCCATCACAATATGTAGGAAGAACGCCCATGAATCTACGATGAAGTAGAGTCATCACCACCAGAGGAAATGAAACCTAGGGATGAAATAATTCAACACAAAATCCACTAGAACACCATTGATGGGCAAGAATCACATCCCAAAACTCCAATTAAAAATGTTTTAATAGTGTGATATTATTTATAGAATAATAGTTCTAGAACCATTACAAGAAGTTGGACCAAACTCGAGCTTCGACAGGGGGCATTACCCTAGAGACAAACATGAAGAAGAAAAGGATGAATCATGTAGCATACAACCATCACAATCCCAAATATTCATTAAATCTATTATGCCAAATCAACATATGGTTATGTGTGATGGGATAGGAGAACAATATTAAAAAATGATTTGGAAAATATGCCTTAAAGGGAGGTCTGGAAAGCCGAAGCTCGAGGGTTTTGTTGGCGGCGGAGGTCCGACAAACCGAAGCTCGAAGGTGGAGGAGGTCCGGAAACATGAACTCAGCGGGCGGAAGAGGTCCGACAATGATAGGCGTGGCTGGTGGAGGTTTGGAAATGCGAACTCAGCGGGCGGCGGAGGTCTGGAAAACTAAAGCTTGAGGACGGTGGAGGTCCGACAATGCAAACTCAGCGGGTGGCAGAGGGCAGTTGCAAGGTTTCAGTACCGCGAGAGATTTAGGTTGCGATAAAATGAGGGAAATGTGTGACCGAATTTATAAAAAAATAGACTAAGGTTTTATCAGCGCTAAAAAAGTACTGATAAAGACTACCTTTATCAGCGCAAACATTTTAGCACTAATAAAGGTATCCTTTATCAGCGCTTTTTTAGCGCTAATAATGGTCCTCTATATCAGCGCTAAAAAATCACTGATAAATCCTTCATGTATCAGAGCTTTTATAGCATTGATAAAGGATCTTTTTATCAGCGCTTGTTTAGTGCTGATAAAGGTTACCCTGTATCAATGCTAAAATTTTAGAGCTGATAAAGGTATTCTTTATCAGTGATTTTCTAGCGCTGATAGAGGGACTCTTTATCAGTGCTAGAAAAGCGCTGATAAAGAATTCATGTATCAGTGCTAGAAAAGCACTGATAAAGAATCCATTTATCAGTGCTAAAATTTTAACGTAGATAAAGGGTTTCTTTATCAGCAGTTTTTCTTAGCACTGATATAAGGGGGCGCTTCCCTTGCCCTTTTTTTAGTAGTGTAATCTACTCACAAAGTTGACTAAAAAAGGGGCTATGTTATTATGGATGGATAAATTTGAATATAATTTCAAGTATTTGAAGAGAAGGTTGATCAGTGCACCTATGATTACACTACCCTATAGTTTATAAAGCTTTTTGATCTATAGTGATGCATCAAATAAGTTATTAGGATGTTTCCCCATACAGAATGATATGGTGATAACATATTCCTCACACCAATTGAAAATACATGAGAAAAATTACTCGACTCATGATTTAGAGCCGGAAGCAGTAATTTTTACATTGGATATATGGGTGCATTATCTTTATGCTGAAATGGTGAAATATATACTTATCATGAAAAATTTAAGTGTATCTTTACACAGAAAGAGTTTAATATGATCCAGAGAGGATGGATAGAATTGATTAAATATTATTACCACCCTTGGAAGGTAGAGAAACTGTTTGATGGTTTGAGTTAGAAAGACCATGCTAGTATATCCATGGTGAGGATTGAATCCAATGCTTATATATTTATAGAATATGGAACTTGAAATATTTCGGAAAGTGGATATATCCTATCTTTCTCAACTGAATGTTAAACCGTATATCCATTGGATGATTAAATCGATATACAGGGAAGATGTTGTACTCTAGAATAAAGTGAGAATTGCTACTAAGTTAAACCATGATTATGATGGAGTGATAAGGTTTAGGAATTGATTATTTTTATTTTCCATACTATATTTTAATAATTTTTTATTAGATAGATTTCATATTTCATCATTCTCTATTCATCAGGGAAGTAAAAAAGATATATATAGGTCTAAATGAATATTTCTGATGAGAAAACATGAAAAGGGATATTGCTGAGTATATATCATGATTTATGGTATGTAAGTAAGTTAAAGTTGAGTGATTGAATTCTAATGGAATGTTAAATCCATTACTAATACCTGAATAGAAATGAAAAAACATTAACATGGATTTCATTGTAGTAATCCACAAAATATCTAAAGGACACGATGTTATTTGAGTTGTATTTTATCACCTTATGAAGTCAACAAACTTCATGGACATGAGAGAAAATTTATCTCTTGCTCATATTTCCATGTTTTAAATTAAGGAAGTGGTGAGATTTCATGGAGTACCACATTTTATCGTATCTGATTGAGATCCAAGGATCGCCTCAAAGTTCTAGAAAAGTCTTCAGTAGGTTTTAGATACAGAGTTAAGTTTTAGTACTTCTTATCATACTCAGATAAATGGTCAATATAATATAAACATTCAAACTCTATTGGATATTTTTATATCTTATTCTATGGAATTAAAAGGTGCTTGGGATCAACACATTCCTCTAGTTTAATTCTTACAACAATAGATTCACTCATGTATTTAGATTAGTCCTCATGGATCCCCCTATGGTAGGAAGTGTAGAACACCTACATGTTGGGATGAAGGTGGAGAAATAAAGCTATTGATACCTAAGCTAACTAAGTAAATTTCAAAGTCATAGCCATTCAGAAACATATAAGTGAATATCAGAGTCGATAGAAAAGTTATGATGACAATATTTGGTGAGATATGGAGTTTGAAGTTATTGAAAATGTATTCCTATAAATATCTACTTGGAATAAGGTTATTATATTTGAAAATAATGGAAATTTGAGGCCTATATATACTAGTACCTTTGAAATTATTAATCTTATTGGGATGGTATCTTATCATTTGGAGCTTCTACTAAATCTCTCTAAAGTTCATGATGTTTTCCATGAATCTTTCTTAAGTAATTACATACCTAATCCTTAACATGTATTGAACTTAGAGGTTATACCCATGGAAAAATATCTCTCTTTTGAGGAACAACTAGTGGGGATTCCAGATCTTGGAGAGAAAGTTCTATGAAACAATACCACTCACCTTATAAACGTTTTTTGGTGAAACCATAAATTAAAGGAAGCTACATGAGAACCTGAGGATGTGATTAAATAGACATATCCTCAATTTTTTGCATCAAAGTGATGGAATTTCAAGTATGAAATTCATTTTAATGGGGGTATAATGTAACACCTTCATATTTTATAATATATTTATCTATAAATAAATTTTATTTCTTCAATATTTGGGGATACACACAACCCCAAGTCTAAATAGATTATAATGAAGTATATAGTTATAGTCAAGCTGTTGGATTGGAGGGTATGAATAAGAATAACTAAATTATGAAAAATGTATGGTTTAAACATGTATAAAATTAACTCATTGGTTATAAATTTATTATAAATGAAAATAAATATCATTTGAAAGTAAAATAGATGATTTTTTTGAAAAAATATTTTTATATGTGTAATGTGTTTTTATCTTAATAAATTAAATTGATCATTATTGGTGAATGATTTTAAAGAAATATATATATCATATGTTTAGTAAATTTTTTAAACATTTATGTAATATTTACTTCTAGGAATGAGATAATAATATATATCAATTTTTAGGCTTATTTTTTTTCTTTAAAAAACGATTTTCATAATTTTTTGCGCAATTATTTTTAAAATGAATTTCCACCACTTATAGAAATTGAATATTGAAAATATGTGGATTTAATATTTTAATTTAGGAGGATAAAATTTATTAAATAGGTATCTTTTATTTTTGATCAATATGAATATTAACCATAGTAAATTTTTATTACCTCGATCAAGGTAAAAAGAGTAAATTACTGTTAAAACATTGGGATAAGGCTTTAAAATTTCAATAATTATTGTCTTTATAATATTATATTTTTGTATTTTGGTAATTTTATTTCAAGTCTCAAATATATGGCCACTTGGCTTCATATTTATTTGATTATGACCTCTATATTAATATAAGAAAAGAATAAATACAAAATTTTACTCTCTTGGCTTTAATATCTCTAATATTTTATCATATGGGTAAAAAGAGGATATATTTAGTTATAAATGTTTATTTGAAAGATAAATAAATTTAATTATCATATTTTTTTAGTGATTTAATAATTACCCTAAATGTTTACGCAACACCAATATAATATTTAATCTATTAATAAAAAATAAAATAAATTATTTTAAAAAATTATTATAAATTATACAATTTGGATGAATTTTTGTGTTCCATGAAATTTTTATAAAAATATGATATATCAGGGATGTTTTAAAGGATTATATTCAAATTCAATCTTTGTATTGGGGCCTTTAATGTCAAATTAAATAAATAGTATCAAAAATGACATTAATGATATTTTATGTAAAATAATATTTTATTAATTATTTAAGAATCATAAAAATATTAAAATATTAAAATAGAAAAATTAGGATGAAATTTTTTAAAAAAAATTATTCTTTTTCCATTTATGAGACAATTTTTACCTAATAAGTAAATTTATAATCCTTTTAAGAGTGAAAAATTCATTACCATGGTTAAGGATAAAATAGGTTAACTAAGGGGTTAAATAAAAAGGTAAGGATTAAAACACCACATAAACCTATAAAAATTTCATTATTTTATGGTATTTAAACCCAAACCTATCTTATCTTCGAATCAATGTAAATTTTAAAGAATTTAATGACTTTATAATATTTTTATCTTTTAAGAAATTCTAAGAGAGCCTCTCTCCTTACTTATAAAAGGGCACTCCTCCTTTCTCTTCATTACACCAATTTAAGCCATATATATCAATAAAACCCTAACCAAATATCTTATAAAATTCACTATATTCTAATTATATATTTATTATTCTTAAGATACCGTTCCAATGGTTCTTAAGAAGGGATCTAAATTAGGCCAATCGAAAAAGAGGTTCTCGTCTTACCCAACCTCTTTCAATTTGTTTCTTCTTCTAACTTATCTAAATATTCTATATTCTTCAAATAATAATAAATTTATTATCCTAATAATACTTAAATTTTATTATTATTATGAAACCATCTTTATTCACCCTATTTTCCATTAAATGGGAATTTAAAGTATCATTCATGCGTACGTACGACTTACCGCCTCAATATAACGATACAATTTATTTTTCATCACCATATTTCATTGATGGTTATAATAATGTATTTAATAATTATATGTGATATTTCTTATATAATAATTATTTTTAAATTTAAATATATTATCTACTTTCTTACCTTTCCATCTTTTGGAAAAAGATAGCGTCGCTCATGTGTACGTGTAGGCTACCACATCTACATAACGATGTAATTCATTTTTCATTTTATTTTGAAATGGATAGTAATAAGGTTATATTTAATGAATATATATGATATAATAATTATTATTTAAATATTAATTATTATTTAACTTTCTGTCATTCCATCCGTCATAAAATAGAAATAGTGTTCATGTGTACGTACGACCTATCGTCTCCATGAATGGTGTAATTCATTTTTCTATCTATTAATTTTATAGATGACTATAAATATATATAATAAGTATGTATTATATTTATATTATAATAAAAATTATGTATATTATGGTACTATGATCAAAGTATAAGGATTAAGACTATCAAACAGAAACATGCATGAAAAACGAACCAGTTATCAGCCATAATAGTGATTTTAATAAAAAAATGTTAATAAATGGGTGATAATGTTTCATAAGTAAATAATAAATGGTATGATAGATATGAGTATGGTTCTAGGATATATTTATTATATAGTATTTTTGAACACATATGAATAAATATGATACTTGAGCTAAGGGATTTATGTTTCAATCCTATTTTAATCAGGATTATTTATGCTTGGATTAACATTGAGGAAACTTTTATGATCTATATCTAATAAATACATTTAATTTTATTATCCTATGGTTATTTCTAGAGAATACATGTTTCATTTAATTTTATTTATTTTAATTACTCATGATATCAAGATAATGTTTTTAAGGAAAATCTATTATGTTTTACTATTTGGTCGAAAATAGTTTTTCTTCATTGTCCATGTTTTATTTAAAATATTTTCAAAAATATTTTAATATTATCCTATGATTATTTCAATTAATTTTTACCCAATTTTTAATTTCTATAAAAAAATTAAAAGTAATATTCCTATGATTTTCTAAATTTGTTTCTTTTTGAATTTTCATAAAAGTGTGAAAGGAATATTTTCTTTTAACTTATACAACATGAATGAAATTTCTTACTATCATGACTACTAAATGCTTTAAATCTTTCTTTAAAAGTTTTAATAGTCATTCTCAATGATAATTTCCTCCATAATATTTTGTAAATTTTTATATTTTATATAAGTAATTTCAAAATTAAAAGGGTTTTTTACTCAATAAATATTCCATTAATTATTGTGGTGGGGTGGTAAGGGCTTGGGTGGGGTGAGGGGTAGGTCACGGGGTCAAGTACCAAGGCTTGCAATTTACTATAATTTTTTTCCTTGTGTTGTGTGCTGCTTTCGCGGTTGTACCCAATTTTTTTATTCCATTAATTATTTTAAAGGAATTTTCATATATGACAAAATCCTTTGATTTAAATTATGTTTTACTGGGGATATGATCTAATGAACCCATAATTATTCATTATCTATATATTTTATGATTATGATTGTGATATGTTTATGAAACTCATTTATTTTCCATGGGTTATGCTATGATGAAATTTTAAAATGTTTAAGAAAATTGTTTTCTTTGCACGGGTTATGATATAATGATATGATGAGTGTTTTATGATCTTATGACACACATATGTATGGTTTTCATTATGTGATGGTTGGGAATAGAAATATATATCCCTCCAAAGCATTGGGTAAAGTTTTTTTTATCTCATTTGATAATTATGGGAAACAAGTTGATGGGCTTAATCTATTATGGGAAACAATTTGATGTACTTGATACACTATAAGAAAATCGATTTTCATAATACACTATGGGAAAAAAGTTGATGTGCATCATACACGATGGAAAATAAGTTATGATGGTTGATCCACTATGGTGACACACTTTTATGACATTAAATTATTGCACATGATTGATTTATGATGATTTACCACTCTTATTATTCATGTATTTTTAAATGATAAAGTTTTACACCATGAATCATGTTTATAATCCATGATATAATTGGTATAAACTTTGTAAGTTCTATTCATGATCTCATAACCTTATTCTTATCTTATGCTTTCACATGATCATTAATTGATATATATCATGTTTACCCTTACTAAGAATTTAAGATCACCTTTTCTTATGTTTCATTTCCCTAGGTAATGAAGAAAGGTTTAAGTATGGTATGTCTTGATGAAATTTCATAAAATAATAATATTTTTTATCTAGAATCCAAATACACTAAAACTTTACGGTCCTTGGGTGTATACTTTTAAAATTTATTGAATAATCGTCTAAAAATATGTAATATTTATTTATAAAAATTATGGGTCCCTATATGATCAATGTTTTAGTTGTATAGGATTTGGACATATAGTCATGTATTTATCATCAACAATGTAGAAAAATGTGCCTATAATGATCCAAATCTATCAAACACAGTATCTCAAAGAATCATCAAGAGGGATGAAAACAAAAAATCAATTTTCAACTTTGTAAGAATAATTTGGTCCATCATAATTTGAGGAAGACCGTGCACAACAATCATCATCTGGTGTGAAATCGAATACATAGATCAAAAATAAATTAGATGAGAATGAATTAGGTGTAGTGATTAACCTAAAAGAATCATATTATATGGGTTTATGGATCCTTGAAAGTGGATATACTTCTCATGTGATAAGAAATAAGGACCTTTTCATGGTCATTAAATATGATAAGGGAGTTTTGGGTTAAACAAATTCTTTCTATATTACTTTTTAAAATCCAAATACACACATTTTATGTTTCTACTTAATCTATCATTGTTTTTCAAGTTAAAGTTTTATTGTAATTTTAAATCCCCCTAAGTAATAATTATGATACTCTTTACTTTAATTATAATGATATTTCCAAGAGGAATTCTACTATAATGAAAGGTATAAGTGAGTTATCTTTTTCAGAAAGATATGTTCTTAACTTAAATTTTTTGGAATATATTTCTTTTTATTTTTCTCAGACGAAGTGATGTAGTGATACTGTAAAAATTGATTGGTATAAGTTTAATGAAATCAATTCCATAAAAATATCACACTGAATCTATTTATGTAGTTTCAATTTAACGCAAGAATCATGGAATTAAATTATTAGATTTAGTTATGGACTAAATATATAAATATAATTGCAAGCCCAAGGTGAATAAATAAAGAAATAATCTATCTGATGTTTGCATATGTTTTGAAGACCACAACATGTCATTGATTTTAGTGCTTGTGTTTTTAATCTTTAAAAAAAATTCTTAAGAGAACCCTCATGTGATGTATCATTGAAAATTATCTTAAACCATTTCTGTTGTTTTTTGTTTCTATATATGATATCAAGGGATCCTAAGGTTTAGGAGACAAAAGACATTCTGATCTCTGAGATCGAGGGATTCTAGAAGGAAGACAGAAGTTGTTCTAACAAGGTTTATTGAGGGATTCCATATCTTTGAAGATATAACTTCTAACATATTTGTAATTGGGGATACCTAAATTCAGATCTATATACTTTCTTACCACTTTGGGTTAAAATGAATACCTCACTCAGTTGAGGTGTTATAAGTTTTTCTAATATCCTTTTTTAAAGGAGTAAGTTGTAACTTTTAGTATAACATCTCTTATTTATACAATTATATTTTCCACAATGCATGAGTTTTTTTCTATATACACTTTCTTAGTATCTACATTTTACTTCTATCAGAAGAAACACACTCCGTTTATCATAATAAGCTCATTATAATTGTTCATTTTATTTGTGATTTCATTTATTTGATCATAAAGGAGTATGAATTTATATATAGATTGAAAGAATAAAATTCAATCCCACATATTGTAATATATATTTCCTAAATTCTTGGGACAATATTTGGTATCAAAGTGAGTCTCTACATTTTTTCTTATAATATTAACTATGTGGTAGTTGTTGTGGAAAGTTTAACTATTGTCACATTAGAAAATAGAAATCCAAGAAGACCACTAATCCTTTATGGGGATGACTATGAGTCTCTGAGATATCATATGAATAATTTTGTGATCAATACTAGTGTGGATAAAGAAGTTATAAGATTCATGATAAGTAAGTTACAACTTTTACAAGAGATGAGAAAACTAAGTATCAGTTAAATTATAGAGTTCAAGAAACTCTTTCGTGATCACTGGTGAGAAATATATATAGGAAAATATATTCTTATAAAATAGAAAATAATATATGGATATATTTATAAGTAACAAATTTCATAACTTTTAATGTTTTAGAAACCAAAAGGGTTATGATTCATGTTGAGTATCATTCTTTTGATTTCTTACCTAGTCATTCTGTTACACAAATGCATCAGATATTTATGACCATGGTGAATAGATTTCATTCTCTTAGAGATAAGCATGAATTAATTTAATGAAGTGATTAAGAATCTTGATTAAATTTTGGATATCTTTATATATGTTAAATCACATTGTAAGTTAGTTAAATAGTATATTATTCATGTTCAATATGTAAAGTGACAAAAACATATGGTAGATTTTATTATAGAAATAGAGTATGTTTTAAGTAATCCAAAGTAAAAATATTATATATATTAAAATAAGATAAAGATTATAATAAAATGGTTTAATGAATTGGATAAATATATGAAGTTCCTTGATGAATAGTTTGTTGGTATTAATAGGTCCTATAAAAGAATTTTCAATTTGACTGAAAGTGTCATATTGGAAGTGGAAGAACACTCCAGAGTTTTAGACAATCTAAAAGATATTTATATTAGAAAATATTAATAGATAAAAGATATGAAGAATAAAAAATAGTTTCATGATGCTAAGTTTCACCAGATAGAGATGGACCTAAAGAAGAGAAATATTACGGTTTCTAAATTTTTGAAAAAGGATTAATTTCTTCTAGACTTCTTAATTTTATAAAACCTTAAAATTTCCATTGAAATGTGGATGTTTGATTTTCAATATGTGTTATATGTTTTTATAATATTTCTTGTTATGTTTTTTAAAATTTTAGTGGAGAAAATGTTTATTTAAAGTCTTCTTACTTTCAAGTTAAACTAATCTTATGTTTAAAAAAAACAAAGGGTAATAAATGTATAGCTCAAAATATTTTTATAAATGGGGATATTTTTAAGTATGTGTTTAAGATTATGTATTTTGTTTTTGTTTTTGTTTTTGTGCCCTGTTCTTTTCAAAAGTGGTGATATTTTTAGGTTAAAATACTTATTTCCAAATTACATTTTAAAAATCATAATACACACCTTTGTTGTTTCTACTTAATATTACATTGTTTTTTCAAGTTTAAGTTTTGTATCATTTTTAAGTCCCTCTAAATAGTCATTAAGACCCTCTTTACTTTAATAAAAATGACCTTTCTGAGAGAAAATCTAAAAAAATGGAAGGAATAAGTAATTTCTCTTCATTAGAAAGATATTTTCTTATATTAAATATTTTAGAAGATGTTTATTTATTTTTTTCATAATGAAAAATATAATAGTGTTGTATAACTTCATCGGTAAAAGAATAATGAAATTAAATCAATTGGAAGATGACATGAAAGTTATCGATACAGGTAAAAATGAACATAAGAATCATATAATTTGATAATTGAAGTCAGTTATGACCTAAATATATATATATATATATATCATCATGATTTTTAGGTAAATAAGTATATAATCAAAAATATATCTGAAGGTTTCATATGTTTTGAATAACACGTCATCTCATTGCTTTGAGTTCTTCCATTTTTCATCTTTTCATAGAGTTTTTTTCTTAAGAGAATATTTGTGAGAGGTTTTCTTGTAAATTATCTTAATCCCTTTCCATTTTTTGTTTTTGTCCCAATCTATGAGATCAAGGGTTCTTGAGGTTAAGGAGACAAAATTCATTTTGATATGTGAGATCAAGGGCTTCTGGTAGGAAGACAAAAGTCATTATAATCAGGCTGATCAATGACTTCCAGAGTTTGGAATATATTCCTTTTAATAAGTTTCTAATCAAGGATACCTAAAGTAGGTTCTATAGACTTCATTTCCAATTTGGTTCAAAGTGCATAACTCCATCATTTGAGGTGTTGTAAGTTTTTGTTATATACTTGTTTAATGGAGTAAGTTGTATCTTTTATTATTTAATCTATTTTTCATACAAGTTTTTTCCCACTCTTAATGGGTTTCTATCTATATATATTTTCTTAGTATCTCTATTTTACTTCTATCATAAGAATAATATTTTGTTTATCAGAAAAAGATCATTATGATTATTTGTTTTACACATGACTTCGTTTATCTGATGATACAAGAGTCTGAGTTTTTCTATAGTTTTAAAGACTATAATTCAACCCTTATATTATAGTATATCTGTCATATATTCTTGCTAAAATAAATATTTGTTTCCATAATTAGTAATGATGAAGGTCTAAAGATTATTGTCTTAGGAAAATACAAGATTGAGAGAAAAGATCTGAGATGTGCATATGTATTGGTTGTTGAAGGCCTCAATCACAACTTGCTAAGTGCCTGTCAAATATGTAACCTAGGCATGGAATAAGACTTACCAAAAATAATTTTATCATCATGGGAAATAACAGTGTAATTTTAATGCAAGGGAAGTGAATAAAGTTGAATATATACCTTTTTAATGGAGAAGAATACATGTTTTTTTCAAGAAAGGAGAAAATAGAATATGGTATAAATGACTTATCCCTTTAAACCAATAATCCTTCGAATTTTTTTTGAAAAATTATAGAGCTTTTGATATCCCTAAACTATTAAGATATCTTAATCACATTTGATATGTTTATCAAAAATGGAATATTATTTGAAATTTATACATAGAAAAAGAATAGAAGCTAACCAGTGTGATTAAATTGGTTCTTGTTGATGTGTGTGGAATGAGATCACCAAGGGTCATTGATAGGAAGATTTACTATACACTATTTATTAATGATTATTGTAGGATGGAATGGATAATGGTCATCACTTATAAGTATGAGGTGTCCAGTTGCATTTCTTAGTATCATAGGAGGGATGAAAAGATGCTTGGGTGGAAAATTATAAAATTATAGAATGATAATGGCATATAAATAACAAAAAGATAAGTGGAGGATTATCTCAAAAAACATATAATAAGTAACCAAGTCTCTGCATTTATAACTACTTAGAAAAACAGTATAGTCGAGAGTATAAATCAAATAATAAACAATATGAATAGAAAAATTCTTTTTGAGAAAGATCTATCAGAATTTTTTGGAAGGAAGCAGTCATGGCATCAGTCAATATTTCCAATAGATCTATATTATGTATGGGAGAAGAAAATACTCCATATGAGATGTGGTGTAGAAAGAATCCAATGTTGAAGTACTTTCAAATCTTCAAAAGTAAGTGTTTCATTCTCAGTAATAGGAAATATAGGAAGTTCAAACCTTATGGTGTTGACAGAGTTTTATTCAGCTACTAAAGAAAGATAAAAACATATAAATGATTTAATAAATGGATAGGAATGGTTTTTGAGAGTGATGACCTCACTATTATAGGAAATGAATTGAACTTTCAGTAAAAAATTGAATATATTTAGGAGTATAGTGATGAGGAATTAAGAAACCTTGGGGATAACAAGGGGGATTCAAAAGAATAAATTGATGATGAGTAGAATAATGTTAGACCTATATCTGTATAAAAGTAAAAATTAAAGGTTAAAATTTATGAGAATTATATAATCAGTGATCAAATAGTGCTAGTGAAGTTGAGGAAAATGAAGTCTCTACAATAAAAATATTTCTTATCTTATAGAGTTGAAGTGTTTTAAAGAAGACATTAAAGATGAGAATTGGGTTTTGGTGATGAATAGAGAGCTTGAAAAAATCTAAAATAACTATACATGGGAGATTGCTTCAAATCTGGTAAATAGAAATATCATCCAGACCTAATGGTGTTTTTGTAACAAACTAAATGAAGATGGGAAAGTGATTCAAGATAAATAATGATTAGTGTGAAAGGATTACTATTTGATTGAGGAAATATATGTAGATGATTCATTTTCTCCCATATAAAGGCTATATACAATTAAAATACTCCTTTCCGAAGTAGTGAAACTAAAATTCAAGGTATTCCAGATAGACATCAAGTTAGAATTTTTGAACTGAGTTCTTTAAGAAGAGGAGTAAATTGAGAGGATTGGCGGTTTTCTCATTCATTAAGATGACAACAAAGTTTTTTGATTGAAATAGGTTCTATTTGGGTTAATGTAAACACCAATAGCATGGTATTAAATACTAGTACAATACTTGAAGAAGCTTAATTTCCAAGGTGGTATAGTTGATTATAATATCTATGTAAATAATTAAAGTGATCAAAGGATGATAGTGCTAGTTTAAGTAGATGATATAATCTATGGGGGTTCAAAAAAAAGCACAATGAAAATAGTTTTTTTAATTTACGAAGTGTGAGTTTGAATTTTCAATGATTGGAGAACTGAAATTTTTCCTTAGTGGGTAATATAAGGAAGGCATGGTGCATTCATCTCTAAATATAAATATCCGAAGGAGGTGAAAATTGGGGTTTTAATGGAGGATTCCAAAGTAATGATAACATTGGTTTCTACCTAGATAAATTTGTTAAAGGATGATGATGACAAAGAATTCGACATCCCTAAATGAAAACAGATCATTGGGAGTTTATTATGATTAAGAGTAACATGGCTTGATATTGTATTTTCCACATGTTAGTCATCATGGAATCAAAGTAATCACAAATAAAGAATCCAACTAGAAATGAAGGAAATAGTATGGTATATCAAAGACATGTATGGATTTTAGTTTACTATATAGGAAAAACTCAAAAGGATCTATTGGGATATATAGGAATAGATTGGTTTATTTCAACATATAATGTAATGTTAATATTAGGTGGTTATTTTTATCTTGAAAGATTTTTTATTTATTGACTTGATAATAAATAAGATTGTATTTCACTAATCACTATAGAATATTAATATATTATAGGCACTAAAGATTTCATGAAAATATTTTAGAAGAAGTAAAGACCTGATTATATATGAGTTAAAATTAGGTCTTTGATTAGAGAAAATTGTGATAATTTGAGTGTTATAAATCATAGAAAAAATATAGTCCATTACTCAAGGAAAAAGAACAATGAAATAAAGTATCATTTTATCAAAGATAAATCGGATCATAGGTTGGTGATATTTGAGTATGTGCCTACTAAACTTTAGGTTGTAGACATCATGAAAAATGACTTTCCCAAAGAAGGATAAAAGAGAAATTATCTGGATCTTAGAGTCTAATTGACCCCGTAAATTCAAATAGTCTAGATCTGAAACCCCTAATCCCAATGTCATTTTGAACATTTCCATGTGTGTTGATATTTTTCTTTTTCCTATTATAAACCTTAACGGATTGACCTTTGTTTTTCTTAAAAAAATGGGAGAAGTGTTCTTGAAAGGGGGAGAGAATGTCCACACACATAAAGGGGGTGAGTTAAGTGATGAAGGGGGAGAGATCTTTCATGTTGAATTTGGTGGAAAAAGTATTTAGTGGGGGTTCATCTAAATATGAAGATGCTAAAATTGTTCTTTTAATTTTATAAAAATCATGAACATGATGAAAGGATGACCTTTTGTTTCATGATGAAAGATATAACCATGTGTTGTTTTGAAAGTGATCTCAAGATCTAGACATGGTTAAAAAAATAGTATCATTCATCAAGTGGATTCAATAATGTTTTTTGTGGTTTTAAAGTGTTTTCAAAAAATCCACAGTGGGATATTGTTGGGAAAAATCATTCAAAGTGTTTTTATGTGTTTTAAAAATGTCTTGTTTGTTGAAAAAACAGTTTAAAAAAAATTAGTGTATTTATTGACAAAGTGGGTTGATGAAGTGGTTGGAAGTATCTGTAGGTGTATGGAGTTTTCATAGAAAAATGGAAAATAAAATATTTTTATATAGTAAGTATGGTAAAACTATTTAGTAAGTTAGTGGACTACATAATAATTATGTATTAATTCATAAATCAATTTGTAATGGTGAAGGAAGTTTTTTCCAGCCGAGTTCATACAACAAGTATGCGACCATGAAGGAATTTCATGGTGGCCTCGTAATTTGTATTCATGAGGTAGTGTTTTGAGGTTGACTATAAAGGAAGATCGCACTACATTGTAACATGAAGAAAAAATGGTTTGTGATAGGGGTTCATTGCATAATAAGTTCATAAAGCCACATTATTGCTCAATTAAGGAAATTTGGAAAAGAAATATCATTCGCATAGATAATACATGATTTCAAATTCAGTTCACACTGGTTTCTTTATTTTTTGTCATGATGTGGTTATTTAAGGCTAACTGTGAAGGGATTTCATAGTATATGGTGTTGTTAAGGGGAATCATATTTAAAGAGAGTGTGTTATGTGGTGTTGCAAAGGAAGAGCATTGTGTGGATGGTTTGTGTGAAGCAATAAATAGAAATTTCTCTATTAGTGGGTTTTCTAGGATTCATTTCCTATATAAGGAACCTCTAATCACATAATTAGGTAAACCAATCACTTAACAAAATATAATAACTCAAAATTCCACTAAGTCATAAATAATTGAGAAATCCCCCTACATCGTCCTTCTGATAAACCATCAGAATTATTAAATTAAGAATCACCAGGTGAAAACAAATTCAAGAAGGACCACTCCAAGATTTAGTGTTCTAGAACTTATAAAAAACAATGTTTAAGCAAATCACTGCACTAAGGTAAAAAATATTTCATCCCTATTCATTTCAATATAAACATAGAATTCATACAATGAAAGTAAATTAAAGTAATAAAGAACACTTTGGTTTTACATAGTTTGGACTGAAATTCCTATGCCCATGGGTGAAACAATACAATATTTTATTTCTATAATGAAAAGGTTGAATATTGTGGCTAATGAGTCACTCTGATTAGCAAAAACAAGTAGTGGTAATTGCACACTTTGAGTAAGTTAATCATCCGGGAAAATATGGCCACAGCCTTATATTTATAGAGAGTGTCAGCTAGTCATCTAGTTTCACTAACCACTAAGAAATTAGAGAGTCTATATATTCCATTATTCATGATTCCAATATTATATATAAATCCTCAGTGTGACCATCAACTCTGGTAAACTAGAAACTACACCATATCAAAACTGTACATCCCCCAACTTTTGGATATACCAACTGAACTTTCAAAACAAGACCATAATGTGATGAAAATAATGGAAGAATATCATTCCAGACCCTCCTCCTTCTGGACCTCCTTTTGTAAATACTAAATGTAAAACTCCTACTACCACTACTTTAATGAAATGAATATTTTCTATAACCATTCCTTCCAATAGACTATCTTCAATCAACTGAAGAAGACTTCACATAATCTCAACAATATACTTCTTAAATACTTCTTTAGAGAAAACCCTAACATCACCTTCATCATCGAAAATATCCTTCTTATTTCACTGCTTATATTGCTTCTCTAACACTTTCCATTCCCCAAACCCCAACTAAGGCTATATGTTACATCGATATTTCAGAACCCAAACTCTTGGAAAAAATAACCACTGGATTATTTTTCATAGATATCTTTTTCAACTCTAATTCTCCATCTTCTAGAATATTTTAGATTTAATGGTATTTTATATCAATGTGTATATTTCATGAAAGAAAAATTGGATTCTTATCCAAATGAATTTAATTTTGACTAACATAGTATAGAAACCCTTTCTACTGATTGTATCTTGATTCTTCAACTAAATACCAAAACCACACCATCTCCTCAGTAGATTTAATCACAACCATATACTATGATTCTATTTTAAAAATTAAAATCACTAGTTATAACATGAAAATCTGACTAATCATGGTTCCACCAAAAGTAAGAACATATTTCTTTGCTCTTATAATAATCCAAATCACCCCTAAAGTTTTTATCTACACACCAAAGTAATGGATCATCATATTCCACTCCAACGGCCCGAAGGCCTTCAATTTTTTTTTATTAAAAGCAAGAAACCCCTTTTAAGGGATGAAGGGGGAAACCCAAATAGACTTCAAGACTTAAGTAAATTCATGACCAAAGGTCGGGAGAGAAAAAACAGACTGACAACACGGAGCGCTCCTCCCCAGTATGTGAGCATGAGAAAGCTATCCACCAATGCAAGGCTGAATGGAAAACAAGTGTCCTGTGTCAAGCACAAGCCTGATCTGACGGCTAATGCCATACCCTCTCAACAACCATAATGGGTCATCATATTTGAAATAAATACTTGTACCATTCATTCCTTTTTGATATGGAATAATCCTCTTTATATCTTCCCAATGATCTTTCCTTGGATTTTCTGTAAACCAGTTGACCACTCCCACTATATGAAAAATATCTAGATGATTACACACCATAGAATACATCAATATTAAAAATGTAGAAGAATATGGAATTTTCTCCATGTACTTCAATTCTTCTTTCTTTTTGGTGCCTATTGTTTGGTAAGTTTGAAGTTACCAGAGAGGGGTTGAAACTAGTTTACATCCACTCATTCTAAATCTCTCAATGATCTTTTAGATATAATCCTTCTATGATAAAACCAAGATTCCAGTTATCTAATCATGTCAATCCTCTGACTCAAAATATTATTTTCTTTTCCAAGATCTTTCACCTCACGCCTTCCAGAAATTTTCTCCTTCAGCTTTCAAATAAGATGATTACTTAGAACCACCAATATCATATCATCCACATCTAAAAGTATGATTATGAATAAATTGCTATTAAACCCCTTTTGGTAATTGAAATGATCATAGTTACTTCATATGAAACCATTATCTTCTATGAAGGAATCAAACCTTCAATTCTAACACATTGGAGATTGTTTCAAACCATAAATAATCCATTTTATTTTTCATTCCAAACTCTAATTTTTTTTTCCATAAAATAAATTTGTTTCTTTATATAAATTTCTTCCTCCAAATCCCCAGGAAGAAAAGTATTCTTCATATCTATTTATCCAAGGTATAAATTTTCAGAAGCATCCATTCTTAAAATAGTTTCTATGGTAGTATGTTTAACCACTGGGGAAATATTTTAAACAATTCAATAACTTCCTTCTGTTGAAACCCTTTCATACCCAACATTTTATTATACCTCTTCCTTCCATAATTTTCTTCTTTCAATTGGAATACCCACTTTTTATCAAGTCCTTTCTTAAAAAGTGTTAATTATTCTATCTCCTAGGTGTTATTCACTCACAGTGAATACAACTCATCTTGCATTTCTAACTTCAACTTTCCAGAATCACCTAAAGTGGTCATTTCTTCCAAACTTTCTGGTCCTCCTACATCCATTAAAATAATGAAACTAACATTTTATCCATACCTCTGCACCGACCATATTATCCTTGAATATCTTCATAGATTCACTCATGATTAAAATTATTCTAGAGTTATAACCTCCAAATATTCACCTTCCAGAACCATTGAATGAGTTTACCTAATTCCTAACCTTTTAGGTATGTCTTATAATAGTTGAACTTATGAACTTTCTACAATACCCTCTAAACTTCCCTCTAGAATATGTGAGATTTTTATAGATTCATAGACATATGAAATTTCTATAATTTGTGATCTTCTTGAACTCCCACTCATATTAACTTCAATTGAATATGAACCACTATCATCAAACTCCATTAACTTCAAGTTTTGGTCTTTTTATAATATCTACACATTAAAAATCACATTTCCACTTTTGAAAACATTCCTATTTTCATCATCCTAAATCCAAAAACCAAAGTATTAATCTCTATATCCTATGAATAAAAATACCTAATAATTTTATTTATGATTATATCTATCTTTATCAACCACATATATATATTCTAGACTTCTAAAAACTCTAAGATGACCAAAATCTAGAATTTTTCCACACCACAGTTCTTCTAGTAATTGTTTTCCAACTTGTGTTGATGGACTTATGTTGGTCAATTATATTTTTTTTCTGACTTCTTATATAAAAAATAACTTAGTCATAATAGAATGTAACAATATACTTCTTCCTTTTCTCCATTAACATCTGATTTATTCTCTCAGATACACTATTTTTTCAATGTGTTCTAGAATAGTAATTTCAAGTTGGATCCATCTATGCCTGTAGTAATTCCAAAAAACTCATTCTAGTAAACCCACAACCCTTATCAGACGTCAGATATTTCATATTAATTATAATTTCTCTTTCTACCATATAATTTAATTGATAAATGATTCCAAACACTTTAATTTTATTTTTCAGAAATTATACCCGTACTTTTCTTGTGGAATCATCAATAAAGGCAACAGAGTATCTATTTCTTCCATGAGAATGAACTGGGGAAGGTCCCCAAACATCTGCATGTACCAATTTCATATTATGGAATTTTAGTGTTCTTTCAAATAGATTGAAAGATAACTTTTAGTGCTTCATGAGTATACAACTCTTACTTCTTCCAACATCTAAATGACCCAACTTCAATATGCCTTTATCTACTAGAAATATTCATACTTTCTCACTAAAATTCCCAAAACGATTGTGAAAAAGTTTTGAAATTTTGAAAAATGACATTACAATAGGTTTATATACCAATTACCTATAGATAAGAAATAAAGACCTACATTTTACACTTATGTATATGATAATATATCCCTGAGTAATCTACCATAATAACTTTATAAAACTTTTTTTGAATCCTACTTCATCTAACTAACAAACTAGAATCGCATTTCTCTAAATACCTAGACCATGTTGTACTTAATTTTGAATAAGAAAACTTCATTTATTTAACAAAAATTTCACTTATTAATTTCCCACAATATCAAGTGCATCATTATTAGTAAGATGAAATCTACCAAAATTTACAGATACATAATTTTAAATGTATCATTTTTCTCTAATGGAATAGAGAGAATCTATAGAATCTATGATCGAAGATTAAATTTGAGTAGAAACACTCGAAATTATATTTATACTACTATATTTTTTAGCATTCACTTCTACGAATACATCCCTTTTGGAAGGTTTCTTCCTATTGTGATAATATTTCTTGAGGTTATTTATCTATATGTAATGAAAGTAAATAGGATCAGTTCTGAAAAACATCGCTCCTCTCCTCTAGCTTGATTTTCTATCTGATTTCTTCCAATTATTATTAATTGGTGAGTGGACCCTCCTTTCTATATTCAATACATCACTAAAATAGGATAAAATCTCTTTCTACCAGATATCCTCGTTGATAATTAAGTTCCAAATATCAGTGAATTCCAAGTTGTTCTTTCTACTTGAACTGCCAATAGTTGTCACCATGGATTTCCCAAATTATGGAAGAGATAATAATAACAAATTCTATCAAACATCATCTAATGAATGTAACCTTAATAGACTTAATATGAATCTAGATTAAGTTGAAATCATTCAAAAAATCTGATGTGGATCATTCTTTAGATAACCTTATGTTTAATGAGATCTGTATAAAACAAAATTTATTCAATGTTGTAGGTTTCATAAACAAATCAACAAGGGCTACCATAAAATCTATTATGGTATTCTTCTCTCAAATGTTAAAACCACATTCTAGACAAATGAAATTAATATCACACCAAGGGAATCCCAATATAACTTTTCCCATTCTATAAGCTTCATATCTTTATTAATGAAATAGTATACCATTAAATTTATTAATTCATATCTTGATATCCTATGATTCCATCCTTCGAAAAAAATAACTTCCACTAAAATTCAAAAAATCTCTGATCAAGAAAAATATTACTTGATATGTTAGGTGAATTATTGAGCCTCCTATGAACCAAAATCTTAAATAAAAATAATCTATAAATTACCCATGTACTATCCTTCCAATAAAACACTGGAAGCATTCAATTTGGAATTGCGTGGTAGAAATGGATTCTAGAAGGAACTCTCCAATTTAGTGTTTTAGAACTTGGAAGAAACAATGTTCACCCAATTCACCACACTAATTTGAAAAAAAACATCATACATATTCACCTAAACATATATAGAACATTAATACAATGAAATAAAATGAATTCAATAAATAACACTTTGGTTTTACATGGTTTGAACTAAAATTTCTACATCAATATGAGAAATACTACAACATTTCATTTTCCAAAAGAAAATATTACAAATTGTGACTAATGAGTTACTCGTGTTACTAAAAAATAGTCATCAAAATTACACACTTCATGTAATTTCATCATACTAGTAAAGATAGACCCACCCTTCTATTTATAGAGAGTGTCAATCAATCATTCAGCTTCACAGACCTCTAAGAAATATGGGGGCCCATTTGTTCCACTATTCCCACTACCTATATCCTGTAGTAATCCTTAGTGTGACCTTTACCTCTGGTAAATCATTAAATTCACCAAAAAATGTGACCATCTTCCAACTTCTAGACGTGCTAACTAAAATTTCAAAAGAAGACTATCTGATGTTGAAAGCAATGAAATAATCCCCTTATGAAAAATCCTCTTTCTAAACCTCCTAGAAACACTAAAGGAAAAAAACACCACTACCACTAATTCAATGAACTAAGGATATTCCAGAACCACTCTTTCTGGTTTAATGACTTAATCAACTAAAGTATACTTCATACAATTTTAACAGAAAATTGTTTTTGAAGCATGGATGACTTTATAAAGAAAATTAAACTCAAAATGTGCAGTATGTTCTTGAATCACAAGTGGTTTGTGAAGCGTATAGGAGTTCATGAACTAAAATTAGTTCATGAAGCAATGTGGTTCATAAATAATTATAGTTTATGAAGGAATTATCCACACACAAAAATTACATGGTAATGTGGATTTCAGTGCATCAATGAAAAACAAGCATCATGTCACACCCCTTTTAGTGTGAACTAACTTATAACTAATAAATATCATCATAGATTATTTTAGAAGATAATTGAGGTATTTTCATAAGAGAGATAAGTGAGTTCTCATGTTTAAATGGTTCTAAATGACTAGGGATAATAAGTCTAGTTTGAAAATTATAACAACAGTATGCTTTATAGATTCTAGTACATCAACAGATTGTCTTTCCATACCCCCTGAATTATCCCAGTTTGGGTGAACCAAGTAAAAAAATTCATCTTTCATTATGTCATTTAATTTTATATATTAATATGAGAAGAAGAGAGAATATAGTTTTTTCTAATTATGAAAAAAATAAAAAGGGTAAAATGTTTTATTTTTTCAAGCCTTGGTTCACCCCACCCCATACCTAGGGTATTTCACCTAGTGAGGTCAATAGAAAATTATACATTAGGTGTTATTTTTTTGTTTGATTTCATCGAGATGTTATAAGTTCATTAGTGATATTGTTCAATCTAACAAGTGATAAAGGTTGATTTCAAAATAAATCATAAAAAATGGTAATGAAAGATTGTTCACTAGTCCCCCCATAATGAACCAATAATGAACACTAGGTCATATTAAAATCTATAAGTAGTGTGACATTGTAAACACTTTATAATTTATCCATAAATTATCAAAAACCTATAATTAAATAAATATAAACACTTTATATGTACTTCTAATATGAACTCTTCATAATATTAATTATATAACATTTACTTTAAATCTATGATATTTGAAATATAAAAATTATATATATGAACTATTCTTATATTATATAAATATTCAAAAAATCATATATTTAATATCATTTAAACCTTGATCATATCAATTATCAAAGAACCTTTTGATATAGTTTAAATAATTATGGCATGGTAGGGTTCCTTTCCCCCAAATGTTTCTCCTTATTTTCCAATCATTCCTCTAGAATTCTTCTTCTGTGTTTTTTCTAATGTAATGGTTCATTTTTTGGTTTTCCTACTCCTTTATTTTTTACCTTATTGGTTTGTTTCTTTATTGTTTTTAGGGTCTCATTTTCCTTCAACTGTGACTCTTTTTTCCTAGATCCTCAAGATATACCCCATCTTTGGACTTGTGTGAGGGTGATCTCAGTAGTTTGGGATTCTATATGTGTAAGTGTTAG
The DNA here is from genome assembly GCA_963277665.1 of Viscum album. Classification (NCBI taxonomy): domain Eukaryota; kingdom Viridiplantae; phylum Streptophyta; class Magnoliopsida; order Santalales; family Viscaceae; genus Viscum; species Viscum album. The sequence goes on from OY728129.1 coordinate 1,560,107,161, forward strand.
ATAGTGCACCTATAGTTCTCTTATCCATTTCTAACCTTTAAATTTTCTTGTTGTCCCCCCTATATTTAGGTTTCTTTATGTCTTGATTATTCATATGGTTTTTTGTGGTTCTGATTAGTGAAAGTTTCATATGCGTCACTGACGTTCTTTATTCCTAGATCATCAAGCTAGACCCCATCTTTGGTCTGGATTGAGGGAGTTCATGGTGGTTTGGGTCTAGGTTAGTGGGTTGTTATGATGGTGGATCCTATGAGTGTGGTTACAGAATGATTTTTTCATCTATGTTTTCTGAAAAAAAAATACTAGGTTAAAAAAATTGATTTCTAATGTGGAAAGTCACCATCAGACTTGCTACTTTTGGGTTTAGTACAAAGGAAGCAAGGTTGATGTCGCCTTTTCCAAAAACATAAAAAAATTAAAATTTTAAAAACATATATGTTTGTATATTTTGACATATATATATATTGTGTTTATTTTATTTTATTTTTTGGAATTATGTCCATTAATATTAGAAAGTGAAAATGGTAAGTTTTTAAGTAATAAATTTTATGAATTGTAAATTTGATTTTACTTTTTATTTTTTTTATTTTTTTTATTTTTAATTATGTTTTATATGTTGATTCATTTTTTCCAATATCATTTAGATTGTATTTAAAATTTATAAGTTATATACTTTCAATGTCACCGACAAGAAAAATATTTTTTTTTTAAGTTTTTGGCTTTAAAAGTCTATAAATAATAAAGTATGAATGAAATCTAAATGTTATTTTAAACACTTAACAAAAATATAAAAAATAAATGAAAATAAAAAACATTTCATAAAAAAAATTAATGAAAAGTAATTTTAGGGTCACAATATATTATTGTTTTAAACCATTACCTTTGTATTTATAATTTTTTTATATTCATATCATTTTAAATTTTTTAACATATTTATGAAATTCATTTTATTTTCAATTTTTTTAAAATGTTTAGGATATGTTTTATGTTTTATTTAGATTGTTTTTATAGTTTATATTTTATAAGATTTTAAAGTTACCTACTTGAAATTTAATAACTTTTCCTATGTTTCAAGTAGTTGACTTTGAAAGATTATAAAATATAAACTATAACTGAAATATAAACGAAAATTGAAATAGTGGATAAACATGTAAAAATGGTTGATAGTAAAAATAATTTAATAATTTTAATAGAAATACAATCTTATAGATAATAGAATACATTATTTTTTCAAATCCTTTAAGTTAAAAAAATATATATAAATAAATGTGTACAATCACTATCTATGATGAGGTCATATCCCATGTGATGGTGTGTGAATGGGATGCCCATATTTAGATCGTTGACCTCTATGTTGGGTGGAGTATGATGAGATGGAGAGGGATCTTCCTCAGGTGTTGGAACCTCAAACGTCAGATGCTCTGGATATGAATCATCAGGAGGTGGTGTCTGCTAGACGTCATCATGTGTACCTAATACTTCTCCCACTACGTGAGTAAAAGGACCTACCATCATCTCATGGGGGAACCATACAACCTGTGAAGGATCAAGCATGAAAGGTGGAGGCTTGGGAAATGACTCCTGATAGAAGTTTGGATCAGCTGTTCCCATAGAAAATAATGGATGTCCTAGAAGAAAGAGTATATCCCATGCTTCCTAATGCACATCCCCAATTGGATGAGGCTAGACTATTAGAGGTCCAACCTTTGCTTGTGGAAAAAAAATAAGGCCTCACATAGAGCACAATACAATCTATCTCATTGTCGTTATGGATCCTCGACATCAACAGCTGTTGGAGGAGGTTCTTTATTAGTAACCTACACTCCCTGGACTGAAATTTCATATACCTTGTTTGGACAATCGAAGATACTATCATGTAAACATGGTATGCTAGAATCATCCCATGTGCTGAATAATGGTACACTTCCTGGATAAAAATCTCCTCCTCCTCCAGATTAGATATGCAGATAATATATTATAGTCGAGTATGCTGTAAATAGATTCAAAATGAATTTTAAAAAAGTAAAAAAAACAAACTAATAGAAATTTATTAACTTACTAGATCCTAGAGACCTCTACCATGTGGATTATGATACACCATAGACATCAGTATATACCATGGCTCATACTTGAGTTTCTATACTAGAGGAAATGACATAGTATTCAAAACCTCGATATGAAATGATTCTCTAATTTGCTAGAGGCCCAAATACTATGCCTGGAATTGGCACCAATCAAAATAATACCTCCCTACCAGCTTCACAGAATGAAGCATTGCATGCTGTCTAGGTGGAAATGGAATATGCTGAAAAAATAAAAACTAACGCAAGATTCTATCAGGTTGGTGCCACTCAATAATATGAAATTGAATTAGAGGAACTATAATCATGGAATTATAAATCCTAGTAATGCAGTATTTGGCATCTAGTCTAATAGAGCTTAATATGAAATTCATGCAACCTGAAATGACATGTGACATTTGTTAAAAATATTTGTTACTAAAAACAAAAAAAATATAATATTATAAAATTGATTAGTCAAGGAAAGACTATATATACTTACATTGGTGGGTACATGACTATCTAACATGAGATGATATGCACCCAAGTTGTGCCTCAACGTCCTAAAAAAGAGGTGTTCCTAACTCCACCTATAACATACAACATAGAAAGTTATAAATAATAATAAATTAAATTTAATGACTCATAATATCACCAGAAAACAATAAATATTATTGATCATACCAACACATGTGCATAGAATCATCCAACACATCTATATGAACCTCTTGACCATCAATAATAGGGGATAGGGGAGGGATGTTCTCCCATTACCACATCTGAATAAAGATGACACATCGCTCAAGATATGTGCAATCTGATCAACATGTAGTGAATAATGCTCTATATGTTTAAGTCAAACATGCATATCCCCAGATATATCTCCCAACCAAATCAAAATCCTTCAGTAGCCCCAAATACATCATCTTTACATGTATATCAGAGTGTTCAGTGCATAATATCCCTCCAATAATCCATAAGATATATGAATGAGAGTCACACAATATCATATACTTATCATCGTTAGTGGGTACCTATGCAAAGTGCATCTCAAGAAACATCATAGATATCGACCTACCATATGTATAATCATAATTTCTCATAATTTAGTCACCTATAAATCATTGTACAATCTCAATCCAGTCACTATAGGTGGTTCCTATAAATGCATCCCCCTTGATAGGAAGTCTAAGTAGAACTGTCACATCCTCAAGGGTGATGGTCATCTCTCCCTTGGGAAATTTTAATGTGTGTGTCTCTGGTATCCATCTCTTAGTGAGGGAAGAAAGTAGGTGATGATCAAAAAATTTAAAATTAGATACAATAATGCTATAAAATCTATAATAGTGTAGGTATGGTATAATGGAAGCTAAAGGTAGAATGTGATGATAATGGTGTTCTCTATGCACCTTGATCCATCAAACCTAATAGCATGTTATCACATCATGTGAATCATTCCTATACTGCTTAGTGATTAGTGTATTATCCTCTATCTATATGTATAAAAATAAAATAAGTCTTAAGTATAAAATGTAAATAAAACGTTATTGTCAATTGAATGTTATGACTGGTAGAATGTATGACATGACATGTCTATTCCCATTGTTTTATGAAGTATTTTTACCAAAATAAAAGGTCATGTCTTTATTTTTCTCAAAGTATATTTCTAAAGTGATTTATATATGGTTTTACCTTGGAAAGGGTGGTTTGTAAGATATAATTTTATATATTTATATATAAAAACATTTTGTCTTTATTTTTTGAAATATTATTAGAAAATAAGTTACAAAATGTTTTTGGAAAGTGAGTTAAAGGTAAGAGAAAACATCAAATAAATTTATTTATCTATGATAAAATTAAAATTATGATCATATAAAGTGAAATGGAAAAGAACAAACCCCTTAAATAACACATGAATTATTTACAAAAAACAAGAAATGCCTTGACATTTTTCAATAGAACGGAGTTTGGATGAGATAACCCTGACTTCAAAAGTGAAGTAAAATCCAACTTATTTTCAAGTGGTAGATTAATAAAATATTCCAAAGGGATGTACTTAACATTTTAATTTTCAAAATATTTCATCCTTCTAATGACTAGCATCCCTGTAGGGTGAAGATTACATTAGAAGGACAAAAGATTTTGAAAATTCAAATGTTAAGTACATCCCTTTGGAAGATGTTGTTAATATACCACTTGAAAATAAGCTAGATTTTACTTCACTTTTGAATTTGGGCTCATCTCATCCAAGCTCTATGATGTTAAAAAATGTTAAGGTATTTTTTTCTATTATAAAGAATTCATGTGTTATTTAATGGGTTTTTTATTTTATATTTAACTTTATATTATCATAGTTTTAATTTTATAATGGAGAAATAAATTGATTTTTTGTTTTCTCTTCCTTTTACCTCACTTTACCAAATATTCTGTAACTTATTTTATAATAATATTTTAGAAAATGAATACAAATTTTTTTTTTATAACCCAACACAACCTTAGTTTAACTTTAACTAATAATTTATACCCCAAATGGTGTGATTTCTAATTTATGTATTATTTATCACATGATGGTGTATTTCATGATAATTTTCTCACATGATTTATTTATGGTTTATCCAGGGATAGTTTGATTATTATTTCATGTCACCTCACATATACCTATCATAATCCTTATAATGTGAATATGAAATTCTTGTTATTATTTGATAGTAAAAGTATTTGGAAATGTTATAAAATTATAAAAAATTAAGGATTTTATATTAACACCATGTAATTGATAATTTGATAGATCGAATTGGAGACAATACCTAATTGTGTATGAGAATGTTAAATCATTCTATAAATATTAGGGAATCGTTTCCATTATGACTTTCCTGATGAAATATGCTTCATCTCAAACATTTACCTTGTTCTTGAGGCTAGTCCATCTCATTCGACATCCTCATGGACTTTGTTCTCCCTAATTATCACAACCTGTTGATATTAGATATCAATATTGGTTAGATTTCAGTATTTGGGAAATATTAAAAATCCCCAATATCCATCCATATTACAACATAATAGTTAGAAATGGTGTCTAGCCAATACACTAGATCAACATATACTTACCATGATATTTTCACAGAGGAAAATTCTTCAATGGTATATGCACATGGAAACCATAATACCTAGAAGTTTCCAAATTGGCATTAAATCACTTACAGTAAGACCATCTAGACTTGACCGTTGCTACTTATGATAGTGTCCAAACACTATTTCAATTAAAATCAATAGTATTCTCAAGGATAAATCCTCACATGATAAGAAAAAGATTCCTCAATGTTAATTTCAATCTCTCTTTGAAAGTGTCTTTCATGCCTTAGACCCTACTAAATCATTTCCATGATCTATTTTTTTCTATCAATGAAGTACTTGACATATTGATAAAATTTCTCCTGAACTATTCCAGTTATAGGTAAATTATGAAGACCCTTGAAGATGCCATTAATTCACTCCACAATGTTTGTGGTAATGTGTTACTACCCCTTCCCACCATCATATTCCAATGTCCATTTTTATTTTAGAAACTGCATCATATAATCAGACACTTCTTGATTAGCCTTGTGGAATTCTTCAAAACTTTGTTCAAACCCTCATTAATTTGGATCATATTATACATAGAAGTGATCATATTCCATATAAATTAATTTTATCATTATGTTGAAATAGATAAAAATAATAAATATATTCCATAACAAGCCTCGTGATTTCCTTCTTCATAGGTTCATCATGTAATGTTTTTTGCATGTTGCTAGAAATGTGTCTGATGCAATACCGATGATAAGAATTTAGGGGTTTCCATGCATCATGATATGTATTGATTGCCTAATTTATTTCCTGATGATGATTAGATATCAAAAAAATACCATGAATGTGGGTGAAATGGTTTTTGATACATTCCAAAAATCTAATTCATGATTCTTTGTTCACATTCTCCACAATGGAAAATACAGGTGGTAGAGGTGAATGATTTCCATCTTGGGTTTCTAAAATCAAGAATACGCCCATTTATTTTACATATAAAAATATTTTTTCAATCTGTATGAACTGTTTTTTAGAATAGAAATGTGGAAATACATGGGAGGAATTACCAGAACAATGGAAAAAATTTAACTGAAAATGGATCAAGTTAGTTATCTTGAGACACATGTTTGTTTGTATCAATACAAAAGACAACATAGTTTTTGTGTCTTAGTATGGATAGAAATTGAGTAAACACCTGATACGAGTCATCCCAATCACTATAGACCTTCACAATTACCTTTTATTTCACTATCCATGCCTTATTATAGGAAATATTATAACAAAAGGTTTGTTGTATCCCCTCATTCACAAGGGATATAAGAAAATCTTGGCAGGTCCTAATCATCTCAACAACAATATATAACCTAAATTCAGCAACCAATGAAGTATGATCTTGTGTCAGGTTTGGCTGAATGAAAGTATGACCTGCCTCAATATTAAAAATTCTTCAACCTCCAAATTTAATGTTAGGAATTACCCTCAATATGAATATACAATCATCCTCATATTTATCACACCGTATGATTTATTTTGTATGACTTGATCCTAAACTAAATACCTGCATTTCCTTTCAATATAAAATCGTTTTAGTATGTATTTCAATGCATATTTACTTGGAAAATACCTTCCAATATATAATTTTTTGTCCATATCACTAAACTTATCCACTACAACTCTATGAAACTCATTTGTAGGTGTGATAACATTCCATTCAAATTCAAGAAAACGTTTTATTGCTTCCAACCAAGATGTGAATAGTGGTGGACGATTTATTATGGGTCAAGGATATTGTACAACTACTACATTTCTATAAACTTCCTCCACAACTGTTTTAGCTTCCTCCTCATTAGCACTATTGTCTCCATCTCTTCCATCATTAGAAAATTCATCATTGGAAGTCGGATTTAAATGTATATCTTGGATATCATCTAGGTTGTCCTCTTCCACATCCTAGGGAATAGCCTCTATTTTGGGGGATTTACCTTCTTCAACCGCTCTTGTAAGTATATGTATTTGTACAATTGGATGTTGTTTTTGTACAGTAGAAACCTCAACATATAACTACATTATGTAACTATCTGACTACTAAGAAAATAAATTATTGCTTGGACCTAGTGCTCATCAGTATCTAATGGAAAGGCCAGATGCCATAATGTAGCCGAAAATTGCAAATGTCTATAGCTAATAGAATTTATCCCTTGATCAGGCCCCCGATTTAAGCAACCAAAAATTATTTCATTAAGGTCTCTTAGGGGTACACAATCAGTTATCTAAACTATTTTTTTTAGTTGTGTACTATAAGAAGATCCTTGATCAGTTTGAATAACCTCTATGTGGCAGTAGATATAGGAAAACATGATTATATATGAAAAAAATTATTTTTTGATCAAGATTCTAATAGTGTAAATAATATTGACAATGACGATTAACCATACAATCTTTATTCTACTGAAATTTTAAAATAACATCTTATATCCTAAAATATGACATTGATGTTTCATAGTACAATTTTTAGTCTTCTTAAAGGTATGTTCTGTAGTTTATAAATAAAATATGAATCATCTAAAGAATATCCACCGAGATTTTCAAACCTGGTGTGCAGTAAGGCTCGTTGTCATGCACCAGTTCCCGATCAAGTCTAGCTCAATGTGGTGTTTTGGGGTTTTACCCCTGGATACATCTGTCCAAGATCCACATCCATTTTTAGTATCCAAACAATAATTTGATTACTTATATAACCACATAATATTTATGATACCAAAATTTTATAACATCTTCTTATATCCTAAAATATGATAACTAATGTTTTGTAGTATAATTTTTAACTTTCCCAAAGGTATGTTTAGTGTTTTATAAAGAGAATGTGACTCATCTAAAACATGTCCATAGAGAGAAAAAAATTGGCATGCAATAAGGTATGAATCATCAAAATCACATGAATAACAAATCATGTGTGCGGTGAATCCTCTTTATCACCCAGTTTTATATCCTTCATCCTATGTTAATTTATGATAATCCAAATTTAATCAATAGATAATCATTAATTAATTATTAGTTAATATTTTTTAATCATTACTTAATACTATAGTAATTATTCCATAATCAATCATTAATCTCTATTAAATCATTACTTCATTAATGGATATCAAAAAGTTACTTGTTAAGTAATTATTAGTTAATCATTAGTTAATTGTTAGATGATCATTATTTTATCATTAGTTAATCATTAGTTTATAAATCATTAATCATTAGTTAATCATTATTTATTCATTAGTTAATCATTCTCTAGTCATTACTTAATCATATGTTATTCATTAGTTAATTATTATCTAAGCATTCTTTAATCATTAGTTAATTATTATTTAATAATTAATTAATCAATATTTAACCATTACTTCATTAATGGATATCAAAAAGTTACTCGTTAAGTAATTATTAGTTAATTATTCTTTAGTTATTAGTTAATCATATGTTATTCATTAGTTAATTGTTTGCTAATCATTCTTTAATCATTAGTTAATCTTTAATTAATCATTAGTTAATCAATCAGTAATCATTAGTTAATCGTTATTTATTCATTAGTTAATCATTCTTTAGTCATTAGTCAATCATATGTTATTCATTAGTTAATTATTTTCTAATGATTCTTTAATAATTAGTTGATCATTCTTTAATAATTAATTAATCATTATTTAATCATAATTTATTCATTAGTTAACAATTAGTTAGTCATTGTTTAATTATTCTTTAATTTTTAGTAAATCATTATCTAATCATTATTTAATCATTATTTAATTGTTCTTTAGTCATTAGTTAATCATATGTTATTCATTAGTTAATCATTAGTCAATCATTCTTTAATCATTAGTTAATCATTCTTTAATAATTCTTTAAGCATTCTTTTTTATTATTTAGTCATTAGTTAACCATTATTTAATCATTAGTTAATCAATATTTAATCATTCTTTAATCATTCTTTAATCATTCTTTAATCATTAGTCAAACATTCTTTAATCATTAGTTAATCATTCTTTAATCATTAGTTAAAGATTCTTTGATCATTAGTTAATCATTCTTTATTCATTAGTTAATCATTAGTTAATCAATATTTAATCATTAGTAAATATTTCTTTAATTATAATTTATTCATTAGTTAATCATTAGTCATTCATTCATTAATCATTAGTTAAACATTCTTTAATCATCAGTTAATCAATCTTTATTCATTAGTTATTCATTATTTATTCATTATTTAATCATTATTTAATCATTAGTTAATCATTTGTTAATCATTATTTAATCATTGTTTAATAATTCTTTAATCATTATTTAATCATTATTTAATCATTAGTCAACCATTCATTAATCATTAGTTAATAATTAGTTAATAATTATTTAATAATTAGTTAATCATTAGTTAATAATATTTTATTTATTAGTTAATCACTCTTTAATCATTAGTTAATCATTCTTTAATCATTATTCAATTAGCTAATCATTATTTAATCATTAGTTAATCATTATTTAATGAATTTATAATCATTACTTATTCATTATTAAATCATTTGTTAATCATTCTTTAATCATCAGTAAAGTATTCTTTAACCATTAGTTAATCATTACTTTGTCATTTTTTAATCATTATTTTATCATTGTTTAATCATTAATTAATCATTAGTTAATCAATATTTAAAATTTAATCATTATTTAATCATTAGTTAATCATTATTTAATCATTAGTTAATCATTATTTAATCATTAGTTAATCATTATTTAATCATTAGTTAATCATTTTTTAATCATTGGTTGATCATTAGTTAATCTTTAGTTGATCATTATTTAATTATCAAGTAATCATTCTTTAATTATTTATTAATCAATATTTAATCATTAGTTAATATTTTTTTAATCATTAGTTAATCATAATTTAATCATTAGATAATAATTAGTTAATCATTCTCTAATCATTAGTTGATTAGTTCAACAATCTTTAATCATCAGTTAATCATTCTTTGTTCATTAGTTAATCATTAGTTAATCATTCTTTAATCATGATTTAATCATTAGTCAATCACTAGTTAATCATTAGTTAACAATTGGTTAATCATTCTTTACTCATTATTTAATCATTATTTAATCATTCATTAGTCATTAGTTAATCATTAGTCAATCATTCATTAATCATTACTTAATAATTAGTTAATCAATCTTTCATCATTAGTTAATCATTATTTATTAATTAGTTAACCATTAGTTATTCATTGGTTAATCATTATTTAATCATTTGTAAATCATTATTTAATCATTGGTTAAGCCACTATTAGAAATTTTTATATTTACGATGAAGCATTTTCGATGGGGACCCGTTGTAAAAATTCATTTGCGAAGGGACCCAGTCGCAAATGCCTCAATGCATAAAAGGGAATCACAAATAGATTTCACAAGATTTTTTAACTACACTATTTTGACGGCCTGTCCCAAAAAGCATAAAAAAATTTAAAAAAAAATATTGTTAATGTTAATAAAATAATATTAGAAAATAATAGTACTAATATTAATAATATAAATAATATTAATATAATAATAATAATAATAAAATAATATTAATATTAGTGAAATAATAATATTAATATTAGAAAATTCAAAATATTTTTAAAATAATAAAATAATAATATTAATAATAATAACAATATAAAAATAAAAAAAATATTAATAATATAATAAAAAAAATATTATTATTATTAATGAAATAATAATATTAATATTAGTAAAATAATAAAAAATTATAAATTACTAAAAACCTCAATATTCGTAAAAATATAAAAAAATAATAATAAAAATCATATAATAAAAAATAATAATGAATAAAATAATAAAAATTAAAAAAAAGTAATAAAATATTAACAAATTAAATTAATAATAAAAAATGCCATATTCGCAACAATATAAAAAATGCACTATATAAAAATATAAATTGTTAATATTACACAAAAAATTATTGTAGCACCCCCGGTTTGAGGTATGTGACCCTTGTTTATACTTTTTTATTCATATGAAGTGGTTGGGAATGGTTTGGGAGAGTTTGAGAGAGTTTGGAAAGGTTTTGGAAAAGATTAGAGGCCTTTTAAGGTTGTACGGATTGAGGACGGTTAGGGGAAACCATGTGAGAATCCCAGGTAACCATGCGATATGCCACTATACAGACAGTAGCATCTGCACGATTAACAAATGGTTTGTCAAACCATACGACCTAACCATACAGCCTATTAAAAATGTTTTTTTTAAATCGGGTTAGTTTGGATTTTCCCTAACTCACCCATTTCTTCTCCCATACAATCCCTACTTAGGATTCCTTGATCTGAAGGGATAGAGGGGCTCTCCCTCCCATTTTGGAAGTAAATCAATTGGGTTTCTTGGTGGTTTGAAGGAATTTCATCTTAGGTATGTCTTCTCTCTTGGTTTCATTATGGTTCTCTCTAGATCTTCTCTTCCCCCTCTTTTGGTTTTCTAGACCTACATCCATTGTATATAGATCTAGGGTTTTTGTTGCCTTATGTGAGGATTTTAAGGCTTTTGGATGATAGGGAAGGATATCTAGAATGGTTCTGGTGGAGCTTTTTCCTGGATTTATGGTATGGTTGCATGTAGTTCAATTTCTTTAGAACCCTAAAGGTAGGTGGCTTCTCTATCGACTCCACATTGATAGAAATATATGGCTAAATTTCAAATTGAAGAGTTTTTCTTTAAATTGACTGTGTTTATTTGGTGCGAAGATTATTTGAAACCTATTTTGTGTGGATGTGGGGATTTTAGGGAAAATGGGTATTGTTGCGCAATGTTCTTATTGTTGGATTTTAAAATGGAGATTTTAAAATCATTGGCATGATGGATTTTTGGAAAATGGTTTGCGAAATATGGTTTTCTATAAAAATATTATTTTATTGAAAGGGTATTTGGCATGAAAAATGGTTAAAGTGTGTTTTCAATAAATAAGTGATTTATTGAAGTGTTATGGCATGTATTTGGAAATGGTCGGTTGCTTAAGGTTTATGCCTTGGTCTGCTTTATGCTTGTTGGTTTGTTAAGTATTATGGCTCATGTTTATTGTGTGTGAAGAGGGCAGGAAGTCTCATTATAAAAGGTGATGGGTAGTGGATAGAAGGGCCACCATTAAGGATAAGTGGTCAGGAAGTACCACATGATTTGGAATGTAATAAATGGCCTTGGATGGGAAGTTCCACCATGTATAGTTTCCTTATGGGTGTTGTTATGCAAGTTGGAAATGGTTGTGCTAATGTGTGATGGTGAAATGTATTATGGCATGGTTGTTTGGTTTTTCCCTTGTATTGTGTGAATTTGGGAAAAATTGTCTTGGTAAGGGTGTGTTTGGTTGGTTGGAAATGATTTCATTATTTATTATTTATATAAATTGTTTTATATAATTGTGATAATGGTTTTATCCTAGTGACGTGTGTAGGGAAGTAATTTGGGGAAATCCTACTGAGTAGTATCACTCAACCCTTCTTTGGAACTTTGGTGTTCTTGCAGATGTTGTATTCCAGGACACAGGTAAGATTAAAGCATCTCATTTTGCTAGCGATTCTTCATGATTCTCGGGTTATTTGGTGGTGCATAGAGCATGGAGCTTGTTGTGGGGCAATGGGGTATGTCTTGGTTTACTTTGTGTCCCTTGTTTAGTATTTCTCTTGGTACTCTAAATTTGTTTTAGTATGGTTTGATTGTATTGGGTTTTTGGAATGGTTATGGAACAATTTGGTTTTCTTTTGTTACTATCTATTTCGGGTTTCTATGTTAACATGTATCATGTAGTTTTGGTTGGTAGTCACTTTTTTGGTTGGTTGGTATGTCTCAATGGAAAATCATTCCTAAATTTATTCTTGAACCCCTCGACATTTATTGCCAACATTTTGCACCTTAGGAACGCCTCTTAAGGCCTAGTATCACCTCACCGTCTTCTCATGCCAATGAGGAAGGGGTGGGGCGTTACAATTACATTCAAATGTTTTATCATAAAAAATAAATACATCAATAATTATTACTAATTATTACTAATTATTACAATTTATTCCTAATTATTACTAATCATTACTAATTATTACAATTTATTTCTAATTATTTATAAATATTAAAATTTATTTCTAATTATTACAATTTATTACTAATTATTAAAATTTATTACAATTTATTACTAATTATTACAATTTATTACTAATTATTACAATTTGTTACTAATTATGACAATTTATTACTAATTATTACAAAATAATAAAAATTATTAAAAATTATTAAAATTTACCACTAATTATTAATAATTATTAATAACTATTAAAATTTAATACAAATTATTTCTAATTATTACTAATTATTACCAATTATTAAAATTTATTACTAATTATTACTAATTGTTACAATTTATTACTAATTATTACAATTTATTACTAAGTATTACATCTTATTACTAATTATTACTAATTATTACTAATTATTACAATTTATTACCTATTATTACTAATGATTACTAATTATTACTAATTATTACTAATTGTTAATAATTATTACTAATTATTACTAATTATTACAATTTGTTACTAATTATTACAATTTATTACTAATTATCACTAATTATTACTTATTCCCTCTAATTATTATTAATTAATAAAATTTATTGCAATTTATTACTTATTATAACAATTTATTACTAATTATTACAATTTATTACTAATTATTACAATTTATTAGTAATTATTACAATTTATTAGTAATTATTAAAATTTATTACTAATTATTATAATTAATTACAATTTATTACTAATTATTTCAATTTATTACTAATTATTACAATTTGTTAATAATTATTACTAATTATTACAATTTATTAACAATTCTTACTAATTATTATAATTTGTTACTAATTATTACTAATTATTACAATTTATTCCAGTTTATTATAATTTATTACAATTTATTACTAATTATTACTAAGTATTACTAATTATTAAAATTTATTAAACTTTATTACTAATTATTACAAATTATTACAAATTATTACAAATTATTAAAATTTAAGATAATTTATTACTAATTATTAATATTTATTACTAATTATTATAATTTATTACTAATTACCACTAATTATTGCTTATTCCCACTAAATATTACTAATTTCTACCTGTTACCGCTAATTATTTCTAATTGTCACTAATTATTACTATTTATAAATATTTATTCCAATTTATTACTAATTATTGCTAATTATAACTACATATTAATAACTATTCTAATTAATAATAATTACTACTAATTAATAATAATTAATATAATAACTATTAATTAATACTAATTAATACTAATCACACATAATTATTTGTAAAAATAGATAATGATAAATAAAACTATCAAATTTTAATTTAATTTAATTACAGCTAATTAACAATAATTATAACTAATATAAAATTAAATTAATTAACTAAAAAATAAAATAAATAGATAAATACCTTCAAACTGAATCTTTCGAAAGATATAAGCCGCAAATATTGCTCTGATTTAGAATTTTAAACTTTGAAAAATTTTGATAGAAAAATGAAAGAAGAGGGGGAGAGGGGTAGAGAAAGGAGTGGAATGAGAAAAAAACGGATGAGGGTATATATATGTTAGAGTATTTGCGACGGGATTCCCGTCACAAATAGTAGTATTTACGATGGGTCCCGTCACAAATGCTAACCCCTATTAATTAGGGGTGACGGTTAAAAAGTCATTTGCGACGGGTCCCGCCGCAAATACCAACCTATCGACATACTATTTACGATGGGAGATAAATCCCATCGCAAATAGTAAAAAACATTGTTGGGTATTTGTGGCAAGCTATTATACCCATCCCAAATACCCTTCCTGCGGTTTGGCGCACAACTCGCACCGAACCTTTGGCAACTAGGACCATCCCCCCTTTGCAAATAGTCCCACCCGACAGACTATTTGCGATAGGACCCTTCCCCATCGCAAATATCAATTTTTCCCATAGTGAGCATTCTTTAATCATTAGTTAATCATTACTTAATCATTATTTAATCATTAGTCAATCATTCTTTAATCATTAATTAATCATTAGCTAATTACAAGTTAATCAATCTGTAATCATTAGTTAATCATTCTTTAATTATTAGTTAAACATTCTTTAATCATTAGTTAATCATTCATTAATCATTAGTTAATCATTATTTAATTATTTGTTAATCAATCTTTAATCATTAGTTAATCATTATTTAATCAATAGTTAATCAATATTTAATTTTTCTTTAATCATTATTTAATCATTCTTTAATCATTCTCTATTCATTAGTTAGTCATTTATTATTAATTAGTTATTTATTAGTTAATCTTTAGTTAAACATTACTTAATCCTTAATTAATTATGCCTTACTAATTAGTTAAGCATATGGTGTTCATTAGTTAATTATTAGCTAATCGTTATCTAATCATTCTTTATTCCAAAGTTATTCATTAATCAATAAATTATTAATTATTACTTTAGCATTAGTTAATCATTACTTATTTAATAGTTATTTATTAGTAAACTATTATTTCTAAACTATATTTAATTAACTAAAATACTAAAGAACATACTTACAACTAACTAAAAATTAATCAATTGAATAAATAAATAACTTTAATGTAAATAAGAAAAAATTCTTTTAAATGATGATTCTCAAAAAAATTCACTTCTTTTAAGCCATCGAAATCGCTGCACAAAAAGGAAGAAGAACCGGGCTAATTGTAGAGAGGTAGAGGGAGTAGAATTAAAGAGAGGGTGTCAAATGATTGAGGAGAATGGGGAGGAGAGGGTGGCTTATTTATAGGGGGTTCGGGGAAAGACGACATTGCCAATGCCTCTTTTCCTCTTTATTTTCAAAAATCACGGCAAATCGGATGTTTTCTTTTCCACATCATCCATCCAGGTCGGTGAGTGGAAAAGCTCACATCGACCTTTCCCCCTTTCTACATATCTGAAAGGTGGCATCCTGATGCTGCTTTTTCACAAAATAGTTCAAAATAATTAACCTTCTATTATTTAAAAAAAATCAAAAAACTTATAAAAAACTCTTCCTAAATGTGTTTAGTCTCTTTTCTAGAGGTTCTTGCACCACTTTCTTCTTTTCTTTCTTATTTTTTCATTGTTTACTAGAAAGTGTAGGTCGTTCCAGTGTTGGCGGGTTCCACGATACTTGGTGTTATGGTCTCCCTGATGATCTCAATGGAAGTGATGGTGATATTGGCAGGCATCATATCCAGATGTTACTCTTGGATTCCTTGGTTGGTGGTTGTCCCCTTTCGAGGTGGTGATATTGTGTTAGTCTTCTCCTTAGATATTTTGACTCATGATGGTTCTACGTTGATAATGGTTTCTTGAAAATGAATTTGGTTCATCCCTGGTTGGAAAAGTGGTCGATGGCGTCGCTCAAGTTTCCTTCATAGCCCGAGATCACACGTCTCTTCCAAGCATGTAACTCAAGGCATTATGGCAGTAAAAGGATCAAAGATGGTTACCTGTGTTTTTTTATTTCGAATTTGTGTTTATTAGGGTTCCCGCTAATGGCACTTTCTGGTTTTATTCTATGGGGTTGAATTCCTTGTATTAGTTGCAGTTAAATTTTCTAGGTTCCCACTTATCCAGTAAAAATCGGGTCAATTATAAAATCAAAAAAATAGTATGAGAAATACAATATAAATCCCATAGGTATTAGATATTAACAATTAATATTATGGATATTTATTTAATAAATGTTTTGTTTGAATTTAATTTATTAATTATAAACATTTTATAATTAGTAAATTATAAACACTTTATAAATTAAATAAATATCTCAAAATACCTCTTTCTATAATTTAAAAACCTTTTATAAATTATTGCATTCAATTCATAATTGAAATTCAGAAAAATTAAATTTTTCTTTATATCATATTGTATGATATATGCATGTTGTAGCATACATTTGATACGCTACAACACATCTAGAGGCGTATATCCGGCCCGACGACCTAAAATCCCACCTAGTATGGCTCAATGAAAGACCAGACCTAGCCCTGCATGACCCGAGCCAGGTCAGGCTCAGGCTGAGTGGTTGGTTGGGAAATGTTACATCCTGGACTCCAGAAACCTGGATCCAACAGTTATATTACATTATTGGTTCAGAATATAATAGTTCTCGAAGGATCCAATAGTTTAATAGTTTTTGGAAGACTAGATACATACATAAGTTACATTTGAAATCATAAGATAGAACGTGACCATATTGTAAGAACATTATTATCCCTTCCATCATATCACTGAAATTTACACATAGTGTCCTCTAGGTTTCCTAGGGAAAGGAAAACAAATACAGATGAGATCAGATGCTTAGTAAAGAGTAGTATATACCAGAAGCTATCATAATATAAATATGGAATAAGTGATATTGCAACACTATAAAAAAAGTGAATTAGTAGTAGTAATTTTTTGAACTGGTGGTGGTTTAAATCTATGCCTAATAATATAGCGATAGTTACAAAAATTGATGTATATTACACAATCATTAACCATTCAGCGGTAGTTTTTTTAATGTTGTGGTGGTTTTTATATATGTTGTTTTTTGAGCATTTATTTGTGGTTTCTTTTATATTTAGTGGTGGTTTTTTTAAAAAATACCCAGGGAAAAACTAAATAAAATAAAACTAATCACTGCTGAACATATTAGCATTGGTTAGCTTTAGCGGCGGTTAAGTGTAACTGCTGCTAAAAATATTTTTAACTATTGTACTTAGCGGTAGTTACTAAGAACAACCACTAAATCAGAATTTTTTTTGAAACATATTTAATAAAAAATTGAAAATATAATAAAAATGACATACAATAAACTAAAAAATGAATATATGATAAACTCACTATATATACGTCATACATACAAACATCCACATTCATCATAACCTCAGTCTCAGTTAATCGATACATAAATCAACCAATACCTCAATCATCAATATATACATATAAAGTATGTCCAATAACCCATGCCCAATATGCGTCTATGACACGACCTCCACTGCAACTATTTTCCTTTGCATCATCTCATCAACTAAAACCGACCACATTATCTCATAAAATGTAACAAATAAAAAAATGGAAATAAAAACTAAATATAATAAATCAAAATTATAGTAGAATAATTGATAAAATTCTAGAATACCATGAAAACTAAGAACCACAATGACTGCTTTCTGGAAAATGTTTTGGATCAGAATGGTCAACCTCCTGGTTATTTTCAGCATCTGTCACCTATAATGAAAACGAAAACATTTAAGAAAATAAATATGAAATATAAAAGACACGAAATATATTCATAATGTTGCACATAAAATCATATTATTTTGTTAATAAAATAAAAAACATTTTAATATAAAATAAATAATATATAATGAAAAACAATTTGAAAACATAAACTTTCATATTTAATATATGATTCAATACTTGAAACTGAAAAGGGATAAGTAAATATTCTAATTAATTTTTAAATCATCGTGCGATGTGATTAAAATTTAATTAATAAACAAATTTTAAATCCTTTCATATCACAACATGTCCTATATTTCAAAAAAAACTCAATGGTATTTGTCCAATGATTCCACATCAATCTGAGGTTATTTTCAAATATTTTAACCGTTCTATGCATGTTTTTGTGTTTTAAAACACTAAAAATGAATTTACAGCCATCCTGAGAAAATCATAATTTGGAATGTCATTATATTGGTTTATATTTCACAATTCAATCTATGATCGTTTTCCTATGATTTCAGAACAATCCTATATCATTTTCCTCATTTTAACCCCTAAACACTTGTTTTTAAGGGCTTTTATACATTTAAGAAGTGTTTACTGGGTTATTCCGACCACACCACACACCAGATTGACTTTTTTTCTATACGTACACATCAAAAATAAATCATCGGTGGTTTTCTCATGATTCCTTGTCAATATGAGGTCGTTTTCTATGGTTTTAACCATTCCACACATGTTTTGGTGTTTTAAAACAGCAAAAACGTGTTTACAATCATCTTAGGAAAACCATAATTTGGAATGACGTATCATATTTTCTATATTTCAAAATTAAATCTATGGTTTTTTCACTAGTTTAAGGGAAATTAAATGTCGTTTTCCTAGTTTTAACCCCTGGACATTTGTTTTCAAAAACTTTGTACCATTAAGAAGTGTTTACTGAGTCATTATGACAACACCACAAGTCCAATTGATGTGTTTTCTACACATACATATAAAAAATAACACATCAGTGGTTTTCCCATGATTATATGCCTATTTGAGGTCATTTAATATGGTTTTTACTATTCCACACACGCTTTACAGTTTTAAAACCCTAAAAATGTGTTTACGGACATTCTGGTAAAATCACAATTTGAAATGATGTAGTATTAGTTCTTAAATTTGAAAAGTAAATCTATGATATTTATCCTCTATTTTCATGGAAATCAAACATCATTTTCCTCATAATGACCCCCCGAAACATATTTTTAATTTCTTTTGTACCTTTAAGAAGTATTTACTAAGTGATTCTAAACACACCGCATGTCATATTTATGTTTTTTCTACATGTACACATCAAAAATAAATCAATGATAGTTTTCCCATGATTCCATGTCAATATGAGTTAGTTTTCTATGGTTTTGATCGTTCCATGCACATTTTAGTATTTTAAAACACTAAAACATGTTTAAAACCATCCTAAGAAAACCATAATTCATAATAATGATCTATTGGTTCTTAAATTTCAAAATTCAATTTAAGGCCATTTTTCTCTAATTTTATGTCAATACAACATTATTTTTCTAATTTTACCCCCTTGCACATGTTTTTAAAGGCTTTTATACCTTTAAGAAGTCATTATCGAGTCATTTTGACCACACTAAATGTCAGATTGATGTTTTCTCTATTCATACACATTAAAAGTAACACAGAGGTTGTTTTACCGTGATTCCACATTAATTTGAGGTTCTTTTCTATGAATTTGACCGTTCAATGCACATTTTGGTGTTTTAAAACACTAAAAACATGTTTATAAATATCCCCAAAAAACCATAATTTGGAATGACGTTATATAATTTCCTACTTTTCAAAATTAAATCTGAAGTCATTTCATATGATTTCAAGGAAATCTGAAAATTTATTCCTATTTCCCCCCCCCCCACATATTTTTAATGGATTTTGTACCTTTAAGAAGTGTGTACCGAGTCATTATGACCACACTATATGTTGTATTGATGTGATTTCTATGAGTACAAATCAAAAATAACTCATCAATAGTTTTCCCATGATTCCACATCAATATGAGGTTGTTTTGAATGTTTTGACCATTCCATGCACATTTTAGTGTTTTAAAACACTAAAAAACATGTTTATGGTCATCCCTAGAAAACCGTAATTTGAAATGAAATTTTTTCAATTTCTATATTTAAATATTCATTATATGATTGTTTTTACCTGATTTTAGGACAATTTGATATTGTTTTGTGGGTTTTGGCCCCCCTGACACTTGTTTTTAAATGCTTTTGTACCTTTAAGAAGTGTTTACCAAGTCATTACAACCACACCACATGTAGGATTGATGTTCTATCAATGATTAAACAAAACAATAATGAATCGGTGGTTGTACCATGATATTTATGCATATATAAGGGTTTTTATGTGGTTTTGATCATTCCAAGAATTTTTAGTGTTTTAAAACACTAAAAACACGTTTACAGCCATCCCAGGAAACTGTAATTCAGAATGGCATTTCACCAGTTTCAAAAATTCACAATTAAATCTATGGTCATTTTTGTAATGTTTTTTTTCATTATTTGTCAATTAGTTTGTGATTATTTTCATTAGAAGTGCTTGGAGGAGGCTCAGAGGGAGTTTGGATAAGTTCGGTTGTTAAAAGCTGGAGGCACAGAGGTTACATGATGTGTAACTTGATTTCACCGCATGAAGTTTTGTTTGGAAGATTATTCTATAAATCTTCATGATGTGAAAAGTTTTACAAGGTGTGAAATAGGGATTCATGGTGTGAAATCACTACTATAAATTTGGGTTATAGCCACGGTTTATAACAACTATGCCTATATCTAACCTAAAGTCAAGAGATTGAGGATAGTCGTGGTTATACCCCCACCCCTCGAGCCTACTCCTACTCATCCCCATCCCTCCCTTGCTATGACTCATGATTCTTCCCACCCCTTGATACCTCCCCCACGGTCTCTCCTCCCCCTCCTCCCCCTCCTCTAACATGGCCTCCCCACATCCCCGCCGATGCAGCTCCGACGCACCCAGCCCACCTCCCCGCAAACGAGGCATCCCTACCTCCCTGTCTACATGGACCCGATGACCCCCCACCTCATCGTTACCCTCCTCCTCCATTGTGGATCACTATCACTCAAAGTTGTTCTGACGCAGCTACACCACCTTCCGTGATCCTCCTCTGATGTGTCCACCACACCTCCCCGAGATCCTTCTCCTCATATGTGGCCACCCCACCTCCATCTGATTTTTTCCATAGGGTTTCTTTGATTTCAGATAACCAGACTCTCTGATTTTTACTGTTAAGATTTATTTGTTTTTATTTCTTATCTTCTTAGTTGTTAGATTTTTCCTGGATAGGGTTTAGTTGTTTTGACTTATTTCGTACAGTGTGCTTTCTTTGATTTTTTTTTCTGATTTTCATTGGGTTTGTTTCACTAGATTTATCTTGATACAAATATCTTGATTCCAATAATTATTTGACACTATTCATTAGTCCAAATCAATATCCTTTCCATCCATATTTTAGATTTACTTTCTTTATTAGCTAAACTACTAACTAAAGAAGAAGTGCTCTGTGAGAAAATTCACCTTCTGGATTTCATTACCATTGTAAGGATTCAAAATTTAAACCAACATTTAGAAACAATAAAGCAAAATGGGAGAGTTTTACCTCCATTTATGTTTTATGTTGATTTGGATGAAATCGATTAGACATTTCTCTTGCCTAATCTCCAATTACACTATCATATTTTCTTTAGATCTATTAGTACTTAATAGATATTCCTTAAATCATTTTTACATATTATTCTTGATGAAATAATTATCCTTTTATATCTTGAAAGAAATATATTCATTAAAAATATCTTTCCAAGACTGCATATTTTATCCCCAAGTAAGTCGTGGAGGGTATACTATCTTTGTCGTTTGATCAATTTTTTTTCTTTCAATGATTTTTTTCAAGATATAAAACTAATTATTCAATATATAAGTTTGTTATATATCATGCGTTATTCTTCCAATGGCCTTCCTATCCATCCACAAGGGTTGTTGGTATCAGGACATAAAAGATAACTTGTATCTCTCCTTCTGATTTCTTATTTCATATCTATTTTGCACAATAAATATATTTCTGTGAAAAATAGATTTTTCATTCTTACATTCATGAATCCTTCTATTTATTAGAATTTATAAACTTAACCTAATATCCCCATCTCTTTGGCTGCTATAGTAAATTTATAAATGATCAGTATTAACCCAAATATAAAAACTCTAAAGAAAACCATACCTCTTGATGTGTTTTTTGGTATACCTCAACCACTTGGTTTTAATTATTTATATATAAATTTTAGATTTCATTAATTAGAACCTCTCTTGTAAGATTCACCATCATTTTATCTTCCCCTCAAAGTATGCGCTCATTTCTTCATCACAATTAACTTTTTAAAGAATAAGTCCACGATGGATAACTTCTTCTCCATTCCAGAGTTTCTATAACATCATCGAGATATCATTTTATATTATATAATTCAATTAAATACATGTTATTACAAAAAATATTAATGGAATATGTTGGAATTATCAATTAGTTCCATAGTTATAGTGGTAGGGTTGAGACATTGATCTTAACCTAGAAACATGAAACTTTGTAGCTCTAAAGTGTCAATAAATTATCATTATAGTTCAAAATTTTATTCTCCATATATGTTCTTCATTGTGCTATGTATACTTATTATTTTCTCCATATTTCTTCATGAGTGAAATGATTTTTTTTCACCTTTTCTAATAAATTTTTTTAAACCACATATACATTACCCATTTCTTAAATCATATTAAAATTTTACTTTTGGATTGGAAGTAGATTCATACATTTGTCATATGTATGACTGAATTCTTTTAAACTTCCACAAAAGACTTTTAGAACTCATGGTCCATCATTCTGGGAAAATATATCTTGAAATTTGGATTCTTCATTATTTTAAACAACATGTTTTTATTAAACTCTTACTTATTACTCCTCTATTTGTTTATGCAATTTCAAATTTTCTAGATAGATAGTTTAGAACTCCCTCTTGACATTATTATATTTTTTAGAGCTTTCAAAGTTTTATTTTATAACCTTGTATTTAAATTTATTATGAAACCCCTTATTTTCCTCTCCAGTCAATCAATCCCATCATCTTGTTTCTCTCATGATTTGATTTCATTTCTAGATTCAGCATACTTATTTTAATTTGCATTTCCATTACTTGTTTATAATATAAAATGGTGGTCCATTATTAACATAGTAGTATAGGTTGTTATTTATTTATAGATTATTTGAATCCTTCTTCTAAATATTATTTTAAGTGTTTTTCATTGCTCTTTTCTTTTTTTGAACTTCATTTTTCACTTTATTTTTCCCCAATGAAGAATGATCTTCATTTCTCAGATCATTTTCCTCTTTTGTGGACCTATTTAAATTTTAGAATAAAAATGATATATTGTGTGTGTATACTATCACTAATCATAATTTTTACCACTTATGGATCAATAATAATAGAATTTCTCAAGATTATTTAATATGTTCATGATGAAGAATATTTATTTTTCTACAAATTATGGTTTTGAATAACTGGACTTCTCCATGAATAATCCCCACTTTCCCTTACACTAGGCATAATTTCATTTTTATTTATGGTCATATTATTAAAATATTAAATTTTAATATACTCAAGCCTCCAATAGCACTGACAGTTTTCAATAAATATCCTTCTATAGTTTATTGAGGTAATCTGGACAGGTTTTCTTGCATGTTGTTTTTAGTGGAATCACTAATTTCATGGTCTCATCATGAAGGTAGTTTTTTCTTAGACATTAAAACATAAACCTTTGGTTTGTTAGTGAATTTATTGGTATTTATATCCACACATATTTTCTAGTTTTTCTATTATAACATGAACTAGCACATGAAACAATATTAGTGTAACTAGAATTATCAAGATAATGGGTTATCATTTTCTAGGATCTTATCAAAGACATATTAGAATATGGTTTTAGGTTAATATTACTAGTAATAAAAGATTGGTTCTATACTAGAATATTATATACTATTTTTGTGCTTGCTTCTTTCTTCACAATAGATAGAGAATTTTCCTCTTCTCTTTGTTCAGAATTCTTCAAATTCACCTCATGTTCATGACACTTCGTATTGAGGAAATTATTTTTATCCTCTAATAATCTTGATCTTTCTTCCTAAATTTTCTTTATGTTCTTACCCTGATCCTCATTCAATAAGATTTATTATTGTAATGAATTCTATAATTACATTACCATTTTTTTCATTAACCTCCATCTTTGCATCTTTTCCCTTGATAGTGGTTCTATATAATTTCTCATCTTCATGGATTACATTTTGAAGAAAAATGTTGGCTATTTATTTCTCATAAACATTCTATTGAAATATTTTTTAAACTAAGGAAAACATTCCATTATAAATTACATGATATTATTCATTTTTTTCCACAAGTTATATGAGATAATTTCACTTTCATAATTTCCTTCATAGTGTATTCTCTATTTCTTCAACTTCTTTTTCCATCTATGATTTATCATAAATAAGTTCTTTAATTAAAAAAGTTTATAAGTAACTAACTCAATAAATAATTCTTCACATTCCTTTCGATATTAGAGTATAATTATTTAATAATTTTTATTTAATAATGATCTTAATACTCTCCACAGCATGAAATTGTCTCTTTAAAAGGCCCCCTTTAAAAATATTTTATAAATAAATTCCTAAAACTTTGATTATATTCTTGTAGCAATTTATCAATCTTAAAGTTTTATGTTCTTTTTTAACTTTTGGAATCACATTTCTTTCTATTCCTTAGGGTTTTTACTAATATTTCCATACTTTCTCAAAATAAATAACATTTTTTCTCTAATTGAGGTTTCTCAAAAGTCCCCTAAAATATTAACTTCATATAGATTGTTAAAAACATGGAAAAAATAGATCCAATAAATGATACACCTAGTCATATATGATACTACTTTTAGTACCCATTGAAACCCATAGTCTTTAGCCACTTATTGGATGATGGTGTTATTTATAATGGCCCTGCCTGTTATTTAAGGTTCCTTCGAGAACTCTGTGAAAAATATCTCCCCTTTCTACTTCTGATGTCTCTACCTCAACTTTATTGAAATCTCATTCCTCGTGAAATAGATCACCAACATCCAGGATCATATAGGCATGAATTCATTTCTATCCTTTCTTTTTTATCAAATAAATCACACTATGTATTGTGACTACAAGGATTTGTTATTATTAAAGGGTCCCAACACAATGAATTTTAATAGGTAGTAGTGTCAGTACCTTCTCTTATCAACATTATTCTGTGATATGAAAATATCATAGTATCTGTCCATTACTTTATCTATACCAGTTGATACTCTTTCAAGGTTTAGTATTCTTCATGTTTTTCTTCAATAAATGTTTTTTATGAGTCCTACAAATGATGAAAGCTCTATATTTTTAGTCACTTAATTTTATACATCTTCTCTTGTAAAAATATTTATAAATTTCAGGAATAGTATTTACATATTTTAAATAAGGTTACTAAATGAAATGCAATGTTGATATTTCCTCCTCTTTGAATCCATTAAAACTAATTCAAGGGATATATTTTAAATCTTATTTATGGATTTTATTTTTAATATTCATGTTGTATTAAAATATCACAGAGACTTCTCTATAATACATAACATTTTAAATCATTCAACATACATGTGAGAAACATAGAAAATTATAATGATATAGAAACATCATTAAAACATTGCTGAAACTCACTTTGGATTGATTTCATAATATCTATTGTAATCATGACCCTTTAGAATGATTATGATTATTAAACAATGATGATCATCAACTATACATCATTTAAATTATATTTGATGTGATAGATGATAAATTGCAATTCTTTAAGAGACTTATAAAGTAACATCCACGGTAAATAAAGAGTAAGAAATTTTCATATTTATTAATATCTGTGAATTAAATATTAATTTTACTTTAAAGGGGATTCTATGTTCGATGGCGTACCCGACACACAACAATGAGTTTCTTTGAAATCTTACGTTGCACACAACGTTGAGTTATACCGAAAAATAATATATTATTATTATTATTTTAAATGGTAGTTAAGGCTTAGTCGTTGTAATGGAGGGAATGAATATAACTAACTAAAATATGATTACAAATGTTTGTTAAATTTTTTTACATTTATCCAACAAAAGTTATAGGCTTAAAATTTGAATGAATCCAATTTTAAGCATAAATACTCTAATATTCTTTAAAAAGTTGATTTATCGCCTTTTGATGGAGAACCCTTTTTAAATCTAGTTTTTGTCACTTTTATATGTTTTATTTGATAAAATAAACTTATTATTTATAATTGGGACATCAAAATTTACTTTGGATGAAATTTTGGTATTTTTCTGATAATGTTCATTTTTAATGAATAGTGAAAATACTGTATTTTAATTAAAAACTTCCTTTTAATCTAATTTATTTATATGGATAGATTATCTTTTTAAATGGTTTTAAAGTTTAATTAGATTATATTTTTAGCATTTAATTCAATATTGGTCATTGGAAGAAATTTTAATTTGAAATTGGACATAAACAAGTGTCAATCTTTTGATAGTTATTATTTCTTAAAATCACGCTTTTTTGTTTTGACAACGAGAATTAATTTTAAATTAATTTTTTCCACTTCTGTGTTTTTAATTTGGAAAAATTTATTCCATATTTGGAATCAGGTGGTTGAAATTGTGTAAATATGGAACTTTTTTTAGACATAATGAATATTTATTTCAGTAAATATTTTATTTACCATGGTTAATGGGTAAATCTGGTAAATAAGGGTAAAAAATATTATTATAATAATATTAAATTACCCTAAAATGTGTCATATTCCTATTGGTTGATAAGTGTCCAACCATGGTCATCCTTGGGTCGATTTTGGGACCCCATGGATCCACTTGGTAGTGATAATGAGATTTTATATTAATTAATTTAACATAAAGACAAAAATGACATAAACATATATTTTTAGTAAATCAATTTTTACATGGGCTTATATAAGTTATATCTTAGACTATAAATATTCATTATAAATATAAAAATATTTCCTACATCATCATATTTTATTTATAATTTTTAGATATCAAAAAAATAAAATTATTTATGACACAATGATAATGTAGTGATTACCTTATTAATGAAAGATTTAAATAAATGAGATTATAAAATTTAAGAAAACTATCAAAAACCTGTCCAATTATTATTGGATGATTTTATTTAGAAAAAGAGTCATCTTATATTCTAATTTAATGAGTTTTGGACCTTTTAAAATCCAAAATCAATTTATAAAAAAATAATATTTTCAAACTTTCCTAAAGAGCCCCTCCTCTCCCTTATAAAAATCCATAACCTCTAACCCATTACTCATGCCTCTAAATCCCCTTGGCTCGTCCAAACTCTACCCAATTAACCACCCTAAATACCTCTATTCCTCCTATAATCCTTACCTTAGGAAGAAGGCACTTCAAGGAATCCTTTTTGGTTCAAACCAAAGGGAGTTACCCGATTTAAAGGTAACGTATTCTCTTAAGTTCTTTTCTTGTATTTTACTTCTCCAACCCCCTAAACTATATTTATTCTTTTATTTTATAAAAACAAAATTATCCTCTATATAATAGTTTTTTTTTATGATAAGGATTCAAACTACACTTCCACACACCTCCATCTAATGGATACAAACATACTGTTTCTATGGACGGCGAACTACTACCTCACGAAACAATGATTGTTCAAATATCTCCAACCGCCTCTCATAACGGCCATTATGATGGAACTATATTTATATATGATATATATTATGTTTATGTTTTCTATATTATTCTATATTTTTCATTTATATAATACCTTTATTGTTTCCATATTGGGTAATTACGATAATTTCATTTGAGGAAGTGCGTACTACCGCCCCCTCAAAGTGATATGACTCGTTCATTTCTTACATGGAATGTATAAAGGATGGTGTTAATGAAATTATGTAATGTATATAAAATATTATATTATACTGGAATAATAATATACCTATGTATCATTTGGTTTTCATTCCTTTTAAAATGAAAAAAATGAAATGGAAGTAGCGTTCATGCGTAGGTACAGCTTACCGTCTCCATGAACGGTGCATTTCATTTTCATATATCCAAATAATATGGACTATTATAAATACATATATACTGGATATATATGATATATATGATATATAAGTCATGAATATCATTCTAGAGATAATGCAATTTTGACCACATGGACAATTTTTAATTATAACAAGTTCATTTTTAACTCAAGTTCTGAATATTGACAAAATGTCCGATACAAACTCAAATAATTAACTAATTGTTATACAAAGGTAATAAGTGATATAAAAGGAATAATAAACCCCTTTGAATTTTAATTTCATTGAAAGGGAATATTTTTTCTACGAAGCATATTAGTTAACAAAAAAAGGAATGCTTTTAACATTTGCGGCGACAATGACCTCTCTACCACCGTAATCATTAGTTGGATTCCTCTATAAGCCTAAATGTTTTTAAAAGAAAAAGAAATCCCTTATTCGATTTTTGGGTGTTTTGGTATTGAAAATGGTTTTTGAAATTGATTGATTATTTCAATATCTTGAAATGATTTCTTGTGATTGCAAATGAAATGTTATTAGTGAAATGTTTATATTTCCAATATTTTATGTGTTATGATTTTATAATGGTAATTGGACTTTTAACGGGTGGTTACGTGATAAACCAAATGACGAGTGGTGTCATGATAAACCAGCACAAGTGGTTACATTATAACCTCCCATGCATTGGGTATGGAAGTCATCCGTATGGCTATTACATTTAGTGATATGTATGGAAGTCATCTGTATGGCTATTCCATTTAGTGATATGTGTGGAATCTACCTGTATGGTTATTATATTTAAGTATGTTTATGTCCCAAGTTACCTTCATATGTTATGTGTTCTTTATATGGGTTTTATGGTAATATTTTGGTTACAAAAGTGTAATCAATGATCTTTTATTCAGTAAAGAGTATTTACTACTTCATAAAGGTGAAAAGTATTACTTATGATAAAGTATTCATGGTTTGCTTATTGTTTTGAAAAAATAACAGTTTTACTTCTTTGTGTATCCCTTATTGAGAATTTTATACTCATCCCATGTTTTTTTAAAATGTTTTTTTCAATAATTAAGGATAAATAGGTCCAAGGATGGGATCATGGAAAATTCATGATGTCTAAAATATGGGATTAGTCATGACTCTTTTTTCAAGAGTTTTTATTTTATAAAAAAATGTATACTGAGTAGAATTGTCTACATGTAATATTCAAATTGTTATGTATATGTTATGACCTACTTATCTAAAGCTCTAAACTTGAAAAGATCCTCAATGTGAATTATTAACTTAATTCAATATTTTGTAATGTTTAAGGCTGGGTCCTTATAGTTGTTATCAGAGGTCGGTTTAGATAACTTTAGGAGTTAGGGTATTGTTAAATTAATATCCATAAATTAATTTATGGTAATATTGAAACGATATAGCATTTATAGATTACCATGTTTCTTTGCCTAAGATATTTCTGTGTTCAGAATGGTTTTCCACAACGGAAACAGGTAAGCTATGTTGGGAAGGCATACAAAGAAGAATAGCCTTCTAAATCAGCAACCTAAGATGGTTGGAATCAGAATTGAACATTTTGTTGCAGTGATGGCTCAGTTGACTCAAGTTATAAATGGAGGTTGTGTTTATTAATGATATTTTTGATTATTAAAAAAATTAAATAGGAACATGAAAGTCATTTAAGGGTTGTCTTGAAAACCTTAAAAGAAAATAAAATGTATGCGAAATTTAGCAAGTGTGAGTTTTGGTCACAAAAAAATTCATTCCTTGGTCACATTGTTTCAAAAAATGGAATAACTGTTGATCCTACTAAAAACGTTATTAAATAATGGACAAGACCCACAAATATAACTGAGATCTGTAGTTTTCGTGATTTAACAGGTTATTACTGGAGGTTTGTTGAAAATTTTTCACGGTTATCTTGTCCAACGACTAAGTTAACTCAAAAAGGTGTTATGTTTATCTAGAAAAAAGAATGTGATGATTATTTTTAGGATTTGAAAAAAAGATTAGTGAACTCTCTAGTTTTGGAACTACCATCCAAAAATGGTGATTTTGTTATCTAAAGTGTGCTTTATTGAAAGGACTTGGTTGTTTCCTAATGAAAAATGATCAGGTAATTTCTTATGCTTCATGTCAGTTGAAACCTCATAAATTAAATTACCCTACACATGATTTGGAATTAGATGTTATTTTTTTTGCTTTAAAAAATTAGAGGCATCATCTGTATGGAGTAAAATATGAAATATATACTGACCATGAAAGATTGAAGTATATATTTACTCAGAAGGAATTAAACATGAGACATAAGAGATGGTTAGAATTAATCAAGGATTATGATTGAATGATCTATTTCCATTCGGGAAAGGAAAATAAAGTGGTCGACGCTTTGAGTCAAAAGATTAATGCTACCTTAACGATGCTATGTTTGGAATGAGATCCTTTAGTTTTTTATATGATGAAATTTGTATTGGAAGTTGATGGTGCGGGAAATTCCTCTATTTTGTTTCTGGTTTCTGTACAATCGTTCTTAGAAGACAGAATTAAGCAAGCAAGAAATTTGAAAATAAGTTGCAGAAAAAGGTAGAATTGGTTTAGAAGGTTAAGTTAGCTAAGTTTAATATTGATAGAGACTATGTTTTGAGATTTGGAAATAGATTATGTGTGCCTTGTGATTCACAGTTGAAGAAATCGTTGTTATGTGAAGCTCATAGTTCTCTGTTTTCAATTCATCCTGGTAGTACTATGATGTACAGAGATCTTCGAGATTATTATTGATGGGACGAAATGAATTGAGATATTGCTGACTTTTCTATGAGTTGGTTGACTTTTCAATAGTTTAAAGTAGAGCGGTAGTTACCAAAAGGGATTCTTCAGTCTTTTTTGGTGCCAGATTGGAAATGAGAAAATATATCCATGGACTTCGTTTTGGGATTACCAAAGACATCTTGAGGTAACAATGGAATCTGGGTTATTGTTGATCGATTGAATAAATCTGCTCATTTACTTCCTATTCAAGATACTTTGTCTCTAGAACATCTTTCTCAGTTGTATGTTAAAGAGATAGTCAGATTGCATGGAGTTCCCTCCTCCATTTTATCTAATCGTGATCTCAGGTTCACTTCTAACTTTTGGAAATGCCTTCAAAAGTCGTTGGGTACTGAATTAAATTTTAGTACAACTTTTCATCCACAATTATATGGGCAGTTAGAATGAAAAAGTCAGACTTTGGAAGATATGCTACTTGCTTATCCAATGAATTACCAGGGAAGTTGGAACCAACATTTTTATTTGGTTGAATTTTCTTATAATAATAGTTTTCATTCCAGTATACAGATGGCTCCATTTGAGGAATTATATGGAAAGCATTGTCGAAATCCATATTTTTGGGATGAAGTAGGTGAAAGGAAGCTAATGGGACCAGAATTGGTAGAAGCGATGATAGAGAAAGTTCAGTTGATTTAGAAGTGCATGAGAACAGCTCATATTAGGTAGAAAAGTTATGTGGATAACCGGAGGAAGGATTTTTCTTTTGAGGTAGGTGATCATGTCTTTCTCAAAGTTTCTCCATGGAAAAGTGTGATGCATTTTGACAAGAAGAGAAAGTTGAGTCCGAGGTTCATTGGACCCTATGAAATCCAAGAGAAAGTTGGATTAGTTGCCTATAGGGTGGGTTTAACTCCATGTTTATCCAAGGTACACAATGTTTTTTATGTTTCAATATTGAGAAAGTATATGCCAGATCTATCTCAAGTTTTGAGTCCATAGGTAGTTCAGTTGGGAGAAAATCTTTCTTATGAGGAACAACCTATCCATATTATTGACTGAATAGAGAAAGTGTTGCGGAATAAGGTAATTCATTAGGTAAAGTTTTTTTGAAAAAATCATATGGTTGAAGAGGAAATGTGGGAATCTGAAAATGCAATGAGGTATAAATACCCCCATTTATTTGATAAGTAAATAAAATTGTGGGGACACAATTTCCAAAAGGAGAGAAGGATGTAACATCCTAGATAAATAAAGAGTAATAAATTTTCATATTTATTAATATTTTTTAATTAAATATTAATTTTAATTTAAAGGGTATTCTATGTTCGATGGCATACCCAACACGCAACAACAGGTTTCTTTGAAATCTTACGTCGCACACAATGTTGGGTTATACCAAAAAATAATATAATATTATTATTATTTCAAATGGTAGTTAACACCTAGCTATTGTAATGGTGGGAATGAACAGAACTAACTAAAATATGATTACACATGTTTATTAAATGTTTTTACATTTATCCAATAAAAGTTATAGGCTTAAAATGTGAATGAATCCAATTTTAAGCATAAATACTCTAATATTCTCTAAAAGGTCAATTTACCGCCTTTTGATGGCGAACCCTGTTTAAATATATTTTTTGTCACTTTTATATATTCTATTTTATAAAATAAAACTCTTCTTTAGAATCTGGACATCAAAATTTACTTTGGATGAAATTTTGGTATTTTTCTGATAATGTTCATTTTTTAATGAATCGTGAAAAATAGTATATTTTAATTCAAAACTGCCTTTTAATATAATTTATTTATATGGTTAAATTATATTTATAAATGGTTTTAAAGTTTAATTAGATTATATTTTTACCATCTAGTCCAATTTTGGTCATTATAAGTAATTTCACGTTGAAATTGGACATAAACAAGTGTCAATTTTTGATAGTTATTATTTCTTAAAAACACGTTTTTTTGTTTTGACAACATGAATTAATTTTAAATTAATTTATGCCACTTCTGTGTTTTGAATTTGGAAAAATGGATTATATATTTATAATCATTAGTTATAAATTTTGTAAATAGGTAACTTTCATTTTTAGACATTGTGAATATTTACTTCAGTAAATATTTTATTTACCATGGTTAAAGGGTAAATATGGTAAATAAGGGTAAAAAATATTTTTATAATAATATTAAATTGCCCAAAAATGTTTCATATTACTATTGGTTGATACATGTCCGACCATGGGCATCCTTGAGTCGATTTCAGGACCCCATGGAGCCACTTGGGAGTGATAATGACACTTTATATTTATTAATTTAAAGTAAAGACAAAAATGACATAAACATATATCTTTTAGTAAATCAATTTTTACATGGGGTTATATAAGTCATATCTTAGACTATAAATATTAATTAGAAATATAAAATAATTTTATACATAATTGTATTTTATTTTTAATTTTTAGACATCAAATAAATAAAATTATTTATGACACAATGATGATGCAGTGATTGCCTTATTAATGAATGATTTAAAAAATGAGATTATAAAATTAAAAAAAAACTATCCAAAACCTATTAAAATTATTATTGGATGATTTTATTTCAAACAATATTCATCTTATCTTTGAATTTAATTAGTTTTTGACCTTATGAATCTGAAAATCAATTTATAATAAAATAATATTTTCAAACATTCCTAAAGAGCCCCTCCTCTCCCTTATAAAAATCCATCACCTGCAACCCATTAATAACACATCTCAAACCACTTGTATCATCCAAACTTTGCCCAATATATATCCCTACATACCTCTCTTTCTATTATAAGCCTTACCTTAGGCATAAGTCACTTCAAGGAAGCAATTTGGTTCAATCCAAAGGGAGTTACCCGATTTAAAGGTAACATCTTTTCTAAAGTTATTTTCTTTTATATTACTTATATAACCCCATAAAATCTCTTTATTACTTTATTTTATAACAACACAAATATCCTAAATATACTAGGTTTTTTTATGAGAAGGATTCTAACTACACTTCCACACGCCTCCATCTAATGGATACGAACATACTATTTCTGTGGACGGCGAACTATTGCCTCATGAAACGATGATTGTTCAAATATATCCAACTGCCTCTCATAGTGGCCATTATGATGACACTATATTTATATATTATATACATTATGTTTATGTTTTATCTATACTTCTGTATTTTTCATTTATAACATACCTTTATGGTTTCCATAATGGGTAAATACGATAATTTCATTTGAGAAAAGTGCGGACTACCGCCCCCTCAAAGTGATATGACTCGTTCATACTGTACATGGAACATATAAAGTATGGTGTTAATGAAATTATGTAACATATATAACATTTGATATTATAATTTAATAATAATATTCCTATGTGTCATTTGGTTTTCATTCCTTTTAAAATGAAAAAATGAAATGGAAGTAGCGTTCATGCGTACGTATGACTTACCGTCTCCATGAACGGTGCATTTCATTTTCATATATCCAAATGATATGGACTATTAAAAATAAATATATTCTGGATATATATGATATATATGACATATAAATCATGAATATCATTCTAGAGATAATGTAATTTCTACCACATGGACAATTTATAATTATAACAAGTTCATTTTTAACTCAAGTTCCGAAGATCGACAAAATATCCGATAGGAACTCAAATAATTAACTAATTGTTATAGCAAGGTAATAAGTGATATAAAAGGAATAATAAACTTGAAAAAAGGTTCTTAACCAATTATAAATTTACTTAAGTTTATTAATTAGGAAATTAAAGAACTAATGGGTCATGTCGGACACGAGGTAGGGGACTTCGTCTCAATCTTCATTCATTGAGGCATGTTTTGATAATATACACCTCCTTCTTTTATATGGTGTATAATAAACCCCTTTGAATTTTATTTTCATTCAAATGTAATATTTTTTCTAAGAATCATTTTACTAAATGACAAAAGGAATCTTTTTTTTATATATGCTGAGATAATGATGAAAACCAGACAACCTACAAGGAACAAGCTCTACAAAGGAGGATGGGAAAGGAGATTTCACCACAGTAGAAGATAAACAGATTGCAAGAATGAGAGGGTATGGAGCCTTCCATCGGGAAAATCCTGTGCATGTACGGGAATTCCTAGCCGAACAGCAATGCGAAGGTGGAGAGCTGATTTCACGATGAAGATACTGGGGAGGAGCAGTTCCAAGTAGTTAGTCTGGGTTGTATGTAATGTTTGAAGCCTACGGGAAATGAATTCCTCTACGGCCTATGGTCCATGTAAAATATTACGCCTACGGGCCTTGTAAGAGTTCCACCTCACCCCTTGAAAGGTGGATTATCCAAAATCAATAAAAAATAAAGGCCTTTGGGCCATTGGAGGACTGTGTGGTAATTCCATTTAAGTATGATTATGTCATAAGTTACCTTTATATGTTATGTGTTATTTCTATGGGTTTTGTGGTAATCTATTGGTTACAAAAAGTAATGAAATTATCCTTTATTCAGTGAAGATTATTTACTACTTCATAAAGGTTAAAATTATTACTTATGATAATGTATTCATGGTTTAAATTTTGTTTTGAAAACTAACAGTTTTCCTTTTCTATGTATCCCTTACTGAGCTTTTTATGATCATCCCAAGTTTTTGAAAAAAATTTCACAGGACATAAAGGGGAATAGGGTCAATTATGGGATCAAAGAATATCCACGATGATTAAAACATGGAACTAAACATGTTTCATTTCTTTTAATAGTTTTATTTTTTGAAAAAATGGATACTGAGTAGAAGTGTCTACATATAATATTCTAATTATTATATATATGTTATGACCTAATTCGATAAAGCTATAAATCTGAAAAGATCCATAATGTGAATTATTTAATTAATTCAAGATTATGTAATGTTTAAGGTCGGGGCATTACAGTTGGTATCGGAGTTCAGATTAGATAACTTTTGTAGTAAATGTGTTATTTTAGTATAAGTGACATAACCATAATGGTTAGAATATTAGAAAGAGTCATAGTTATTTTAAATAAATTGAATGAGTTTTAGATAACATGAATAAGTATATATTAGTATTTACACTCCTCATAAAATATTATATGATGATTTTACTGATATACTCACACTAACATTTTTGGTTTTAGTAAATGGAAGGATATACCAGGCACCAAAGTAACAATGGATGTGAAGAAAACTGTGACGGTTTTCTGAATAAGAAGCTGAATGAAATGGGAGATGCAATGAGAAATCTTGTGGTTATTCTTAACCAACTATCTGGAATCATGATTGACCACTTGAACCTTGGTGAATTTTCTAAGGCATCATATATGCGAGAATTAAATCCCAACAGAAGTTCAGGTAATAATCATATAAAGGTAAGTATATTAAAAAACCAATGTATCAAGGATGTGAAAAGAAACACCTAGGAAAATGCTTCAATGGTACGGGAATATGCTATAGATGTGGTAATGAAGGTCCTAAAACAAGAACCTGTCGTGGAAAAAGGAATCATCCAGTTGACTCCAAGAAAGAGAAAGTAGTTATTTTATCGGGATAAATTGAATGTTTTAAATGTGGTGTGCATGGTTATTATTCAAATAGATTTCCATTGAAGAAGGTTCGGGAATGGGATCAGCAGGATCATACAAATATATGTTAACCAATTCCTAATTCCTTTCCAATTGAGGATGAGGAAACTAACAATGACCAATGAAAGGAAAGAAGTATTACGGAGTAATTTTGAAAAGTATGGTTAATGGATCATGAAGAATATTTAATGAGTAATAAGTCTACATATAAGGGATTAAAGAGTTATGGTATATTTTATGATAATTAAATTCCTAAAATAATTAAGGCTCTTTTGATGACGGTATTACTTTGGAAGACTTTTTCTAGTATGTGTAACCCTAATGTTTGATATGTGAAAATTTTATTCAACAATGATTTATCTTTTCTTGTTTGGATATAATGGATAACCATAGGGGTTCATATGATCTTTTGTTTTTGAGGAAATTATAGTTTATTACATTATAGGATGAAAATAAGAGGTATGAGATATAATTTTTTGTTAAAATATTTTATGGTTATTTTTTAGAAATTTTTCTCATTTTTTGTAAATTTTATAAAATTATATAGTTTTTCAAAAAAGGAAAACACATAGACTGTGTGACAAACCATCACGTCGGACGAAGCTATGGGAATCTAACCTACAACCAAAGTGAGATTGGGATTTATTGCCTACCATTGGCCTATGTGAAGTCCCTGACTAGTATGACTTATTATTTTTAGTTAATTGATTTTATTGATCAAGAATAAGTTGATTTGGGATCTTATGTTTTATCAAATGGATTTAATTATTATGTAAAAATGACTTGGTGATTAAATTATAAAGTTTATTTTGGAAGAAGTTTGTTCTTTTGGGAATCTATAAGCTTAATTAAAATAGAATATTGTGGGATTTCATTTGAGCAGTAGTTTTGGAATTTTATTTGGGAATAATCTGTGTTTTTTGTGGACTTATAGCACTTTGGGTTATTTATGGAAATGATTAACATATCTTTGATAATATGTGATTAAGATAATTACTTTTAGGTATGATACTTTAAGAGTAGTCGATGATGTTTGGAGATAAATATTAAGATTTATTGTGGAATACTATGTGATCAAATTATTCTTAGATTTGGGTTTCAATATTAGTTTGGATTAAATTGAATAATTTTAAGGTAATTTGTGTAATGAAAGGTCTTTTTTGAACTCTGGTTATTGTTTGTTGAATTTCGGAGATTAAGAGTAGTATTTCTTTTTATGAAGGACTATCCTTTTTGGGGACTATCTAATCATGTAATACCCATTTTGGTTTTGGTTAATATATCGTTCATCTTTTTTGGATTATGTGACTCTCTAGAAGTTGATTCTAGTGCTTCAGGTGTGACCAAGTCATCGTGAATACTCAACGTTTTCAGAAAAGATAAGTTTTGTAGAAATTTATTGAAGGATGAAACTCTACTTGAAAAGTAAGTTTATTTCCTTATTTCCTTAGTCAATATCATAAATAAATTCTCTAACATAATGAAATGGAACATAAAACAAATCCATTGTCCATTTACTTTTCCTACTGGTGAATCAAAGACTGTTTAACCAATCACAATTTTGTGGTTTTAAAATTATTAACTTCCTCCTAATCATGTTTTTATCACTCTCCATCAGAACATGACACTTAGTTTCTCCTCCATATCTATGTTTTCATGGAATCCTATTATGAGTTATCTCGAGTGACCTTTGTACTTATCTT
The DNA here is from genome assembly GCA_963277665.1 of Viscum album. Lineage (NCBI taxonomy): Eukaryota > Viridiplantae > Streptophyta > Magnoliopsida > Santalales > Viscaceae > Viscum > Viscum album. The sequence goes on from OY728129.1 coordinate 1,560,145,948, forward strand.
TCTTTATTTTAAATTGAATGTTTTATTGACTCTTTTTCTAATGTGGGGCTTTCAATGAAGATTCTAAGCCCAATTTTAAAATTGTAAGGACGCAATATCCAAAAGGGGGGAAGGATGTAACATCCCAGGTAAACAAAGAATATGAAAATTTCAAATTTATTAATATTTTTTAATTAAATATTAATTTTACTTTAAGTGTAATGTTATGTTCGATGGCTTACTCGACACGCAACAAAGGGTTTCTCTGAAATCTTATGTTGCACACAAGGATGAGTCATACTAAAAAATAATAATATTATATTATTTTAAATGGTAGTTAATGAATAGTTGTTTTATTGGAGGGAATGAATAGAATAAAAAATATTATAATTAAACATGTTTGTTAATTTTTTTTACATTTATCCAATAAAATTTAGAGGCTTAAAATGAGAATGAATCCAATTTAAAGCATAAATACTCTATTATTTTTAAAAGGTAGTTTCACCGCCTTTTGATGGAGAACCCTTTTTAAATCTAGTTTCTTTCAATTTTATATCTTTCATTTGAAAAATTAAACTTCTTCTTTAAAATTGGGATATAAAAATTTACTATTGGTAAATTTTTTGTATTTTTCTATACAGTTTATTTTTAATGAATAGTGAAAATACTGCATTTTAAGTCAAAATTGTATTTTCATCTGATTTATTTATATGGATAGATTATCTTTCTAAATGGTTTTAAAGAGTAATTGAACTATATATTTACCATTTAATCCAATTTTAGTCATTTGAAGTAATTTAAATATGAAATTAGATATAAACATGTGTCAATCTTTTTGTAGCTTTTACTTCTTAAAAATGCACTTTCTAGTTTTGACAAGAGAAATTAATTTTAAATTAAATAATGAAACTTATATGTTTTTGATTTGGTAAAATAGACATCATTTTTGAATTATGAATATCAAAATTAGATTTGGGAGAATTTTTGGTATTTTTCTGAAAATGTGCAATTTTTTATGAATAGTGAAAAACACCGCATAGTAGTTAAAAACCGACTTTTTCATTTAAATGAAATTTTACCTATTCTATGAATTAAATTTAAAAACTTCTATATACATGGTTGTCATCAATAAGTAAAATTTGATTCAATATTATGAAAATAATTTTTGGTCAATAGTAACTTTTGATTTTTATTTACTTCTGTTAAAGGTAAATATTGAAATGAGTGTAAAAAATATTATAATAATAAAAAATTACCTTAAGACTTATCCTAACCTTATTTTATGAGTCATTTTCATCCAATAAAATCCTTGGGTGGAACTTTTGGCTTTTTAAATCCACTTGGGTAAGATAATGCCACTAATAACGTTTTTAAAATTAAAATTAAAAATATCATAAACTTGTATTGTTTTCCTAAAACAATTTTAATGTGGGGTTATATAATTAATATATTTAACAATAAGTATTAATTAGAAATATACAAAGATTTAATAAATCATGGTATTTTGTATATAATTTTTCGACAACAAATAAATAAATTTATTTGTGACACAATGATGATATAATTATTACCTCATTAATGAATATTGTAAATAAATGAGATTATAAATGTTAAAATAAATCTATTTTCATAATTTCTAAGCCATCCACGAATTTTTTGGATTATTATGAACATTTATCATATAATTAATGAAGTTTTTTTGAATTTATAAAGTTTTTATGGTTTTTTAAAAAGTCATGATATGAATAGTATAAAAATTGACATAATTGAGTTTTAAAATCAATATATATTTTATTAAATGATAAAATAGTCCTAAAAATATAATATTCATTCAAATGAAATATATGGTATTTGAAATTTCATTAATGATCCATTTAGGGTTGCTTGTAATTTTATTGTAAATATATTAACTATATAGTATAAATATACCAGAAGACATGGTAAAAGTTAAATAAGTTAAGAAAGGGTTAAATAAAAATGATAAGGATAACAAAAATATCCAAAACCTTTCCAATTCATATTGGATGATTTTATTTCGACTTATATTCATCTTATCTTAAAATATAATGAGTTTTGTTCCTTTTCAAAATGAAAATCATTTTATAATAAAATAATACTTTCAAACTTTCCTAAAGAGCCCCTCCTCCCTCTTATAAAAGAGACCAACTCTAACCCATTACTCACACATATCAAGCCCCTTGTCTCGTCCAACATCTTAAAAAATAATCTCCCAAAATATCTATATTCCTCCTAGTATCCTTCCCCTAGGAAAAAGGTAAATCAAGAGAGCCCTTTGGCTCAATTCAAAAGAAGTTACCCGATTTGCGGTAATGTCTTCTCCCAAGTTTCATTCCATTATTTTTCCTTCTACACTCCCTATTATCTTCTAATTCTTTGTTTATATAACAAAAACAGTATCCTAAATATACTAGGTTGTTGTTATGATAATTATTTAAACTAAACTTACACACACCTCCATCTAATTTATACGAACATATTGTTTCTGTGTTCGACAAATTACTGCCTCCTGAAACAATGATTGTTCGATTTTCCCCTACCACCTCTCATTATGGCCATTATGATGGAACTATAATTATATAAGATATTTATGATATATAATTTATCTTTATTATTTTTTAATTCTCTTTTATTACATACCTTTATTATTTTCATGTGGTCTATATATATATATATATATTTGTTAATTTCATTTGAGGAAGTGTGGACTACCGCCCCCTCAAAGTGATATGACTCGTTCAGGCTATACATTGAACATATAAAGGATGGAATTAATGAACTTATTTAACATATATAACATAGATATTATATTTAAATTATAATATATGTATGTATAATTTAGTTTTCATTCCTTTAAATATGAAAAATAATTGAAAGTAGTGTTCATGCGTACGTACAGCTTACCATCTCCATAAATAGTGCATTTCATTTCTTATATCCAAATGTTATGGACTATTATAAGTATATATATAATGTATATAAATGATATATATGATATCTAAATCATGAATATAAATATTTAGGTAATGTAATTTTGAAGACATGGACAATTTGTAATTATAAAAAGGTCATTTTTTTACTCAAGTTCCAGACATCAACAGTTTGGGTGTTTTGGTATTGAAAATGGTTTTTGAAATGGATAAATTATTTCAATATCTTGAAATTATTTCTTGTGATTTCAAATGAAATGTTATTAGTGAAATATTTATATTTTAAATATTTTATGTGTTATGATTTTATAATGGTACTTGGACTTTTGACGGGTGGTTACGTGATAAACCAAATGACGAGTGGTGTTGTGATAAACCAGGATGGGTGGTTAAGTTATAACCTACACTGCATTGGGTATGTAAGTCATCCCTATTACTATTCCATTTAGTTATATGTATGGAAGTCGGCCGTATGGCTATTCCATTTAGTGATATGTGTGGAAGTCGACCATATGGTTATTCCATTTAAGTATGCTTATGTCCCAAGTTACCTTTATATGTTATGTGTTATTTATTTGGGTTTTAAGGTAATATTTTGGTTACAAAAGGGTAATCAATGATCTTTTATTCAGTGAAGATTATTTACTACTTCATAAAGGTAAAAATTATTACTTATGATAGAGTATTCAGGGTTTTCTTGTTGTTTTTAAAAACTAAAAGTTTTCCTTCTTTGTGTTTCCCTTACTGAGCATTTTATGCTCATCCCAAGTTTTTTTTAAATGTTTTTCACAAGACTTAAAGATGAATATGGTCAATTATGGGATCAATAAAAATTTATGATGTCTAAAATATAGGATTATACATGAATCTTTTTTTCAATAGTTTTTATTTTATAAAAAAATGGATACTAAGTAGAAGTGTCTACATGTAATATTCAAATTGTTATGTATATGTTATGACCTAATTATATAAAGATATAAACTTGAAAAGATCCTCAATGTGAATTATTAACTTAAATTAAGATTATGTAATGTTTAAGTTCAAGTCCTTATATATAATGTTCCAGGAATGTTTATTCATTTACTACATATTCAATAAACCAATAAATTTTTGTTTACATTCATAAAATATTAAAATATCCTTGAAAGTCCTATGACATAGAAAATTCATACATGAAGTAAAGACATACACAATCCCAAACCATGTCATAATAACATGAATTTCTTATGAAATGTCTATACTATCACATGAAATTTCATGTCATAAGAAACCATCACAAGTATCTTAAAAATCCATGTCTTTCATACAAGATTATTTCCTCTATCATATGAAGATTACACTCTCATAAAAACTCTTCCATTATCTTTTTTTATGCATGCACTAAAACCTCTATATTCAATCTACATGTAGATTTTAGTGTATATTTTATCATATTCTTATTTCAAAAAACTTATATATTCTTATAATGAACCTATTTAATCTCAATAATATAAACAATTTTTGTCTTAAAATTATTATAATATAACAATACTTCATTCATATTAATACTTTAAATATTTTTTCCTATATAAAGACCTTATTTCTTCTTCTGGTTGATTCATGGTCATTTTCTAGTTGATTGATAATCGATCCTCTAATTTACTATTATAGCATGATAGTTTCCAGGAAAACCAATACAAAATTTTGTAATTTTAGAATTATTTTCTATGGTTGTGGTGGTAGATAGATTATAGAATCATTCTAACAATTTATCCAACCACATAATCCTTATAGTATTAAATCTTGATTCATGTATGAGGCACCCAATTTTTGCACGCTATTTTTCTTACATATTTTTCATAGATCTATCAATACTAATTAGCTTTATGGTATCTTTTAATTCTTATCAGGTTCAGGTCAGTATTGGAACATCATGTTACAATGGCAGAGTTGTATAATTCACAAGTTCAATTATCTAAACTTGATAGAACCCCTTTGGTATTCACCTGGGCTTTATAGTTCATTAATTTACTTCAAAAACTATTCCTAAACATCTTTACATCAATATATGAAATGTCTTTAAATAATATCACCTCTTTTTTATAGCTTAATCTATAGAAACACTATACATTCTCAATAATATTACTTCTTTTGTATCAATTTTTAGGATTTAAAGAATCCAGTGGATTGATATGATGAGTGTTTTATTTTTTTACAATAGTTAATAAATTTAAGTAAAGGGGAAGATTGAATATAAATATGTAGTTTTTTATGTTTTAAAATGCTAAGGTTTACAATATTTCATTCTAGGACAATTAAAATCTTGAGTTTTAGAAAATATATAGTATTAATTGATGAAATTTTGATTCTAGATGAACCAAACTTATTTCAATCCATTAGTATCTTATATATCAACTCAAATTTTATTGGAGATTATTTTTGGAATGATAAGTGTTGAAGGACAATGTTTTTCTAGAAGCACTATCCAATCTAGTCTTAGAACATGTATTTTAAAATAAAATTGAATATATGGTTGTTGGATATTATTCATGTTAGGTCTCCTTATTATGCATGTGGGGAGGGTCTTCATACTGATGGTATATCCTTAAGGAAGGACTATAAGGGGTATATATCGATTGGAATGGATATATTTATCTTCTTTACTCCTGATGAAATCATAAGACTGATCTTCCTGATATTGGACCTCCCATACATAGGACAGGCTAAGACACCTGGGATACTTGAGAATTCTCATAGGGTATCTAGGGCCTCTTGGTTATAATGTCACTAAAATTTTCTCCAGTTTCAAATTAAATTTTATATAAAATATCTTGAGTATTGATAGAAACATTAGTAGAGGATGTTCCCCTCTATTTAATGAGTTTTATGTGCTTGTGGTGATACATCCTTCTTAGTCAATGGGTTTTGAAAACTAAGATAAATATTTATTTGGGGTTTCTCTAGGATTTAGCGATGCTTGAAAATGATGATTTCTATTATTATTGCGATCCCTCCTTGGTGATTATTTAGAAATTTATTATATTATAATGATACCTCCTTATTATTATTATTATTATTAATATATTCCATGATAGGATGAAATGTACTAGATATGTTAGTCAGGATACATGCATGCTGGATATTTCAGAAACTAGTAGAGTACTAGGATTGGTTTCTATATTCCATATGTTATTTTGATTATAGTCTTAATCATGGTTCTATCTCCTAGCCTGAATGGCCCAAAGGCCTCCTTTTTTATTTTATTATAGATAATCCCCCTTTTAAGGGTTGAATGGGAACCCGTACATGACCCGTAGGCCCAAGGCACAAGGCCCGACATGACCCGTAATACATGACCCGAAGGCCCAAAGGCATACCATTCTAAATACATGACCCATAGGCCCATCCCACTAGAGATGCCCCTCCCTAGCTTTTGCATCATTTATTTCCTTTATCTCCCCACCTAGATTGCTGATCGGCTAGCATTGCCCCGTACAAAGTTGCACGGTGCCTGGTAAACACTCTAAACTCTACTTTAGTTGATTCATATCCTTCTTTTTATCTATTCACATCCATATATTGCCTCATATCCCAACCAACACCCAAAAACCCCAATATACTCTAAAACCTATACCTCTATTATCAAACACAAACAAATTCAGATAACCCCTTCTCTAACCCCTATCTAATCTCTCACTCCTTATCCTCTCCATGGATCATAGAAAACAAGTCCAAGACATTGAGTTGTATGTGATTTAATATCATGATAGTGTGTAATTGAGTGGTGTTGTTTTCCACTTCCCCTTGTGTTTTGTCCAATACATTGTAAATTTTCAAGTGCAATAAGTGGACTCAATGTGATATCACTTATGCCTATTCCGTCAATCAATTATTACATTTGACATGCACAGACTTTAGGCATGATAGGTATATGATTAGCTCTAGCATGATAAGTATGTGTTCAGTTTTTCAAACTCCATGTGGTATTGGTGTTGGTGGTATGTTTGGTTTAGAGGACCATTTAGAACATTCACTATTCCTCTATAGTTCTAATACTTGTTTCCCTTATGCTCTATTTAACCTTGAATTTAGTTTTTGGTTTTTGGTTTTTTTAGACTATGGTGGGGGTGTGAATGGGTTGTGTTGGGGGTTTTCTGAAGTTGTGTAAGGGTGTTCAAGTGTGTATAGGGGTGGCGGGGGTGAAAGGGGTGTACAGGGGGTGCAGGGGGGTGTAGTGGGGGGCGCAAGGTGTGTGTACGGGGTGGGTGTAGGGGGTGTGTAGGGTGTAGGCGGTGAGGGTAAGGGCAGGGGTGGAGGGAGTGTGTGCATGGGGAAAGAAGTGTGCAATGGAGGGGGTGTGCAGGGTGTGTGGAGGGGGTTGGTGCAGGGGGGTGTGTAGGGTGTGTGCAGGGGGTTAGTGCAGGGAGGTGTGTAGGGTACATGGGTAAGGGTGTGTGTAGGGGGTGGAGGGAGTGTGTGCAGAGTGTAGGGGGAAGAGGTGTGTTCAGGGGTGGATGGAGTGTGTGAAGGGGGCATAAAATGTGAAGGGGTGGAGGGAGTGTGTGTAGGGGTCAAGATGTGTAAAGTGGAGGGGGAGGGGGTGTGAAGGGGTTGTTCTGGGTGGGTTTTGGGTGTGTGGAGGGTTTTTAGGGGGAGAAGATGGGTTCACCATGCCATGTTTTTCCATGGTCAAAATCGCAGGATTTTTTTTCCAGAAAACTAAAGCCTATAGCCATGGTTCAAAACTGTGGCTATACATCTAGTGACACATCTTTAAACCATGTCTATAGGTCTAGAGTTACGGGACTAAACAGTGGTTGTATCTTTCAGTCAAATTATTTATAGCCACAGTTTCAAATTGTGGCTATAGTTGTGGCCCTATTGCCACACCAATAGCAGTCATGGTTCCCCAAACCATGGATATTACCTATAGCCATGATTTTAGGACCTATAGACACAGTTATAAACTGAAACTATAGGTCAAATTTGTAGTAGTGGATATTTTGGGGTTTGAAAAAATAAATAAACTGATAGGCGATAGGTTTTTGAACAGAAGTGGATCTCAATGGATTTCACAACATGAAAGGGGATTACACGTCAAAAATTCTAGTCGCTCGGGTTTTCAAAAATCCTACAGTTGTAGTAGTCTCTCTCATTCTGTAAGAACCCCTAGTCACCTTTAGTAGTTCTTCGAACCCTCTTCCTCCCTCTTAGATCTGTTGATCTTAGTGATCATTCATTAGTGATCCATGGTGATCCAAGGTAAGTTCACCCTTCCTATTCTAGAAGTTTTCCTTGGTTGGGTCTCGTTCTCTTTCATATCGCCTCGTTGTTCCATGGTGTGTGCCTATCCATGATTCCTAATGGGGTCTCTCTAATTTTTTGTTGGGTTGGTGGTGATGTAGTGTCTTCTGATGGATGAAAATCTTGTGGGATAGGTGATCTGAGGACCTTTATGTGATCTATTCTCATGTGAAAAACATTGAAACCCCTTTGAGGTAGGGATTCCCTTATCCTTCATTATTTGTGCATCATACGAGAGGGGTTTTTATTTTTCTACCCTTGGATTATTATTGTTCCAACTTAATCAAATATAAATAATTGGATAATTAAATTGAAAGGGTATAGGGATTTATTGCATGATTTTCAGAGCCTTGTTTATTTTTTGGGATATTGTGATTATGTGGGATGAAATCCCTACTGAAAATGGTGGTCGTTGGTGGATTTGTTTTTATTGGTTATATCTATAGTGCGTGATTCTTTGGTTGTGGTTGTTGTGGGATCACTTGAAATAGAAAATGGTAAATCACGTACACTCGTATAATTAAAGGATTCCCCATGATTGTATAGCTTCTGTGATAAACCTTGAATTAATAAGTAGAACTAAATATAAGATACCTTATTAAATTTGGAATTTATATACTTTTTGGTTTGTGTGGTGATATGGTTGTGAGCATGGTTGTGTGTTATGGGTGGGTTTCTTGGTTGTGTACAATGAGATGGTTTAGAAGGTGTGGTGGAATATTAGGTTTAGATATTGATTTTTTGTAGAATGGATGAGTAGTGTTGTGCAGTGGGGCTGTAATTGTCTTGTGATTTGGTTGTGTTACTAAATGTGGTTGAGATTTGGGTACTTGTGTTGGTCGGTATGGGTAATTCATCTGGAGTTTCTCCATGTTTGGACTTGGTTGTGTTTCTTGTTATGTGATGTTCTTGGTAGTTTCTCATATATTAATGGAATAGATGAATAAATAATTAACTAATAAATTCTAGGACTAGATTGGGTTGGTTTGGTTAATGGAATGATTAAATTAATTGTGAATGAATAATTGTAACAGTTTAAAAAAATTGGTTGGGAATTGGAAAGAAGTTGTGTCTTGTTGTGTGTTAATTTCATTTAGAGGTAGCAGAAAGGTTGGTAGTGTTGAGAGCTTGTTGGTTGTTTGAGAACCCCTAGGATGGGAATGAGTGTTTGGTATCATATATGTATATACTTGTATTTTCCTTACGATTTCTATACGCACCCACCCTAGTTTATCACTACATGCCGAACACACCCATTGTCATGGGGGAGGGCATCTTTCATAAACATCCTAGTGGGAGGATGGATAGTTGGCCACCCTCTCTTCCCTAATCCTTCTTCCAAGTGATGGTAACCCAAGATTCTTTGGGAAGGTTGTGGTTTGTGGGGCCTATGTGTGTGTGGGTGAGTTTTGTTTTACCAAGTGTCATCAGGATGAGATGAGTTTTGTTTTCCTAGGTTTCTTTTGGATGAGATGTGTTATACTTTCCCAAGTGTTTTTGGGATGTGACATGGTATGTGGCCCAGGTGTCTGTGAGAGGGATGTGATGTGGTATGTGGACTAGGTGTATGTGCGTGGTATGTGATGTGGTATGTGTCCCAAGTGTCTGTGGGTGAGATGTGATGTGACTCATAGCCCCGGTGATGGGACGAGGTGTGGTTGTGAGGATCGGGTGTGTGCTAGCAGGTTGTGATGTGGTGTGTCTGAAAGAGGTGGGAGTGCCACGATGTTTACTGTTAGGGTGTGAGAGTGGATAATTAGTGAGAAATTGGTGTGGGGTACCCTATTATCGATGTGAATTATAGTAATTTATGTGACTTGCCTTATTTGGTGAGTGTACCTTGGTGAGGTTGGGGTGGTCAGTATACCTGCTTAGGCACTATTTGGTTCTATTGTTTTCTCATAGGGGAATTAGTTTTCTTGATTCACATGTACCTGAGAGACCTTGGTTTTCCTACTAAGTATACCTATATTCTCACCCTAACCACAATTCATTTTTTAATTTATTAAAAACCACTTTTGGATAAGTGGGAACCATACAAAAATAGCCACCAGTTCAGACATAACCCCCATACACACAACCAACATTGTGAAACATTCAAAAATACAAAATTCAAAATTCAAAACCAGAAATTAGAAAACTACCCAAAAAAACTTTTAACCACGATCCACCCACCTCAATCCACATCATGGTAGACCTCAAAACTCACCACATAGCCTTCATCATTTCGCCAGCCTAACAACTCAACCGCCACCGCCATCACATCTTCACATCATCAAAGGCATCATCTTCGTCAACTTTTCACCACTGAAAGCTTTTCTGACATCCACAACTAGAACATTGAAACTCTTCAATTAACATTGCATCATCCCCCATCACCAGAACACCGTCATCATTGTCGTTAGATCCGAACACAATCTCATCGACGATGATAGAAACATCGTCACTATCAACCTCCCCAAGTCGCTCGATTATACTCACATACCAAAGACCCTTGAATACATTTTCACAGGTCCACCTCAGATAGAATGGTGGACTCATATATCCAAATCAGAGAAAAGAGGGTATCTTCAAGACAAACGGAAAGAACAACGAGAACCATCAACACCGAAGAAATCCAACACCGTCGTTGCCGTCGCAAATTACCTTGAATCCAAGAACCGATGAGCAACCAACATCAAAACACCAGACCAAATCCACTGTAAAACACTCCCAAAAATATTGAATCAAATAAGGAAAAAAAATATGTAAAAGGAAACGGAGAAAAACCTAAAGAAAATAGGAATAAGAGAAAACCTGGAAAAAAACCTAGAAAAAGAGGAAAGGTGGTAAAAACCCTAGAATAAGGAGAGTCTAGGAGATCCATAACTTCTAAACTACAAATCCCAAAAACTCAATGAATCCACCACTCTCAATCCAACTTGTAAAGGAGTGGATGACCACAAGTTCAGAGCACAGACGAAGCATCTAGGGGAAGAACCAATATGCCATCACTGAATCCAAAAAGGGAAGAACCCGAGAGCAGACTAGAGTGGACCAAACTCAAGAGAGAACCAGGGAATAAAACCCTAGAAGAGCCATGCTAAAGGAAGGAGAGAAGGCTAGGGGAAAGTAGAACGGGGATAAGGAACCCTAGAAGAGCGAGTAAGAGGGAGAGATCCGAGAGCCAAGGGATTGCAGATCCATTTAGAAAACATCCTATATACTCACCCTATGTATATAAAACTTATTTCAGGTTTCCAGGAGGATTACGTGGACCATACTGGGATTTACTAGCTCAAACTTTGGGACAGTTGTTGCATTGCTGATTAGATTTTTTTTGGTATTTACTTTGGAGTTTTCATTGCATTATAACAACTTTATTTTAAACATTCATGTGGGATGGATTTTGGATATATTTTATTTATTTCTTTGATTTGTTTTTAGGTTGATACATATTCTCTCCCAATATTTTTTTTTTCAAAATAAAAATGGAAATTCCACCCATTTTTTGATAATACATATACCCTTGGTGCTAGTTTCCACCTCAGGGCCTACTGGAGGTGGGACTTGGGGGGTCATTATCTCTCTTTCTTCATTTCTATCTCAGGAGGGGTATCTTTGGAGGGAGGGAGTCTTGAAAGAATGGTATCAAAGCTTATGGTTGAGATATATGATGGAGTTTGGATTTAAGCACATTGATGACTTCATGGGTTAGTATGGCATCAGTGTCAAGTGATCTTGGTGCATGACATGGGTTAGGAAAGACTAACTAGGACATGAGATTTTATGGAACCCTATGATCCAATGCAAGGACTTTGAGCCGACTGAATATCCAAGTGAGGATACACCATTTATAGGGTAGAGACCTAGGAAAGGTACATGAATCATAATGACTTTTGTTATTATTTGATTTGGGTGTTTGTGGAAATTTGAAATGGATGAAAAAATGATTTAAATGAGTTAAAATAAATATTAAATAAAATTATATACTTCTCGGGCTTAAGAATTCCTTTTTTACCTTTCAAATATGGAACTCGTTCATCATATGCATGTGGCTCAGGCAGTTGAGGCTTGAATGGATAATCTAGTTGATCAGTGGGGGTTTATCCAGTGGAGAAGGATGACCAGTGACAGAGAATGTCACATGCTTTCTAGTGGAAAACTTTGGGAAAGTATGAGGGTAGTGTTTCGGATGTAGAGGCGAAGGGATGGGTCTAAGAGCTTGATATCACCTTCAGTTTGATCCGGGATCTGACAGAGCACTGGGTCCCTTTGGTAGTGTGTCATATGTGGGGAGTTGTGCATCAGTGGTAGAATATTTATTTGGGGGAGAGGAAGGAGACAGATGTGTTGTCGGTCAACTTTCTAAAGAAATTCCATGAGGAATACCTTTCATCAACCATGAAGGATGAGAAGAAGTAGGAGCTAATCTCCCTTAAATAGGGGAGTATGTCAGTATGGGAACTTGTGATCAAGTTCAAGCATCTTCTTCACTTCACCCCAGATCTCTTTTCAGTCGAGGAGTCTCATGTGAGATGGGTTGAGGAGGCCCTCCACCCTTATATCTAGTATGATGTTACTCCTTTTATGTTTTAAGAGTATCTGGAGATCCAGAAGAAGGAGGAGGTGATTTAGAGGATGAAATCACAAAAAAGTATACCATGAGAGGGGATCCAGCTGAGTTCTTCAAGAGTTAGGGTTCTTAGTAGTAGGTTTCAGGTGCTAGGAACTTCATGGTTTCAACTAGTAGGGAGTCGACCTCAGAAGTTTCCCTTCTGACCTTCTAGTGCCAGTGTTTCTTGTGCCCTTTTTGTGGGCTTGGGTCTAAGGTTTTTATTTTTTTGGGTTCTTAGGAATATTTATAATCAGTTTCCAATGGTCATTCGAGATCAATTTTGTGGAGGAGTATAGGTTTAGTGCCAGCCTCAGTAGCAGGTTCCAGTCAGGCAGTTTCAATAGCAGCGACAACAAGATTTTTCTTCATCGAGGGGAGATGGAGTAGGTAGGGGTTTACCTTAGGGTGTTACTTAGGGATCTTTACCCAGTCATGGTCATGGAGGTGGTCATATATATAGGGGAATAGGATATCGGTATGGTTAGTTTCATGTAGAAGAGGCAGGAATTTTGACATGACCGAAGATTGTTAGAGGTACGATCAGCTTATTTAGTACCCTTGCTTGTGCTTTATTTGATTTATAAGATTCACACACCTTTTCTGTACCTAGTCTATCCTATACTCTAGGACTAGAAATAAATAGTCTTCCCATTCCCCTAGTATTGAGTACGACGGTCGGAGGTCATACCAACTTGTTTGATGTGTTTCGAGGATGTAGACTGATGATGGGACAACATTTGTCCCATGGGGATCTCTTCTTCCTATAGATGAAACCATATGATGTAATTATTGGCATCGATTGGTTGTATTTGATGTGTGATGTTATTGACATATTCTATAGAAGAGTTTTGTTTTTAGACATGGATGGTCAGCATGTGGATTTTGTTGGTGAGATAGGTTGTCATGTGGGAAATCGGTGTATAGAGACTCTTCTTTCCTTGTTGGATGATTTGTCGGTAGAATCAGTGGACACTAAGATGGTATAAGTCCCCAGGGTTTTTGGGGAGTTCTTGTATGTTTTTCCTGAGGAGGTTGTGACTCTACACCCTCGACATGATGTTGATTTCGGGATATACTTGCAGCCTGATGCTTCGTCGATTTCAATGGACCTTATCAAATGACACCTTATGAGTTGTGATAATTGACAATTCAGATAGATGATCTAATGAAGAAGAGATTTATCTATCCTAGTGTGTCTCTATGGGGTGCTCCATCATTTTTCACAAAGAAGTAATGTGGTAGTATGATATTGTATATAGACTACAAGAGGTTGAATTAGGTGATGGTTAAGAACCATTACCATCTTCTAAGGATAGACGATATTTTCGACCAACTGAGAGGGGAAATTTGGTTTTATAATATTGATATTTGGTATGGATATCACCAATTGAGGGTTAAGTAGGGAGATATCGTGAATATTGCTTTCAGATGTAGATATGGGCACTTTGATTTCGTAGTCATGCCTTTCGGTGATACGAACGCCCCAACCGTATTCATGGGACTCATGAACTATTTCATCTGTGAGTTCCTAGATCAGTACATCATATTATTCATCAATGATATCTTAATTTAATCAAAGTCAGAGAAGGATAATTTTGAGTATCTCAAAACCATCATGTAGGTTATTTGACACTACCATCTCTACAAAAAGTTGTCCAAGTGTAAGTTTTGGACATGGTAGGTACATTTCCTCAAACATGTGGTGTCTTGGTAGGGTGTAGCAGTGGACCCATCGAAGGTAGAAGAAGTTGTTTCTTGGGAAATACACAAGATTTTGGCTAAAGTTCAAAGTTTTCTTGGTCTCATAGGCTATTATCAAAGGTTCATACTAAATTTATGTTGAGTTGTAGCTCTGTTGACAACTCTAAATTAAATAGACCAATATTTTGTGTGGAGTGAGCAATGTCAATTAGAATTTGATTATCTGAAGGGGAAGTTGGTTCCTGATCTAGTGCTATGGTTTCCTAAGGAAGGAGTGATGTTTGAGGTGTTTTGTGATGCTTCTCTTTTGGTTTTAGGATGAATCTTGATGCAGTAGCGAGCAGTGATCTCTTATGGGTCCAAGCAGTTACATCCCCATGAGTGTAACTATGCCACCCACAATATGGAGTTAGAAGCAGATGTTTTTTCACTGAATATGTTTCATCATTACCTCATTGGGGAGAAATTTATGGTCTTCATGAACCACAAGATCTTAAGGTACATTTTTTCCCATCATGATTTTAATATGAGGCAGTGTTGGTGGATGGAGTTTCTTCAGAACTATGATTTTGAGATCTTCTACACCTTAGGAAAGGGGAATGTTGTGGCTGATGTTTTGATTAGAAATTCGTGAAAGGAGTTTGGTCAAGAATTTTTAGATTTTTGTAAAGTGATGTAGGAGTAGTAATCCTTGAACTTAGATACAAGAATGGATGGTGGTAGTGGTTGGTTGTTCGAGATAATAGTCCAGTCTTCTCTAATGAAGCTAGTGGAAGTAGAGGTGATGTATGATCATGTTGGACATGGTGATGCTCTGGAGAGATGGTTGTAGGATGGTAAAAATCATATTTTGTTCCATGGGAGGTTGTTTTTTCTGGTAGAAATGTGC
Source organism: Viscum album (assembly GCA_963277665.1). Lineage (NCBI taxonomy): Eukaryota > Viridiplantae > Streptophyta > Magnoliopsida > Santalales > Viscaceae > Viscum > Viscum album. Next base: position 1,560,161,345 of record OY728129.1, read on the forward strand.
GAGGTAGTTCTTAATGAGTTTCATAACTCACCTTTAGCGGTACACCCAATAATTTCTAAAATTTACCGTGGATTGAAAATAATTTTTTGGTGTCCCAAGATGAAACAAGAAGAAGCAGAGTTTGTGGAAATATTCTTGGTATACTAGTAGGTAAAGGTCGAGCACCTTGTTGCAGGTGGTTTGTTGAAGCCCTTGGATGTACCCTAGTTGAAGTGGGATTACATCTCAAAGGATTTGGTCATTGGGTTTCCTGGGGCTTAGAGAGGCTGGAATTCTATCTGGGTGGTAATGGATCTGCTGATGAAATCATCTCACTTATTAGCAATCAAGGATTCATGCGTAGTGGATGAATTATCCAAGAGTTTTGTGGATGAAGTGGTGTGGTTTCATAGATTTTAAAGGTCCATTATCTCAGACTGGGATGTGAGGTTTACCTCATGATTCAGGACGGTATTACAACATACTTTTGGCACCCAGTTACACCTTATCACTACTTTCTACCCTCATAAAGATGGGAATATTTAATGGACTATCCAGACATTGAATGATATGTTGCGGTCATATGTCTTAGACTTTGTAGGATCTTGGTTACAAAACCTTTCTTTGGTAGATTTTTTTTATAATAATATCCATCACTCTTCCATTAGCATGGATCCATTTGAGGCATTGTACGGGAGACATTTTTGTTCTTAGTTATGCTGAACAGAGGTTGGGGAGACATCTATTCTTGGTCTTGAGGTAGTGCAGAGCACGATAGATAAGGTTCATCTCATTTTTGAGAGGGTGAAAGTAGTGCATGACCGACATCAATCTTATGTCGACTGTAGGAGTAGGCCCTTGGAGTTTGAGGTTGGGGACCACGTGTTCTTAAATGTTTTCCCTTGACGTGGGTAGTGGAGGTTTGGAAGAGGGATTAAGATTTCTACCAGGTTTGTTAGACCCTTCAAGGTGTTGGAGTGAGTTGGCATGGTGGTATATTGTTTGGTTCTATCACCGCAATTAGAGAGATTCCACGATGTCTTTCACATCTCTCAACTTTTTAGGTGTCTACACAAGGACTCCCATGTCATTAACTAGGGATAGTTTGATATCGAGGATGGCATGATGTCTATAGAGTGGCCATTGGAGATCCAAGATCATCGGGAGCAGGTTCAGTGTGGATGTACCATTTTATTGGTTCACGTGTTGTGGATGCATAGTGTACTAGAGGAGAGTACTTGGGAGCGAGAAACATAGATGTGTTCCCAGTACCTGAAGTTTTTTTGAGTTTTTTCTTGATACGTTTAGTTTTTAAATGTAATGCTTGAACCTTGCTTTATAAGATGAGTTGTTTTCCCTTGGTAGTGTGTGTGTGTGGTAGTTCGGATGCATGGAAATGGGTGGACCTGATTCCTAATCAAGATTCATTAATTGTGATGTGATTAAAACTATGTGGGAGAGTCAGTGCCACCCAAATAAGATAGTATCTTGACATGAAGGATGGAATTCCCTAGTTCACACATTCAGATAGTGTGGTTTTTGCACTCTTGTGGTGTGTCTTGTAGCCATTTGGGTTGACATTATAAGGCTTGGTTACAGGTGTCAGAGGAGGTTTTCTTGGATGTGGGGGTTTCCACTCCATCTATCAAACAATACATGGTGGTTTATCATTTAACATTTATGGTTTTGGTTGTTGGTGGTGTTTCAAGTGTAGCGAGATCCTTGAGAGGTATCTCGCGGGGTGGTTGTTCTGAGACTTTTTTCTCTTAGGCTTGGTTTTGGATTCTCGAGGATGAGAATCATTTGAGAGGTATCTAATTTGACAGTTTGTGCCTTCCCAGTCCATTACTTTAAGAGTTTGGCCTTTGGAAGTGCTTGGAGGAGGCTCTGAGGGATTTTGGAGAGTTTTAGTTGTTAAAAGATGGAATAAAGGAGGTTACACATCATGTAACTTGATTTCATAGCGTGTAACTTGATTTAACAGCATGAATTTTGGTTCCGCAGCTTTCCCTAGAAAGATTCACGACATGAATACTTTTACACAACATGAAAGAGGGATTCACAGTGTGTAATATTTTGGGGTTTGAAAAAAATAAAATAAAATGAGTGGCGATGGGTTTTTTAGTTGAAGTGGATATCAAGGGATTTCATATTGTGAAAGGGGATTACACATTTTGTAATCACATGATGCTTTAATGTTTTAAAACATTAAAGTTTCTCGGGTTTTCATAAATCCTACAACTATAGCAGTCTCTCTCATTCTGGATGAACCCTAGGTGCCCTGATGAGTTCTTCAAACCCTCTTCCCCCCTCTTCAATTTTTTGATCTTGATGATCATTCATTGGCGATCTGTGGTGATCCAAGGTACATTCTACCTTAATTTTCTTTTAGTTTCCCCCAGTTGGGTCTTATTCTCTTCCATATATCCTCCACGTGCCATGGAATTTTCTTATCCATGATTCCTAATGGGGTTTCTCTCAGTTTTTGTTGGTGTGGTGGTGCCATGATGTCCTTATATTGATGTAGATCTTGTAGGATATGTGATTTGAGGAATATTACGTGATCTATTATCATGTGAAGAACATTTATACCCCTTCAAGGTATGAATTCCCTTATCTCTCTTTATTTTTACATGATGTGGTGGGGTTTTTTCTTTTGTTACCCTTGGATTATGGTTGTGATGGTTTAATCAATGATAAAGAACTATATAATTGAATTAAAAGGGTAGAGGGGTTTATTTCATACTTTTCATATCTTTTCTTATTGTTTGTGATATTGTGATTATACGACCTGAACACCCCACTGAAAATGGTCGTTCTTTGTGGCTTTTTTTGTGATGGTTATATCTTTTGTGTGTAATTACTTGGTTGTAGTTATTGTGATATCACCCTAAATGGAAACTGGTAAATTATGTACACCCAACTAATGAACGGATGCCCCATTATTGTACAGCTTCGGTGATAACCCCTAAATTAACAAGAAGAACTAAATAATGGATTAATTATTAAATCTGGAATTTATATTTTATTTGGATTGTGAGGTGATTTAGTTTTGAGAATGGTTTTGTGTTGTGTGTGGGTTGGTTGGTTGTGTACGACAGGATGGTTCATAAGGTGTGATGGAATATTGGGTTGAGATATTGATTGTTTGTGGAATTAATGATAAGTGTTGTGCATCGGAACTACAATCGTGTTTTACTTTGGTTGTGTTTCTAGATGTGGTTGAGAGTTGGGGACTTGTGTTGGTTGGTATGGGTAATTTTCCTGGATTTTCTCCATGTTTTTCCTTGGTTGTGTTGCTTGTTATGTGTTATGATTGGTAGTTTCCCGGATAGTAATGGAATAGATGAATAAATAATTAATTAAAAAAATTTGGGACTATCTTGGGTTGGTTTCGTTAACATAATGAATAAATTATTTTTGAATAAAGAATGGTAATGGTTTAGCAAAATTGGTTGGGAATTGGAAAGAAGTTATGTCTTGTTGTGTGGTGATTTCATTTAGAGGTAGAAGAAAGGTTGGCAGTTTTGAGAGTTGGTTGGTTGTTTGAGAACCCCTAGGATTGGAATGACTGTTTGGTATCATATATGTATATACTTGTATTTTCCTTGTGATTTCTATATGAACCCCACCCTAGCTGAGCACTACGTGCTGAACACCCCCATCATCATGGGGGAGGGTGTATTTCACAAACATCCTGGTGGGAGGACGGATGACTAGACACCCTCTCTTCCCTGCTCCTTCTAGGTGGCGGTAGCCTGAGATTATTTAGGTAGGTTGTGGTTTGTGGGGCCCAGGTGTGTGCAGGTGAGTTTTTTCCTAGGTTTCTTTGGGATGAGATGACTTTCATTTTTCAAGGTGTCTTCAGGGTGAGATGTGTTATACTTTTCCAGGTGTTTTCAAGATGTGATGTGTTATGTGGACTAGGTGTTTTTAGGTAGGATTTGATGTGGTTTGTAGCCTAGGTGTCTGTTGGCAGGATGTGATGTGGTATGTAGACCAGGTGTATGCAGGCGAGATGTAATGTGACTCTTGGCCCTGGTGATAGGACGATTTGTGGTTGTGAGGCCCAGGTGCATGCAGGCGAGTTGTGATGTGGTGTGCTCAGAAGAGGTGGGAGCACCATAATGTTTTCTTTTTGGGTGTGAGAGAGGCTAATAAGTGGGAAAGTGGTGTGAGGTACCCTATTATTGATGTGCATTATATTACTCTGTTGGACTTGTGTTATTTGGTGAGCATGCCTTGGTGAGTTTGGGGCGGTTAGTATACCTACTTAGGTGCTGATTGGCTCAACTGTTTTCTCATAGAGTA